>JAZFAU010000283.1:462500-1149595 GCA_037178615.1 Dione vanillae | reverse complement strand
AGAGACAAATTGATTTATGAATGGTCAATTTTTTACGGTATATTGAATATCTATGAGTATCTAGCATTACAAATTGCGTAATTTATAAGTTACGACTTCTGTGAACATTAAATAGCTATCACTTTTATAATGAAATAAATGGCCCAAATATATATTTATAGCCTTTACTTCAAATTTACAACGCTTGTAAAATGGACAGGTACGTTTCACGCTTTGTTAATCCGATAACTTTCGTTTTTCCTTTATATTCCCTTAATGTACATAATATTTCAACTGGACGGAAATTTCGATTCAGAACATAATGTAATCACAAAGTGAGTAGAGAAGAAACAACTTAGCTTTCAATGGATTCACCGTGCGGGTGCCGGGCCCGTGGTGTTCTAGGAAGAGGAGCTCCGAGCAGCGCTTGGGACTTGTGACTCAAGTGTAGGTTTAAAAGGCCCCTTTAAAATGCATTAACGCTCACCTTTACTGTACGAGCTCCTTCCACTATCTAACCAAATTTTAAATGATTCTACCAAAGCCGCCTTCGAAGTGCGATCTAGAAATGAATTTGTGATACTTCTAGACATATTTTTATATAATAAATATTTTTAATATGTATAAAATATATTCACTTTTTGTTATGGTAGAAAAAAATGTGAAGATGAGATCCGAAAATTGATACATAGATGTACTATTCTTGTTACAAGAAGTAAATAAAATTAAATAGGTTTGTATTTGTACTAAAAAGGAAGCTTTAAAGCTTATGATTGTGTTGGAAATTACGAATTACTATTCAGATATATCTATGTATTTTTATATGAAAAACAACTTTATAACAACTTTATTATGTAAATTATTTCAGCACAGAACGTCTAGAAACACATTACGGTAATGATATTTTATAGGTTTTGGCACGTACTGAACTTAAGTTCAATTAAGTCAATAAACACTTTTCTGACATTTCCGTTTCGTATGTACTATTTTGAGCCTTATGTTTAGAGCTGTAAACCTCAATATTACTTATTATGGCTTCTGTAGCAAGCGAATGAGGGTAAATAAATTTAGTGTCCGTAGTCCGTAGGGCTTACTTGCAAAGTACAAGGAATTATGTGATACAGTTAGTTGTTAGCTCGTGACTGATGTATGTTTGATACATTTTTATAGTATGAAATCTATAATTAAAGCTAATATTTTCAAATGCTGTGTGCGTGCATACTTAACAGGAAAAACAAACGTTGTATCGCGACGGTTTCTGGGTTCAATTTCCAGTCGGGGAAGACGGAATTTTCTATTTCCATTTTTTTCGCTCTATTAACTAGGCAAAGCGCGACGTCGAGTTCCGCCACTCAACACGCATTGCCCCGAAAAAAGCGGAAAGCGGCGACGGAGAAAGCAGAGAATCAGCGAAGGAGTGTCTTAACACTAGGTTCCTAGGGCTACTGCAGTTCCATCTGCCTACCCTGCCATACGCGGGATAAAAGCGTGAAGCTAAAGATGTATATTAGAATTTAAACTTTAACAATTTTAACGCATGTATGACATTTTGTGATATTTGGCTTTTTCTACTTAGTTGAGATACACGTATATTAAGTTTAAAACATTCTTTTTATAGTTAAATATATGTTTACATTAATAATTAATATATATATATATATATATATATATATATATATATATATATATATATATATATATATATATATATATATATATATATATATATATATATATATATATATATATATATATATATATATATATATATATATATATATATATATATATATATATATATATGTATATATATATATATATATATATATATATATATATATATATATATATATATATATATATATATATATATGTATATATATATATATATATATATATATATATATATATATATATATATATCTTGTAATTTAAAAGCTTGAATGTTAATCATAATCATAACAAATTTTGAAACTGTACTATCGTCTAAGAGAAATGCCTCTTATATAAACATTATTTAAGTCACATCACGTCAAATATTTTGACGACGAGTCGACGTGACACTAGTGTGCCCTCTACACGACAATAAATACTTCATGCATTCCGCTACGTGGCTCTATGTCGCTATCAGTACAAATAAACTGTATCTTAAAGAACGACTTATGAGAGTACTTTGAAAATTTTATAACATGTTTGAGATTAAAACGACTTTATTTGCTGTCGGTCTTTATGTAAAATGCCACTGTTCTGATTTGAATTGTTTTAGGTGAAATTAGTAGAGTTTGTAAAGTAATTGATTATGTTTATTTTATACTTATTTAAAATTTTTAATTGGTTGAACAACAAAAAACACTATATTTAAAACACTATATCTTCGAGACATTGCATGTTGAGTGAATCCACATTATATTTTTACCTTGTTACCAGAGAAAAAATAAACGCAGTACACGGCTACAGATTATATATAGATTCTTATATGAAAACTTAAAATAAACTAATTTTTCTTCATTATAAAGATAACACAGCACTTTAGCAGCAATTTGATTTGTCCTAGATATCAAAAACTGTACAAAATTACTATAGTATAATATAATACATCATCCCGCTAGTGTTTTGGAAGATAGAAAATAAATTGGAGAAGGGATAACAGATGACAATGATTTATGATTTAACGGCGAATTTATTATTTGGTACGATTTTAGGCAAGGTTAGGTTACTTTATTGAGCTGTTTTTGTTGTTGTGAATAAATAGTAATAGGTTCTAATATCATGACGTTAAAAAACATATTTTTCTTTCACTGTAACGAAAACACAGCACTATGACAGTAATTTGATTTGTCCTTGATATCAAAAACTGTACAATATTACCATAATTTACAATACATCATCCTGATGGTATATTGGGACATAAGAAATAAATTGGAGAAGGGATGGGAGAAGATAATGAATTGTGATTTAACGGCGAAATTATTATTTGCTAACATTTATAATGGCTAAGTTACTATATTGAGTTGTTTTCTCACGAGGTCATTGATGATTTTTTGTTTTACATAATTTGTACTCTTTACAATATTTTTTTTAATGTCTTTAAAATCAGAAATTAACAAACGTTCGTTTATATATATAAACAACAACTGATTTACAAATTAATTCGAAATAACTTGATTAAATAATTAATTTAAAGCGTTTGCGCCGACATATATATGTTCTGTTTTTAAAGACGTATTGCATATAATGTAATACAACACCGCACTTGGAAATTATTATAATGAATAACTTATAGTGCTGTGTTTTCGTTACAATGAAAGATAATTACGTTTTTTAACATGATATTAAAACCTATTACTATTTATTCACAACAACAAAAACAGCTCAATAAAGTAACCTAACTTTGCCTAAAATCTTAGCAAATAATAATTTCTCCGTTAAATCATAAATCATTGTCTTCTCCCATCCCTTCTCCAATTTATTTCATATGTCCCAAAGCACTATCGGGATGATATATTAAAGACTATGGTAATATTGTCCAGTTTTTGAAATCAAAAAGACAAATGAAATTACTATCACTAGTGCCACTGTTTTTTAACGTCATGATATGAGAACTTAT
The DNA here is from genome assembly GCA_037178615.1 of Dione vanillae. NCBI lineage: Eukaryota > Metazoa > Arthropoda > Insecta > Lepidoptera > Nymphalidae > Dione > Dione vanillae. The sequence continues at coordinate 1,146,009 of JAZFAU010000283.1, read as the reverse complement.
TACTGCTTAATAATGTGTAGATGGATATTGCGTTTATTTTTTTCGCTCTAGTAACAAGGTAAAAACATTATGCACATTCACTCAAAATACTATGTCTCGAAAATGTGGTGTTCTAAATACAGTGCTTTTTGTTGTTTAACCAATTAAAAATATTTTTAAATAGGCTTATAACAAACATGACCAATTACTCTACAAACGCTACTAATTTCACATAAAACAATGCAAATCAGAACAGTGGCATTTTACATAAACACCGACAGCAAATAAAATTGTTTCATCTCTCATTCATGTTATAAAATTTTCAAAGTATTAACATAAGCCGTTCTTTAAGATACAGTTTATTTGTACCGGTAGCGACATAAAGCCACGTAGCGGAATGCATAAAGTATTTATTGTTTTGTAGAGGGCACACTAGTCTCACGTCGACTTGTAGTCAAAATATCAGACGTGACTTAAATGTTTGTATAAGAGGCACATATCTTAGGCGATTGTTTCAAAATCTGATATAATTATGATTAAATGAATATTCTATATTTTGTGTCATCTATTTTTATATATATTGTTCTGTATATGTCCATCGAGTACAGACAGACAGAACTAAAACTTACGTCTCGTGCTGTCATTATTTAATATTACTCTTCAGAGATTTTTCAATTACCATCCGTTGTTTTTTTCTAATCTTGAAGCAGTATGGATATTTGTTTTTCTTATAATGATCTTTCGATTCAAATTTTTGTTAGGTGATTTAATTTTTGATTTCTTTAATATTTATTTCATCTCTGTTATTAACGTCGCTACGGCGAAACCTGAGGGGTTTCGCCGTCCGCAGCCATTCCACTGACTGTTGTCATAATTGCTACTATTCATGTGTTATAACGGTAGAATGACAAAATTCTAAAAAGTTAATGATAAAGTTATGAACATTTATGAGAATATTTCTCGAAACAAATTTAAATGGTTATGTATCGTAAAGTGTCTCTAAATCGTTCTCTGCTAACCTTCTTGTATGCGAGATAAAGTTATAAATTTTTTCTTGATTACTTTACTTTGGCCTATTATCGGATTTTTATTATTTTAACTTTCCTTGAAAACATATACGTGTTCATTATTTTATATGAGAATATGTTTATTACGTTTTGCCATATCATATATCATATATTTTGTGATGAAATCTGTAATTGAAAAGCCGTTTCATTTATATAGAATAATGCATTACGTTGTTGCTATAATGTATGAGAATAACATTTCCTTGGCCTTAGGGGAGGGAGAGAATTGTGATTTGTCAAATAAAAGAAGTTTGTAGATGGCTCTACCTAGCATTTTATTCCATTAGATAGGAAATGAATGTTTAATTTTTAAATTACAATATATTTTTTATATTCATGAATACATATATTTTGTACGATAAAACCAATTTAATACTTTTAACTCCAGAAACGGCTCAACGCAATTTTAACCTCTGTTTCGACTTATGTTAATTAGATAATGAAGATAATAAAATTAGATAAATATGTATAAATGTTTCCTAAAGGAAATGGGTTAGCACCCAATATGTAGAGTGTTTCACAGAAACAATTCCTATTTAAATATACAAAACGTAAAAATTGGAAAGAATAATTATGAATTCTATCTAGTGGGGACGGAGTAAACAGGGACTAAGTAACGGAGTGTCTTAACACTAGGTTCTTATGGTTCCTGCAGTTCCCTCTGGGTAGCTGCCATGTGCGGGATAAAGCGTAAAGCTAAAAAAAAAAAAAAAAAAATGAATTCTATCGTAAAAGACTTGAATCTGTAATAAAATTTTCAATAAGTGAAACCACTTAAACTCAATTCTATTACAATTACAACTTAAAGAAATATATTTACATATTACATATTTTATATAAAGAACGTCAATAACAATCATATATCAATTCAATCAATTTAATTGAGCGTAATATTGTATCAGATATCGTTGGTATGTAAAAACTGACTTAACATGTGTTGAACTTCACATTCATCACACTCAGAGATCAAAAGCTTTATATATCAAATGCTGTTACAGTAAAATGATTCTGTAAAAGCGAGTGCATAGCATTGAGTATTAAGTAAAGGCAAATTTCTTAGTTCGTAGTGTAAATCAAATATAGTGTGACCACGGACTGCTGTATAGTGATTTTTAATTTTGTATTTTCATCTCCATACATTTTTTATCCGTACCGTTTATATTCTGTTACATATTTATTTATTAATATAATATGAATATTTTTCGATTATATATTATTTATTAAAAAATGTTCGTTACGACAGAATATAATCGTGGATGGAAAGATATTGTCGCGATGTAGTAGAAGTATCTAATTGCAAACGTGGCTTAATTTTTACTCGAGGTAAAGATTCTTTTCATAAAAGACACATCTTAAAGACGAAAAAACGTTCCATATTTACGCTAGGCCCTCAGCTTACCGTGTTCTTTGACCTTCGAAGTGTATTTCTGTTGTATACAAAAAAGCAGTCTGAACCTGATATACAGTCTGAAAAGAAATGAATACGTTTGAAATGATTATGATAATTCTGCTTTATGAGAGGCAAAATATATAAATATACCTGATTACACAAAAATAATTAAATATAACATAAGAATATGAAGGTGAAAAGGCTTACCAAATAAAATAAGATGGTAAAACTTGCCGTTTTCTATATCTCTGTAAAAGGAATGTAATTTTTAAATGTTTTACAAAGACAACTAATTTAATATTTCATTTTCAAGTAGTTACGCGTAATTAGATTGTAGATTGAAATTGTTTTTCATTTCCAATTATGCTAGTTAAGCCTACAATCGGTCTTGTGATCTGTCTGTCATTATCATAGAGTATTTAGTGTATGGTTGACTGAACTTAATTATGGTACCAGGTGCATTCGAAATTTCCTCAGACTAAGACCGGTGTTTATTGAGATGAGGAAGCATAAGGGTATTTGTAATAGGTTACGGGTACCTAGTATTACAATTTTCGTAAAGTAGAAGTAATGACATCTGTGAACATTAAATAGATATTAAGTTTATAATAAACTAAATGGTCTCAATATATATTTATAACCTTTACTTCAAAATTACGATGCTTGTATAACGGACATGTAACAATTTAGATACTAGGCCTTTCCTACTCGCTATAAGTTTATATTGTGTTTGTAAAATTCTCTTCAGGGTTCCACATCCAGAAAGGAAGAATTGATTTCTTATAAGAACACTGTATCAAAATCCTTTTCCTCAGTATGCATGAAGGTGTCAAGCTTAATATCAGACGTAAGTTTTACAATAAAAAAATATAATAAATACAAAAAAATAACCTAAAATGTAAGTCAGTACAATCAATAGTAGTTAATGCTTCACTTACGCCGTATATTTTGGCGCTATTGGCGTATATTTTGAATCATGAAATGTATAAGAGTCCTACTTTCATATCATCGGTTTTTTATTTGGTAACATTAGATAACAGGGTAACTTATTAGTAAATTTTCTTTGCCTTATTTATCTACCATTACAAAATAAGTTTTTCACAAACATGTTTTGTATTTATTTAAATGTTATAGTTACTAATTTACACACATTAATGTAATTACTATAGCAACCTGAGTATGCAGTTTTGTCTCGTTTGAGCGCACTTTAACCTCTTGATATAAACGAAACTATATATTGAAAGAAAGTATAATTATAAATCAAATTAATCTAAATACACAAAAGTACACACAAATAAAGAAATCGTCTTAATTTTAGCCATTTTCAGAGCTGTAACGTAGTTGTTGTATCAGCATTATAGAGTTTATATTGCTTATAAATTATTGATAAGCAACCATGCAGCTGATCATTAACATCATACATTCCTAAACAGAAGGTACTTCAAAGTATTAAATTATTCATTGGCTCGATGGTATGCATAGCAATGTAGGCAGAGGGAACTGCAGGAACCATATGAACCTAGTGTTAAGACGCTCCGTTGCTTAGTTTCTGCTTTCTCCATCCCCGCTTTCTGCCGTTTTCGAGGTATTGCATATTGAGTGGCGGAACTCAACGCCGCACTTTACCTAGTTTCCAAAGCGAAGAAGATGGAAATAGAAAAATCCATCTTCCCCGAGTGGGAGTCGAACCTACAAACCGTCGCGTTTACAAGCAGAACCTAAGCCTCTCCACCACGACGGTCCTCTTTTTTTATTTTCACGTAATACCGTGTTTCGATTTTATTGTGCAAAGTGATAGTATCTTGAATATATGTAGTACATAAATTAAAAAATATTTCCACAGTGTATGAAAATATACTGAACACGCATTTTCGAGGCATTGAAAAAGGGCGGAAAGCAGGAACGGAGAAAGCAGGGACTAAGCAACGGAGTGTCTTAACACTAGGTTCCTATAGCTCCTGCAGTTCCCTCTGCCTACCCCGCCATGTGCGGGATAAAGCCTGAAGAAAAAAATACATATATATTATGTGTATTTTAAACATATATAATATATATCAAATGCATATCTGTAATATTTATATGTACATATGGTGGTAAACTTACACAAAAGAAACTATACATGCACCCGCGTAGGTTTAGGCAATTAATCAGTTTCCCGTTAGCAAATGCTAAATTTTAAAGCAGACGTTTATGACCTTTATTTCTTAAGCAGCAAAGTATAAAATTATATGAAATATATATTTTAACATGTCACCTTGGTTAATCTTATAAGGATTTATGTTGTTTCCACTCAGAGATTGGATTACAGATTTATGCAGTACAAATTTCAGTCATATTAATAATTTGAGTAACGACGATGCCTTGTGTACTCGTATACGAAACTTATCCTATTTAATGAATTTCCAAAAAGGAAATTCTATAATAAGTTCTTTGATTTTCGCGATTTTTATATGAAATAAGGATGTTTCTGTATTTCAATAGCCTCGCGGATCATTCTAGGAATATATTTATTTTCCCTAGCGAGTATATGAGGTTTATCAAACCTGATGTAATGGTTAAAAACTTGTTCAAGGAGTGCTCACACACCGCTGACTTTAATACACGCCCATTCTTGACATCTGAGATGTGCTCTTTCACCCTAACACCGATGCTTCTCTTTGTCTAACCAATGTAAGATAAGCCACAGTCACAATCAAGCTTGTATACACCTGCACACTGCAAGGGAATATTACATTTACAACATCCAATTTCAATAGACAAGACGATCCAACTGTCTTGCTTGGCTTTCTACCACTTGGCATCCACTTATAAAAATTTTAAAGTCTCAAACACACCACACCAGAGGTCAGGATACAGTCAGCTCATTCTGCAGGAATCCAGGGCAGTACGCGAGGCAACTCAGGAACCGTTGGTGGTAGTTTGATATAATAATTATATCAAATGACAGACGAATGCCACCTCAGTCTACCCGTGACCACGGACTACTGCAAAGTGTTCGAAACGTCGGGTTTCACAAAAAATGTTAATATACGCGATAAATCCGTTAACATTGTTTTATTTAAAAGGAAATTCTATGTTATATTTTCTGGTTGTAATATTTTTTATATTTTTCCTCAATATTTCAGACATTTTTAACCCATTTACATAATATTTTTTTGTTTGAAGAGTGTTTTTTCACGTCCTTAGTGTGGATTTACACTTTTAAAATCATAAAAGTAAAACGTAATTTCATTGCAGATATATGTTCATAATGCTTACAACCACTGATCTGGATATTTCACATTAACTTTAGGCGGACAATCTTAAAATATGTTTTTCAATTTACCTTTAAAATTATAAGGACATATATTTAAAATAATTTTTTTTTAAATATTCTTTGAAATATAAAAAAATAATTATAATTAAAAAACATTTTCACATTGTGATAATAAATTTTATCTCGTTTCCTGCTCAGTAGATCACAGAAATGCATATAGTGAGAGCATAAAACAATTGTTCAATATATAATAACAGTTAAGGTTTACCCTTAAATTGACAAATACTTAATAGAGTTTATCAATTTATATTTATGCTTTGCGGTCTATCTCTCATATTGTAGGGTAGGAAATGAAATTTAGTGGTTAAACACTGTGTTCTCTCTTCTCCAACCTAGTGTTGAGTGGCAGAGCTCAGCGCCGCACACAATTGGAGATGGAATTATCACGATATATGTAAGACTAAAATACAACATAAATGTTACAAAAATATTGTAAATAAGATTATGTAGAGAGAGTGTGTATGAAATTCGTATAATTTAATATTCCTTTCTAAAGTCACCTTTTTTACATAATTTTGAATCGACGTCTCACAATATTTAAGATCGCAAGTCACGCGAATGTCAAGAGCTTTACCCTTAAGTCCTAATTTTATTACACAATATCCATATGATTTAGAAAACAAATAGAAAGAAGGTTTATTATTGCAAAATTATAACAAGTTTATTCTTTATAAAGAAATATATTTTAAAAAATATGTTTTATTTAAATTCAATTGATTATATGAATGCCAGTCAATAGCTAATCTGAAAATTGATATAAGAGATTGCAATTTGAGAACTTTCTTTTTGGAACTCGGTTAAAATAAAATTAACTTATAAAATATAAATACAAGTATAATATAAAAATACTACGTAAACCATGTATTGTTTGTTGTATATATATCCTAAATTAACATACAAAATGATATCGTATACTGTTTCTACGCTCTTTAGAGTTCTTTCTAGGCGCATTTTCTCTGTGAAGATGTAGAAACTACATATATAACTACTACATATATAACTATTACAGTTCCTTTGGAATTTACAATGTATATTTTTTAATTTTATGTTATCCAAAGATTTAAGCAGTTTTACAGTTGATATGTGGCTGAAGTGCATGATGTGGATGATTTCGGGTTCAAAAAATGGTAGAAAATAGTATTTTTATTGTGTTGTATTTATATTATTTTATTCTGATTCACTTTACTCCATAAATGCTCTTTTATTAGAATATCTTTACGTTCTCATTAAAAAATATCTTATAATTTATAAAAGCCTTTAATTTTAAGCGAATTTTACTACTTCAAATACTGTAAAAAATAGGAAAAAGTATAAGTATATGTTTGAAAAATGTAACACATTTTTACGACGAAATTGAACCAATTTTAATCAAAAACTGACATTGATTGATTCATGAGGCCGTAGCAATCTTTTAATTTTGTTAAAGGACTACCACCTTATAGATATTAAAATAAATTGAATTGGCGTATTTATAAAGAAAAACTATAAACTTTGAAAATCTAGTATATTTTTGATATATTCCTCATTTATCGTGAGTACAACACCTTAACATTATAAGGTCTATAGTATTTAACGAACTGATCCCTTAGACACTCGAGTATAATAAAAATAAAACTTCGCGATCTCGGTGGGTCGTAATAGGAAAACCGACCATAGAACAAATACTATAAACACACTTTGTAAAAGTAACTCTGCTTCTTTGCTTACCGAGTTAATATTATTCAAAATTACGCAAGATATCAGCAATTATAAGGTTACGGTCCTGTTGAAAGTTATCAAATTAACAGAGCGAGAAACGTACCTGTCTGTTTTACAAGCGTCGTAAATTTGAAGGAAAGACTATAAATATATATTAGGGCCATTTAGTTTATTATAAAAGCAATAGCTATTTAATGTTCACAGAAGGCGTAACTTTTATTTTACTAAATTGGTAATGCTGGATGCTCATAGCTTATTGCATGTAAGTAGGTACCTACGAGTATGTTGCGTACTCATCTCAATGAACACTGATCTTAGTCTGAGGAAATTTGGTGAAAACAATGGTGTCAGATGACTGAACTGAATGATGGTCATTCAGTTTAGTCAGTTATACAGTAAATTCTGTATGACACTGACAATTAGATCACAAGGCCCACTCTTAATCTCTAAAATAAATATTTTATTGAGAATATCAATATTTATTTAATTAACCAATTAACTTAATAAATACTAATATTTTCAATAAATACTCATTTTATAGAAGTTTCAGTTTTCTATTTGGCATTATAAATACAATTAAGAAATCCATAAGCCTAGTTTAGTATTGATAATTCAAGCAATTTGTTAGAAATAATAACATAAGTACGAATAACGATAAGTACTTAAATTTATTATTATCCAGGATTAAAAAAATTGAGTTCTTTGCAACAAAAGAAATATTCAAATAAAGCAGGAAATAAATCTAATTTCCAAATTACATTCCACAACACCCGTAATATACACCGAAACAAATAAAAGCAATACGAACACAGCTATATCGTTTCAAAGGTACAATTCAAATCAAAAACTTCACGAACGTTGAAAGTCGAGTTGGAATGTCTATTACACGTGAGATTTCCAATTTCCTCGTTCACGATGTTTCATTGCCGCGACAGAAAGCGTCTGAGCAATCAACTGTTAACCGTGTTATAGACACTTATTTAAAATGTTATTTTGTTGTTACAGTTTTGTTATATAAAGTAAAATTTAATACTGCCGTGGCACAGTTTAGATTAGTTTAGTTTAGATTCAACAAATGTTTCAGAATCTGCTGCCATAGCATACTTCTTCTTAGGTACACGTGCATTAGGAGTATTATTGAAAAGTAACCAAATTAAGCCGTTAGACGTATAAGTGCTACTATAATAATGTTTGCTCTCTGTACTCAATATTATACTTATAATGATTTTATGTATAGACAAATTATTGACGGCGGCATCGCCTGCGTAGGCTATGAAACACATGTCAAATTTATCTGTGGGTCAGTAACTCTGTAACTGAAATATATATACATATAGGTATATATAAAGCTAAGAATATATAGCTAAGAAAAAAATACTAACGGCCTTATTCATAAAAAGTTATAGCACGCTTAAAGACTCGATATAGTACAGTTGTCAAAAAACGTTATTCATAACAGCATTTTAGTGCCAATCAGTTCTATAAACCTATCATAAAGTTACAGAGCCGAGAACCCTACCATAAGAGTGTTTTAACGTCCAAAGATGGCCGATTCATATAACAGCTGATTATAGCTCATACTAATATGAGCATAGATATGACATCGTCGAGTCGCTTGTCATCAAGAGTGTCAATTTCAATTTCGTAAACAAAACAATATAACAATTGACATTTTGTTCGATATTTATTAACTATATTCAGTTATTAACAAGGTTATTAATAATAAATTCTACATAAGAAAAGTGCACAGAACATAGGTAATACTTGTCCACGTCTAAACAATTTTCAATTCTTTGTTTTTTTACTTCTTTTGACTTTATTTTTTAAAAATGAAGTAAGTTTATAAACTAAAATAAAATAAACATTCGTGTTTTTGTGATAACAACGACGTAAATCAAGCCGGTATATGTCAAGCCAGATCCAATAATATATTTTTGTACGTAATATTATCTCTGGTCATACTATGTCAATGCGTTTGTCACTTATCATCTGTGGATTTACTAGTATTTTCGGCAACAAGTCGACCGACTTCAGTACAGTGGCAACATTGTGAACGTATAAATCAAATTAGTGACACTTTAGTTATAGAAGGCTTATAGAGCGTTTATGAATACAAACATTTATCGAACGTTCTATAAGCCTAAAGAGCGTGTTAACTAAAATATGCTTAAAACGTTCTATAAGACTTTTTTATGAATAAGGCCGTAAGTACCTAATATGTACCTGACATATTATATAAGTATTGATAATTTAGAAACAGATGAATGTTTATAGGAATATGTTTATTTATTGCAAGCAATATTTTTTACTAAAAACATGCGAGATCCTCCGCTCCTAATATTGAATTTATTATACGTATATACATCACCGTTGTTATCAACAACGGTTTAATTTGAGAGCCCTTGTTGGAGATAACGTATGGAAATCCCGATGCGAGCTCATTTCCTTTCCAAATTAGAAAATACTTTACTCTAAAAGGGTATTTGGTTTAAGTATAAGTACATGGTATACTATTGTTAGAATTCTTATAAAGGCTATATTAAAATATATTTTAAATACTAAATTTAAGCTGGAGAAGACTTATTACATTTGTAAAAATCGTGTGACAAACAAGTGCTCTTCCTTATTTAAAGTACAAATATACTTGATTACACAAAAAAAATGTAACAGAGAAAGTGAAGGTGAAAAAAATGTAGTAAATAAAATAAGATGATTAAGACGTAACTTCAAAATAGTAAGAACCAAACATCCGTGGCTTTCTTAAAGGAATATAATTTTTTTATAAAGATATTTTTTATTCCAGTATTTATGCGTACTTAAATTATAGTTTGAAGTTGTTTTCACGGAAATCGAAATTTGCTAGTTAGGTCTATGAGTGGGTTTTGTGATCTGTCATTATTATAGAGCATTTACCGTATGGTTGATTGAACTTAATGATGGTGTCAGATGCTTTCCAAATTTCCTCAGACTAAGATTAGTGTTTATCGAGATAAGTACGCAATATACTCGTAGGTACTCATTTGCACTAAGCTATGAGCATCTAGCATTACAAATTTTGTAACGTAGAAGTAACGACTTCTACGAACATTAAATAGCTATCGCTTTTATAATAAACTAAATGGCCCTAATATATATTTATAGCCTTTCCTTCAAATTTACGACGCTTGTAAAACGGACAGGTACGTTTCACGCTTTGTTAATTAGAAAACTTTCAACAGGACCGTAACTTTATAACTGTTGATATCTTGAGACTCAAAGCTACATGTAAATTGGCGAATTTGAAATTATAATTCTATTATGAATATTTTCTCAAATTGTGCAATGTAATTAGACGGAAAATAATTGTTTTAATTTTCTATTTAGGAACGTGCCAACTGCCAACATAGAAACTTGACCTTTAATACTTAAGGAACTTATCTCATTATATATACAAAAAAGTGACCTAGAATATATTAATTACGTTGATATCTTTGTATTCTGATATCTTAACAAAAAACGCCACTTTGCGTGGAAGCACCGTTGCTATAACTATTAATAAAAAAAGAGAAATTTCTAAAAATTACAGTACAGTATTCTCTCTGATTAAAATAAAGAGCCAGTCTTGTAATAATACAGCGTGTATATGACACGGCGGCCGTTATTAAAACTACATACTTATAGGAGAAAATATTTCAAGGTTATATACAAAAACCAGTTCACAATTAACAATAGTTTAGGCACAGTATCATTTTTCCCATTTCATGATATTTATACGCACTGTGTAACGCGTGAGATAGTTTTTTATTTTTTGGTAATAACTTAATTATTTATTTTGTTTCAAATAAATATTTCACACTAAGGAATTGCGCTGTCTTATAACGCCATATAATTTTATAGCATCTGTAAAATATTTACACTTGGTAACAATAAGGTCTTTTATGGACTCTTCATAATTATTTATTACGAAACGATTATTGCACCAAATTTAAAGTTTACGTTTATGGCACAAATTAAGAGATTTAATTTTCAATATATTTGTATATTTTTCTACGAGTAAGCATATTTAAAACTTTAATATGTAAATTATAATAGCACAGAACGTATAGAACCACATTATGGTAATGATATTATATAGGTTTTGGCACGTTCTGAACTTAAGTTCACTTAACACTATAAACACTTTTCAAACCTTTCTGTTTGGTTCATACTATTTTGAACTTTATATACAGACCTGTAATCATCAATTTTACTTAAAATGGCTTCTTTAGTAAAGTATAAGGGTAATGAATTTAGTGTTCGTAGTAGGGCTTAGTTCCAAAGTATAACGAATTATGTGATGCAGTTAGACGTAACCTCGTGACTGATGAAAGGCCAGAGCGAAGAAAATGGAAATAGAAAAATTCATCTTCTCCGACTGGGGATAGAACCCAGAAACCGTCGTGTTACAGGCAGACGTTGCGCATCTGCGCCACGACGGTCCTCATCTTCTTCGCCTACCTGTATTTCTAATATTAGTATTAGTGTTTTATATATAGTTATTTTTTAATTTACTTATTAAAATAAAAGTAAGTAATTTTACTAAAGCAATGCATTATGTCAAAAGTGCACGACTAAGAAGAAAAAGAAGAAATGAGACAAAAGAAACCGAGATAATGTTCACAAATTCTATTAAATTGAGTAGGAAATTATATGTCGATATTACATTAACAATATTAGTTAATAAAAAAAATAGTAACATTATTTTAACATTTTATATTACTCATACTATATTACAGAGCTAGTTATTATACACCGTCGGTTATTCCTTGTAAAACGTATCAAGCAACCATTTAGCTAATCATTATTATACGTCCTTTGCGATGTAAACACAAGATGCTACAAAATATTAAATTATTCAATGACTCGATGGTATAAAATACAAGAGTATATTTATGATTTTAAATATTTAAATTTGCATCTCTATGTATATAATAATTAGATTATAATGGCTTAGAGCTTATTGAAGTTTTCATGTAATTAAAAAGAACATTTATATGTTCTCTTCTTCTTCTTGTTCTTCATATGAATTATCAGATTTTTCTAGTATATAGTGCAATCTTGCATAGTATACAGTGTCTCGACGTTTTGGTAAAAAGTGAGCATAGTATCTCGGGCTAAGTTAAAGAACTATTATACAAGTAAAGTGATAGGAAATTGCAAAGCAATTCTTAACAACGGCCCCATTCTATAAAATACTAAGGTCATTTATGATTAAAAATAATTATACATTGATGTTAGCCATAATGAATAGTTTTCATATGAAAGTCATTATTAGGTATGTAAATAGGTGAATGCGCTAATTACTTCTCCGGATTACCAATCAATTATTGGATACGCTCGGATAACTTCAACGTAGGCGGCGAGAGCCAACGTTACGCATAATTAAGCGATGTTTGAAATTATGTGGGCATTTCAATGAATAATTTAATGCATAATATTTTATTTATCTATCATACTTTATTGCAAATCGAAATTAATAAAGCATCACTGTGCAATGGCGGTCTTGCACTAAAAGCGACTTCTCACCACGAAAATAAATAATTTAAGTAACTGGAGAACAGAGAGGCGCAAGTATTTAGAAAAAAAATTATTTAATGTTTACATTAACAGAAAAAATTGTGTACAAATAAATAAAATTTAAATACGCATGATACATACGTGTAAATAGTTACATAAATACATACGTACATACATACATACATACAAACATTAATACACACATACACATATATATAAACAAAGGACCACATTTAGTACTGCTTGAGACGTCGTTTAAATATCCCAACCGCCTGGGATCGTCTCATTTGTGGGAGCTCATTCCATAATTTTACTGTTTTGACAGTAAAAGAGTCACCATAGCATTTCGTGCGGGAAAAATTCGCAAAAGGTTCTCATTACGAGATCGGAGGTTTTGGGAGTAACGGGAGTCTGACCCCAAGAATGTAAAACGTTTCTTGAGGTACGTTTGATTAACGAGCTGGTAGAGGATATTATAAAGGGGAGGGAGTGTAAATGACGCCTGTGTTCAATTGTCAATCATTTCAGCTGACTACGATACTGCGACACATGGTCGTGTTTCCTTAAACCAAAGATAAATCTTATTATAACATTTTGCAGACGTTCGAGCTTATCGAGTAGTTTTGGCGACAGGTTTAAATAGCAGGAATTTACGTAATCTAGGATAGGTAAAAGGAGGGTATGAGCCAATGATATTTTGGCCCTTAAAGGTAATGATTTTTCCATCTTCGCCTACCTATAGTAGAAAAGATTTTGCGACTGAGCTCGGATATATGAGGCGACAAAGTGAATGTACTATCCATCCTGATTACCAGATTTTTAACACTTTCACTAACCTCCAAGCAAACACCATCAAATAAAATTGCGGAAAGAGGAGAATGTATTCTTTACAGTTGCTTAGAATTAACAAACTGACAACTGAGATATATTAAGATTAATGGAAAGTTCAAATGAATTACTCTAGGTGCTAATTAATTGTAGATCGGAGTTAAGTTTCTTAATTGCATCAGAAATATCATTTAAATATCTTTTCGTCTTTCTTGTACGGACGACTTGTTTGGCTGTCACGGCTGCCTTGGCCGTAGCTGGAGCTGGATTTCCTTGTCCTTGAACTTCTAAATTATTAAGTGGTATCTTATTAAACTCAGTCCGTAGAACTACGCAATGACGTTTGCCGTCTGGATCGACGATGACTATAGTCCCGTCCTTTGTCCAGCACTTGGAGATTCCGAAACGTTATCGTGCAGCCATAAAAGTGTCATGCCAAATTTTTATTAGAAATTCGGAAATAGTGATACCGGTATTCTTGAACGAAGTTTTGGCGAACCGAATTTATAAATTTTAAGATTTTAATTAATTTTAGAATTTTAGGATGGATCTTGGTTTACGTGGCGTAACCTTACCAAGACATAGGCATCTAGAGACGTCATCGGCACAGAGTTCAGGAATTTTCAGACGCTCAGATAAAACTTGGATTACTTGAGGGGCCATGTCCTCTTTTTTATCCTCCGCAACGCCATGGACTAACAGAATTTTCGTTCTAGTACACATTTCAAAACTATCGTACTGCTTCGAGAGTAGCTGAACCTGTTGTTGAAGAAACCCTCAAGGAAACACAAAGGAATGAAACATATTGAACTGCACAGTTATGTTTGCCATTGGATTTGCCATGTGGTTCGACGAGTTCAACTGCTATTGGAATTCTGTTATTGAACTGCATTGTAAATTCAGCGATTGTATGCTTGATAGACTCTGTTATAACTGAACACCACTCACAGATTCACGAACGATATAGAAAGTCACTAGGTTGTAAATACTCTTATACAGTGTTGGATATTTTAAAAGGATTATCACTGCTAGTAGGTAAGCAAACTCAGCACATCATATATCACTTACAAAAACAATTTGAAATTGATTTAAATATAAATTAGATCAGAGAATTCTACAAACAACTGTTGCTACTTTTGCACTTACCCACAAAAAAGATATAAAACTCACCTTCACTGTCCGAGCTTCTCCCACTACCTAACCAAATTTTAAATGATTCCACCAAAGCCACCTTCGAAGTGCGTTCTAGAAATGAATTTGTGAAAGTTCTAGACAGGCTGAGATCTTTTAGTAAACTATAGATAGATTTCGCTGTTATACCTCTCGCTCCTACTTCAACCGTATATAAGCTAGCTCTAAACCTATTCCTAGTCAGTTCGTTTGTAAGATCGAAATACTTATTGAGTTTAAGGTGGTGACTTTTCGAGATATTTGTTTCCCACGGAACTGTAAGTTCTACCAGTAGTACGCGTTTTAGGCTTTGAGAATATAGAAAAGTATCCGGTCTGGATAACGAAACACAAACATCCTCAGGGATTTTATACTGTTTCTCATATGTTTCCATCACAAGTGTCCAATCAGGAGCTGGATCTAATATGGAGGAAGGGTTTTTGCGTAGATTTTTTATGAAAACCTTCTTTCACAAACTCTATTAAACGTTTGCTGGTTGTTATGTTTCTCTTGCTACTAGTGCTCTTGCTACTGAAAGACTAACGGCTTCACATATGATTTCTAGTACTTTGTCATGGCGCCGCGAGTGTTGATCACTATCCAAGAGTACCCTACACCCCACCAGCATATCTTTAGCTATCCCCACTGCCTCTTTACAGATGTAGCAAGAATTATCGGTAGCTTTACCCCATCTTACTAAATTACTTTGATCTAGAAGAGTCATTTGGAACGCATTTAGGTAGAATTTTAAGAGAGCTGAAAACCAGTCGAGAATTAGGTTGCGCCATTTTAAAGCTAAAGGGATACAGAATTCTCCTGTAGCTAGCCACTCATTTTGCATTTCTAAGCCCATTGCGTGCACCTTATAATTATCGTACCGAATAAGAGATTTTATTATGTCTGTGCCTTAGACTTTCCTCTTTGATCCTAACCTTACTTTACTAAATTGTGCTCCTATCATGAAATGCTTATGGAATTTAAGTCTTGACTCAAACTCTGAGACACTTCTGTCTCTTGGAAGTGAGGTAACAATCTCATCCCGTGATTTTCCCAGAATATGTGTTTTGGCGACTCTTAGATGTTTGTAGAGCTTCGATGGTTTCTTTAATCTCAACCCAAAATTATTTTTGTCTCTAAATAAAGTTGAGGTGTCCGCCGAATGCGCTAGCCCAAGCAAAAACTTCAGAATCTTTATGACGCTTGCATCTAACTTTGCCAAGAGGGTTTTACTGAAATCATATACGAGGAAAGGCCAATTCAGACGTGATGTTAGAAAATTGTCGTAAATCCAAGCTTTCTTGACATTACTTATAGGTTGATGGTCTACCTTTTCAAGATCCGTCAAAAAGCTGTCGACTAGTACATCTAAAGATGGAGTTCGGCCTTTGTAATCTATTTTCTTACCGAGAAATTTAAAAGGTGCCGCGTCGGAAGCTACAGCAATGCTTTCACCGCCAATTTTTAGTCCCAGATCGTATGAGGTATATTTTGTGTCTCGTCTTCCCAGACATAGACAGTGACACTTACTAGGTTTTGTCCTCATTCCTTTTGTCCACGTACAAAACTCGTCTACTTCATCCAATAGCAGCTGGCATTGCTTTGGGTTCCTAGTGAGTATCGCGAGATCTTCAGCAAAAGCAAGAATGGATTCCATGTACTTGTTATTGAATTTAAACCGATAATCCCATTTTTTCTCGTGTTAATTAGAATATCTAGTAAAATATTAATAACGATATTAAATATTATTGGGGATAAGCAACAACCCTGAAAAAGACCTACATTATAGCCTAAAGGTTTTGAATGGCCATCTTTTGAGGTTATAACGAATTTTAATTTCGAATAGTATGACGCGATTATGTTGCTTATTATCGTAGGAAAATTATTCTATACCATTTTAAAGCGAACATCAATAGATCGTGTTATACTGATACAAATGCGTTTTCTATGTATACCGTAACTTGCCTCTCACACGCTCTGGCGTCTTTTAAGCTAGCAGTTAACAAACTATTATGCTCCAGAAATTCCGGGTAGAAACCCTTTCTGGTAATTCGACCTGAAGTACCTATTGTAATATATATATATATATATATATATATATATATATATATATATATATATATATATATATATATATATATATATATATATATATATATATATATATATATATATATATATATATATATATATATATATATATATATATATATATATATATATATATATATATATATATATATATATATATATATATATATATATATATATATTGTTATAAATCAAACATTTATTAAATTAAAAAAAAGATTTATTTGGCCCTCGGCCTCAAGTACGTACATAATTTATGATTTTAAGCAAATAAAAATAATTAGCAATTTAAATAAATCGATAAGTATTCGGGCAGAGCTTCCGCACACTTCAAAAGTCACCGAAAGAATGAGCTCTTATCGCCAACACCTTGTCTTATATAGGCAGGTGTGGCGTTGCTGTACTAAAAATGTTAGTCTTCATCTAACACGGCCTCTCCTGACGGGGCTACGTCCCTGAAGCCCTCAGATGAACTTGTGGATGGACCGGCCACACCCAGAACATCCAATTGCTGCTACTCTGCATTGTCATCATCAGTTTCTGAGGAAATAAACACATAAAAAGTCCATCATTAGTTTAGCCTGTTCTATTATATAACTCACAGGGCATAAATTTGTATATTCGTTTATTAAACAAGTCATTTTGAATAGACTACATAGGTTTTACACAGGTCTGTTCCCATGCAACCGAATACCTCGCACAAAGCCGTGTGTACGAACAGGTTTTACATCAGTCTATAGTAGGTCACCCCAGATACCTATACATCATGGATTTACACAGGTCTGTTGTCAGCTGCGCAACTGACTCACCCCAGAAACCATCGTGGTCAACCCAATACCACGCGCACAGGTTTTACATGGGTCTCTTCCACTAGCACGTCTCTCTTTTACATGCCACAAATAAATAAGGCAAATAATAATTAATAAGACAAATAACAATTCATGCACAACAAGTAAGTACCATCAAAAAACGCAGCGCAAGTTTCGGGTGTCCATTCACCCTTCCATAAAACCATATATGTTGCAGCTACCTGAGTAGTTTTGCCATAGGCACCAGCCAACAATTGGACTTCATATCTATCATTAGGGAGCGCCCTCGTCACTTTGTAAGGGCCCCTCATACCACTATCAAGTTTCCCAGTGCTTTGAGAATTCTTGATCACGTAAACCAAGTCGTTTACTTGATACTTTTTAGGAGGTTTTCTATTTTTATTAACATAAGCATCTTGTTTGTTTTTATTATTGCGAATAAGCTCTTCAGCTCGTTGCCTTCTTAATTCGCGGGCCGCGTCGCGATTTGGATTTGAACCTCCGTAGGTTATGTCTTTAATCAAGTTATTTATTAATGGAGTAGTCGAATCGGTGCCAATAAGAAGATTAAGTGCTGAGTATTGGGTTGTCTTATGTTTTGTAATGTTTAATACTAGTTGTAATTTCCATAATACTTTTGACCAATCGTTTTTATTATAATTTACTTCAACCCTTATCATATTAAGCACTGTGCGGCAGTAACGTTCAACTTGGCCGTTTTCTTGGTGCATTTCAGGAGTAATGAAATGCACTTCGACACCGTAACCAGATATCCAGTTAATAAATTCATGATTATCAAACATACGACTTCTATCACACACTAGCTTCTTAAAAGTACCGAACAGCGATATCATTTGAGTTATGACACGCTTTAGCTCACTACTATCTTGGCGTGTTAACGCGAACAGTAAACAATATTTCGTGTATGCGTCAATTATGATGAGTACGTGTTTATGACCATCACTATCTCTCAGTGGTCCGAGTACATCGGCATGTATCACGTCAAATGGTACCGAATCTTTTTGCCACGAAGATATTGGTTGTAAAGGTGCACGGGGCGTTTGTTTATGAGAAATGCAAACAACACAGTGTGTGACATATTTCGCGACAAATCGTCTTAGACCGGGGAACCATAAGTGCTGTAGGATCAGATCAATCGTCCTGTCTATACCGATGTGTTCATGCTCATCGTGGAAAACGCGTAACAAGCTTAATCTAAACGCTTTTGGTACATAACACAAGAATCGCGCTTGCTCACCCGTGACGTCATATTTATAATACAAGAGGTTATTACGTTTTACATAACGCGTGTCATCTAATTCACCGTTATTTAATTTCTCTAACAAAGAAATGGTTTCCTCGTCACCTGCTTGTGCCACTTGAGCCCAATTTTGAGGCTTTCGAATGATATCCACAACATTGACCGGATTTCTGCTTAAATAATCGACATGTGACATAAGTGTGCCCTTACGATATTCTAGCGAGAAATCAAAATCCTGCATGTACATCCACCACCTTGCAACTCTGGGTTGGAGATCCTTTTTGCGTTGCGTCAATTTTAGTGCATTACAATCCGTGATTATTTTAAAAGATTTGCCAATTAAATATTGTCTAAAATGTTGCAATGATTTTACTACGGCAAGGGTCTCCAACTCATAGCTGTGGTATTTGGACTCAGCGCCAGCGGTTAATTTACTAAAATAAGCGACTACCTGCCTACAACCGTCTTTATGTATTTGCGAGTATGTATTTGAGAATACCGCCATAGCCAATTGAACTGGCGTCAGTATGTAATTCGGTCATTAAGTCAGGGTCGAATATAGCTAAAATCGGTTCATTTGTTAAATAAGAAATGATTTCCTGACGTGCGTTTTCATGTTCGTAGGTCCAGTCAAAATTTATTCCCTTCCTAGTTAGGGCTGCAATACGCGCGGTTTTAATCGCGTAATTAGGTATGTATCTACGAAAATACCCAGCGAGGCCTAGGAATTGCCGCACCTGTTTGACATTATTCGGGGGTGGTGCTTTAACTAACGCGTCAATTTTATAAGTGCTCGGCCTAACCTGACCATTGCGTATAATCCTACCAAGATATTCAATTTCATTGGTTAGAAAAGTGCATTTCTTTAAGTTGATAGAAAAGCCTGCCTCCGTCAAAGTTTTAATTACAGAATCTAATAAATCAAGGTTTTCGTTAACGCTTTGTGTCAATATAAGTACGTCATCGATATAGACTACAACATGTCCGGCCTCAATAAAGGTTTTTAGCGTCTTAGTAATGGTTTTCTGATAGAAAATCGGCGCATTTGCTAACCCGTAGGGGACCTTACAATATTCATACTGGCCTTCCGGGGTAACAAATGCCGTCTTGTGAATAGACTCCTCAGCAACTCTAAGTTGGTGAAATCCAGATACCATATCCAAGGAACTAAACCAGCGAGCTTTACCTAATCGATCTATGTAGTCATTTATCAACGGTAGGGGATGTCTAGTCTTAACAGTAATCCGATTCAGTGCACGGTAGTCCACCACCATTCTATCAGAACCATCTTTTTTCTTCACCAATAGAATCGGGCTAGCGTACTCCGAGTCAGATTCACGAATAATACCCTTATTAAGCAAATCTTTAACTATTTCGCGTACTTTTAATTTTTGGTCGTGTGATAATTTATAAGGTCTATAATACACGGGTACATTAGTTGTCAGTTTAATATGCATTTCACTATCCTTTACAGTTGTGATCGCGGTACCACTTAAAAAGAATTTGGAATACTTGGCTAGAATCTCTAATAATCGTTCCCTATCTTTTCCAGACACAGACGTATTTACTAGTTCGGGTAAACAAATTGAATTTACTGGCAAAATATTGTTTTCAATAGGCTCACTACGAATTATACGTTGACAATCACCGGTCCTAACATAAGTTATGCCTTTTCTATTTAACACGTCGGTGCCAATAATTACGGGAACATTTAAATTATTATCATCGACAATATAAAAATCACTTTCTATTGTTAAGTCACTGAATTCAACGGATAACGTAACATATGATTCTGATACAACTTCCATACCACCTAAGCCACGTAATAATTGATTTGTAGGTTTTAATTGACATGGAAAATGTTTAACAATATTTTTCGACATTAGAGAGACACATGAACCACTATCGATCAAAACATCTAACGGGATTCCCGAGATAACAGCAGTTGTTACATCACGATTTTTATAACTACCCGCAAGTTCGCGACAAAAATTAACACCATTATTGTTTCGTGAGCTCGACCGTTCTTTGGCAAAACACGTATTCTCGGAATGACCTACTTTTTTACAAAATGTACACTTCAACACATCAACATGAGACATTGCTGGTAACGCGATTGCTCTTTCGTTATTATTATTATTTGTAGTTGTATTCAATCGTTTACTACAATCTACACTTTTATGGCCGAATTGCTTACAATGATAACACTTAATTGATTTTGAACCGTTTGAACTATATTTGCGTTTTAAAAGGTTGCGATTTAAATTATTATTAGAGGATTTATCAAACCGACTATAGTTAGTAGATATTTTTATATTTGAATTGTTAGAAGGTTTAACAAAGCTAGACAAAAACTCCACTATAGAATCGGGCGATAATTTAGCGTTAGTAGCAATAGCGCGGATTTGTGGATCTACGATTCCACGTATAATAATGGCAGTAAGTAGCTCGTTACTTAGACCTTTAACTATGCGTAACCTTAAAAGCGATCTACGAGCATATTCAGCATATGTGGAGTATTTGTCGGACTCTGTTCGCATAACGTCATAAAGAATATTCGCGACATCGACAGAACGTGGGCATAAGGCTTTTAATTCTAGTCTAAAATTGGACCATGTGCGAATATCACTTGTCCATTGGCTAAGCCAGGTACGAGATTCCCCTTTCAAACAATGTCCGATGCGAGCAAGGCATTCTTTGTCGTCCCAATGGTTCAAAATACGCGCCCTTTCTACCTCATCGCACCACGTGTCGAAGTCATGAACACTCGGATCAAAATCAGAGACAAAATATCGATTGGATCTGACCTGAGCACAGCTGATAGCGGTCAAAAGCCGCTCGGCAGCATTCGTCACCACATCTTCGTACTGCGATAACCCCGTCTGGCTGGTTTGCGGAGTCGGTGGCGGCGTAACCACGTGGTCGCGTGGCGGGGTCGGCGCCCCAGGCGTCGATGCGGCTGCTGGTGTGGCACTTGGTAGCGCAACAGCACGACTAGTGCCAGCACTGACTGATGCACTGGCTTGCGTCTCCACAGACGCACGAGACTGCTCCTCCAAAGCGCACAGTCTGGTCAGGATTTCTTCCATTGCGTTGGGAGGAGTTCGTCCTCGACATCTTCGTTCGTTACGTTTGTTGTTGTTCGACATTACACTGATGGAAACACTGCCCGAATATTTAAATTACTAAGCCGCGTGGGAGGGTAGAAATTAATTTCATCTATAGCACCAGAAATGTGTTACCGGCTATAACAGCCTTCGAATCCCACTTCTGATGTTATAAATCAAACATTTATTAAATTAAAAAAAAGATTTATTTGGCCCTCGGCCTCAAGTACGTACATAATTTATGATTTTAAGCAAATAAAAATAATTAGCAATTTAAATAAATCGATAAGTATTCGGGCAGAGCTTCCGCACACTTCAAAAGTCACCGAAAGAATGAGCTCTTATCGCCAACACCTTGTCTTATATAGGCAGGTGTGGCGTTGCTGTACTAAAAATGTTAGTCTTCATCTAACAATATATATATATATATATATATATATATATATATATATATATATATATATATATATATATATATATATATATATATATATATATATATATATATATATATATATATATATATATATATATATATATATATAATTGCTTTCATGATTTTTGAAGCGTTAATCCACACTGAGAATAGAAAAAATACTTAAAGAAAACACATAAAATTATAGAATTAAGTTCTTGAGCAAAAAGTGTTCCGTATGAATTTCAAGATATTATAACAGCAGTATACAATTTGTATGAAATGAACCACGCATAAAAAGTTATTAATTTTTTTTCTGGGATATAAACTTTAAATCGTCTGAATTTTTGTGAATATTCAATTTAAAAAAGATAATCTTTCAGAAGTTGTAACGGAAGTAATTAATTATATTAATGGTTGGTCGTCTATTCCGAAAACTTTGATCAATAAGTGTCAAAACAAAACTTTGAAAAATCCTGCATTAGAAAAAATATTTTCTTAAAAAAAAATCTAGGGGGATGGAATTGGAATATGTAAAATTTGGTAATCAAGCACTATTACTAATAAAGTAATTGTTAGCAGTCAAAATAATTTTATAAAAGAATATTTTGTCTGTATTTTATCTTTATTATTAGAACTGTTTTAACTTAATAATTTTGCCATATTCACATAAATCGGATTTTTTTTTCACTTTTAAAATGTAGGTGGTGTTTGGTCTATGGCAAGTTTTTTTTTCACCACCCACCGATATTGTGAAATTTTATTTTTATTGTACACTATGAAGTTTATTTTTATTATATATAATTTCTATGGGATCAGCTCGTTAAATGTTATAGAGCTTAGAATATTAAGGTGTTGTATCACGATGAAATATATTAAATATATCAAAATATACAAATTTTTACAAAATGTATGATTTCTCTTCTTAAATTGTGTCGCATTATTGAAAATTCGAATTTCTTTAACTAAATTAAAAGATTGTTATGATCTCATGAATCAATCAATGTCAGTTCTTGATTAAAATTGGTTCAGTTTCGTCGTAAAAAGATGTTACATTTTTCGACAGTTGGGTTATTATACAAACATGTGCTTATGCCTATTCCTATTTTTACAGTATTTGAAATACCTACTTAATTTACTTTTCGTTTAAATATAAGGTTAAGGTTTTTATAAACTATAAAATCAAAATTTGAGAAGCACATAAATAAAATGTAATAAAAATCCGTTTAAAATTGATTTAAATGAAACTCAAATAAAAAAACGTTACACAAAATAATCTATTTTTGTACTCGCAGTCAGTTGAGTTGCACTTTTACCACACGCTAACTGTGAAACTCTTCAAATCTTGGGATAGCATAGAATTAAAAAAAAATCTAATATACATCTTCCAAAGAAGCTGTAATAGTACAATGGGGCATATTTATGCATCTTTACTGAGAAAATGGGTTGTAAATATATCAAAAGAATTCTTAAGAGCGTATATTTTTGTATGATAATTTTTGTATATATTAAAGTAATTCCAAAACTAACAATACAAAGTTTTGTTTTCTATCATTTTATTATTGCGAATTTTTGGCTGTGCTACTTATTTCTTTATGAGATCAAGAGTAACTACTGTATTGTGTATATATAATAATAAGAATTAATAGCCGACAAATAAACCGTATACGCGTAGAATTTTTTATTATCTCTAACAATAAGTATTTTAAAAATAAATTTTTACCAACCTAACTGTCCAATACCAGGTTTAGAGTGAATTTCTACGCGGTAGAGATAGGTAGAGAGACCTGAACGCACTTCAAAAGCGGTACTAGTGGAATCATTTCAAATTTGGAAATAGAATTATTTTGAATTTCCTATACCTTCGAGAGATTTAAAGATTAAATCTAGAACCACAGCCACTGGTCTGTCTTCGTCAGTGACTACGCTATGTAGTTTCTTTTCTACGTCATATTACTGTCTTACACCAAGCATTCACATTTAACTTATTCAGTTCGATGAATACGCGAAGTAACTTTTGCCAAGTAACTCCCTAGAAAATGAAAGATTTTAATAATATTATCCCAAGACAAAAACTTCATAAAATAGAAAAGTACATGTTTACGAAATACGTATTATCAACTATACCACTGAGCCTCTTATATATTCTAATATTTAAAATAAGTACATGTTTATTGCAAATAGTACTAAATTGACAGAATATTGGTTTCTTATTAGAAAAGCAATAACGACATAGACAATTAATTTAGCAGAACGATATATTACTCGGAACTCGAGAGCACGTGGATAACTGATGTCTTTATTAAAAAGAAATGTTTTCGAATGAGTGATTTCTTATTCATTGTGATGAGCATTATATAACAGACAAACTAAAATATGTTGTATTCAGTCTAGCGACTATATGAGCAGTTTTAATAATATAACTGTAAAGTATTTTACTAAAGAAAATGTAATAAAAAGGCTTGAATAACTGTAATGTTACGAATATTATTAAAATAAAGATATTATCTAATATAATATAAATAACATATGCCGGGATTTTTTATTAATTTTATAATTATTTAGTCTAAGCCAAGTTTGCTGCTGTTTGGTTTTTCGACTGAAAATGTGCTTTGGTCAATATAAAAAAATCATAAGAAAAAGTATGTAAATTTTTATGTTTTTATTCAATTTTAATAAAATTGACGTCTGTATGTTGGAATTTTCACACACCCATCTTAGGAACTATTTAACGTTAAAAAAAGTCATTCACATATAAATTATTTATTTGCACCAAAAGCTATAAAGACAAGTAATCACAAACATAATTTTTACTACAATTCGCTTAAGCAACATGTGCAAACGTGTAGGATAAATTCATTTTATACACTTAGCAAAGGCTTTAAAAGTATCCATAAACGGTTCACAAAGAAACACTTTGGTTCGCTAAGCTTAGGTCTTAGCATTTATTTACAATGTATATTGTCTTTTATTTTACTTTAAAAGCTTGTGAATATTTTTAAAATTTTACGTTCAAGAAACAGCTTATCCGTGGGGAGCTTAGATAGAAAATATGTTACATGTGTTTAAAATTAAAACACGTAATATATAGCTATTTTTATATTAATTTTTATTTCAACCGACTCTCAGAAAGAAGGTGAATTTATTGTAAGCTGTGTATTTAATAATTGCCATCTTTGAATTCTATTTGTTCCCAGATTCGTAATAAGAAAACTGTTGTAACATCTGGATTAAACCAAAGTCAAACAAACTGCCCCCTATTATTTAAAGGACATAAGGAGAATTTCTAAAGGATTCTTAACTACTTCTTTTTATTGCTTATTATAAGGAGTTTTTATATTAATTTTTAGATCTCTAGCATTAAAATTGACGTGAGTATTATATAAACTTTTATCATCTAGTTGAAAGAACTATGAGTACCTTACATAGTTTGACAACCATATGTTAGTTAGTGACTGACCAGATATGAATAAAATCTAAAACATAAAATTATTCAAATAAAACAAAGTGAATAATCTAAATAGATTTTTAAATAAAACTGCTATTGAAGTCACATTTACTCTATTTTGCCTCTCTAGTACAATCCTGAGTCAAATTGTGGGACCTAAAAATTGACAGTATGTCTCGAGAAAAGGTAGAGTTCGAGTAGAGTGTTTAGCGTTTCCATGGTCATATAATATTAATAATAAGTACAATTGAAATATACATATCATTATTTAAATAAAACATAATTTTCTATATATATTTTTAACATATTTTTTATATATTTTTACATTAAACATTATAAAGCACTCTTGAATTTGCGTTTTGAATGATATGTATATTAAGTAATTGACATGAGATTTAGGGGTAAAGCTCTTGACATTCGCGTGACTTGCGATCTTAAATATTGTTATTATGAATTCAAGATTGTGTTCAGCCAATAGAACGAGATATTAATTTATATTAACTTCATATATAATGTAATTTACATTTTTTATTCTACATTTATATTGTATTTTGTTTTGTTTTAACACTTGCTTGGAAAGCACAGAACTCTATTCACAATTTGTCAGTTTAAGAGTGAACCTTTACTGTTATTATAATACATTATAAAAAATCCTGGAAAAATATTAAATGTAAAATACTGTTATTCTTTAAGGAAACAAATTACCTATGTTGTGTATGCCATTGCATACACAACATAGTTAATTTGTTGATCTACTGATCGATTATGGTCGCAGTGATACTGAGATGTGAACACTCCAACAGCCGCAACTAGGAAGAAGAAGATGATTCCAGCCTTAAAATCTAAAAAACCTTAAGTCTTGACATATAATAAAGTAAATTGCGTTTTATTTTCTGAAAACAATAAACTATTTTGTTTATCTATGTAAGAATTACAAAAGAACATAGACCTTTCCATTTTTGAGATCGGTTAAAAAGGATAAGATTCGTATGAGAGTACATAAGGCATCGTCGATACTCAGATTATAAATATGACTAATATTTATGCAGCATAAATCTGTAATCCAGTCACAAAGTGGAATCAACATAAATCCTTACAAGATTAATCAAGGCGACATATTAAATACACATTTCATATAATTTTAAACTTTGCTGCTAGAGAACTAAAATTCATTACTGTATGCATATATAAAAGCATTTGTAACGAAAAGCTGATTAATTGCCTAAGCCCCGCGGGTACGTATATGGTTATTTTTATCTAAGTCACTACATCGCCGTCGTATATATTTTGAAATATCACAGATACGCATTTGATATTATATGTGTTACTTATTTAATTTTATATATGCACAAAACATATTGTAAAAAAAACATATTATTTAATCTAAAAATCATTATTGACTACTCAGAAAACAACCCAATAAAATAACTTTGCCCAAAATGCTAGAAAACAATAATTTCGCTGTTAAATCATAAATCGTTGTCTTCTCTCATCCCTTCTCCAATTTATTTCTATCTTCCAAAACACTAGCGGAATGATGTACTATAGACTATAGTTATATAGTACAGCTTTTGATATCTGGGACATAGTAAATCTCGGTTTATAAAATGAAAGTACAAAAAATATAATGTTTTAAACACTTTAACCAAAAGTTAAGTTCTAAATAGACATGACCAATTCCTCCACAAACGCTATTCATTTTAAATGCAAATAAGAACAGTAGTATGTCCTTGATATTTATTTATTTTATAAAAGCACTGTAACTTTGAATATCGGATTACAGATACTTGTCTATTAAAATAGTCGTTTATATAAAGTACGAGGAGAAGGTAGTGTTGAGGCACTTTGCTATTTTCTAATGACTGCTTCTGTTTTTGTTATTTAATTTTTTGTTTATTTCGTCAATTTGTAAGTAATATGTTATTAAGTTAGTATAATACTATGTACAACAACGTTTAAGTTTTATAACACAAGAAAGCTAACAATAAGTATATATTTTTTTATCTTATAGTTTTATTCATATATTTATATATCTGTTTTTACTACTTTTTCGCAAACACCGACATCAAATAAAAACGTTTTATATCCAAACATGTTATAAAATATTCAAAGTATATCAAGTCGTTCTTTAAAGTACAGTTTATTTGTACTGATAGCAACGTAGAGCCACGTAGCGGAATGCATGAAGTATTTATTGTCGTGTAGAGGGCACACTAGCGTCACGTCGACTCGTCAAAATATTAGACGTGATGTGAATGAGAAAATCTGTCTTATCTTAAATGTTTGTATAAGAGAAGTGCAGGTGACATTACGTTTCAAAATCTGATATGAATATGGTTAAATTAAAATTACCTTTGTTTTGTGTAACCAAATCGTATTATTAGATAGGATTTGCCCATCGTGTACTAGGAGACTAGCTTAAAGAAAGGCCTCAGAGTAGCGATATAGTATTGTAGTACACTAAGCAAATTGTCTCATTGTTCATCTTTATTGATAAAAACAAATGGTGAGCATCGAAATAATAGATGAAAATGAATTGATTTATTTGCAAAATAGATGAATTAAATGAAAATTTTGCAGGCATTCTTGGAAGGATTACACTTATAGGCTTTGTTCATTGTTACTTTTTAGAGAATTTTCAATTATCATTTGTTGGTTTTTTTTTAATTTTTATGCGATCTGGATATTTGTTCAACTATTATTTTTTTTTAATTTAATATTTTTATATAAGATTTTATAAGAATGTCCGCAGTTATTCCACTTCCACTGACTGTAGCCATTATTGCCACGATCTGCGCGTAATTACAGTACAGCATCGAAATCAAAAAAATTGAATGGTACAATTATAAACATTTATGAACACAGTAAAATTTGTTATGATTAATTTAAGAAATTCAAATAATTTATGAACCAGTGTGAGAATCAAACTTACATTTACTCTGCAGTTGCACTTTACTTTGGCTTATTATTGAATTTCTATACTTTTTGTCCTATTTTATGTTCACTTTCTTTGAAAACATACACGTGTTCATTATTTTATGTTAGAATATGCTTATTACATTTTGCCAGATCATATATCATACAATTTGCGAAAATAAGGCCCTATAATTGAAAAGCCGCCTCATTTACATAGAATAATGTATTACGCTATTATGTAATGTATGAAGATAATATTTCTTGGCCTTAGGGAGAATTATGATTTGTAAAATGAAGGGAATTTGTAGACGGCCTTACTTAACAATTTTATGGCAAGGCAGTTTTAAGCCTTTTAAGTAACAGCCTATTTTTAAAATTAATGTATACATATATTTTGCAAGGTAGACTATGTATTACTTACTCCTAAAGAAGGCTAAACACAATTTCAACTTCAGCTTCAACTTATCTAGGTTAGATAAAATGTTATATATGCAAATGTTTCCCTTGAGGAAATTGAACTTGTATCCTACGTGTAATATATTTCACCAAAACATTTTTCTATTTAAGCATTAATTAAAAAAGTGACAAAAAGTGTGATTAACTTCACATTCATCATACTCAGAGATCAAGAACTTTATATATCAAATTCTATTATAATAAAATCATTCTGTAAAAACATTGAATATTATAAAAGAAATACATTATTGAATTATTGTAAACCTGTAGCATACTGCGTACCTTTTTTATTTTGTTTTATATTTAATTATTGTTAATTTTCTACACAGCTTACTCGATATGTTGTGTAAAGTGTTTAAAACGTCAGGATTTCGTCGTGGATGTAAGTTTAATTCTTATTCCAGGGAAAGATATCTTTACATATTCTCGCTAAGAAGACAAAGCGTTCTGTATTTACTTTAGACCTGCTCAGCCTACTTTGTTTTGTATGCAACAGTGTTCGTGACATTTAGAAGGATGGCTGAGTGTGTTGACACTAGGGTTCTCTATAGCTAATGTTTCGGATATTTAGGCTTGTATTTGAAAAATTATTTGAAATAATATAAAGGAAATAAATATAAAATAAATATTGAAATTACTCGGATTACACCAAAGTAGTAAAATAATATAGGGATGAAAGTTTCTTCTTGGAAATCGCTTGAGAAACCAACGCTTACTATGTAGTCGCTATTGTCTCTCGAGAGCTATCCGATTAAGCAGTGCCTCTACCACATTTCATTTTGACTACGTGCTAAATATTCTTTAACATATCATTGCCAATAAGATATCATTTTTGGCATATGAGAAGTCGATCCCCTTCATATCGCCCGTACAATTAAGGCTTAGTTCCTTTATTGTTTTATGCTGAGTCCTTTATATATTTTTATGTGAATTGAGAATTAACATTTTTGCATAATATTACTTATTTTATAACTTATATTATATACTAAAAATACTATATTCTATGTATATTAGTACCTGTTCTAAATATTATTTTTTGTGTGAGTGCTGTATCTTATATATATATTCTTTATTGCATAACAGTAACAATTAGAAATTCTACATATGAGAGGTATGTATACAATGGCGGGCTTATCTCTAAAAGAAATTTCTTCCAGCCAACCAGTGGAAGTGAGTAAGTGCCAAACAACGGGTCAAAACACAATGCAATAAATAGTATAAGCAAATCAAGTTTAAAAATTTATAAAATAATACATACATACATACACATATAATATATACATACGTATCACTATACTTATAAATATATACATAGATATATACATACATAAAATATATACATATTTACGTTAAAATAATAATATAAAATAAATACACAAACTAAAGAAGAACGATGAATTGAGTCTAGGTCAACTATTTTCGATAGCGAGGAAATGCTTTTTCAAGTGAGATTTGAAAGATTTTAGTGAAGGACATCTCTGGAAGTGAACGGGAAGTTGGTTCCAAAGAGATGCGGCATATACGGAAAAAGATTTATGCAAGAATTTGGTGTTGCTCTTCGGTATGTCAAGTGTCGGTATGACACAAGACCGCCTAGAGCGTGAGGGAGGAGGAAGCACAGTGAATCGGGAGCGTAGATAAGAAGGAAAGTTGTGGAAATTGAGAATCTTAAATAGGAGCGTAAGGATGTGCATATCACGGCGAAGGCGGATTGGGAGCCAATTGAGTTGAGCACGAAATTCAGAAACATGATCATACTTACGTAGACCAAAAATGAAACGAATGGCTAGGTTTTGTAATCGCTCTAACTTATTTAGCAGCTCCTCGGTCACATCTAGATAGCAAACATCGGCATAGTCTAGTATCGGAAGCATAAGACATTGCGCTAGCATAATTTTGGTGTTGTGAGGGAGGAAGTATTGGAGGCGCTTAAGAGAATGAAAAGAGAAATGCATGCGCCTGCTAATTTCGTTAATATGCGGCGCCCAAGACATGTTGCTGTCAATTATAAGCCCTAAGTTCTTAACCTTGTCGAAATAGGGAATTGTTACTCCCGAGTATTGTAGTGTAGGAATAGCGTCCAAATTTATTTTATGTCTTAGTCTATTGCTGCCTATTATTATAGCTTTAGATTTTTGGGGGTTAATTAGTAGACCGAATGAATTAGCCCATGTTTCAATAGCAGTTAAATCTAAATTTAATGCTTCAACGGCATCGGTCAGTTCATTTAAACTACCATGACGGTAAAGTTGTAAATCATCTGCATACAGGTGGTAGGGAGAAGATATGATTTTTGAGATATTATTTATAAATACAGAGAAAAGAAGTGGAGAAAGTACGCCGCCTTGTGGCACGCCAGCAGTGAGCTCAAGCCAAGATGAAGTGGTATCATTTGCTTTTACACATTGCGAGCGGCCGAAGAGATATGAGCGGAACCAGCCGATAGCAGCTGACGAAATATTAACTGCTCGAAGAGTTCCAAGAAGTATGTCAAAGTCAACAGAGTTAAAAGCACTGCTAAAATCCAGCAGTACCATAATAGTGAGCTTAGTTTTGTCCATAGCACACCGAATATCCTCTGTAATATTCAGCAGTGCTCCAACAGTGCTGTGTAAAGGACGGAATCCGGATTGAAGAGGACACAGTAGATTGTTGGACAAGAGATAGGAGTAAAGTTGGGTATTAGCTAAGGATTCAAGGACCTTTGAAAAAACAGGTAGGATAGATATTGGACGATAATGAGAGGCATCGGAAGGATTAGAAGTTTTAGGGACTGGAATGACAAGGGCATTCTTCCACTGTGAAGGGAAGACATTACAAGACAGTGAGTAATTAACAATGTGGGTGAGCACCGGTGCAATGTCCTCCAACACGGGAAGAATCATGTCCAGGCTGAGATTGTCACTTCCGAATGCTTTAGTGGATATGGAGCGAACACACTTCTTGACATCATCCTCTGAGACAGTGCTAAAAGAGAAGGAACTGGAGTCAGGTAGGTCAATTTCAGAGAGCATTGCAAGTGTTTTAGATTTTAATGAGGGGCTAATAATAAATACTGGAGTTGTAAAAAAGGAATTAAGGGTATGAAGATCCACTGAAACACGACAAGTATCAGTGGTTTTACCTACACCAAATGTCTCCAAGAATCTCCATACTTGGGATTGACAAAGATTCTGAATGGTATTGTGGAAGTAGCGCCGTTTGGCATCCCTACACATTCTGTTACAGATCTCTCGCAACTTTTTATCTGAACTACGATTTTCTGGTGTTGGACATTTTTTGTACTTAAAATTAGCTGTGTCACGTTTTGCCATTGTGTTCTTAATAATTTGTGTCAACCAGGGGGCAGGTGCATGCTTCATACGACCAGGTCTGATAGGGGCATGAATATTGTACATATTAATCAGTTCAGTAGTCAAAGATTCTACCATGTAGTCAATGCTCGTTGATGACATTATTGATGACCAGTCGATGTTCCTCAAATCCTCTCTCAAGCGTTCAAGATCCATATGCTTGAAATTGCGCTGAAAAAATGTTTTGCCTCTAACCTTGGGAGGGCGTAATTTATAAGAAAGATAAATGAGGTCATGAAAGGAGAAAGGGGCGGTCATTTGACCATGAGAAATAACGAGATTAGGGTTAGAGACGGAAATAAGATCAATAAGAGAAGGCCTACAGTTGGGGAAGTAATGTGTAGGGGAAGACATAGGAAGGAGGGATAAATTATATGATTTATATAGTTCTGTAAGTAAATGACTTCTTTTATCGTTTTTTAAAAGGCAAGTGTTTAAATCACCCATGCAAACTATATGATCATATTGAGGCCGGAAGTTCTCAAGAATACCGTCTAGAGTGCCAAAGTAGTTTATCTGGTCACTAGGCGAGTACAAGACACCGATAAGTACTTTTGTGTGACGTAGTGACAACTCTAAAAACAAGTATTCCAGTGAACCAATCTGTTGCGAGGAGGAGTAAGAGACAACACAAGCGGGGATGTGGTCACGAAGATATATACTAACGCCGCCACCACCCCGCTCCGTGCGGTCATTACGGAATAACTGATATCCTGGTAGGGAATAGGAGGCAGATGAAAGGGAAGGCTTAAGCCAGGTCTCGGATATCAGTATGCAATCTACTTTGCCGGAACTAAAAGATGTGAGAAGATCGATATAATGAGCAGGAATGCTCTGCGCGTTTATATGCACCAAGGAAAGAGAGGAAGACGGATTAATAAAAATATTTGAAAGTTTGTCAGCAAGCGATGCAGTATCTGTAAAAGATGAATTATTGCTGTCTGCACTATCGTAATTGCTAGACGAGAACGAAAAATATTCATCATCAATATTCATAATGATATTTTATAAATAAAATATATTAAACAAAATATATAAAAAATATATAAAAGAATATTTAAATAAAGAATAGAATATAAATATATAAGGCTTACCTAATAAAAACAAAATGTATATTAAAATTGCCAAATAAAAATCACGTGCACAGGTTGACTACAAGAAACATTAAACCATTTTAACTTTATAAAAAAAAATATTATGTTAAACAAAAACAACTAATAAAATAAATAAATAACTAATGTTTCAGAACGCATTCTACAAAAAGTAAATACATTATCTGTTGATATATTAGCTACGACAAAATGACACATTTCATATATGTTATGTTATTATAATATTACTTAGTTACTAAAAAGTTTTGTTCAAAAAGTAAACTAAATATAGCAAAATATGCAAAACAATAATAATAAAAGTGTAAAAGACTTCGTAATAAACATGTTACACAAATAAAACGTCTTACTAGTTGACCTTCGGAGCTGGATGTTTTTCCGTTAATTTTTGCAGTTCAAACATAGAGGAGATTTTGACCTTAAATTGACCTAGTGATATAATAATCATGCCATCAGCTGACCAACATTTCCGTATCCCGAAGTGCTTACGGGCTGCAATGAAGACTTCTTGGCGCGTCTTGGTTAAAAATTCTGTCAACGTTATTTTAGAGCCTTTTAATAAAGTTTTAGACTTCCAAACCCGAGAACGATCATGGAGACTGGAAAATCTAACAATAAATAATAGGCCTGGCAGAGTTCTTTTGTGTACCAAGTCTATGGCATGACTCGATAGATGTTGACCTTACTTCAGACAGCTTCATATTTCCGTCTAGCACATTCAATATCTTATGCAATACGTTCTCATCCTTGTCTTCCTTAATACCGTGAAACAGCAGCACTTTTCTCCTGGAATTAGTCTCCAGGCGGTCCATTCCTTGTACCAGAAGTTCAACTTGAGACTTTAACAAACCGAGTGACTTCCACACAAATGACTTAAATGTTAAAAATTCAGCACTCAAGGCCTTTATTGTGGGAGTTGGGACGGCTGGACCAGGCTGAGATAGATTTTTTTCAAATTCACCCATACGTGAGGAGAACATTGAAGATAATTCGTTCATGCTTTTTAACAGCTGCTCCACAGGTGTTTCCATTGTTGTGTAAATGGTATAAAATTTGTATAAGAGAGTTAGTTATAGTCGACTTACGCACAGGTATTTACGATTTTAACACATATGTTTATATATATTTATTTAAAATAAACAAAAAACAGTGGAGCTGTAAAAACACGTCTATGCACAATCGTGTCTACCCGCGAAACCCCCTTTTTTAAAATGTGACGTTGGTGAAATGATATGTAATATATGCCCACGACAGTATATCAGATCAGACAATGTAAACAAGACACGATTGCTTAGTTTTTGAGTAAAATTAAATAAACTAAGTTCGTTTAACAACACTGTGAGCCATTGTAGCTATACATATATGTGGAAGAATTGTGAACCCATAAAAATATATTTTATTAAACTAGTGGATAACAATAAATATTTTTTTTGCTAGAAAAAAATATAGTAACCAAATTATTTTACCTTACAACCACGTTTACCTTTTCAATGTTCTATGAATTATTTACTTATACTTACATAGTTTTTTAAATACAACGAGAAGACGCCATCGAATACGATGGCGCAATAGCGTCATAACGAAAAAAGAATGTTATTTTTTAATAATTTTCACTACATATGTTATTGAGAATTCTATAAGTTTTATAATAAAGAAATAAAATGTAAATATAGAAATAAAATAATAACAAAAACTATAAAAGTATCAAATAGTAGGGCCCCAGTGAATCCTTGCTAATTGCTAGGAAATAGTCCAGATGTCATAACTTCAAATACTAAAGATTCTTTGAGTTCCTTCAGTTCCATTGAAACTAAGATTTTCCGGTCTTTGTTGCGGATCTTTTGTGCTCGTAATGGGATTGACTTTGTTAAATCCATTGGAAAAATATAATTTGTCATTTTTTGAACAGTAATTGGTAACATTATAATATAGGTACATGGAGATGATGGACGATTACATATTAATGAATTGAATTTTCTTAATAATTTCTTAACTTGTTATTATTATATTATATGTACGTTGTGTAATAATTTTTGGTAATATTAATCTGGAATATTTTTTATATAAATAAGTTTTTCCGGTTTCACGATTAAGCAATTATGGTATTAAGCAAATACCAAGGTAGGCAGAGGAATTCTAGTGATGCGATACATAACTAGAGGGATTTAAAGCCGCGCTTTGTGTTATTTTAAAAAAAAAATATTATTCTCATCGAATTTAAATTAAATCCGTAACTGTCGTATTTACAATTCCCCACTATAATTTAATAATTCTTATATTTGATTTATAATTCAATTAAAATCTTTTCCCAATTTACAATATAATGGCCACATATTCAATATATATAATATTTATTATTAATAGACTAAAATTAAGATTAACAAATCAAAAATAAGTATTCATAAAGAAATAATATTAATAACAAATACTAATAAAAATAACACAGTTATTGGCAGATTAATCAATCACAAAAGTATAGATTTTATACCAGAAGCGAGCTTTATGAATTCAAGTAAGCTTTGACGTCAGTTCCAGCGTCAGTTTTGATTTATTACGCCGTTTTGTCTCGAGAGACTAAAGATTCTTACGCTTCTACTTATATTTTATTCAATTTTAATAATATTCGTTGAGATGTTCTATATGATATTAATATTTGGTGATGTTTCTTTGGTAGCTTCTGATTTTAAATAAATATTTTCTTTTAATTTTGTAATTTAAACATATTTTAACTAAATTGAAACACAATTAATAAAATGCATTTTTTTAATAATTTAAATTTAGATAAAATAAAAAGAAGACATAAAGATAAAATTAAATTAAATCAAGGAAATTAAATGAAACAAACAGAATGATTGAAAATTTGTACTAATAATGTAAATCACGTTGATCTTTACTTTTATTTCGATTTATGAGCCACATTATGTCATATTATACAAAGTACCTATTGATATTATGGTGTCAGTATAAGTGGAAAGCGTACCTCTACGTTTCTAGAGGTTGTGTCATCACTGCCTTAGTAAGACGTTTATGTGCGGAGTGTATAAAGTAATAGTTGTTCGCAAGGAAATAATGGCTAATTATAAATGACACACCAAAAAAGGTACTACCAATACAATGTGTACAAACGTGCAGCTATGCCGACGTTCATTAACAAAGCATCAATCATTAACTTTTGTTATCTTTCTTTCTTATTTTAATATCTTACAGATTAACGATTATTGAAACCAGTAATCCTGGTATTATTTATGTGCTGAGGCGAAGTATTATAAAATTTGTCATAGCTAATCTTTATATGGTAAAAAAGTGAAGAAAGTCAACATATTATAACGAATATTATAGAAATATTTTAAATGACCACAATAAATATGAAATATATTGCAATGTAAACGACGATGCAAAACGTATAACGAGTATGTCACGCATCAACGTCTCTCCAGTGAGGCTCTACAAGCAGTATGTGACAGTTTTGTAAAATTATTTAATGTGCTATATTTATTATTTTTTTACTTACATTTAAATCGCCGGCGGAGATCATAAACTCCGTTTTTATTTCTGATTATCTATAAAGCTATGAAGCTAGAGAATTTCCTTATTGCAACACATATCTGCTTATAAAGGTACCACCTGTATAAAACGATATTTTCACACAAAAATTGACATGATCATATTTAAATTCTGAGGAGGGATTTGTGAATATCGTTGGTGCCACACCAAATTAAATTTTTACGAATTTTGTAAATTGGCTCCTGACATATTTTGCTTTCTTCGTACACATTGACGTGAATATTCAGCATTTGACAGGTTTTACTTAATAAGTAGATTTAATTAAACACAGATTTTCCTTTAGAAACCTTCTACATAAAACTCATAGAGATTCGTACATGTCTTTCGAAATAACTAAAATTCAGTATTTTTTGTAGGCACAGAGAAAACATTATATTCATATAATAAAGAAATGAACAGCAACATTTAAATATATTATTGTGATATACTAATATTTTAATTGGTAATAACGTAATAATGACTCTATTTAATGAACGGAACGTTAATGTACATTTATTTTTGGTGCTTCATATTTCTATTTTCTACTTATTTTTATCACTCATTGATATTTTCATTATCAAGATATATATTTTAATATGACGTCTACGAAAATTAAATTTGAACTGTCTACACAATATACTATGCATAAAATGAATATAGGATGTACTTTATTTTAAATTTACCACATCTACTCTCTCATCAAACTTATCTCATTTATCCATAGATATTTGTTCATCTAGGCATATGTACTTTTAAATGTAGTATATTGATAACAAAACAAATTCTCAAGAAGTTATATGAACTTAATATGAATGTACGAAATCAATCTAAAGTTGAGATTGTAGAGCCCACGCAAGCAACATCTGTATACGACTACTGTATTGTGTTGAACAGAAATTGAGAATTGTTGATTCTCTGTGAATATCAATCCATATTGTTACATTATGTTTATTTATAGAAATGGGTTAAACGTCTCTCTTCTCATATGTATATATATTTAAAGTATTCCTATGCCTAATGAAATATGTATGTGAAATGCAATATGCTATTAAACTTTTGGGGCTAAGACTTTTAAGACAAATATCCATGTACCATTATATTGATGAGCAATATAAAAATAATGATATTTCACTTCTTCGTTATTTTGAAGGTTAAAATTTTCATTATTTCATACATTATTTTATCATATAGTATACCACATCTTATAAAAACATAAGGTAATGAAGGTAAAAATCGTATCAATTCTCAAACACGTAGAAGAAAGTTGATCAATCACAAGTTTTGATATATCCAGATACTATTGAGCTTTTAAGCTTTTAGGGCTAAGACGTAGACGAGAACCATCTATGATTGATTTGATTTAGTTGTAGAGAAATTTTATATCGAATATAAAGATAATTATATTACAATTATTTAAAATGCCATTTTTTAATATATTATTTTATTTTATACTTCATCTAACTAAAACATAAGATAATGAAAACAAAAATCATATAAATTCTCAAACACGTAGAAGAAAGTTGATCAATCACAAGTTTCGACATATCCAGATACTATTGAGCGCTATTGTGTATCTCATACATATATTTTCAAACTCTTCATTTCAGTTGGCTTATTCCAATGTATATTTAGACATAACTCACCCTTTCCAAGCCTCCAGTTGTAGTAAATTCTAAAGGAAACATGACAGTTTCCGATGGTGTTTTGTCCCGTAGTACTCCAAACGATATTACTCCCATTATGTAATATGATAAAGTGGCGAATGGCATACAGTGGGCTACAGTAAACAGTCTTATACAACGCTGAAATATTTCTGTATATTAAAATACATTTTTCTGTTTTATCACCGCGTATGTTAGACAACTTAATAAGTTACTCTTTTCTATACTTTACGTCAGTTAGAGCAACATTTTTAAATTTGATAGAAGAAGAGAGGTGATAAATTTGTGTATTCTCATTTTGAATCGTAAAATATTTGAATTTGAAGCAGTTTGAAGTACTTAAGTGTATATTAAAGGCAAAGACCATCGTGTCGCAGTGTAAACGTTTAACTATAAAATTAATGGTTGTGAGTTGGATTAGATAGAATGAGAGTATTTAAAATATTTAAAAAAATATTAGATATAACGAAGCGAGTTGTTGAGGTTCGCTGATTTAACACGTAATATGTTGAACACGTAAAGAACGGGGTGTCTTGAAAAAATATATGAAGCTTAAAAGTTTTATTATTTTTGCTTTGATGCTGCAAAAAAAAGGCTTACCGTGATATGTATGTATACTACCTTTTTGATTTCAATAGCTCTAAGTTGCAGCTATGGTTTAGACAATCTGCAACAGAATATACCATTATGGAAAGAATAATAAATAACGTTTCTAATTCAAAAAAGATCATATTCAAATATTTGTTTTCCATGTTTCTACATTGTATTTCTTTGTATGGGTTAAAAAATACACTTTAATTGCTACTACTACTTACTAATTAAATTTCATTAAAACAATCAAAACCAAAATAGTGAATATAACACGTTATATTTATATGACACCTACATATATATATAGTACACGTACATATATATGTAAAAGACAGACATACAAATAGCCTTTAGTTAATTTTTTAGTCATAAACAGCACAAAGGAAAGTGCCAGACAGATTCCAGAAATGTTCAGGCTTAATTCTCACACCCTCCCCTACTGCGTTCATCGCGAGCTGCCTTTCATCTTTTATACGTCTTTCTATAGTGTCACACGACCTTGGCGATAATGGTATTATCTAACATAAATATGTTTTATTATTAATAACCATAACGAGGCTATTGCAGGCTATACACAGCGGTGATCCTCGGTGTTCATCGACTTCCGCTTGCAAGCGTCCATTATAATTATATTATAGTTAGGATTCTTTTTAGTGTCTATTTACATTGAAGCTATACTTAAACTTATAATACTCGTAGATAAACTTGTAGTGTGGCTTAAAAAAAGCTGATTATTTAGAAGTAACTGAAAGCTTGAAAGCCCGAATCCCTGAAATTTTGACAAGTTTAGTCCTTAAATAGTCTAAAGGGTGCATTAAGCGACATTCCAAAATTTGATAGAACATTTAAATAAACGAAAATTTACTAATTTTCCACGTAAGACATAACATTAAGATATACCTGTTATATGAATTTTAAAAAAATGTGCAGCTAATTTTACTTAAATATTATAGAGTGACATTAAATATACATAGCACAAATCCCGTTCTTATCAGGGCACATAATGGAGTTTCATACAGGGATTGTTTGAAAAAGAATTATCATGTGAATACCAATTGAGTTCATAAGAATTTCCAATAAGCTTTTAGTAGTACGCTTTTTAACACAATAATTCACATACTATATTGTTCTTTCATCGTTCAGAAACAACTCATATAATACTTGCAGGATTAGCCACACGCTGTGTGTTGAGTTTCAAAAACTATGAGGAATATCAGCTTCGTAGAAGAATAGCAAACACTTCAATAATATGGTGGTTTTCTCGCTATATTAAGTTATTTCGTTAA
The DNA here is from genome assembly GCA_037178615.1 of Dione vanillae. Classification (NCBI taxonomy): domain Eukaryota; kingdom Metazoa; phylum Arthropoda; class Insecta; order Lepidoptera; family Nymphalidae; genus Dione; species Dione vanillae. The sequence goes on along the minus strand of JAZFAU010000283.1, from coordinate 1,104,983 downwards.
AAAGGCTAAGTTTCTATATATAGTGTATTTTATATTTCAATTAACTTCAAAATTATCAAATGCTCATCAAACATTTTCAAATTTAAAGTCAAATTAAATCTGTAACATAACTGTTTATATAACATATTTTCTATAATAAACAATTTCAGTGTAAAGTTGTGAAATACGACGCGCTGTGTCCGTTACTAAGAAACGTGAATCAGATTAATTGCGGTGGATGCCTTGGAAGCTGCGATTATGCAACCCAATATCTTTAAAAGCGTTGCTAGTCGTGATAATTATTTTTTAAAATAGCTAACGAATTGAATAAGAGAATTTAAATGATTAAAATTAACTTATTTTACTTTGTTTGATAAAATTTATAAAAATAATGTCTATGGTTTTTCCCTGGTTCAAATTTCGCTTTATTCTAAATTTAAGAAAAAATTACTATATTAAATATTAAATAATAATTATTTAATAATATAAAAATAAATTTATTAAATAAGAAAAAATACTACATAGATTTTTTTTCGCTTCACGCTTTTATCCCGTACACGGCAGGGTAGGCAAAAAGAACTGCAGGAACCATAGGAACTTAGTGTTAAGACACTCCGTTGCTTACTCCCTGCTCCTTCGGTCCCTGCTTTCCGTTTTATCGAGATATTGCGGGTTGAGTGGCGGAACTCAACGCCGCGCTTTGCCTAGTTGCCAAAGCGAAGAAAATGGAAATAGAAAAATCCATCTTTCCGACTGGGAATCCAACCCAGAAACCGTCGCGTTATATGCAGACGTTGCGCCTCTGTGCCACTACGCATATATGCTTATAGCTATATCCAAGGCTAATATGTATTATTACTACATATAAAAACAAATAGTTTTATGCTTAACTCCTTTGTTACGTCGCACTTACAAAGGCGGTGAAAAGAAAATTAATGAAATTATATTTTTCACGATCACTGAATTTAATAGTGTTACTTCTGAAAAATGATACTATATTAGCGCTAACCAGCGCGTTGCGATATCTCGTGCTGTTCTCCTTTAATGCGACCTTAAGCTAATATTTCAATTTAAGTAACGTCGTTTCAGTTATTTATTGTCTATTTTTATGATTAATCTATTATAAGAGTGGGATTGTAAGTAGGAAATAGCAAGAAAAATTTACTTCAGTTATTATGATAACTAAGAAAATATATTTTTTGTGCATAATATTTAGATTGTTGACATCATACACTTAAAATTTTAAGCTGATAATTTGAATTCGATACTTTGAATATTTATACATACGTTGTTCTTATTATATTATAAACAAGCGCAACAACAATAATGGCAAAGTACCTACATAGGTATGTAATTTTCACTTTGTCCTTAAAACTGAATGAAATCAAAGTGAGTATTTGAATTTTAATTTAGTTAATAACTGAAGTCGTTACTGTCATTATGTTATAGATTATGAAAATGTTATTCCATTACTACTTCACTTAAATTAAGCATATTATAAAATTTATAGGAACTTGTAATCGTATGGGAAAATATATAGGAACTTGTAATCGTATGATCCTTTACAATATTTTGTCACTGAACAGCGACGGTATTTATTTAAAACAGACCGTATTCATTCTCAACAACAGGACAATTTCACTAACATCTCATCTAAAATAAATAAAACAGAGCAGGTACGTCTTTACTTGTTAAAATGCTTGAGAAAAACAAAATCGTTCAGGTCGAGACTTTAATGCTTTAAATCAAGTCCGCTGTCAAGAGATTGAAATGATGATTGAAATGATGACACCCTTGAAATATAGGTACTTTAGGTTAGTTAAAAACCTTTGCGTGCGCTTATAGTATGACCTGGATTACACGTTGATGTCAAATAGCTATTTATTTACAAAATATAGCTTCTGTGTAAGATTTTCTTGAGGTAGATAAAGAAAATATATAATTAAATATGTATATTATATATGTACATCAGTTTCTACTAGAAAAGCAATATGACATATAAGATAAGTTTTTTTTAAATATGCTTTCAACTTAAAAATCTTTGTTAGGTCGGTTTACTTCTAATTTCAACAGACACCACAGGTAATGAGTCTATGATTTTCTACTTAGCTGTTTATTAAAGTTTGTAATATAAGACAATATTACCTACCAATTACCACATGTTTACAAGTTACTTTCTCGTAATTAACAAAATGTATACATGTCTAACATAAAACCCTTTTTTTTTAAAGTTCGTTAATGACAATTATCTCAAATCGAAAATATTTTTTACAAATATAAAATAATTTATATATTTTAAACAGAAACCTAAAATAAATACACTTCTTATGGAATCTCAGCAAAACGGTGACAGATTTGAATTTCATGGATATTTACATACAAGTCATTTTCATTTCCGTTATCTAAATTCTTGCAACGCGTCATTTTTAGGATTTAAGATACGAAGTAATGTTGATTTTTTTTATTTCTTCACCTTTCCTGCAAAAAGTGTAAAATACGTAAAGATTAATTTAAAACTACAAAACACACTTTTAGAAGGATCTGTCAAATATTATGTGAATATGGAAAATCAAAGGACGAAGAAGTTAACGTGTGCATAAAACCTTGTAATTTAGCTTTTCATCAAATAATATCTCATTCATCCGTAAGAATGAACATCTCATACGTTACGATTGTCTCAATATATCAAACTTATCAGAATCTCGCCGATATTCGTACAAGACTGTAAATGTAATGTAACGAATAGGCAATTTTCTGCCATCGAGTCGAATATATAGACATTAGACGTTCATTTGCTTTCCATATTTACATAAAATATGCAGCAGAGGAAGATAAATACGCATGTATTATTGAGAGGAGTGACAGAAATTCTTGAAAGTATCAAGAATATTCTTTAGATTTTCTACTGATAATTTTATAGTACATTCACTAGTATTTATAAAATAAAAAAATACAGTCGTACATGTGTATTTTTGTTTATATATGTATATGTATTGAATTCTTCCTTTACGGAATAACTTATAGGTAAATTTGACTTTAGATTTCGTAGCGTACGCCGACATAGCCACCGGCTATTTTATCTATTCATTAAGTCATTATAATTATAATATTGAGTACGTAACGGACAAACATTATTATAGTAGCATGTATACGTCTAACGAAATTCCAAATGCACGTGTTAATATGCCATGGCAGCTGATTCTGAAAGATTTATTGAATAACTATGCAAACTGAGCCACGGCAGTTTTGAATATTTTACTTTATATAACAACAAAGTAACACTTTAAATAAGTGTCTATAACACGGTTAACAGTTGATTGCTCAGACGCTTTCCATCGCGCCAATGAAACATCGGGAACGAGGAAATTGGAAATCTCACGTGTAATAGACATTCCAACTCGACTTCAATGTTCGTGAAGTTTTTGATTTGAATTGTACCTTTGAAACGATATAGCTGTGTTCGTATTGCTTTTATTTGTTTCGGTGTATATTACGGGTGTTGTGGAATGTAATTTGGAAATTAGACTTATGTCCTGTTTTGTATGATTTTTTATTTTGTTATTTTTAGTTGTTAAGAATTCATTATTTTATAAGTACTTATTATATTTCCATAGAACGATTTCTATAACCTGTAGTTAAATATGTTTATTTTATGATAAAGATAATTTTCATTCTTAGTCTAAGATATAATTTATAACAATATGTTAGATATTTAAACTTCTTAAATTTATTAATAAAAAAGTTTATTTTTATTTTTAATAACTAATATCAATAAGGACTATTCACAAAATACCCTTTTTCTTCAGTTATCGACAATAATTGATATTTTTATGAATATTTCACATATATATATATATATATATATATATATATATATATATATATATATATATATATATATATATATATATATATATATATATATATATATATATATATATATATATATATATATATATATATATATATATATATATATATATATATATATATATATATATATATATATATATATATATATATATATATATATATATATATATATATATATTATATATTAAATCTAGCGCTTATTTTAGTGATTAGTTGTAAATTTCAAAGAAAGTATCAGATACAGCTATTGAAAAAAAAATATCGCTCCTTTGGCTCTACTTTTTTATATATTCTTCTTTTGGGGGCTACCCCGGTTATTGTTTATATTAAAAATAATAAATTGTAACTTGAATTTAAATGTTATTTCTATCATTTAAAGAAACTATTTACCTTAATTTACGCCCTAACGAAAACTAAAACTGTGAATGTAAGCCCTAACTACGTAATTACAAATATAATACTTGTAACAACTAGGCTCTTGACAATTTACACATGTATGGACAGGGAAACCAGCATCAAAAAGTTTCAAATTGGACGATAAAAACAAAATTTAAAAATTTATGAGTGATAATGTATATATAAATTTATATTGATTGTTTTTAGGTAAGATTTACCTAAAAATTAGAATAAATTTCAAAAATATGGAATCAATTTGAAAATCTGCAAATGATACATCATTTATTATAGAAAAGTTTAGTTTTTAAGTAACCTTGCCATTCTCTTAATTCCTGTTCAGTAATACCTGTACTTAAATATTTTCATTATATAAGAAAAAAAAGAAGACTTTGCATTCTACCTACATTAATTAAGTAGTAGGTAGAAATTTAAAAGTTAATTTAACTAACAGAAGGCTTTCTGTTCTTTTTAGATTTATCAACATTCCAGCCTTTCATCCATCCGTAACCTAACATTGAACAGGTTGTCGTTTCACCAAAGAATGCCCAAAGAAACCAAAGAAGGGGTGCTAACCGTGATCGGTTTACATCCATCAAGAACCTCTCTCCTCCCCAAAGACCATTTTTAATATATATTTATCGAAAAATATTTTATCCAATAGTAATTAGATTACTAGGAACATCACAAAGTAAAGCTTGGGCAACATTCAAGAGCATCGTTATCGAATTTTATCAATTTCATTAAGAGTTATTAGATTTCTAGACGGCATTAAATTGGTCCTTTTTCGGCTAAATAAAATCTTACTTCAACAATTTATTAATGAATAGTCCAGTCAAGAAATTTTTCATATTAACAGCCTTAATACAAAATTCACTTAAAAATAATAAAATTATCTTCATTTTATCACTATTTGCGTGTTATAAAAATATTTGCTTTTACTGAAATCGCGTAAAATGTGGGTAAACGATAACTTCTCTCTAAATTATTTTATATATTCAAATCTGTCAGTAGATTTACGTAAATATGTTCGTGTATATAAAGACAAAAGGTCAGACATAATTAAAAATCATAGATTCATAAGAATATGAATCTAAAAAAACATGCGTGCGTACAAAGTACACATGTCAGAAGTGAAACTTCTTTGGCGAACTAATTTATAAATCTTGTTTATATTTATAGAAATCTAAAACTTTAAATTTCCAAGATTAAGAGGGAAGGAAAAAGGAAGATAGGTTAGGAATTTAATTGTCATTAAAATAAAATAATTAAAGAGAATTATTAAAATAAATTTATTTTATATTGTTTGAAAAATAATATAATCAAATCTCAGATGTTGAATATTAAATTAAAATTCCTCGTGATTTTTTGTAAATATTAAAAATACCTAATCCAATTTAAATATATACAAAATTTTTGTAAATTAATGATAACTCTAGAAATTCCAATTTTTAAATTAAAATTTCGTCAAAAGAATTTATGAAATATTGTTATTAGTATTTTATGCACAATGATTTATTGAAATCTCAAATGACGAATTGTAAATAAAAATGCCACGTGTTTTTTGTCAATATTAGAAATTATTAATTATGTTTTGTTTTTGAATTCAAAATTTAGAAAAGCGAATTTATGAAATATTTTTATTTTATGGTAAATGATTTATTAAATTCGAGTGGCAAGTTGAAATACCACATGTTATTTGTAAATATTAAAACTACCTAACCTTCAAACCAATTATCACAAATAATTGTAAATAAACAAAAAAATAACAGATATATTACTTACTTCGAATAATTGCTTGATACAGGACAACTTACAAATTTATTCACAAAGTTTTTATTTATAAAATTCACTTACTGTTTATTCATTGTAGAAGTGCCTAATGATATTGTAAATATTACGCTATGCGACAGAAATGCCATCTAAAGTTCTAATAATTAACTAGTAAACGAATACACAACCAATAGGGCGTGTATTCTTTCTCGATATCCCGTATTCTCTCTCTCTCTTGTTCAATCTTTCTCACTATAGCTCTCTCCCACCTCACACTCCATAGCACTATGCGTGATACGACGTTCGCTCTGTCTCACTTTTTCTCTCAATCTTTCTCACTTGCTTGCTCCCTCTCACTCCACGGCTAGTTGCTCATGCTACGTTCGCCCTGTCTTACTCTCTCTCAATCGATCCCGATCACTCTCTCTCACTTTTCCGACACTTCCGTTGCATACCGGCGTGACGTTTCATTTGTAAAAATGTTACCCTCATGCGCCTAAAGAAGTTTCACTTCAAAAAATAAAGAGCATTGACTTCTATAAGTACGTTAAGTGTACAAATACATGATTTTACTATTTCATTATAGTACAGATGAAAATAAGCTACAATCTTAGAGTTCAAATATAAATTATTTATTTCTATAGCTTTTATTTGTTTATCAGCATAAAACCTCATAAGCTTCACGCTTTATCTTGCTCGTAGAAGTGGAAGGCAGAGGAAACTACAGGGGCCGTGGGAACCTAATGTTAGACACTCCGTTCCAAGCTTTTCGCCTTGCGAAACATTGCGCGTGGAGTGCCGCGCTTTCCTTGCTGCCAGAACGAAGAAAGTATAAATGAAATAATCTGTCCACCCCGAGAGGGAATTTTGAGGGAAAGGGCCAACTTTGGGCCTTTGCGCCACGATGGCCCTTATAACTGATATATAGCCTTATCATTTTTTCTCTCTGAGTGAACTAGGAATAAAAACTCCTTCGACATAGATCATGCAATTAAATTCTTCAAATACCTAATACACCAGGAATTTTTGCATCAAACAATATTTTAGTCAAGTAATTCGTGCAAAAACCATTGCATTATGTTATTCTTTATATAATTATGACAAATATATAAAATATTTCATAATAAACAAGAATTATGAACTGTACAATTTTAAAGCCTGTAAAACAACTCAAGTAGTTATTACGTTTTCAAATATCGCTTTTTAAATTCCCTTCATATCTATTTGCACACAGAGTGAAAATCGCTTGCTGTATATTCCCCTCCTTTTATCTCACATGAACAAATGAGTTTAGGGAATCGATGTTGGCCATCTACATTTTCCTTTTCCTCATAAATTTGATACGACCGATTCCAATCGAGTAATGAATAAATGAGTATATGAAATATAAGTAGAACTAATAAAAATCAAATATTATTTATTATATATAATGAATTTATCATATTTTTCTTTATATTCGTTAAACGAATAGATATATTAGAAAACAGATGTTACATGTAAATAGAATATATATTATATGTAGAAATATATGTAACGTGTTTACTTATTTTTTACTGCCTACGTACTGTCTTGATAATCAATTTGTCTGTCTGCCACAGCCATTTTTATTCCAGACCAAACAAAAATAGACGTATTAAATAGCCAGATAATGACAAAAATAATCGTAAAGGCTAAAAAGAATTTCTACGTATCTCTATAACAACGAAAGCTTACATTGGCTAGAGCGCTTTAACGAACGAAATTAATTGTTATTTCTTAAGTATTAAATTCACATACTAATTTATAGTATTTTTCTTTTATATTTTATTTATTTTTATTACATTTTCGTTACGACTTTGCCCTATTATTTCATATTATAAGAAAACGCTCTACTTAATATAATGTAACTCGTCATCATAGTAAATAAATCTAAAAATGTTGTATCCGTAAATAATATGACGTTTAAAATATATCATTCATAGTGCTGATAAAGAGCATATCAAGAACAACAGGAACCCACAGCAAGGTATAAATGAAATAATAACAGTTTACTTCTAGACTCTCGTGAGCAAAGGGAAGAAGGAACTGCTTGTATCACGATAAGGTATCTATTACATATATTTTTTGAAATGTCTACAATAGACCCATCTATAAAAGCCAATGTAAATATATAAAACTAATCAGTCTATTAAAAAAATCCAATTAAATTAGCCTCAAGTAAAAGTCATTTGGTTATGTAAAGAAATAAGCAAAAATTTTGAACAACAACTTTGTTAAAAATACCATATGCCATATTCATTTGGAAACTTTGATATGTACTTTATGATTAATTTTGACATTTTGTTTCTCAAGCTTTCAAAATTGTACATTTTAGGATTTATTCACATATAGAGTAAGTCATCATCATCAACCCTCTCCGACATTTACTTTAGATGATATAAGTATTGCGTGAAGAGCACTTTCGTCGACAGCTATAGCATAGGCTTATTTTAAGACGATATAGCGTAATATACGTTATTTAAAATAATATACTGTTATCACATAAATAAAAAACAAAATAGACCAATATGGTTTTATTTAAGATCAGTAAACATTATTGGACTGATTTAAATTTATCTTACATTGTGCTTATTTATATATAAGTTAAGTATATAGTATAGGACCTATGAAAATGTTAGAAAAGCTATTAGTAGATTCTATAGATTGAATATAACTTCAAATTCGCAATAAATAGTTGTATTCAATGAAATTAATGTTATATTAAGTAATTACTTTTCTTAATTATACATTAGTATACGTAAATGCTATAAATCAAAAATATACACTAAAAATAAACAAGTTTAAACCAAAACACACGTCTGAGGTATTGAAATTAAAAACGTAACTTGTAAGTGAAGTGCAGTAAACGGCAATATAATTTTTTTGACATTATTTATATATTTTAGTTGTGTTTTAGTTTGTAGGTTCGATTCCTACTCGGTGAACATGGGTTATTAAATTTCCATTTTCTGAATTCTAGTATCTAGACAAGCACGGCGTTGAGTTCCTATACTCAACACACAAAGCCTCGAAAGCAGGCGGAAATCAGGGAACTGAATGTCTTAACACGTATATGTATATGTATATGTATATATATATATATATATATATATATATATATATATATATATATATATATATATATATATATAAATATATATATATATATATATATATATATATATATATATATATATATATATATATATATATATATATATATATATATATATATATATATATATATATATATATATATATATATATATATCTATATATATAAAAATGAATTGATGTTCGTTAGTCTCGCTAAAACTCGAGAACGGCTGAACGGATTTATCTTATCTTGGTCTTGAATTATTCGTGGAGGTCTAGGGAAGGTTCAAAAGGTGAGAAAAATTCGAATAATTGCCGGGAAAATCCTCAAAACAGCATTTTTCTATTTCCCATACAAACGTTTTCTAAATAAAATGAAGAGTCAATTTGTAATTTATTACCGCTACATAAAGTTCAAATTTGCGTGCGCGTTGGAGGATCAAATATCGCGTTCTGAAACTCAACAGAAGAAAATTGCATAGTCTCGAAATACATTGTACTGCAATCATAATATTTGACATTAGATTTGACAACCAACTAATATGTCAATCCATCCTGTCGCATTTCAGAGCATGGAAAAAAGTATTACGATATTATATCTATCTTTGTGGATACGTGCGCGAGAACTTTCTTTACTTTGGTGATCCTTTGTGATAGTGACATTCCAAGTAATGTGCTTTTTTTTGTGATAGCGACACTTTACTGCTAAATAAGCGGGAAATTTTCTCACTTTGATTAATTACAATTTACGATGCCGAGGAGAAGACGACCTGACTTAGGTCGTCGTAGTCAATCAAATGTGCGAAGAGCTACCTCACGTGCTAACCGCACTGATGACCAGAGACAGACAGCTCAAGAAAATAGTCGTATTGCTATGTCAGGATTGCGTTCTTTAGTGAGTGAAAATGTATGTAGGCTTAGAATGCAACGAGTTCGTGCACATCAAACACATCAACAGCAAGCTAGACATAATGAAATTGAGCGAATCCGCAGACGCAGAGCTCCAGTGATTCTTGAACGAGCTGCATTCCACTATGATCCGGCAATTGATTATTGTGCCGACAAATCGGTAACAATTGGGGAAATGAAAACAATTTGTAAATATTGTAAGGCGTTAAAATACACTGGTGAATCTACTGGATTACGTTGTGCTGAAGGCAAAGTAAAATTGCCACAATTGGTCCCACCACCAGATCCTTTACGCTCTTTAGTTTCTGGGATTGGAAATGATTCTAAACACTTCTTGACCAACATTCAGAAATATAACAACTGTTTCCAGATGACATAATTTGGTGCTACACACATTATACAAGACAATTTTATGCCCACTTTCAAGGTATTATATAAGAATATTTTTTTTATATTATTCAAGTTTGTACTAAAATATATATATCGAAAATAATTAATGGACAAATTTTTAAAAATTACAGATACAAGGACAAATTTATCACTTACTGGGAACTCTGTTACCACTACCTGATGCAGATCATCAATTTTTACAAATTTATTTTATGGGCAATTCAGACGCGGAAATTAATAATCGTTGTGCTCACAATCCCACAGTGAAGAGAATCATTGTCCAACAATTACAAATGTTACTTCATCAAAATAACAATTTAGTAAACATGTACAAAATAGCATTGGATCGGATGCCATCTGATAGCCATAATATTATTATTCGAGCTGACAAAACACCTGCTGGTGAACACACAAGGAGGTTCAATTCACCTACCATTGATGAAGTGGCTGTTGTCATTGTAGGAGAAAATTTACAATCTAGAGATATTGTGCTTCATCGTCAGAATAGTTATTTAAAACGTGTATCTGAAACACACAGGAGTTATGATGCACTACAATATCCTTCGATCTTCTGGCAGGGGGAAGATGGATACATAATAATTAAATAACATTTTTAAATTCAATTCATCTAAGTAACAATGTAAACATTTATATTTTCCAGCCTCAATTATATGTATGAACTAAAAATGTGAATACGTAAATAGCTTGGCTTTTATTAAATATGTTGATCTTAATTTTTTCACGCTGGGTCAGTCTTATTGTCTAATACATGGTACCTACTTGTTAAACAATTGTTCAGATAGAAGGCTGTAGGCATATTAAATTTAGTTGGAGTGAAATCTTACACTATAAGTAAAACTTCTAAGTATATATTGAAATATGTGTGTATTTATATCTTTTTGGATATATATATATATATATATATATATATATATATATATATATATATATATATATATATATATATATATATATATATATATATATATATATATATGTATATATATATATATATATATTTATATATATATATATATATATATATATATATATATATATATATATATATATATATATATATATATATATATATATATATATATATATATATATATATATATATATATATATATATATATATATATATATATATATATATATATATATATATATATACATATATATATATATATATATATATATATATATATATATATATATATATATATATATATATATATATATATATATATGTTAAACGAATTTATCGTACACACCTTGGCGCTTGAAATACACAATCTACCGAAGAGTGTAACTATTATTACGAATTGGTATAAAGTTTTCAAAATGTCAGGTTTAAAAAAAAAAATCCATAAAAAAATCCGTCAAAAAACACAGAAACGGAATGGCTATAAATCTTTCATCTGCTTCGTATACCTGAATACGGATACGGATTACGTAATTTAAACTTCTTTTTCATTATACCTAATTTACCAAAATTTCAAATAAAAGAAAATAAAAAAAAAATCTCGGATTTTCCCGCTAAGTATAACACTATATGCTTTTATTCAATTTTAAGAAACGATATTGTATCTTAAATATATGTATAAATTCTATATACATATACATTGAAATATATAGGATAGGCACATTTTAATATTTTATAATACAATAGTAAACGGGCTATACTCATAGTCGTATATTTTCACTCTTTAGAGATTTATGACCTCTTGCTGATAGAGTCCCAGTTAGGAAGTATGTTCCTTATCTGGCAGATAAACAATAAATTTTAGGGCCAGTTTCATCGATTACGAATAAAGTTTCAGATAGTTACATAGATATATAGATAGCTATAAACTTAGACTTTAAAATAAAAAAAAACAGTTGACATGGATTATTTTCAATAAAAAGTATTGTATCAAAGCTATGAATATTATTTACAAAAATTTACATTTTATTTTATAATTTACGTTGTAGTACCAAACGCAAATATCCTTATTTTTAAAAGCCTAAATTTGCCTCTAATATAATATATCTCTCCAATTATATAGATATAAAATCGGAGAGATAGATGGTGAAACAGTAAAAATATAGCATCATTTACCTGATAGTCAGCTTTAACTTAAAGTTAACTATCTGAAACTTTACCGTAACTGATGGAACTGGCCCTCAGATTATACAAAACAATTTATAGGCCAACCTGACATAGAGTAATATTTGAATAGAATAGTTTTAAAATCTACGTAATTGTAAAGTACGGAAATATTAATCTATTTTCTTAGCTACTCATCTAATAATTTATATATGTGCGTTTATAATTTTATTAGGTACTGTTACATTCTATAATCTATCAATTTCTAAATCCATATATTAATATTGTGCATTGTAGTATTAAAATAAAAATATTATATATTTTCCATTTTAACAAAAAATATGACACATTTATATATTGAAAGTTAATTCCAGATAACAATTTTCATATTTTACTAAGGCTTTCATAATCATATTAAAAAAAATTAAAATAAGAATAAGTAAAACAACTTGCTAATTTGTTAGCATATTGCAATTGTATACAAATGCATTCAGTTATTATCACACTACTGCTTTCCTTAGAAGAAGTTAAAGCTTACAAGTCACTATTTGTTATATTTTATTAAGTTTTAATTTAAAAAGCTAAAAACATATATACAGAACTATAAATACGGAAAAGATATAGAAAATATATAATTCTATCATAATAATTATATAATTGTATTGAATTATCAACTTTTCAAGTTATTATTATTAAATAAATTATATCTATAAATATGAAGCTTATTAACAAAATTAATTTTAAATTTACTGTTAATAGAGCTGGGCATTATTCAAATAAAATACTGATTATTCTAATAAAATATAATTACAAGCAAATACTTGTGAATAGCTGTACTGATGTGATAATATCTTGATGATGCTGAAAAAATCTTCAACAAGGAAAATAATTAATTTTATATATATATATATATATATATATATATATATATATATATATATATATATATATATATATATATATATATATATATATATATATATATATATATATATATATATATATATATATATATATATATATATATATATATATATATATATATATATATATATATATATATATATATATATATATATATATATATATATATATATATATATATATATATATATATATATATATATATATATATATATATATATATATATATATATATTATATATATATATATATATATATATATATATATATATATATATATATATATAAATATATACATACAGATATATATATTGCAATTTTCCTTACACAGACTTAACTAAGTCTTATCAGATACTAAGAAAGATAGATATCTGGCAACTTATTCAGATATGAGTACCGGCAAAGCAAATGTTGACAAGTTTCAATTGCCTATATATAATTGAAATTTGTCTAAAAATGTTTTATTTTTATTAATTATTAGACTTACAAATAACAATTTATTTGTTATTTCAAGAATAAGTTCTTGAATAAATAAAATAATTTCTTATTAGTAAATAGTCGTGGAAATAAATTATTCATTAAGTTTTGCCCAACTCTAACTATTAATGGATGGATGGATACAGCAATAGTTCAAAACATCACTGAATTATAAAGTTTTATAACTTAAAGAAATAAAACCATGTGAAAAATGGCTCATGACATATAAATGACATAAAAAGTTATTTTTAATAATGTTCTATATTAAAAAATTAAAACAAATCTTAATACAAAACTCCAAATATAGATAGCAAAAAAATTTTGTGCAGTATACAATTAAATATATCAAAAATTTTAACCTAATAATTACATTAAGATCTACTTTTTCAAAGGCAGTAAAATTTATAACTACATAGTTATTTCAAAATATAAAATATAAAAAGACTACAATTCTACTTAGTTGTCACTACATACAAATTTTAGAATATGTTTCAGAACACTGGACTTTAGATAATTTGACAGGGTAATTGCAATATTTATGAAGACAGGAAAATATTAATGTGATTAATCATAAATTAAATAATTAAATTATAGAAATAAACTTTTATTATTGTTATTTTAGTGTTTTATTTTAATATTAAAACATGTCTTAAACTGTTTGTATGTATAATAAAATGGTTGGTCAGTTGGTCCATTAACATGTTTAAATAACAAGTGATTTAGTACAGAAATCATAAAATTAAGAACAACTGAGATCATTACAGTACAAATGCCATGTGTTTTATAGTTACTGTGATATATGAAATGAATTATTGAAAACTTTCGACTGCTTACTATAACATAAATAAAAAATTACTTCTAACATATTTCTATAATAATAAGAAACTATAGTTAGACAATAGGAACTTTGAAGAGTATTGAAAGTGACTAGAAGCTAAATTTACAATAACTACTTAAAATTAGTGAAATATAAATATATTATAAATATACATGATACATTTAACATGTTTAAATTATTCATATTTTTAATTGAATTATTAATGTACATTTTAAGTGAACACAATTTTTGGCAAGAAATTAAATACTCATATAAATATAAATGTATAATAGTAAGTAGTAGTAATACAACAGTATACAGAGAAGAGTGATCCAAAGTAATAAAATGGTTATTTCTAGTACACAAACTAATGGATTAGCTATTCATTAGTTCCAGGAAAAGTTACATAAATAGGCTGGGTTGCAGGCTCTTGCCTCTGATGACCTTTTTAAGCTCCATACATAGTTTTTTATTTCCCAAAGGGTTTCTCTTCCGTCCCTAAACAAGGCCCTGTCAAGACCAATAAGTAACGAGATGCTTTTGAAGTCAGACTGTCTGTCTTCAAATACCTCTCAGAATATCTACCAAAGACATTGCAGACAGTTGGTACAAACATAATTGGATACTTGTCCTCTATACTCCTCAGTTGGGGCTTAGGCCTAGTAGTTCAAGGAGGATAATCTACAGAAGATGAACATCCTGAAGGCCCATCCAGGTCCCTCACTGAAAATAATATTAAAAAAGTTAATAAATGGTATTGAAAGAATAAAGAGTGCCTTTCAGAGGTGTAACTTAGTTCATAGGTGTCCCTTATAGGAATACTCAAAGAATCTTTAGTTGCTATGCACACAATTTACAAAGCAGTTTTTATTCTTTATTTAAGAAAAATCTTATGTCTTGTCAAAATCCCCATGGGTGATTTGAATTATAATACCTTAAGCCATGATATATTATAGATAAGGCAATAAAGAGCCTGTACAAGCCATATTTGTAAAAAAGATTCAGTACAATATACTAATTTAAAATAAATGAAAATTTATGAATTCTATACATTATTTAGAATTGTTATTTTGTTTGCTTAAATATAAAAATATATAAAAAAATAAAGAATAAAACTTACCATATTATCTCATTCAATATATATAGGTTAAAACCTTACAGAATTATAGCAACATCTGGAACAATAATTGTGCAGTTTTCATTAGTTGAAGGAGACCTTCCAGCATATTTTGGATCAAGCTTTTCTAAGTCCACATTTAAACCTCTTTTCTTTGCTGTCCTTACAATGTACCGTTGCATTTTCATATCACTGAAAATAAAAAGAAACAACGAAAGACCCTAAAAATTATTTAATAAAGAAAAAAGACAAAATGTAAAATTTTTAAACTCTTTATAGTAATAAAAATCAAAATGGGAATGTTGTAAATATTTTTTTAAAGATATATAACTATTCTGCTCCAATATAATGCTAACCAAAAAAGTTTTTACTATTGCTATATAGAAGTTAAACATATGTATAGAAAGTTATAAGACTTTGAGTTTAGCATCCAAAAAAAAAAAATACATACATATCATCATACATATATCATCGCGCTCTATCCCTAGAGGGGTAGTCAGAGAGAACAGAGTGCCAAATGTGGCGGTCTCTGCATACATCGTTCACCTCGTCCACTGTCATTAACCACTTCATGCATGCTCTCCGGGGAGTCCTCATGCTTTTTACGTGACCTTCCTCCAGTATCATAGATATTGTGTTTTTGAAAGTCACCTGAGGTCTCCCCTTACCTCTCTTATGAGTCATTTTTGCATTGTATATTTTTTACCATTCTTTCATCACTTATTCTTTGGACATGCCCAAACCATCTGAGCATGTTCTTCTTCATCCTTACTGTGACATCCTCCAGGTACCAGACCTGCCATCCTGTGTACCTCTTCAGTCAGCTAAGCTGACTCCGCATATCTTTCGAAAAGATTGTATCTCCACAGCATTCATTTTTCTTTCATTCTTCTTCTGCAATACCCACCTTTCACTGCCATATAACTGCGCCGGAACCAGAACTGCATTGTGTAGGGCCAAACGTGCAGCGACGTTGACGTTTTGCCGTCACAACAACGCAGGTAAGACAACGTTTATTTTGATACCGGCGGCAACACGTCTTTCCACATCCATTTCGTATCTACCATCTCTACTTAACATACTTACCAAGTATACTACTTCATTCACTTGTTCTAATAATTTTGCATTCACGAAAATCTTGCTTTCTGTCCTTTCCTCGTCTCTTTCAAATACCAGAACCTTTGTCTTACTTGCATTGCATTTTTGCAAAAAAAATCATAGTTAAAAATTTTAAAAACTTGAAAATACTAAAATGTTCATATAAATAATAAAAGATTATATAGTGACTGTTTTAAGTTTCTAAACATTAAACTTCATATTTTCTCTGTATTTATTGTTTGCCACACAACAAAAAAAAATATTGTCGCTCAATGTCCTTAATAACCAAAAACTTTGTGTTTTAAAAATAATATATATTTACCTAAATTTCATGCATAAACAACACAGACAACTCAGCAGCACCATTGATACAAGGACACAAAACGATGCAATTACCATTTCCATTGAAGTCATATCCATTTTTAAAACGTTTATTAGGCACTGCAAAACAAAATAAAAAACCGCGAATTATTAAAATAACCAATACTTCATAGATTATACAGCAATGAGATTTTAACAATACTTACATAGAGTATAATGTTAAGAAATTATCATCACGTTATAACGTCTTTTGTGTAGACACAATTTTGTTTAAAGGTGTAGATCATAAACGAATTAAACAATTTATACAACGAAAATATAAATCTTCATTTTCATACATTTCATCGATTTTGTTAATGTCAAATGTTACATTGACATATGGTTTATGTTTGGTTGCCATATAGTACAAAGATGCATCAATTATTTAAAAAATATAATTGTGTACATTTAAACTATTTGAAATAAATCAATATAAGAAAAATTACAATGTCCAAAGATTAATATCAACGAAGACAAATGTAAAATAAAAAGCCCATTTAAAACCATAAAAAATTATAATGACAGTGATAATTTGATGATAATTATAAAATAGCAGATCAATATTTTATTTTATTTTAGTATGAAAAAATTACATATCCATTGAAACTGTTATAATGAACTTTAATATTTATTACACAACACACAAACACAAAAAATCATTACGTATCAGACTACAAAAACGCCTGTATCTGGTACAATAATATTACAGTTTTCTGAACCAGGTTGCGCTGTCGGTTTTGTAATCGTTTTCCTAAAGCGTAAATCTCTTTTTAATTTGTGAGCTAAAGCTTCTATGTCATTTTTAAGGCGGGTATCCCTGAAATATATTGAAAGAATGAAATATTTGTATTTTTCAACTTAATGAATATTATATAATTAAGTATATGACTCTCTTCTTACATGTAATTAATACGACAACAATAAATGCATGCTGTCACCATACACAATCCAGCACAAGTAATAAAAAGAATAGCGGCAAATATAATGCCCTTAAAAACTTTGTCAACTTCTTGGCGAATATTTTCTGGAAAACAGAAAATAAAAGTTATGGAATATCAATTTCTGAATTAAAATTTTAAAAATAAAATAATTTTGAATACTGTTAAATATTTACCTGTGTGTATTGTATTTTTCTGTTAATGAGATTAAAAGTCTCTTAACATCAACCACGCACTCATTTAGAGTTTCGTTGTAAAATAAAACGCTGAAAAAGATATAGGCTAATGAAATAAATTTAAAACAAATATCCTGAATAAATTATTGAATGGACAATAACGTACGCGGCAGAACTATGACATCCACATTTATTGGCACAAGTGCCGTTACTAATACAATCTCCAAGCTCTCCGCATCCTTGATCGATTTGCTAAAAATTATTATATTTATAAATATTCAAAATAATTATATTCTGTATAATTACATATATACCTTTACAAATTAATAGAATACCTTTTCAACGTTTACGCTGGATGGTTCTGCAACTGAATAAAATAAAAATAAAAAATATAAATGTAAATATGTATAAAATATTAATAGAAATAAGCAAAAGGCCAATCTTTGGTGTCAATAATAGTCAAATTCCAAGATAATTTCACTCTTATTTTTACTATACCAATAAATGTAAGCAAAAATCAATTTCGGTTAAATTTCACTTTTAAAATATATTTAAATACAGAAGAGTTTAATCACTAACATTTCATTTCAAAATTAGGCACTAAAACGAATTTATTTTTTATTATAAATATTAAAATATTGTAATCATGGATCCAATTATAAAGCATATAATATAATCATTCAATAGGTTTACATAAAATGTTTTTATTATTCTCGCCATATCCTGAATATAGCAGGGTAAGTAAAGACAAAATAGTGTCTTGACATTTCTTTATAAATTTATTCCAGTATTTATTTCAGTATTTAATTATTATAAATAAATAAAAAAAACTATTAATATATAATAAATAATATGACAATTTATATATTCGTATTTAAATAAATTTTGAAGTATATTATAAAAATATTGTATATTTAAAATATAAAAAGCATATACAGAAAACTCAAAACTTACAAGTGTTCGTAAATAAGCACAATAGAGTCACAAACAGCACTTTCATTTTTATAAATTTGTAGTACCAGTTTTTTTACAATATGTATATATAACAAGTAGCTGTATGTATATATAACTAATGGCTTAAGAAATATACTTTAGTGGCTTTATATACTAAAGTTAAATTCGAGATCCTAAGTTTAATATGAATAGACGTAAGAATTTCCACTGTTTAGGCGGCGACTAAAATAGATTGACCTCGAATAGTATTCCTAGGAATGACATTACTCGAAATTTTTAACTAACGCTTATATACAATTTAACGAAATGAAAAACTATTTTTATACTTTATATAAATCAAGTTAAAGCTTAAGATTTTAACTTTAAGGGTACGATTACAAGTATATATGTAGCATATTGTGATTCGCGGCCAAAATTTAAAATTCTAATGATTACTGGTAGATTATTTATATTTTATTTATCCTCAATAGTTACATTTAAATTACTTCTTTAATTACAGTTTTGTCTTTAATAAAACGTAATAATATTTTCCATAATTTTAAATTCAATATAAATTTACAAATATTTACTAAAATAATATTAAAAAGCAAACATGTATACTTAGTGTTACGAATATCTTCAATTACTTTGTACATTTTTTTACGTAAAGATTTAATATTTTTGCTGAAGCAAACTAAAATACTTATTATAATTTAGCCCGTTTTATATTATCTAGATGTAACTGACATATGACAGCAGTTTGAAGTTTTTACTATCTGTTGTGTAGCAACGGTGTCGGGTGAACTCAAAAAACCAGTTTATTTACTGATCACATTCAGTAAGAATTTACGTTGCGCGCGGCAAAAGTGTGAGCGTATCGTGAGAATGTGAAATACGCTTAGCGTTTGAATATTCAATATTTAGCAAAAATTATAAGCCTACTATTACTCAAAGTTTATTATTGATATCGTTTTTAAATAGTTAATTACTTTAGTGAAATAATACGACTTTAAACTGAAGGTGTGTCTCGTGTAGGTTCGAATTTCGTTGTGAACATTGTTTGTGCATTCACGTGAAAACTAAAGAAATGTTACATGCATAAAGAGTTGTTAAAAAGAGATGTTATTCCGATGTAAATTAATTTTGAATCAATCAGTGTATACATGAGTGACTTTTATTAATATTAATATAAATTATAAGGAAAACGTGAGTAAAAGTAACATTTGAATAACTGTAATGTAGCTTTAGATATTACATGCTACATGCTTCAATAAGCACTTTTTAATTTTTCTGTCTTTGATGCTTTATTGATGTAGTTAATTTTTTTCTAATTAGATTCTTATTACAAAAATACAATTATGTGTATATCTTACAAGAGATTATTTTACTTATTAGATTTTACTTCTCTTTTTATTATTTACTAATGAAAATTTTAAAATTACTTTGTTTTAGATGTTGGGAAAGCTAATTCATTCTAAGCATATATCCTGATGCTATCTCGGAGATACAGTGAGATTGGCTAACATGTAGCCATGGCCAGCGGCAAGGCTCTATATTCTATAGCCGTAGTAGTACTAGGCTTTATTTGCTTTGTTGTTGGTGCTGTTGCTGTCGGATTGCCTACTTGGGGTCATTTTTACAGTTGTAAGTAAAAAAAAAATAATTTTACTTTTTTATTATTAAATAAAACTAAAGTACTTTCAAAGCATATTAATATTTAAACTATATATAATAATTTTATATTACTAATTTAACAATAATTTAATGAGCTATTGATCAAAATGGTTTTACATTAATGAGCAACATATTACATGATTTATTCAATACCTTGTAAGCTACTAATATTTGTCAATGTAAATGACAGTGCCATTAGTACTTGTATTAGTTTCTAATGTACAATAGTTATTAGTTAATTGTCACATAATTATTATGTAATATTCAAATAATGGACATGACATATAAGCTCAAATATAAGGGGAGGATATATGGAATACCAACTGGAAGTCTAGTCACAATTATCGTTTATGTTTATTTACCTTGTATATAATATAATTATATATAAGGTATACTATCTTTTAACTACTATATAATAATGAATGTATAGTATTATTTTATAATTATTTTTCAAGTATACCAGTTTTCCATTTACTTTATTCCATGTTGAATAGAAAAATCATAATACCATACTGTTACTGGTACTTAACAGGTTAGTAGGACAATATAGTATTGATTGTCCTGTAACAGGTTGGTATGGCAATAATGATTTGCAGTTACAATAGCAACTTGTGGATTTTTTATTTTTTAAAATAAAATATGACTTGTTTAAATTACCTACTTGTTAATTTGACATATTTCATGTAATATATAATGAATGTAAATGATTGTTTTAGGAATAGCGACTTTGTGGTAAATACTTCATCTCCATTAATTTGATAAAAAGTAGAGTGCAATTTGTTAGAAGATAATAATAAGTGCATGTAAAAATTTTAATTCAATAATGCTAAGAAGAAATATTTTCAAATGTGTGATCATTATATATTTATTACACAGGTACATATAAATAATCAAATTATTAATTTTATAAAATCCAATGTTATACAATTTGAGTCCTGCTAAGATTCTTGCGCCAGTTCTTCTCAGGTCTGAGACATTAACTTTAGAGAACTGTGTTAGTAAATTATTTGACGTTCAAAAATGAAACATGTTTTGAATAAATTATTTGACTTTGACTTAACAACTTGTATTTAAAAATTTGTTCAGAACCGATCGACAAAACGAAAAAAAAATACTTCAAACCAACAAAAACTTCATTAAGATATATAATCCGTTACCCTGCACTGCTACCCCTTTATTTGAATTGAAATAGAAAGATTATCTGATTTTACAAAAAAAGTGTGTGAACTTCACACGTGAGTAAAGTGTAACACGTTGAAAGTAAAACCCCACCGGAAATACGGCGATAGAGCAAAAATTACCGCTTATAGACAGATTTTGGTATTCGTTATAATAATATACAAACATTTATATTAAATTATTTTTCCTAATTTTATATACAAGTAGCGCTCCGATAGACATTGTCGTGTGTAAGGTACACGTTTAAAAACAGAAGAATTTAAATGTTTTTTGAATAACATTCTGGACCTTTTTATCATTATTGGTCGAGAGGAAGAGGATCTTCAAGCCATTTGAACCAAGTTGTGAATCTTAATCATACTCGAATCCACTTGAAGATATGTAATAAATGTAATCAAAATCAGTCCAACCGTTTAGGAACAGTTCAGTTACATTCACACGTACAAAAGAAATATTATACATTAATTATATTAATGCTGCCAAATTGGTAATGGAACAGCATTAGACTGTAAATATGGTGGTTGCGTATTCAATACTTAAAGAAATCATTATATTTATTTTTTTTTAATTCCTCTGCTCTCTACTAATATTTTGAAAATTGAGCAGAAATCTACTGCAAGAAATTCCGTGAAGCTGGCTTTTCTTTACTATCATTTATCACATTAATACTTTGTGAGATTTAAAAAGTCATCCTGCGGTTGATAGATGATAATTTTTAAGCTAAATAACTATAGGGCTATAAATAACTATTTGAATTATATATTACTACAATTATATAACAAGTATAATTCTAATAATTATTATAAATGTTAATTAAAACTTGCTATATGAGAAACATAAATTATTTAAATATAATACCTCTGAGATGGCATAAAACCGGCAATCATCGCGTTTACAGCCAGACACTGTCTCACTGAGCCATAAAGTACCAATAAATAATAGAAGTATATTAGCAAGTATATTTGAACAGGCAACCATCGTATAAATATTAACACAATTGTTACATACGTAAATATCTTAGGGGCATAGTAGATGCTAAACGTATTACGAAATGAAGCTAGAAGATTTCGTAACACACTTTTTATATATGCAGTTGTTTAGGACAGCCTTAACCCAATATCCGTTGTATTGACTAACTAAAGAAGGCGTATTCATGTTTCATTGATTTATTAAGACATTTACTCTTTCTTGTCACTGATTTTAAAAGCTTAAAAATAGTTATTTAGTTATTTTACTATAAGTGTTAAAAAATGCGGAAAAATTTCTAAATAATATCTATAATTATTGTCATATATTTTATTTATACTCTTTATTGTAGATAAAATATGGAGGTTGCAATTCAAATAAGTGCATTTTAAATGGCGGCTTTAAAAATGTATATTGCAGTAGGTATTCGGCTAACTGGTTTCACGGTCAATAAAACAATCACAAATACCAGAGATACCGTTGAAAGGTAACGTTCAAACAAAATAATAGAGCATAACAAGTCACACGGTCCTTTATAATATTTACGCTTTCGATTATACCTGTATGGATTAATTTTAGTCTTAAACAAATATGTATATATATTTATAAAAAAGAAATAACTTCTTTTTTAGTTACTTTTAAATATGTTATATGTACTTAGGCTGTATAACAAATGTTTGTGCCTAAACTCGGGCTGCATTTAAAAATGTGGCCCGCCCGCCAAACGGGGCATTGACCCGCGAGACCTTTGTGACAAAACTTGTAGGAGACATAAGAACGTGAAGAAGCTTATGGAGTTGTTTTTTATATAATACATCGCACATTCAACTTATTTTGTAATATTAAAACGTCTAAACTATAATAGTTAATTTTAAGGCCGCCATTAAATAATAATTGTAAATGAAACATAAATATTGAATTATTCATTTTAAATTCGTGGTGAAGAAAAAAATCAAAAATAAATAAATTTGCCTGTAATTTACAGAAAAGTATAGTGTTGAAAGTTAAATACTAACTATTAACAAATTCTAGAGTTATTAATATAGATAGAGTCTTCGTACAATTCCGTTTTTAATTAATGCTGCATGGACTACTTAAAATTATAATCTGCCGCTTTTTATGTTTGACTATCAATTTACACCCACGTTAATAACGGTATACTTTTGTAAGTACGAACGTGTTGTACAAAAAAGGTTCATTCTTGAATTCTTCATTATAATTCAGAATTTACGTAGTGTCTCATAAAATTAAACGTTTAATATAACTAGTAGTTACAAGGAATCTAAAATTCGCACTGTATATTTTTTGTAACAACTTTAGACGTGCCATTATGTTAAAAAACTGTTTTGTTTGAAAACACGTTACAATTTACAATAGAATAACTGTAATACGTAGGTACTCGATTCCGTACGCGTATCGTTTCATCAATGGTCAGCATGACGTTAGGTTTATTTTGAGTGACAGGCAACGACCATATCTTAGAATGCCAACAGTGTAAAAAGATTTTTAAAAGCTTTTTTATATTTTTAGGTTTTGTCTTCTGTTCTCGAGAATACGATGTCCGTGACATCTTTACAAGTTATAGCGTATACTATATTTAGATTCGTGGTGTTAATAAAGCCCACACGACTTTTATAATCTTTACATAATTTTTTACATTATCTGTATCGATGTTTTAGTTTTATAATTTATTTTGAAGAAATAAAATGAATTTCTTTCTTCGAAATAAATTATGAAACTGTATACATGACATAAACTATACTGTAGCTTTAACCTCGAAATGCGTTCTTCTCTTATTGACCTAAATATCCAAATATATTACATCAAAAATAGATTGATTAGATATGATGCTTAGACTGTAAATAATTTTATTAACGAATTTATCACTCATACTTGTAAGCAAATCTTTAGAATTTATGACTACAGCGGCTACATCCATTTAACTAATACATTTTGAGTATTAAAGTCAATTTTGTACGGGGGCACAGTGTGTTATATCGAAGCGACTTATGTTATGCAATTCTATTCAATTCAAATACTTTTATTCAACATAATAATACTTGATTAATTTCTTGAACGTCAAAAACATTACCACCGGTTCGCTAATGATAATGCCTCATGCTTCAGACTTAAGAAGAACTGCCGCAAGAAACTCAACGGGACATTTTTTTTAAAATGGTCATAATTAAGATAATTTTACACTAATTCTATTTTGACAATACGTCTTAATTTTAAAGATTTCATTGGCATTTAAACTATCCAACACAATAAAATTATTCAATTCGAATTTATAGTTCCTGAGATTGAGTTGTTCAATCAAATAAACTCTTCTGTTCTAAAATATTAACAAATAACAAAGTTGAAACGCTTAAAGGTTTTCATACGCTGTGCAAATTCAATCTAGGCTATCGACTAACGAGGACGCGACGATATCGTACAACTTATCGTATATTTTACGACTTATTGTTCAGTAGTTCTTTAATGATCGACCACTTTGAGGATAGCAAATTGCTGCGGAGTCACGAAGGCTTTTTTAATATTTATGTATCGACAGTACGCTCATTACAGTTTCCTGCGTGTTTGAGTAAACAGATAATTTGTTTTACAGTATTATGTAAGATATAAATTTGACTTCAGTACACTTACATCATGAGGTAGGGAATAAAAGTCGTTTAAATAATAAATTTTCTCATTTCCTTGGGTATTTTTTGTAGTGCAGTTGAGTTGTTGTATACTTAACTAAATGAAATATTCATATTAGTGACATAACTATTCTCCTAATCTGTAATAAGAATCATATACCTACAAAAATCAAATCAGGTAAGCAAAAATCAAATATGTATGTTGAGTTAAAGCAACCTTCCAAAGTTTATAACTTATAAAAATGCAATGTATGTCCAACTTATCTGATCATATGATAATCATTTATTTCGATAATAAAATTCACATATTTGAAAACGTAATACGTAATTTATGCGTTTATACATATTCCTATAATATGTTTTTAGTAGTCTTTTGTTCCTACGTCCAATACGTACAATTACGTGTACACGTTGGTGCAAATTATCACTATGCTTATTTGCAGGCGTTACAACAAATTTTTAGATGCGTTAAAGATATTTCTCGATGCAATTGGCACATATTAGATGGCGCACAATTGTTGGAGATTGAAACCCCTGTCAGGCATCAATGTATAAAATATATATATTTATATAGACTAGAAAGAAATATGTATTACTTTACCAAACTAGCGAAACGTTTGTACTATGAATCTAAGTATTTATATATAAATATTTCTCCCGTCTTCGACCTGGTGATGGACTTACGTAAAATTTTCTCCAGCTCCATCAAATTCGCCGTGCTTCTAACCAATTACGAAACCGAGAAGTAAATGACATATAACTAGGGGCCCTCATTAGATGTACTAAAATAAAAAGTCTATAAAACCTTAATAAACTGTATGTTTATTTAAACCATAACTATAAAAGTAATACAGATATATAAAATCAAAAGAAGCACGTTTCGGCCAAAAAATAATAATAAAT
Organism: Dione vanillae; assembly: GCA_037178615.1. Lineage (NCBI taxonomy): Eukaryota > Metazoa > Arthropoda > Insecta > Lepidoptera > Nymphalidae > Dione > Dione vanillae. Next base: position 1,078,256 of record JAZFAU010000283.1, on the reverse strand, counting down.
AATTTAGTTCTCGAAATTTTGACCATTATTTATGAATAACGCACGTAAGAGCGGAATATGATATAGGTCACTTGCAAGCAAGGTCGGGCAATTGACACATGCCACGTGAGTCACCGTTAATGTGGTGCAAATGTGTCTCAGGTCTCGACGGTACCTACTTCTGATACGTGTTGCAAATTAGCTATGCAAGTAATACATACAGACATATATATATATATATATATATATATATATATATATATATATATATATATATATATATATATATATATATATATATATATATATACATACATATATATATATATATATTTATATATATATATATATATATATATATATATATATATATATATATATATATATTTATATATATATATATATATATATATATATATATATATATATATATATATATATATATATATATATATATATATATATATATATATATATATATATATATATATATATATATATATATATATATATATATATATATATATATATATATATATATATATATATATATATATATATATATATATATATATATATATATATATATATATATATATATATATATATATATATATATATATATATATATATATATATATATATATATATATATATATATATATATATATATATATATATATACGTATAATATTATTTTACTATGCTAAATATTTTGATTATGTATCATATAGTTCACTCATATAATTTTGGCTTTAATTGGTTTTAATATATAGCTAGCTAGCTTTATTCCAAAATAAACGTACAATAAGAATAAAAATAGCATTCAAATATGTGACGTAGCGCTACTTATGTTAACTAGACTATCTAAAGTACAAGATGCACTTCTATCTGCGAGAGAGATTCTATTTGTGAATAGTTAAAAAAATAACATTATTAAATTTTTAACTAAACATTAACCAAAAGTCCAAAAACAAATGTAATTTCTGAAGGTGAATTTTACCATTATATTAGTAAAGTTAAAGATGAGAAACTTGTTTATCTTATATTTTTCCTGTTAAACAATTCACTGCAGTGTATGTAGTAAATAACTCTCGATTCTTAATTAAAAACATGTAACGTATAAAATAATATACACGTTTTTACTTACATTTCTATGTTATATTAATTAATATTTTCCACCTTCCGTTAAAAGAAGAGTCCGTTCTATAATGTGTCAAAACGTGACAAAATAAAATATACAAAAATAGGAACACTAAATGCTTATTTTTATAATAGTAATGCATTACTATGTTTTGATGATAATAATTTATAAATTGGAGTTTAAATTTAAACTTATGTATTGACAGAAAACCGTTCTTTTTTAAATTGTACAAATTAATTAACATTCTATGTGTTTGTTTTAATATATTTACAATATAAAAATATTTTGGGTTATCAATAAGTTTAAATTTTGAAACGCGCATATAATATTTTAAACTAAATATAATTATCACGAAAGCTCATGTATGCTTATCTCATATGAATACATACCACATTAACACGTTGACGGAACCTAATCTGTTTTTAAACTAAACACCTTTACGTAATTATTTGTACAGATACTACATACATAACAAATTTAAAGCATTCCTCCGAGGATATTGTGCTGTCACACTTGAGGTGTTTTGTAAATATTTAAAATTTTTCCACTTGGTTGCTTATACATTTTGATGCGACCTCATAAGATTCACTTTTAAACAGACTGTACTGTTATACTGCCTAACTGTAATAAAATAAATGAATGACTGCAATTTGTAGTATTCTTTATAAATATCAGATTAATTTAATTCAGTACATATACTTGAATGGTGAAACCTATTGAATTGTAAATAATTATATGAGCTTACATGAGATTGATTATTGATATCAATATGATGTATTAGAGACGTATAAAAATTGTTCACACAAAAATTAAAATATTTTTAATAAATGGAAACAAAAAGAGTAGAAACGGGTATTAATGAAAAAAAAATCTTTGTATCAAATATTAATCTATACTAAATGGTAGTAAAAATAATGTGTATAAGAACATTAATAGAACTAAGCCTCATTACTAAATTAGCTAGCATCCAATTCACGGTGTTCTACAAATCAAATTTACATGTTATTGAGAAATCGTGATGGACATTGTTTCTCTGCGTTCGACCTTATGATGCCTAGAATGAAATCGTGAATGCTAATTTATTATGCGCAAAGCTATATAGTCTCAGTGGTTTAATCTAAAGTTATTATCTAGAATTTTCAGTCCGGTCAATATAGACATTTGAAATAACAAAAAATCCCGGAAAGCCAATTTTTTGTGAAGACCTATAGTTTACCATTACGAATCAAGTTTTAAAAGTCCCCATCGATCCTATGTGTGCTTAAAAAGTTATTCGAGGTCAAAGGTCAAAATTTGAGGGTATTTGGATTTTGCTTCAAAATGGTAAGTATTATCAATAAAAACTTCAAACCAAAGTTGTAGATCTTAAAATAATCTACAAAAATGGTATCAATGATTTTTTTCCTAACAGTTAACATTCCTGAGATATCGCGATTCTAAGAGTCATATGCACATGTAAGCCACGTATATACCTACAATACATATAAGGCACTTAATACAAGTATAAATACTTATTTGTTTCTCTTTTATAGATATTATACTATCCTAAAAACATTTATTCAAATGGTAGCCAGTCCATAACTGAATGTCCTCTATGCACGGCTTGAAAAACATCGGGCTATTCTATTGTTCGTAGGTTTCGTTCATATGCCTGGTTTTTTTAGTGTCTTAGTTTTGCTTTATTTGCAATAAACTTTTAACTGAAGATAAAAAAGTTGTGGTTGATCGTGGAATGTCAAATTTAATCGAGGCTAGTGTCGCGAGAGGTGATAAATTTACTGAATATTTAAGAACTCACAAATCCGTTACAATACACGTGGATTGCAGAAAATCATATACCCGAAAAACTTCAATTTATGCAGTGAAAAGACAACGTGAAGATAAACAGACTAGTACTTCAAAAATAAGTCCACCTCGTGCTAGAACGCGAGTAAGTAAATCAAATTTTTGTTTTAAAAAATACTGTTTATTTTGTGATAATGAAGCCTATGAAGAAACTGAGAAAAAGAAAGCACAGCATAAGCAAAAAATTCTTGTGTGACTATGTGACTATGTGAACGAAACCTACGGACAATAGCCCGATGTTTTTCAAGCCGTGCATAGAGGAAATTCAGTTATGGACTGGCTACCATTTGAATAAATGTTTTTAGGATAGTATAATATCTATAAAAGAGAAACAAATAAGTATTTATACTTGTATTAAGTGCCTTATATGTATTGTAGGTATATACGTGGCTTACATGTGCATATGACTCTTAGAATCGCGATATCTCAGGAATGTTAACTGTTAGGAAAAAAATCATTGATACCATTTTTGTAGATTATTTTAAGATCTACAACTTTGGTTTGAAGTTTTTATTGATAATACTTACCATTTTGAAGCAAAATCCAAATACCCTCAAATTTTGACCTTTGACCTCGAATAACTTTTTAAGCACACATAGGATCGATGGGGACTTTTAAAACTTGATTCGTAATGGTAAACTATAGGTCTTCACAAAAATTTGGCTTCCCGGGAATTTTTGTTATTTTACCACTTTTTTATGTCTAAATTGACCGGAATTATTATTGAATTTATTGCTTCACGCATATAAAGGATAGGCAGAGATATTCCCTTGCTCGCTTTCAGCTTAACCCAATTCGAAAAATGGCGTGTTGACTGGCAGAGCTCTAGGCCCCATTTTTGTCAGAGTGGGCCTTAAAAATAATACATTCTTCTGTCTGGGAGATTCGAAACCACGACTATAACGCTTACAATCAATCGATGTTGTACTGTGCCACTGTAGCCCCGATTTATTAATTTTAATAAGATTTTTTAAGCCAATTTGTGAAACTTTCAATTAGTTTGTAATTAGTCTAGTCCAGTTTAAAAGTAGGCTAGACTATCTAACGGACCTTTAGTATTGGATAACAATTTTTATTGTACCGAGATTTTGATATAATATATACTCTAATATGTTAAGGTTTGAGCCAAATTTTAATATGGAAATGAAGAAAGTACAAGCTATCCTTCTACATCTATAATTATTCCAACGCAACAAATAATAATCAATGGATATTTTAAATTAGTAACCTACTATTACGTGAAATTAGGTCGTACCAAGCGTCAATTTTGACAACTGTGGCAGGGAATTTTGGGGGTGTGGCATTTTGCATCGTAAGATTTATAGGGCTTTAAAAGTTTTATTGGTTTCTTCCCTCAGACTTTCGTGACTATCTTGAATTTCGTTTAACGTAAAAGCCTACCATGGCTATATTTAGCGTCATGTCACTTTTATATACGTGCCCATGTTGTTAATTAGGTAAATAAGATGTTGTTGGGTTATTTTCTTAATGGCACTATGTAGGCGTGGGTTTTGTAAATATTTTCTTATAAATTATAGATATTTCGTTATTAATTATACATAAACCGTATTGGATAAGTTCAAAGGCGACTGGACTTATGTTTAAAATGTTCACTATTCATCTTTATGACTTATATTTAATTTTTATAGCAAGAATTGTTGTAATTGCTTTTTTAATAAATAATATGAATTTCCCTATTAATATGTTGTATTTTTATGTTTGTCCACAGTAGAGAATCCCAACTTCGATCAAGGCTATTTCGGACCATGGCGAGTTTGCAAGCGACTACTGTACTACAGGGAGAAATGCGGCACGGACGTATCGAAGTTTCGACCGTCGTGTAAGTCGTGATCAACATTTTCTCTCAACTTTATTTATAATAGCACGATTCGTAGCGCAATTTAGTTGAACATAAAGAAAAAGGTGTAAATTTATATAGTATTATTCACGGTACTTTTCACAACAGGTTAAAACATTTTTTATAACGGTTTTCTCTTATGAAATACAATCATAATAGTATAAAAATGAATGACTACTTTATCAATAGAAGTAATAAAATCAATAGAAGAAAGAGAAGCCATTAACTTGTTATATTAAGAAAAATTAATAGGTACATACACACACACATCGTAAGAAAATTTTGACGTGACAGAACGAGAGTAAGAGTGCGAGAACTTGATGCATTATTCAGAAACCGCGAATCATATGCTATATATTTTTTTTAACTTCATATTTTAGGCATCTCATATATAGCAAGGTAGGCAGAAGGAACCTAGTGTTAAGACATTGTAATCCCACTTTCGCAATTATGAAATATAGCTTATTGCAAAATAAAACTAATTCATTTTTTCTAATTGGGAATTGAATATACAACCGTTTCATTTACAGTCAGTAGCTATGCAGACGCGCACCGACGAACTCAACATTTTTATATGTCTTCATATATTGTGAATGTAACCTTTCTATACTAAAAAAATAAATCGTTTACTTAAAATCTGTAATCTAATTTATCAGTAGATGTAAAAAGTTGTTTTAATTAGTAAGCACGTTTAGTTTCCTACAGAACTTAACAACAACCTTAAAAGTATTATTTAAATTACTTTAGAAATTCTAATATGTTATGAAAGTCATTTGAGTAAAATATTTTGATTATATCACATTTAATATCGATTGTCTCTAATTTAAATGCCATATGCATCTATTCGCAGATGAAGCTTCTAAGTAATTCTAAACATACGTACATGCAATCCATACGATATGATTTACATTTATTGTGAAATCAAAAACAACATTCGATCATAAATCATAGCTACAGCACAATCTTCGACGTAAGACGTAGCGTAACTCAAATTCCTACCATTATTTACAGTTATTTAAAACGCTATGCTCCCATTCAAAGACCAAGAAGTTTAGTTTGAAAAATTCGTGCGGCCCATATATTACTTGATTGTACTTTTTTTTATATATTTAGTTTATTTGTATTAGTGGACGGAAACGAAGAATGGAGAATTTAGGAAGTAAGAAAAATATACTTTTTTTTTTTTTTTTTTTTTTTTAGCTTCACGCTTTATCCCGCACATGGCAGGGTAGGCAGAGGGAACTGCAGGAACCATATGAACCTAGTGTTAAGACACTCCGTTACTCAGTCCCTGCTTACTCCGTCCCCACTTTCCGCCCGTTTTTTCGAGGCATTGCGTGTTGAGTGGCGGAACTCAACGCCGCGCTTTGCCTTAGTTGCCAGAGCGAAGAAAATGGAAATAGAAAAATCCATCTTCCCCGACTGGGGATCGAACCCAGTAACCGTCGCGTTAGCCGCGTTACAGGCAGACGTTGCGCCTCTGCGCCACGACGGTCCTCAAGAAAAATATACTTTTTATAACAAACAAATATAAAAACTACTACAGATTATTTATTAAGCTATAATATATTTTTTTAAGAAATCGTTTTAGATAAATTGGTAAAAGTAGGATTACTTTTTAAATGAGACGTTACGTTTCATATGATAATAAATTTTGTTTAAGTAGTATGAAGGACATGAAAATTTAAAATCAATACGAGTTAACCTTACGCTCCTATGTGATATAGGTTGAGGAAATTTCATTATTCAATGTGTCATCGATAGCTCTGCATTTAATAGTATTATCAAGTTAGTCTTACTTAGATGACTATCTATCGATTGCTGCATTAAAATATAAGATAATTGCTGAAGAAAAATCATGGTCAAAACACTAAAATTACAATGTACCATTGAAACAAATATTGACGGCCAGGAAGGAAACGTTTGTAAACAACTGCAGTGGCTCCTTTGTTCACTTGTATTGATTTCCACCGGCATTGAGCGCATCAGCCGGTAAATTGAAATATCGTACTTGGTAGCAACTAGCAACAGGTGTTTAAATATGAGCGATATGTCATATTATATGAATTTTATAACGTTTTGACTCAGTTATTTACAGTTTAATAGAGAATGTGTAGTCAGGTGACAAGCTGTTTTATATTACAATGATAGACATACATAAGTACAATTCTCATGTATATAATACATAGATATTATAGGTAGAAAGAGGTTCTATTAGTATTTACTGTGACAATTCTTTAGTACTAATGACAGAGAAAGAAATATATCATTATATACATTTATTTAAGTATCGTAGTAATTAAAGTAAACGAAATTTCTATGTTTCTTGATAGTAAAAGTAAAATAGAGAAACTAGTTCAATAAAGTTTACCTTACGTCAATGATTATAGGTAAATACTATAATTGTCTCGCCATAAAACAGTTTAATTGTATGTAGTTATTCAGCGTCCATCGCAGGCAACGGGTTTGAGTGTAAGCGCAAGGGTTGTAGGCTTTTTCCTGAGGAAAGGAAGTAATTTTTTTAAACATATTTTTACGCAAAGTGCGGCGTTTAATTTTGCCACTCAAAACACAACAAAAGAGAAGAGCAATCTTGGAGACTAGATATTCTATAATTACACTGTATGCTTGATAGAGGATGAACTTGAAAATAAAATTAATAGGTTTATGATGTGAATGTATTTTAGATTTCATATAAGTTATACAGAAATTAAAAGCGTTCCCTATCATGATAATATAGAGATTATTCCTATAAAATTTTAACATATTTTAAACGAAAATTTGTTTAGAAACTTTCAAAATTTCTCATCATGAACAAGACTACATTAGGATTGCGTGACTCCGTCGTCCGCAGGTCATTTTCATTAGCACGTACATACGTACGTATTTGACACTTTCATGTATCTACATGTCACGAAATCAACTAATTATTTTTTGTGACACGTTTAAGAGGCAGTGCAATTTTTTGTGTAAATATAAATTTCAAAATGTTAAATTTTAATATGCTTTTAATTTTAAAATTAGTATTGTAAAGTAATAACAGGTTTATATTTACTTATTCAGTTTATATTATCTTAAAAAGTTATCTGTTCGTTAAAAACTTTTTATAATACTACAGAGTAAGCTTTTTTAAGAATTTACTATACTTTTAGCATTGTAATATGCGTTTAACACAAATGTATAAGTATATATTGTACATGCAGATATAAAGTTAATTAACCTCAAATAGAAACAAATTTTTTTAATGCAAATGTAACCTATAAAAAATCTTTTTATTTTTCAAAATTAGAGACAATACTGAATATAAGTGTGAGAATTAATTAATAAGGTCAAATGTACGGAATTTGGCAAAAGAATGAAACATTATAGTTTGCTGATGTTAAATCAAGATAAGTTTTAAGAATCTTAATTACAAGTTTAGCACAATTTAAGATAATTTACAATAGAGTAGCTACTAGTCTCTTTACATTTCTTATTTATTTTGTACGCGTGCTAAATTGTATAGAAATCTATACATAGACGTAGATGTCCGGTAGTGACGTAAAACTCGTTTGCAATTCAGTCCATTCAGAATCTCTCTTCCGATGGATACGATAATCGGTAAAAAGTCAGCGTTTACGCAATGTTTTCACTGTAATCTAGACATCTAAAAGATGTAATTTAAATCTATGAAGATAAATATAACCATGAAGCTTTCGTATCGCAGCGACTGTCTCTCACGGACAGTTCGAGAGTTGTGAGTTCGATTCCCACTTAGCGATAATGAAATATTTTTCATTTTCTTTGCTCTGACCCCTAACCTTAAGGGATAAGGGATATTCCCTTCTTAACACTTCCCCCCTCCCTATCCTGCTATTTAATGTATCCTGTACATAAAGCTGCAAAACATAATTTAATCTCGAAAAATAAGTAGGTAATTACTGTTTTAAAGTAAAACAAAAATAGTCATCACTTACCCTTAACAAAAGGCTAGGCCATTTTAGGGTATGTCCATTACAAGCTTAACTATCTTAGTTCAACAGACACTGCTGATAGACTAACGTGTTAACTAATTATGTGATACAAATAAACAAGCTGTTGAGTAAGTTGTAAACCTTTACTTATATAAAAAATGGTTTGTTCTATTTTTTATATATACTTATTTTAATTAAAAGATTTATATGGATATATGGAGATTTATATTTATAGACATTTTTTTAAAACAAAATCAGACCCGTATACATTGACGATACTACAAAGTATCTAAGCTGCTGTGAGTGGGAAAGTTTTTCAAGAAAAGGCGGTCACGATCGTAAGTCGTGTTCATTTGTGGAAGACTCGCACGCGCTAGTTATACTTCTTAGTTCGCTTACAGATTATCTCCATGATACCTAAGCATTTCCTTTCAAAATTTATCTTTTTCACACAATGGAATGTTTACTTACATTTTTATGTATCATAGTAAATTTCATCGATTCTTTACTATGAATATAGACATTGAACTGTACAAAAATATTAATATCTGTAGTTAATAATTTGAAGAAATATTGTTTCGAGTTTTAAACAAAAAATTGATTTCATTTATATACATGTTAAAGTAAACATTAACTAGTAAGTAATTAATATTTTAAAATTATTTTCACTGTATTTGGAAATTTGTTAATTTTTTCTTAACTAAACAAACAAAATCCTTATTATAGACAGTACGTATACATCGACAAACTATTCGTCTCTTGCCAATTCTATGTCACCATTATCATTCATTGTTATAAGCGCATACCGCAAGCAGGTTTAGCTGAAGTAGGTGTTACCATAGAACAAAAAGCGTGTGACAAATGGCATTGTGCTTTATTCGAATTAATAATTATTTAAAAATAAATTAATTTGAATCATTTTTTATTTCAATTATAATATTGGACTTTTATCTTAGGTACATTTACCAATTTCTAAATAAACTTATTTAAATATTACGTGTAAATGTTAAATTTTATTTCTAAATGGACAAGATCGGTTTAAAATGGTAAATAATTTGTAAAATAAAAATAAATGGTTGGCTCAAGTGCCATCTTTACCACAAACTGATACAATATCAAAAATATTTTATGATCTAAGGTGTAATACTAAAACAATGACATTGTGCTAAGCACCTACTTGTGTAATGCTTTCATTGTTTTCAAAGCATCCTTCATTTTATACATTCTCAGGCTTACACTTAGTGCATCGATATTTTCGCACATATTATAGAAGAAAACTTCCTACTTGACTATTGGAATTTATTGTGATGATTATAAAGACACTTGCTATACAAGAAGTGCATCGTATACTTTTTGCTTTTGTAAGAACAACGATGATTCAACATGATTTATTATATGCACGTATACTTGTTAAAAGAACAGTTATTATGTAAAACTTATAAACATAACGTTCTTACCACTTGAGAGATATTAAAAATAAGATATATTGTGATATATTTAATGTATTGAGATATTTTTTTACATTTATCTTCTGATAAAGAGTATATAACTATTCTATTACGTTATACTTTATGCCATATTAAAGTAACTTAAGTATAGTATTTTTCAACATCTAAACAAACAACACTCTCAAAGGAAAGACGTGAACCTATTAAGACTGTTAAGTCATATAAAAGTTTTATCTTTACGCTTTTTGTGTAAATGTCTCATTAAAGAGTACGTAAGTGAAAACTTTCTAAATAAACACTACTCTACTTAAACATATAAATAATAATTCCATACTTATTTTTGAAGTTTTTACTAAATATGTATCATGCTTTACAAAGTGAATTATTTCAAAGGCGTAAAACGGGGTACGGAGTGTCTTGACACTGGGTTAAGTCTACTAAATTATTAATTATTTTAACGTTATTAAAAGATTCCCTGTCAATTTAATATCACGTTTGATTTAAATTGAAATTTATTATACACCATGAAATTAAGAAATGAATAGCGAATCTTCTAGTCATTAAAGATAGAATGTTCGGGTCTTTTTTGTTAATATACTATTTACATCTCGTCTATGCATAGTATAATTTGCTTTCGCATAGCTGTTTCACATAGTTTCTAAGTAACGTTTAATATGACTTTTTCTGTGACTCTAATATACTACTAATACTTCTACTAATATTATATAAATAAAAAATGCCGTTCGATTCCTACTAAGGGAAAATTAATTGTTAGCACTTTCCTTGTTTGTGCTAGCCCAAGATAAAAAAAACGGCGTTGAGTTCCGCTACTCATTTGTTTATAAAATACTATAAAGTATTTTACCGTCGTGGCGCAGAGGCGCAACATCTGCCTGTAACGCGACTAACGCGACGGTTTCTGGGTTCGATGCCCAGTCGGGGAAGATGGATTTTTCTATTTCCATTTTCTTCGCTCTGGCAACTAAGGCAAAGCGCAGCGTTGAGTTCCGCCACTCAACACGCAATACCTCGAAAACGGCGGAAAGCGGGGACGATGTAAGCAGGGACTAAGTAACGGAGTGTCTTAACACTAGGTTCGTATGGTTCCTGCAGTTCCCTCTGCCTACCCTGCCATGTGAAGCTAAAAAAAATGTATTTTAAATTCACAATATGTAAAACTGAGTACCTACTATGTGTGTACAGTAGGTAACTATAAAATAAATACGTAAACGTGTACGTAATTCACAAAACACACACATGAGAAGTGTAGAGGCGTTATCTATTCACAACTTACTTCCCATGTTTATGATGACACCATGGCATGTAATATCTTAAGGAATATTTGAAGATATAGCATATTTTGCCCCATTGCAACAGCATTGTCTTATATCTTCCGTAAAAGGTGTCCCAATGGAGTGCATGAGGACGCCAATAGCATTGTAAATCCACAGAACAAACACCTGTGTTTATATATTAAGGATTCCACGCGCATATAGTTTCTTATTTGGAGTAATAAAATAGTGACACGGCGCGTATTACTTCAAGTATAAGTATCTTTAATTTATATATAGAATAATATCGCCATTTTACAATGTTTCAAAAGCATTACATTCTAAAAGAAAATCTTCTTATTTTATTTTTGTTACCATTATGAAAGAGTTTTGATTATATACACTACTTTAAATATACAAACAATATAATATACACTTTTGTGCATATAAAGTTTCCTTTAAGAAGATATATTTTTACATAAGACAGTAAAGTTCTGTAATGCGCTAAGTACTAATCGCATACACCACCTTACTTAACCAAGTCGCAGTTTACCTACTAAAATCTGACTCATCTTACAACTAGGCAATACATTTAAATAGAATCTGGGTTTATGTAAAATAATAATTTGAATAGTAAAAAATTACGATAGTAGTAAAATTATCATAGCAAAGACGTATAATATGTTATATTGTTTATATCAAATTAGCTAATAGGTGTTAGTATATAGCGTCAGCATACTAATGCCACAATAGAGCAGTCTTAAAGTAATTGAGGACCGTCGTGGCGCAGAGGCGCAACGTCTGCCTGTAACGCGACGGTTTCTGGGTTCGATCCCCAGTCGGAGAAGATGGATTTTTCTATTTCTAGTTCTGCCCCTCAGCAGGAAAGCGGGGACGGAGAAAGCAGGGACTAAGCAACGGATTGCCTTAATACTACCCCACGGTCACACGGTCTCCCACGGTCCCACGGTTCCTGCAGTTCCCTCTGCCTACCCTGCCATGTGCGGGATAAAAAGCGTGAAGCTAATTAAATAATAAATTTACTAATTTATATTTCGGTTTTTTATATGTAGAGGTTTAATTTCCTCTGTAAAAAGCCACAGAAAAAATCTTTGCTAAAAATGTAATATAATAAATTATTAACATCTTATGCAGTAACTATATATTTTTCTCATAATTACCTGCGCGCCTGAATAGTTCCATAATTAGCCACGTAATCAACAGACGGTAATTTACGTGATTAATTAATAATAATTGTGCATAGAAATACAGCAGGTACAAACAATTATAAATGTAATAGACAGTGATGACTCACTAATGCAACTTGAAACGTGTTAAAATGTCGTTTTGACACTCTTCTAGAAGTTTCTTATTACGTATTTATATTTCTATTAGATATCAAACGTGTTTTAGTCGCTATTTTTGGCGATTAGGGATAGGTTATTACTACATATATAAATGCCTCAGTATTATAATCATCAATTTATTCTATACAAACAATGTATGAGTCACAGAGCATGATAATAACAACTAAGTAAACCCTATTTAACTAATAATTTAGTACTAAATAAATTTTTATGTTAGTTAACTGACACAAATATATGATTTGTTTTATAATCTACAGATAAAAGCTGAGGTAAAAGCTGAGGCGGTACAGAGTAAAAATACTCATAAGACTTTTTATGATATAACAATACTACAAAAATATATATTTTGAATACTATAGAACCTAGGTATATCTAAATTAATAATATGAATCTTTTATACACCGTTTCAATTGCAGCAAAAGGAATAAGGAATATGTGTACGTCGGCTACTAATTAAAATATTAACTCTAAAATCAAGTATGTTTATATTCAATGCCACTGTAAGCCAATTTAATGTTATACGACATTTTTATCAACTTTTTTGATAAAAAGTGCTAAATACCAGTTTTGCGAAATGCGCGTTTCCTATAAGTTACGATTAAACAAATTAATTATAAACGATTTTTGCTATAACTTTTACCCAAGCATTGCTACAGGTCAATATATTTACATTCTGATACTATGTATAATATTGTGCTAGAAATCTCAGACATTTGCAGGCCTTTTTCTATTTAACTATTAAATTTTAAGATAACCATATACTTATAATTTAAACTTCAGTAGCTATATACGTAATTGGTTAATTTGAAATATGAAACATAAAAAACACAAATACAAAAATAATAAAATCTCAATAGTGGATATGAATTCGTACAAACATTTATGTTACTTACTAGTTTGAAAGGATTGCGACGATTCCTGCATGAGCAAAAGGACATAAGACAGTTTGTGTCATAAATTGTAATCAAATCTGTAATCTACCTCTAAGGGGACTGATCAACGAAAAAATCTGGCTCATATCTGTCATAAGGACTATCATAGTCTTTTTCAAAGTCTTATGGAAGCCAATGCGTTTTATGGGAATATCCATGGGAAGTAAAGTTATTTTTATTATACACGTACACAGTTGAACCGGAGATGTGTGGTTTCCTCTTCTACACTATCGTTCCCTTTGCAGGTTTCGGATTGCCAACAAAATGAAACGTCGTAATTTCATTTTTAAATAAGAAAAGAACTATCTATATATCTATATATATTGACTAAATATGTCGCCTGAGATTATTTTTTCGCTCTATATTAAAATTAAAATATAATTTTGACGAGTGAATATCGTAGGAGTAGTAGCCCATCGTCGTTCATAACAATTTCATTATTTAATTACTTTAATCACGATTTGTGCACAAATCTTTAGTAACTGCTACTAAGATGCATTTTTTCAATGCCAAGCTATTGTTATGTGAGGAGTTGTTTTTCGTGACGCCATTACAAACAAGGCAAAGTCACCACGCATAATTTAATATACAAATTGCAAGATCCTCAACTACCTTATAGGTCATTTCATTGTCATATTTAATCATTGTTTTTTTATTTTTTCTAAGCAAGATTTTTATAATAATAAACATCTCATCCCAAGATAAAAACATATTTTTTATAATTAGGTATAGCAGAATGTCGGATAAAAACTAAGCCACTTCGTCTGCCAGAGTGGGGAAATAAAAATAATACTTTCTCGCCCAGGCTTTCGAACCTACAACCATCGAGTTTTGTAATCAGCCATTGATAGACTATTTTACTAACTACTTTACTGCATCACAATGAGACCGAGTATTAACGATAACCATGTATTAAATTCTAACAATTATAATAACTACGTTCAAAGCCGTTTACTAGCATTTGACTGACATTTAAATAGTATATAGATATGTATGTGTGTGTATATACACGATAGAGTGAACACGAGCTTAGTTCAAATCTTTGTATATTCCAAGTTTTTATAAAGAAGCTATATAAACTATATGCTTAATTTTATATGACAAATATTAATTAAAATAAATATATTACTTATGTTTTTTCACAATACACACTATAAAATTGTCCACGCCCTAAAGTAATATAATGTATTGCATTACTCTAAAATAGTAATAAAATGATTATAAATTTCATTTTATTTAAATATACAGGAATAAATCTATTTAAAGGAATTCATAATACACATTCCATAGCCTTAGCGATCTGGTTACTTATCACAATCACGCGTCTTGAAACGAGTAAGTTGTTTGGTGTAACAGTCTAAAAATGTAATTTACTTGGATTATTTGATATCTCGCTTCTTCTGTGTTTTACTCGATAAGCAACAGTTGTCTAGTGATTTTTCCTTTTGTATTTTGCCTATATAACCATAAGCTATCGAGAGTTTTTATAATTACATAGAATAAAAATTAATATTTTTTATGCAATTTCTGAAAAATAATTTCTATCGTTAGTGTGGAATAATATCATAAAAACAATAAAATGTTTGTGCATAGTTAAACGTGCACACTTCTTGATAGTCATTACCCAACAGTGTCACGACGGTGTCAATTATAATTAAATCAAATGATCCATTAATATAACATACGAAGTAAATTGAGATTATCCTTTGCTATAAAGATTATACGAGCTGTTATATTCCATTGACTCAGTTTAACAGAAGGTACGTTGCAGCAAAGTGTTGTTACGTAAGTTTCTAAACGGTTCTATATCTGTTGTTATATCAAGCTAAGGTGCTTCTTACTTTCTCCTGATTATTTGATTAAATTTTTTTTTTTTTTAATTTAAATATATCAAAGTAATTCACGTATCTTTGTACAAGCATCTTTTTGTATAAGAACCTGAAAAAAAGAAAACCTGATGACCATTTACACATCCGGAGTGCAACGTTGTTGTACCTACTTGTTTTTTTTTAAATAGTAGATTGTTGCAAAGCAAATGCAATTCAAGGTGTGTAACCTCCTTCGAGTTCTATCATCACTAGTAATAACTTGTTTAATTTTATAAAACTATTCCAATATTTAATAATCCTATTTCCATATATTCAAGAATTGCCCTTTTTAAAATGTGAACCTGTCACATACAGATAACTATTGCGACACAACTTCGTCGACGTTGGTCACATTATGTCGCACGAAACATTACCTAATTAAAAAAACCACAAGAGACATAAACTAATCACAGGACATTAGGCAAATTGTCACCGTCAACAAATGAACACTATCATTAGTAGGTACAACCGGCCTTGGAAACTGGGCCGAATACGTAAATTGCATATTTTCCCACTAAACACATTACTGCTAACTTAGGTGGACTTGTTAATTGAATTACAACGTAATGCTGTACACACAAATATCTATATTAGGAGCGTCATATATTCTATCATTGCTACGTTCAAGGTCAAGATCAAGAGAGAAATATTTATGTACGTTTTTTAGACGTTTTGTAACTGTTATCAATAAATCGTGGATGCGTAATAAAATAATTGAATCACTTAGAATGACCTGATCGGAGTTCAAGGACAAATATTAAGATTTATAATTTACATTGTAAATTTTTATTGCATACTAATATTCTTGCAGTTCTCGACTTATGTCCAAATTAAGGAAGTTATATTTATTATATTTCGATCAAGGTCATTTTAGTTAATTTGTGAGTTCGTCTTTATAGTGGACGGTGCGGCGTTGAGTTCTGCTAGTCAGTTTTCCTGCCGACCATGCTAAAAACGAGATAAAGTGCAAAGTGAAAAGCATGTTACATACTCGATTTAATTTAATCAAAATTATTTGATTCTATATATAAGGTTGTATCGTAAAGTTATCAAAATTGTTTATTTCTTTTAGAATATTGAAATTGTAGATACAGTTTGTATTAATATATCCAGAAAGCAGGAGCAAGTGCACTTTATATCCTAAGTGGGTACGCCGTTGTTGAGCGTCTGCAGAAACACTAAAAATAGTGAAAGCTCATTCCATAAAATAACCTCTTCCAGTCTAAGTTGCAAATACTTAATTTAATATTAAAAAGCTTCTTCGCTTTCAAAAGCTCGAATATAACATTACGTATGCATGAGCTTAACTCTCCAGGATACCCTCTTGCATACTACGCACTGTAGTGAGTAAGAGGAAAGTTGGTTCGCATGACTCAAGCGACTATCAGTCACTCGTCCAGCTTGTTTAGAGAAACATCCTGTATTACTCGTTCACTGATTTTACTAACCTTATTAATAGTTATGAAGTGTGAAACTTGTAGGCTAATGTAAGAGAAATGCTATGTAATCTTGCGTACAGTGAACTATTTGCGATATCGCAAATGTAAAGGTAATTAATTTATATATTACCATTAACGATGTTAGTTTGATTATCAAAAAAGGTGGATAACATTGATAATTGTATAAATTCTCACCTTGGAGTTGGTAATAAGAAAGTGTTAGAACTGTACATAATTAAGATAATTATTGAAATATTGCTATTAGTAATTAATAGGTTGGCAAGGGAAACGTAAGCTGAAAGAACCTAGTGTTAGGACACTCCGTTCTTCACTTTTTCCGCATTTGAGGAATTGGTATGGCGGAACTCAGTACCGCACTTTACTTTGTTGCTGGAGCTCAGAAGATGATAATAATTCATGCGCCCCGACTGGGAATCGAACCTATAAACCATCACGTTTACAGGCGGGCGCTGGTGCTTCTGCGCCACGAATTTGATAATAAGAATGAAGATCTTATTAAAATATTACATATTTTACGCAATATTAACTTATTATTATTATTATTATTATTATTTTATTCCTTTAATTTATTATTATGTCTTGTTATTATTTGAACTTATATTTAATAACATAATTGAACATTTACTGGTTGGTATTGCATATTTTTTTTACAATATAATATAATTAGATCTGCGTCAGGCACCTAAAATATGCCATTTGTAATAAATATCCAACTATAAGTAGTTTCTGCGAACGAAGCCGCAAATAAAAATAGTCAAATCAAATCACAAGTGCAGGAAAAATATAGTCAATGGTAACATTGAAATCAACATGAAGGTTATAATCGTTGCATGACACTTTTTTCTATGCTTACTCAACTAAGAATTCATTTAATAAGTCATCGGGCGCTAAAGGCAGATATTAATGACTTATATTTAATTCCAGTGGCAGTATATATAGCAGGGGTGGTCGCGTCGGTCGGTGTGTCCATTCTGGGTGTATTCTGCATACTGTCTGTGCTACAACTTGCCATGATCTCCTCGAAGGAACGTGTTGGCTTGAAATACACGAACCTTGTTATGACGAAACTAGCTCTCGCCCTGCTTGCAAGTAAGTATTTATTTTTATAAAATACTTTTTTTTTAAAATTAAACTAAGTTAAGGAAATATTATTTAAATATCAATTATGTAATTTTAATAAATATTTATCTTTTTTAATTTAAGTAAAGTTCGGTAAATATTGTTTAAATATCAATTATTTAAAATTATATGTAAGGAATGACTCATAATGTAAGCCACGGGTACATTAATGCTTAGCTGCAATTGAAGAACTAACACGACATCACGCGATTGTCTTTTGCATTCAAAACTGTAGGTTTTTATATTATGCTTATTTCTCTAATAATTATATATATTGAGGACAGTCGTGCCGCAGAGGCACAGTTGCTGCCTGTAAAGACGACCAATTGTGGGTTCGATTCCCATTCGGGGATATTGAATTATTTTCATTCTCTTCGTTTTGTCTTACTGCCACATTACATGCATTGGCAAGAAAGGCGGAGAGGGGAGTACTGAGTCTTAACACTAGGTTCTGTCTGTCTACGTCTATGGTTTCCTCTGCCTACATATTAGTAGTGGTTACGATAAAGAACCCTGTCAAGATTCGATACTTTGTCCAAATATGATTTAGCCACAATTTGTTTCTTTTTAACCAATTTAACACTAAACACCTCTTTCTCCAATAGTTCATTCATGTATTCCTTAAAGGGTACCCTACCCTTTATAATAGGGAAGAAGCGTTAAGAACTCTTATATCTTGTCCATTGTCTTCTTTAAAAATTTTAACAGATCTTCCATTACCATCAATATTGTTATCTTAAAGGTATTATTTCTTCCATACTATCACTAAAAAGTGAAATTTATAACGATCTTTTTATATTTCATCACTCGTCCCCCGAACGTTCTGAACCCACCTGAAGTCTATGTAATATTACAAACACATTGTGTTACACAGATTATTATCAAAATATTCTAAGTATAATTATGTATTTACAATATAATTGGTAAACTAAGTTTCTACGATAGATATCTGGTGAAAAAGCCCACAATTCTTGGCGTGCCAGTAATATTCTCTCATTACCCAGACATCCGGCAATTATTGGAAAATGTTTAACAGTTAGAAACGTTATCTACAACAATTTCTTTGTATATATTTGTTCTCTAAAAACTACATATTTCTAGTCTATCAAGATTTTTTAGTTCTTTACTCGCACAATGTATAAAGATGTTTTTTAATAATTTGTTTTGTGCATTCTGCTAAGTAAGCATATTAAAAACTCACTTCAACAGTATATAGGTATAACTAGCCAACATTACGAGTGTTCTGATAATAAAAAAACTATAATATTTTAAAACTTAATATATGTTATTAAAGTATTCACAACCATCGCAACAACAATAATGGTTATTATAATAGTACATATATATGAATAGAGTAATCATTTCTCCTTTTAATTTTCCAGCTTTGCTCTCAATAGCTGCAGCCGGTCTGTTCGCTGTGCAGGGCGATGACAGGGGCTTCTATCTTGTTAGAGGCGAAGCGTTTTATGTACAGGTAAATTAGTTATTTCTTGGAATATTTAATGCGCTGTTACTTTTATTAGTTAAATATGAAGCTAAGTAGTTTGTATTGCTTATCATAATGACCATCAACATGTTATTTCGTATACCAAAATATGACAATTTTGAGGCGGTCGCGTCGCAACCTCGTGTTTCGACGTTAGTAGTTACTTTTCTTCATCAATTTTCGTTGTACTATGTATGCGCGACGTAGAATCAAATCTTTCAATACACAATAAAAATTTTGCAAAGAGTAGGAAACGGACAAAAAATAACACTTATTATCAAATTTCCTATCCCATGATATTGGATATAAAAAACCTTAAGTCGTCCTTAAATTTTGGCAAGCAATATAGATTCTACTTATTATTGTCTCATTATGTAAACGTGTTTATATATTTTCAGATAGTAGCAATAGTGATAAACTCAGCTTTATTCATAATGTCGCTATACGACACATTGTTTTCACGAAGATCTGGAGGTGATCCCACGAATCCTTTGGGCGAAACAGAAGGTGGTACGACCATAAATAATCCAGGGTTTAAAGATAGTAGAGGTAACATTAATAAAATTTATTTAATTATTCTAAAAACCGTTGTGACGCAAAGGTGTAATGTATATGTTACGCAATGCTTGTGAGTTCAATTCCCACTCGAGGAGCATTTGTTATTTGATTTCCAATTTCTTCGCTCTGGTAAGGTAAGCGCAGCGTTAAGTTTCGCCATTCAATACGCAAAGGAGAGAATCAGGGAATAGTGTCTTAACATTACAGCTATGAGCAAAATAAAGTGTGAAGCTATAAAAAAGTATTCATATTTATATGCACATTTTTTTCTGAATGTATAAAATAATTTAATTCATAAAATTCACAAATATATAAAAAACTATGACAGACAGGGCCGTAAATAATGCAGTTCATTTCGGAAGTAGTGAAGTAATATTTAAAATATATTACAATTTTAAGTTTTCTTTATCAAATTCGTATAAAAGTGTCACATCTTTCTTAGCCATTCATTAAATTCAATGTGTATAAGACTGTATATTATTTATAAAGTAATAACTTACTTCCAGGTATATCAATGACAGACGCATCAGGCAAGCCCTACAGCACAAACGGTCATGGCAGTGTAGCTTCTATGAACACTACTGCTACAACTTTAACTGGATTATCCGATGCTAGTACAATAACTAGATCTCCTTTAAGATCGTCATTAAAGAAACCCAAGCCAAAAGAGCCTGGAGCCTTGGGAATACAAAATCCAGGGTACTCAGGACATTCGCCACCGTTAAATAGAAATGGAAGTCAGAAAAAGGTACGCATTCAAACTCATAGTACTGAAGTATAAGATATTTTAAAGCTAACTTAATTTTAATAGTTTTTTTTTTCTAAATGAAGTACTTTTACCAGAGACTACAAATTGGAATCGCGGTTATTTTTCTTTAATACGTGTAATATAAATTACACATTATGAATGTTATATAAAGCAAAATACTATAATGTATGTTAAATTTTTTTTAATTGATTCGATTAAAAATCGATTCCATTCCATTCGATTAAAAATGGTATTATTTTAAAATTGTTTTGCAAATAATGCGTTTAGCATTAGCATTTTTTATTACATCATATGATAGCACAAGAATAATTACACAAATAATACAATATTGTTATGGCAAGAAACAAATTTTGAATCTTATTTTGAAACAAGAATAGAATTTGATTCTTTAGAATCTCCTCATATTGTAATCGATTTATAATATCGATTATTATAAAAATGTATAGATAGAGTTAATTTTATACAAAAATAGTCATTAGTAGTACCATAATTATGTTTAAGTTTGATATAAATTCTTATAAATGATCTTTCTATATAAATTAGCACAGAACTAGATATAGTTTAAATTTTATTTTATTTATAATGACAATTCCATTTTATATGTAGAATTTTTTATGGATATTATTTAGAATTGTTTTTTTAGTATTTAATTAACCATAGAAATATTTAGTTCATTAAGTATTGTATTACTAATTGTATTACAAAGCTGCGTTTAGTTCCGCCACTTAACATTCAATTTCTTAGAACGTGAAAGTTCGAAAGAGTGTCTTAATCTAGTATTGAGAAAACATTGAACCCTGTTGCTTTATGCCAGATACAATGTGAAGTTATAAAATCAATTTTTATTTATATTACTTATCATTGCTTGAAAATTACACGAGCTTTATCATTTTTTATCAGTAAAAGATTTTGAATATTTCTTTTTTTTATAATTTCTTTTAATAGTTTCATTATAATCTACACAGATAAAAACATATGTAATCATAAAAATGAACACATAATTATAAACAAATTTAAAACTTTTTGATTGCCGCACAGATAATATATGATGCTGTTAAGCATTTTTAATAATAATCTAATATTACATTATGTATTTCACTTTAGATTTTTTTATAAATATTGGTCATATACATTTTAAAGTAGGTAATTTAAAAGTGAATTTAATAAAGCATTGATCAAATATATGATTAAGTTGAATTTAAAAATATCTATATTGTATATTTTGTTTGTTCGTAGTTCTAAATGTTTATTATTAGTATACACTTGTATATAGTTACATACTTCCTAATTATATATAAGCACAAAGTGTTTTACGTACAGGATAATAATGTTTTTACTTTTGTATTCAAATAGAAATAGATGATCATTACATATTTTATTATTATAAATTAAAGCCATTGACATAGTCTGACAATATCTGACTGTAATATGATGATCGTGGAATCGATTTCTACTTGGTAGTTTTTGTTTTTCTCATTAATTAAGAGTTTTATTAAATCAGGCATTGAATTCCGCCATTTGCCATGTCAAATTATATGGTTTTAACATTTTAAGGTGTCTGCCTGTGAAGCTATAACATTATAATTAATAAATTACTTAATTATCGGTTAAAAAAATTGTATTTAATGATCACTTCAATTTTGCATTGTCTAAACGCAATATAGTTTTGTAATATTTAAAATGTCTTAGCTATTGTGTATATACATAGATATTATATAGATATTTTAGAAGAACCCACCAGGCTCGTCCCAAGACCATCACAAATAGGTTATGTAATGTATAGCAGAACAATTTTGGTAAATCACACATTATTTGTATATGCTTTTTAAATAGCTTGAACAATTGCATTAGAAATCACATTCTATATTACCTTTATACTGCAGTTTTACCTCCGTCTTAATGCAGAGGAGAATTAGAGTTACTCTGATCAAAGGTATAGTATTGAAACATTGACAAAAATAGTCATGTTCATGCCTTTTTTATTATTATTATATATAGCTTATATAATAATATAAACAATATATTTAGAACATTTTATAAAGGATCTTTTTGATAAAAAAATACAAAAAGCTTTACATAAATAGCTTTGTATATATATATTTTACTTTACCCATTGTAAAATGTAAAAATTAATAAAATTCAAGGCCTCTTAGGCCTCCTTATGTCCAACAGTGAACGAGGACGATGAATCCAAATGTCAAGTTAATTTTTTATATCATAAATTATACATATACTAATAGAATAATTTTCTAATGCAATTCCCAGGCAATATTAAAATTAAATTAAAAAAGGTACCTTTTGTACCTTGTCCACTAAATGTGTGCCTTGTCTTTTGCCTCTTTCTCGTAAACCTATTATTGTAGTAAAATCTTAATGTTAGATTATTAATTAAACTGTATTACTTTAAATATGTTATATAGTCTATGTATGGAAAGAAACTATAGATTTGTATTTTAGTTAGTTTATATTAAGTATATATGAAGTATCAACACGCCTTGAAAGTGAGATAAATTAAAGTTTCGATATATTCTTTCAAAATTTGTATGGGAAATCACTTTCGCTTTGAATTTGCGATATTTTACTTGATTTGGTTTTACGTTAGTATATTATTTCATATCCGTCCAAATTCTGGTCCCTTTTGGTTTATTTAGAACTTAATAGATTTAAGTATATTGTGTGAAAAAATATTTTATTATTGTTGTTATTTGTAACCGTTTGCAAAGCAAAGGTTTTTTTGATGTAATTTGTTGAAGATTTTGAGATTGAATCCGATATTATTTTATTTGCCATAAGCAATGTATGTGTTGTACGGTGAAGAAGTAAATTCTGAAAATTTTAAGCTATACCATGTTGTAAATTTATAAATTTCCATACATATATCTAAATTAACTTAAAAAAGTTTACATTTTTTATATTTATAGAATATTTCATTGTATGTACCTTGCAACACATATATATTGTCTACTTAAAAATCTCAGAATCAATGAATTTCTTTTGTTTAAAAATATATACTAATCTCCGTCCGACGTTCGAATACTTAAGAAAATTTATGTTTTATTGACATTTATTAGATTATTATAAATAATAAAAACATGAAGTGTACTTGATGTTTTATTTATTGATACATTTTACTATTAATACTTTTATATTACCGAAAATACTCTAAAAACAGCCCTTTTCGTTTTTCTATTTCAATTTGAGCTTTATTGCTACTACATAAAGTTCACTGTTGTCTAAGCAATAAAAGTACTAACATGTTACTAACATCAAAGCAGTGTACAGTAAGGTTCCCCCTATGATCGAAGCGGCAAGTTCACCACCTAATGAATATATATAATGCTGTTTACATTGTGTCGGATTTAGTATAAATACCGAGCCTGGCATTTTGGCCGAGCGTTTTGTTACTTCAAAGCGCCAATAAAACACCTAGAAGGGAATAATGAACTAGTTTTCCCCGGATCTATGTGAATTTATCACTCCGCCCGTGCTTTCCTCACGTCAATCGCCTCGCTTTTTCTAATAAAAGTAGACGTGTAGCATGGACATTTAAACAAAAATTTTAATAATACATATCCAAAAGAGACCTGTTCTCTGGGATAAGACCAAAGAAGTCTAAAAAATAAAGAAAATGAAGACGAAAACTTAACATTAGCACGGCGTGAACTATGTTTAATACTGAAACAAAACTCGTTGGATTTTTACTTTTTGAATTTTCTCAAAAACTTTAAGTTTCTTTCTTTTTCATAATCCTTCCCCTCAAATATTTTGGTATCCAATTACATTCAGAAATAAATGTTTTACGATAATTACCTCCATTTCATTCAATATTTATCTGATATTCCTCATCTCCTATAGAAATATTGAGTAATTGATCTTTTGGAATTTCTGGGTACTGAAAGGATTAATAAATCGTTCATAGGTCAATATAAGTTTTTGTAGTTGTTGGGTGTTGCTGATTGTAACTATTTAGATCTGCTGAGACACCGTGATTAGTTTGGAGTAATAGTTCGAGATAACGTTGATTTACTATAGTGGATCTTATATCATGGTTCCAAGCCTACTTTTGTCTTGCCTTCTTGCAGCATCATCATTTATAGTTTGCTCAAAAACCAAGTCAATTAGTTGTCTCGAAAATCGCCTTTTGGCGGTTCTTTTAATACGGAATTCTATAACAACTGCGGATGTACTAAATACTGTCAATAAATTGTCGTGGTAAGCAGTCCATCGCGCATAATTTTGCTGATTGCAGATGAAAAACAAGTTAGTTATTTTCTGCAAAACGAATTTAAAAAGATCGAAATCTCCAGTACGTTTGCTTCGGCATAAGTTAATAAGTAAGGGAGAGTGGGGGGGGGGGCAGCTTTGAACAGGGGCACCTTTGAATAAATGTGATTACACAGCTATTATAAAAGAATTTTTAGTAGTTTTTTTTTTGGGTATTGTCAACACTAACCTGCACCACTGTCACTTGTCACCGCTGAAGTATTACAGCCCGCCGTTAAGTTACGAGAAGTCTTTATTTTCCACTTTGAATTTGAAACTTTTTCATATGAGCGCGTAAGGATCTCCGGTCTCTTTTAGTCAGAATATTTCATGTATTACGCAATTAAATAAAAATCACTGCCATGGTTTAACTTTACTTGGAAAAAGAAATATTTTTTTTTTCAAATACCGTTGAGGCAGCTTTGAACAAAATGAAGGGGGCAGTTTTGAATACTATTCAAAACTACCCCAACTTCAATCTTAAACCGAATTATTGTTTATTTTACATTGTTTTTTGTTATTTTATTTTTACGTGGAATGTTTATAGTATTAAATCATATAATTTATATTAAATATTATTTAGGGTAAGGCGGGCATGAAAGAGCCATGTTTTGAAAGAATCGCTTGCATTTTTAACTAACCTTACAAAATGAACGCCAATTGATATTTATTTTCGGGTGGCAACATTGATAATCTATGACCCACAATGATTTGACAGTTCACCGAAGCGTAATGGCGGAGTAAGATTAAATAAAAAAAAATTCGTTCAAAAGTAAGTTTTATGCTGTTATATTAACATCCTCAATAAAATGTTTAGATTTAACTTTAAAATTATGTTACAAATTGGGTGTGTATTTATTTCAGCTTCTGTTTGTGACACTTAATTGATATAAATCGCGATTTAGTAGACACGTTTTACCTGTAAATAAAACGTTTATTAAATTACTTACCTTATTCAAAGCTTATTTGAGATAGGCACCTTCCGTTTCCGCTTATATACCTCTCCCTTTCCTATCATCTATCCGTCTCGCTCACAATCTCTCCCCCTTGGGTCTCCCCCACCTCACGTACCACCAGGTAGCTTCGTTAGAATGTTTAGCTCATTAAGTCTCGAAGAAATAACCAGGCAGAGTTTACTCTAAGCTTTGAATAAGGTAAGTAATTTAATAAACGTTTTATTTAACGAATCGTGTCTATTAAATCACTTGACCGTTATTCAAAGCTTATTTATTTGAGACGTGTTTGTTATCGCCTGGTGGTAGAATAGGACGCCAATGTGACTTGATTTTATTAAGAAGGTATTAGATGTTAAATTAAAACAAGATTACAATGTCAATGTATATATATGTATATATTTATTGATTCATATCATGACTATAATTAGAAAAATAAAACAATGAAAGACAATCATTTTTAAATTCTCATTCTAAACGTTATTAGAAACAAATTCGGTTTTTTAATAACAATAAAAAGCATAATCATTTAATAGGATTAAACAATTTAGTAATACATCTTTGAGACACACATCATTTTGAGATATACATCTTTCACGTCTGTAAAATCGTTTAAATGTTTTATCCGATTGCCAATCACCTCTAGCTAAAATTTCATCAATAGGTAAATTATCCGACCAATTTTTTGAAGCCACGGCAGAACGACAGCTTCCAGGAGTGGAGATTATACCCGCTTCTAATAACAAAGATCTTATCCAACCAGCAATAACTGCTCGTGATGCAGCCTTTGGTCGACCTCTTATATTAATAAATAAATTATTACATTTAGCTTCGACACGTCTTGATTTAAATAATTTAATCGTTTGATTAATCCAGTAAAACGGATCTAATTTCGGATCTTCATTGTTACGCGTTATCTACCAACCAGACTGTCGATAAATATGTGAATCTGTTTTAGACCCGAATCTCGGCCAAAATATAACATAATCACTGCATCTAATAAAAGAATCATTACTTATTTGTAACAGAGTAAGATCGTGTATTTTCCTGCCAGAACAAAGCAAAAGGAGAGCTGCTGTATGCCTAGCAGTTTGAAAATATTTAATTTCATCCAATTCATAATTAGACATGTATAAGATAAGACTATCAATATTCCAAATAAACGACTTATGGGAAGGTGGTTTTTTAACGGCAATGGATTTTAAAATATGCCTTACTAAAGTATGTGAGCCTAATAAATTAGAAGAGTCCGTATTACGTAAAGTCGAGACAACTGTTTTATGTAATAGGATAGTATTATAAAAAAGCCTTCTAATAAAAATAAATCAGCTAAAAACCTTGCCCATGTTGAACCATTTGGATCAAAGAGATTGACTTGATGTCTCTTAACCCAATTAAGCCATCTCAGCCAAGCAGTTTATAGGTCTTTTTAGTACTAGGTCGCCAGGATGATTTTAATAAATCCACTTGCTGTGAATTCCAGTCAATTAAGTTTTTACCCCACCCCCACATTTCCAAACTTCTAGTATCTTTTTTTTGTCTTTCTGTGGAGCTAGATTTGTTGACGTGTCTATCAGGTTCTACTGAACATTTTTTATTGTTAACGGAGCTGCTATAGCTCGAGCCTTGATGTCCGCCCTCCAAAACACACGGTTCCAGCGGGACACTACTAGGAGATAGATTCCCTTGGCTCGATTGAGATGTATTAATACCTTCGGTATTAAATTTGGTGGTGGGAACACCCACGCAAGGTTGTAGTTCCAATCCTGTGAAAATGCGTCGTGAAACATCGCCGACTGGTCTGTTTGATCTAGAGACACATAATTCGCAATCACATGAGCCGTTCTTGACGCAAAAAGGTCTATCATGGGCGTGCCGGTGATTTTGAATATTTTGATTTCTTTGTTATTTCTAACAACCCGTCGGGATTTTGTGCCACCTTCGTTTCGAATATAAGATACGACTGTCTGATTGTCGCACTGCGCTAAAACAGTCGAGTGACGGAGGCTCCGACCATAACCTTGCAAAACTTTTAGAATTGCTATCATTTCTTTCATGTTGGAATGAAGTAATTCTTCTGTCGTCAACCATGTCGCCCATAGAGATAGATTGTTTAAC
Organism: Dione vanillae; assembly: GCA_037178615.1. Lineage (NCBI taxonomy): Eukaryota > Metazoa > Arthropoda > Insecta > Lepidoptera > Nymphalidae > Dione > Dione vanillae. Next base: position 1,049,865 of record JAZFAU010000283.1, on the reverse strand, counting down.
TGGGCTCCCCATGCTAGACAGGCTTTCGAAAAGTTAATTGCGTCTTTTTGGGGAGTGCTTTTTGATTGAGCCAAGTATCCCACTGTACGCCTAGGTAAATGAGACTTTTTGTGGGAACAATTTCGGATTTTTGATAATTTATCTCCCAACCTAGATAACATAGCCTTTGTAAAACCAGTTGTACTTGGTGGTGTAAGATTTTTTTGTATTGATTCGCTATCAAAAAATCGTCTAAGTACACTATAACTCGAATCCCCATATCTCGTAAAGTTTGAGCAACCCAATTCGTTAGGGATGCAAAGACTTTTGGGGCAGTATTTAAACCGAATGGCAGACAGGTTAGTTGCAACAACTGGTTTTTGTATTCTAGACGCAGAAATCGTCTTTGAGTTTTCACAACAGGTACGTGAAAATATACCTGAGAAAGATCTATTTTGCATATCCAATCTCGGGGCTGGAGAAACTCTGGTACACGAGAGACATTTATTAGTCGAAAACGATCTACTATCACAAATTTGTTCAGAGCTTTTAGGTTGAACATCGGACGCAAGGATCCGTCGCTCTTTTTTATTAAGAAAATCGTCGAAAGAAAACTTGGTGATATTTCTGCAGTTTCGAGAACACCTCGACATTTCATTTTTATAATAATATCTGTCATTTCCTGGGAGACTGGAGTGGTGTTTTTGCCACTGTTGAAATTTGGTAATATCAGAGGCGGCTTTTAAACAAAAGGTGTTCGATAGCCTTTTATTATTTTCAATAAATATGTTGGAGCTCCTAGTTTCTCCCATCTGTCGTGATAATGAGTAAGTTGCCCTGCCTTGAAACTTATCGTTTTTAATATATAGTCAAAATTTTCGTTTTTTATTACTCGTGTCATGTTCGTTAGCAAAACATTGTCGCTTTCGTGAATTTTTATCAGTTTTTCTTCCAGACCCATTACGAAAAGAATTATGACCTTCTCGTCGGAAATTTTTGTTTGAAAAATGTTCTTGTGGAGAACAGTGAGAATGATAACCTTGATTATGTGTCTGATAGTTTGAATACATTGACTGATTTGAACAAGCCTTTGATGGTATGTTATAATACGCGGCGCCGTGGGTAGCTCCCGTGGGGCGGCGTGTAATATTGTATCCTGCTTTTGGAGCAGATACTTTTTGCTTAGGTGAGGGTAGAAAGAATTTTCTGACACCTCCCGCTTTCTCAAGTGCAGTGGTAAACAATTCCGCATTAAATAAATTACGACAGAATGGCGGAATTTTTCGCAGTGTTGATTTTAGCAAAGGATCTTTTACATACCTTAACACATTGTCTCGTCTTATTTGTATAATCTCGGCTCTATGGCCACAAATCATTTGTAACAAATCTAAAGATAATTTATTTAAATTCCCATTCCAAAATAATCTGTAAAAGTTGACGGTTCAAATTGTATGATTTGACTTCTTCATTAACCTCAACTTCTACAAATCCTGAAGAAAACACATAATTTTTTTGCGACTCAGCATATCTTAAGTCACACCATTCTTTTTGATCAAAATGCATTCAGCATTACAAAGTAATTTTAAGTAATCATCAGAAGGTTTCGGATAGGTGGGTTCTTTTAATTTGGTTTCAAGTATTACAGTCATTATCATAAAGTTCACGACTGACATTAAATTCTAATGATTCACTGTGGTTACACTCAACAATTGGATCTTCTTTATCAATATTATTTATAGTCAATTGTTTACGAAGTTCATTTACTTGCCTCATTAACTTCTCCAGTTTGTCACTAGAATAACTGCGGCGACGACGTCGGTGACTTGTTTTCCTTGAACGTTTGCGATGTGATTTTTTCTACCTTGAACAAGAACTATTCGACTCAGATTCCGAGCTTGACGGGTCACTACTTGAACTAGTAGAAGTTCGTTTTCTGGATGGTCCGGGAACTGCATCATCACAAACTTTGTCTTTCTCGGAAAGTAATTGATTAGTTTCACTCATTCTAAAATCCACAGACACACAGATCAATATTAATTTCAAAATATAATACCGCTATAATTTAGTAATACGTCTACGAACGGTAACACCGTTAAAAATATACATAAAGAGGGTAGACGTCAAAATGTTAATAAATAAATTCTGTATAGTGAATAACTGTTACAAATGAATTAAGTAGGAACTTCATAATTCCAATAAACAAATTTTATATTAAAAAGTATAACATTAATAATATATTTCATATTTATAATAAAAAATAAAAAATTAACGTGATTGCCTCCTAGTTTCAACTTACAATAACAATTCCACGAAGGGAAAGGTAATAAATTTAACGATAGATTCGTTAAATTTCAAGCGTCTCTTCGCAGCGGAAATCGGGACGCCAATGAGCTAAACATTCTAACGAAGCTACCTGGTGGTACGTGAGGTAGGGGAGACTCAAGGAGGAGAGATTGTGAGCGAGATGGACAGATGATAGGAAAGGGAGAGGTATATAAGCGGAAACGGAAGGTGCCTATCTCAAATAAATAAGCTTTGAATAACGGTCAAGTGATTTAATTTCATATTTTTAAAGTTAGTGTTTATTATGGCGACTTGCCATGAAAGAGCGTACCAATCATGTGACCAAAGAGCCGGCTTTCATGCCCGGCTCTTTCATAGTACCTTATTTTGACCTTTCTTATTTCATTTTTGTTTTGTTATAGATATAAAAATGTCATCAGAACACGTCAAAAAACCCAAGAAAACACGCAAGAGACCTAGTATTTCAACAATCGAAGAAGCAGTAAATGAAACAGTATGTCAAAACCAGTCAATAAACAAAACCTTTGGCATTCAATATATCTAGAGCTTATTTAGCAAAAAATGTTAAAAAATTTAAAACCTACGGAGAACAAACTTACAAACATTTTCCAAATGTAGGCAATAAACGTATTTTTACATTGGACCAGGAAAGTAAACTGGCTGATTACCTTAAAATTTCATTCAAAATGTGTTATGGCCTGACAAGAAATCAAACCAAAAAAATAGCATATGACTATGCAGTAGCCAACAAGATAGGCCCAGAAACATGAGCAAATCAAAACATTGCTAGTGATGATTGGCTCAGAGGATTCATGCACCGAAATAAAGATCTGGCCATTAGAAAACCAGAGAATACATCACTTTCCAGAGCGACGAGTTTTAATAAAACTAACGTCGGCCAGTTTTTTGATAAACCATCATCCGTTTATGAAAAATAAGAGTTTCCTCCACACATGATCTTTAACACCGATGAAACTGGTTGCAGCACTGTGACTAATCCACCGAAAATTATTGGCGAATGGGGATCAAAACAAATAAATCAGGCAGCATCAGCAGAGCGAGGAACGTTGGTAACAACGCTGTTTTTCATCAATGCTTCAGGAGGTTTTCTGTCACTGCTGTTTATCTTCCCTCGTGTGCAATATAAAGATGTTATGCTAAGTAATGGACCACCTGGAGCTCTAGGACTTGCATATTTGTCTGGATGGATGAACGAAGAGTGTTTTTTAAAAGCTCTGGAACATTTTGTCTTACACGTCAGACCTTCAATTGATAATCCCGCATTAATACTGATGGACAATCATAGCTCACATGTTAAGGGCGCTTGTGCACGCTAAGAAAATTCGCCGTTCCTGCGGCAGACAAGACAAATTCTACGTGTAGACGTTAAGAATTTTTCTGTTCCATACACGAAAACCTTTTGTGTCTTCCGCAGACAGGACCAATCGAAACGTGTACACGACACGATTTTTTTCGTGCAGTCATCAGTCGGGCGTAGGGCGCAAGGGCGCAAGTAATAACAAATGTGATAATCAGTGTGAGTTTCGTTTATTTATATAAATGCTAACTATAAAGCAAAAAACGAATTATTATTCTTATAACATTGCATATTATTCTTATAACAAAATAAAAAAGGATAAAAAAGAGACTTTACTGGATTCATCCAATTATACAAGAGAAAAATGAGTTTGGTGGGTTCATTGCCCTTTACCGTGTCATGAAGAAAAATTTGTGGATTATTTTCGCATGAAAATGTCTACGTTTGACAAGCTTTTGACAAGTATATAAAATAATATATGACATGAAAATACCAAAATGCGAGAAAGTATTCCTCCATACATTAGATTGGCCGTTATTACGTAAGTTACCATTAAGGTACGTTAACATTAAGGTAAGTAATTTTTTAAGCATATTGATTTGAACTTTGTCCAATAATAAATGACTTTGAAGTGTTACATGTTTCCAAATTCAACAGACTCCAAAGGTTCATATTCTTTAAAATTGTCAAAGTGAAATTCATCTGTATGCGATGTTTCCACACTACTAATAGTTTCGGTGTCAAATTCAATGGATGTAGATTTTGGAGTTAATGATCTATATACACCTCCAAATTATTACGCTCATAAAAACAAAGAAAACGCGTTTAAGCCGAAAATGAGGAGGAAAAAAAGAGAACTAAATCAAGTTAGAAATAACCTAGGAAGAAAGCGAAACGAAAATAGAAATCAATGAAAAGATAGAAAATGCGGGATTGAATTACCATCATAGCTCTAAAAACAAGTCAATAATTGCAATTATTGCTAAAACAACCAACACTAACATAAATGTTATCTTTGAGCTGACAAAATGAAAGCAAGCTGCAAAAAAAGATGAAATTAAGATGGCTTGTTTTATTGCAAAGCACAATCTTTCGTTTAATATAGCGTCCCATTTGACAAAATTAATACACGCTGTCTGTCCAGACTCCAAAGTTGCAGAGAAATTATCTATGAGTAGAACTAAAGCCAAAGAAGATGAAAAGATACAAACAACGATTTAGAAAAAGACTTAGACCCGCCGAATTCAGCGCCACTGAGTCATGAACCACAACCATCGACAAGTACATCAAAAGCTTCTGAATTGGATACATTTCTAGCTACTCCTTCATCATTCATTATCTGATGTCAAGAAAGCTTCAATCTATGACACTGAGCTTACAGAAACATGTACACCACTTCCGAAAAAAGACAACTTACTATTGTACAAATAATAGAACGTAAATATTCTTATGACGATAAAGAAAAGGATTATTTTAACCTTTTAACAAAAATAAAAATAAATAGACTGCAAAGAATCCCAAGAAGTTTTGGCCAGCTATCCAAGAAATTACAGGGAAATCTCAGCGCTAGCAATCGGTGTACAAATTTTTAGAAATAAAGAATATTTTATTTACAGAGTTTAGCATCCAAAAACAACTTAGGGAATTTGTTTGTAATACTAAAACAAACAAATATTATATCAGAAGTTGTAACAAGTTTTATCGCAATAAAAAAAAATACATACACACATACATATATACATAGCCTCATGCTCTATCCCTAGCGGGGTAGTCAGCGAGAACAGAGCGCCAAACTATTTTATTTATTTAATATTTTATTTATTTATTTAAAGCTATGCAAATGATTGCTTTATTTTATTTTCGTTGATAAGATACCGTCTGACGTTGTTGTTCGATGCTTTATACCATGCATTTACAAATTGAAAACATATTTGACAACATTTCTCATTTGGTATTAACTTGTGATATTTTGGAGCGAGATAATGAGTGTTACCAGTTATTTAGAGGATACTGCTCATAATTTGCATAATGAAAGACTTATATCGCGTAGCTACTGTTGCACTGGATCAACTGCATACTGGCGACTGGATGACAAATTAAATGCAAATTGTGGTACAGGCAGACATGTATGCACATCAGCCTGGAAAAAATACTGTTGTACTTACGGACAACGGCTCAAACATGACAACGGGCATAGCAAATTTACTAGAAAAAAATAAACACTTACCTTGCTTTGCTCATACAATCAATCTTGTCGTTGAATATGCTGTGTTAGTAGATGATTTCAGTACACTAGTAAGCAAAGTAAGTGATTACGTCAAAAGCAACGTCAAAAATTGGGTGTCAACTTCTCAAAGTAATTTTAGACATAAAAACTAGCTGGAATTCGGTCTATTATATACTTCAGAGATACAAAGAATTAACGCAGATATTAATGTTAAATACTAAAGCACCCACACCTTCAGCTGTAGAAATGCAGAGTATAAAAAATAATATTGAAATCACTGGAACGTGTAACCAAAGAGCTATCCATTGAACAATATGTGATCATAAGTAAAATCGTACCTATGGTGAACTGCTTGAAGGTTTAGACAAATGAAATGTTTGTTAATTCCAGCGCCGACAATGAAAACTATTCAATGAGGAAATTTGCTGTTCGAATATATCTCGAACATGCAGTGGCGTGCACAGGCGTGGGTATGCGGCGGAGTAATCGGCTTCAAAACAATTTTTATAGATTTTTAACATACGCGACGGATCTCTAAGTCAGAAACTATGCCAACAGAACAAGTCTCATCTTTCATGAGGCGATATAGATTTCCTTATGACAGTATTCTGCTTTTGAATTAAGGGTGTCACTGCTGATAGCAGTTTGAGATTCCTATCATCTATCTGTAGATAATTGCGGTAGTCTTTCGGTTCAAATTTCAATTCTCTCAATAAATTTATATGAGTAAATTGCTTCCGTTGCAATAACCATGCTTTACACCTTCTTCTCACAGTATCTTCGTTTAATTTTATTTTCTTCAAGAAAACAAATAATAAACCAACTAGTGCTACAGCATCGAGATCCGCTGCTGGGGCCATGGCTTCGACTGAGAGTTCGTACAGGTTTACCGCTACGTGTGTATTCTCTATGCAGTTAAGGTTTACCTGACAGGAGTACCTGTGTAGGTAAACCTGTCAAGCATACCCTATAGTGTATGGCTACCTTTACATTCAAAAATTAAATTTCTCTGTCGCTCATCAAAACAAAACCTTGGTCCCTCATATCAGTTACCTAACGTGTGTAAAAAATTTTACTGATTGGAAGAAAGGAGTATGACCTATGCTGTTTGCCGTACCCATGATTTTTGGACTAAAAAGGGAGATCACGTTTAAGATTGCTATTTTTGTCTCATTGACATAAAAGGTATAAATTACAAGAAAAAGAATTCTGCACGGCAGTTCACACCGTCCACGTCAAGTCAATATGTAGATGTAGACGATGACTTTGAGTTTGAAGGAATTGTAAACGAGGCACTAATAACTCAAGGAGATTTCAATGATTTAGTTCAGGATTTAAATTTGTCAAAAAAAGCGGTCAGAACTATTAGGATCTTTTTTAAAAGAGATCCTATTAGTTCTGACATCTAAATACAAAAGTTTGAAACAGTAATCAACACTTCATAATGTATTTTTCTCAGGATGGAGATTTGATATTTTGCAATTATATGAATGAGATTATGAAAATATTTAAAATTGGGTTTGATCTCTCTCAGTGGCGTTTATACATTGAGTCTTCTAAATCAAGTCTAAAACCAAATTTATTAACCCATGAAAAGATGAAATTTTTACAGTAATAGTTATTCTTCTTGTAGTATATATTTCTTCGAAATCAGCGGTAAACTTAAAATTGGACTTTCGGTGAGTTATACAAAGTTTTGCTGCTTTTTATGTGAATATAATGGCCGAAACATTTAACTACTGTAAAAAAAATAAGAGCCTACGCGTGCATTGTTAGTTTCTGGTCAAAAAACGTAAAACGTATTTACCGCTTGTACAGTCCAATAAAGTGCTTCTACCTCCATTGCATATTAAATTAGGATTAATAAAAAAATTTTAAAAGAAGGCAATGGATGCCTAGAAAAAAGCAGTCCTACATTGATTCCGACAAAAGACCTTTCATAGTGTATGTGTCCAGGGAAATGCTACTGGTACCTCATAGTATTAGAGCAATTAAGTTTGGTCAATTCTTACATAGGAACAAGGTTAATGACAGCAAATGATGGTAGTAGGAATGTTGGTCGTAACAAGATCTGTGTTCAATTCTCAAACGCTGCTGCAGCGAATTCTATTTTGGCCAACCCAATCCTAAGTCTATATTTTACATCTATACCTACATTTGTTATTATCCGCATGGGTATTATAAGAGAGGTATCAAAAGATTTCTCAAGATGAGCTTGTGGAATCTTTCGTTTTCCCTCTGGCTATGGACAGGTACTGAAAGCACGAGGACACACTCAAAAAATCAAAATTCAATTTCAAAACATTTTCATGAGTTTCTGTTTAGTTCAAGATGTATATTTTTTGGTTTTATAAGTTTTACGTATTAAATCATAAAGCAAGTGTCAGATATTTGAACCCAAAAAGAGGGTGTTTTGCTGTTTTCGTATATTTTTGTCATTTTTTTGATAGTTTGCATTACATTTCACTTAAAAGCGTTATGTGAACCATATATATTTCGACTTCTATGAATACTACTCTTATCAAGCTTGCATTTAAGCACTATTTTGATTTGGCTCACATTGCGTTTCTACTTAATAAAAACAAATGTTTTAAATAAAACAATTTAACCGGATTTATCGCGTATATTAACATTATTTTGGAAACCCGACGTTTCGAACACTTTGCAGTAGTCCGTGGTCACGGGTAGACTGAGGTGGCATTCGTCTGTCATTTGATATAATTATTATATCAAACTACCGCCAACGGTTCCTGAGTTGCCTCGCGTACTGCCCTGGATTCCTGCAGAATGAGCTGACTGTATCCTGCCCTCTGGTGTGGTGTGTTTGGGATTTTAAAATTTTTATAAGTGGATCCCAGGTGGTAGAAAGCTTCCAACCGTCTTCTCTATTGAAATTAGGATGTTTCTGTATTTCAATAGCCTCGCGGATCATTCTAGGAATATATTTATTTTCCCTAGCGAGTATATAAGGTTTATCAAACCTGATGTAATGGTTAGGCTTGTTCAAGGAGTGCTCACACACAGCTGACTTTAATACACGCCCATTCTTGACATCTGAGATGTGCTCTTTCACCCTAACACCGATGCTTCTCTTTGTTTGACCAATGTAAGATAAGCCACAGTCACAATCAAGTTTGTATACACCTGCACACTGCAAGGGAATATTACAATTAACTGGTCTCAAGAATTGGCTCACTTTTTTGTTAGGCTTAAAAATAGTTTTAATTGAAGCTCTTCTTAAGATGTTGCCGATCCTGTCTGTAACTCCCTTTACATATGGTAGGAGTGCTGGCTGTCTCTCTACTGTGGGTGGCTTGGTGGTCTTCTTACAACGCTGGCGGGGAACTGGCAGCTTGTTCTGATGAAGGGCATCTTTCACCAGTCGAAGCTCCTCCCCTAGGTGTTCAGCGTCGCAGAGGTGGTGGGCTCTCTGAAACAAAGATTTGCCAACGGTAGATAACTGTGTAGGGTGATGGTGAGATTCACCATTGAGATATCTGTTAGTGTGAGTGGGTTTCCTATACACTGTGTGGCCTACTGTGCCATTGGGATTTTTTATAACTAAAACATCAAGGAAAGCCAAAGAATTATTTGCCTCTAATTCTATTGTAAATTTAATATTGTCATTAATAGAATTAAGATGGTTTAGGAATATATTAATGTTGTCCGTAGGTAAAATGGTAAAAGTATCATCTACGTACCGCTTATATATTCTAGGTAGACAAGGTGCAGTGTTAAGAGCTATCTGCTCAAAGTCCTCCATGTATATGTCTGCTATTACTGGAGACACAGGGGAACCCATAGCAATGCCATCTACTTGTAAATAAAATACTTGATTGAACACTAGGTAACCAGATGTAAGGCAGTGTTCTAAAAGTTCAAGATATTCTATAGGCATATTGTATTCTTCTAGCTTTCTCTTGACAATTCTGATGCAGTCCTTAATGGGTATACTAGTAAACAGAGACTTGACATCAAAACTGACCATGGTTTCATTATTAGCTAACTTAAGGTCTTTCAGTCCGCTAACAAAATGGTAAGAATCCCTAACATAAGATGTTGAGTGGCCACGCAGTGGAGAAAATACTTTCGCGATGTGTTGAGCCAGTTTATACGTCGGCGTATCGATTTGGCTAACAATTGGACGAAAAGGTACACAGAGCTTCAAGATTTTCCACGCCTTACCTGGGATTGGTTTACTCTTATACCCAAGAGCACTTAAATGAAGAAGAGCCTTACTCGCTTTATATAAATCGCGAAGATGATTATGTTCTGCGAGTTCAACTACGATCACGGCAAACAAGCTCCAAACTATATAATATTTGGATAAAAATTGACAAATTTCACACTTATAATGGTACTGCCAATGTAAAGTAGGTGCAAGAGTCGTAGGGTGTTGTGCACATGTTGCTTCCGTGTTATGGTTTTCGTCTACAAGACATCAGCAGTTGTGGATGGTCCGTTATTCCGATGAAGAAAACAAGACATACATATTATGTTACTTTAATCTGATTTAATCTAAACTAGTTTAATCATTCAAATGTTGAAAACATGTTTAAAGATATTTTATTCCATTAAAACTTTTATTATATGATCTTATTTTGCTTTTGGTACTATAACAGAGAATAAAAATGAATTTGTAACTTAAAATAAAATTTAGGTCATTTGAACGTATATTACGTCCAGATGACCTAATTTTTTTAAATTTTATTAGCTCCATTAAAAACAGATTTTTTGTATTTACCATAAAGTATACTAAAAAATAAAATGTAAGTCGCGTCAAGAGGCTGATGGGCGAAAATTGGTCTTTATCAACCCCCCTCCTTACTGCATTTCCCTGTAAGATCCAGTCATTATTACCCTTTTGGAAACATGGTAGATACCAGACTCCCCGTTCAGGGTGTCAGGATTTGCCTGTTTAAGAGAGGACTCCTCCTCCTCCTCCTCACTCCTCTCCTCACTCATCTCCTTTCTCTCAGTCAGTAGATTTATGCTGGTGTCTGTAGGGCCTTTAATATAATATTGCAGCTGTACACTAATACTGAGATAGACAATATCGACACAGCTATACATAAAATAAATCAAAATCTTTCCTACGTTTACAACTGGTCTAATAAATTTGGCATTGTAGTTAACCCTACTAAGTGTCAGGCGATCATTGTTGGTAGTTCACGTCTTATGTCTAAGTTAAATATATGCTCTTTGCCACCTATCGCATTTAGTTTTAGCACCTATAGCCTAGAGTATGGTATGATTGTTTCAATAATTTTATTAAGAAGTTGAATTTTGTTAGAAGTAATTATGATTACTGTTTATATGTAAACAAAGCAAGCAAAGATCCAATATACATATTAATATTTGTTGATGATCTCTTAATATGTTCTAAAAAATAAAGACAAAATAGAAGAGGTAAAGACTAGTTTGATGAAAAAATTTGCGATGAAAGATTTTGGAAAAATTAAAAGCTACATTGGTATAGATATTGATTATAGTGATGATAGAAATATATTGACTTTAAATCAAACAAAATATATTGAATCTTTGGCTGCTAAATATGATTTAGAAAATACTAGATTATATGATACTCCAATGGAAACAAATTTGAAATTAGAACAAGCTAAGGAAGTGAATGAAAGTATTCATTACAGAAATATAATAGGTGAATTATTGTATATTAGTACAGGTACTAGACCAGATATAGCCAACAGTGTTAATTATTTAAGTAGGTATCAAAATTGTTACAGTCAAACTCATTACAAATATGCAATGAGAGTATTAAAATATTTATATAAAACTAAGGATTTAAAGTTAACATACTATGCTAATATAGGTACTGAAATATTAGATTGTATGGTAGATTCTGACTATGCAGGAGATAATGTGGATAGGAAATCCACATCAGGTTTTATAATTTTTATTTCATCTTGTAAACGATGCTGTAAAACTCATATTACCGAGTCGGTATTTAGTGACTTTGCTCTTCAAGCTTTACTCCCTTTAAGCTTTAAAACATCTGTCTGAAAAAGAAGTTACGATTCTCCTAAAGAATATCAGAGATGAAGCAAAGAGAAGAGGTCTTGACTTTGATATACCGGGCCAGCTTTCCCAGGCTGATTAATTATTATTATACTCTCATGGGTATATCGGTTGTGGATTTTAATAGTATTTTTGATTTCGTAAAGTCCGAAATTCGGTCTACTAGTGTGAGATCATCTCGTACTTGTTTGGCAATGCTGCTTTAAACTTAGAATTGGTCTCTCTAATGGAGTTCTGTCTACTTTATTCGTGAAGATCTATTTCATACTGTGCCAGGCTTTAATAAAAAACTTTGTGCCACTATACCTTGGAGTTAAACACGTAACAAGAACACAAGTAATAGAAAAATGTACGAGACCTTTTGCCAGAAGAATATTATTCCCGACGATGACAACGACGTAGTGATACTTGTTGCTGATGGCACGTATGTTTATATACAAAAGAATACGATCTATTCCTTTCAGAGAAGATAATTTTTATGACATAAAGGAAGACCATTTGTAAAACCTATGATATTGGTAATTACTTCTAGTTAAATTTTAGATGTCTTTGGACCTTACTTGGCTGATTCAAAGAACAACAATACAAGAGGTTTTCGTGATTATTGGGAACTTTTAGAAGAAATGGGCCTCGTACACGAAATGCCTAGGTTCCTTAACAAGCAGCAACAGTTTTCAACAGAGGATGCTAACAACACTCATTTTGTTACAAAAATAAGAAAGGTAGTTGAAGCCGTTAATGGCTCATTGAAAAACTGGAGATCATTGGACAAAGTAATACCAAACACGCAAATAGCTTATATTGGCGACTACGTGCGAATTGTATATGCTATCATTAAAGCATTTCATTCTACAAGAATAAAGGATAACGAAGATGATGAAATAATTGCTCAAAGAATGCTTAATTTGGCTAAAATTCCCAATTACCTACAACAGTTAGTCAAAGAAAAAAGATAAGCTGGAAAAAAAGTAATATGAAATAAGCTAACTAACACAGAGCTTCAAGATTTTCTACGCCTTACCTGGGATTGGTTTACTCTTATACCCAAGAGCACTTAAATGAAGAAGAGCCTTACTCGCTTTATATAAATCGTGAAGATGATTATGTTCTGCGAGTTCAACTACGATCACGGCAAACAAGCTCCAAACTATATAATATTTGGATAAAAATTGACAAATTTCACACTTATAATGGTACTGCCAATGTAAAGTAGGTGCAAGAGTCGTAGGGTGTTGTGCACATGTTGCTTCCGTGTTATGGTTTTCGTCTACAAGACATCAGCAGTTGTGGATGGTCCGTTATTCCGATGAAGAAAACAAGACATACATATTATGTTACTTTAATCTGATTTAATCTAAACTAGTTTAATCATTCAAATGTTGAAAACATGTTTAAAGATATTTTATTCCATTAAAACTTTTATTATATGATCTTATTTTGCTTTTGGTACTATAACAGAGAATAAAAATGAATTTGTAACTTAAAATAAAATTTAGGTCATTTGAACGTATATTACGTCCAGATGACCTAATTTTTTTAAATTTTATTAGCTCCATTAAAAACAGATTTTTTGTATTTACCATAAAGTATACTAAAAAATAAAATGTAAGTCGCGTCAAGAGGCTGATGGGCGAAAATTGGTCTTTATCAACCCCCCTCCTTACTGCATTTCCCTGTAAGATCCAGTCATTATTACCCTTTTGGAAACATGGTAGATACCAGACTCCCCGTTCAGGGTGTCAGGATTTGCCTGTTTAAGAGAGGACTCCTCCTCCTCCTCCTCACTCCTCTCCTCACTCATCTCCTTTCTCTCAGTCAGTAGATTTATGCTGGTGTCTGTAGGGCCTTTAATATAATATTGCAGCTGTACACTAATACTGAGATAGACAATATCGACACAGCTATACATAAAATAAATCAAAATCTTTCCTACGTTTACAACTGGTCTAATAAATTTGGCATTGTAGTTAACCCTACTAAGTGTCAGGCGATCATTGTTGGTAGTTCACGTCTTATGTCTAAGTTAAATATATGCTCTTTGCCACCTATCGCATTTAGTTTTAGCACCTATAGCCTAGAGTATGGTATGATTGTTTCAATAATTTTATTAAGAAGTTGAATTTTGTTAGAAGTAATTATGATTACTGTTTATATGTAAACAAAGCAAGCAAAGATCCAATATACATATTAATATTTGTTGATGATCTCTTAATATGTTCTAAAAAATAAAGACAAAATAGAAGAGGTAAAGACTAGTTTGATGAAAAAATTTGCGATGAAAGATTTTGGAAAAATTAAAAGCTACATTGGTATAGATATTGATTATAGTGATGATAGAAATATATTGACTTTAAATCAAACAAAATATATTGAATCTTTGGCTGCTAAATATGATTTAGAAAATACTAGATTATATGATACTCCAATGGAAACAAATTTGAAATTAGAACAAGCTAAGGAAGTGAATGAAAGTATTCATTACAGAAATATAATAGGTGAATTATTGTATATTAGTACAGGTACTAGACCAGATATAGCAAACAGTGTTAATTATTTAAGTAGGTATCAAAATTGTTACAGTCAAACTCATTACAAATATGCAATGAGAGTATTAAAATATTTATATAAAACTAAGGATTTAAAGTTAACATACTATGCTAATATAGGTACTGAAATATTAGATTGTATGGTAGATTCTGACTATGCAGGAGATAATGTGGATAGGAAATCCACATCAGGTTTTATAATTAGATTGTATGGAAATTTTTTGGAAAACACAAACAAAATGTAGTTACTAAATGTTCAACTTTTGCAGAGTATATTGCCATGTCAGAGGCAGTGACAGAAGTACTCTTTGTTAGAAATTTGTTATGTGAAATATTCAATGTAAAGTTCTTTAAACCAATACAAATATATGAAGATAACTCAGGTGCAATTGCAATAGCTAAATTCGGAAATTTTACTAAAAACTCAAAGCATATTGAAGTACAGTATCATTATATAAACGAGAATTATGAAAAAAAAATTATTGATGTTGTAAAAATTGATTCTAAATTTAACTTAGCAGATATGTTAACTAAAAGTTTAGACAAAACAAATTTTCTGAAAAACAGGTTAGCGTTAAGATTGCTTTAGTACTTACCTATATTATTTTATAAAATATTGTATAAGTTAAAGATTAATATTATAAATTTAAGGAGGCGTGTTGTAATTAGTAAATATTATAATATTAAACGGTACTCGTAACGCCATCTAGTAGCAACATATTTAACAAGCCGTCTGTTGGTTACTCTTAAAAAGATTATTACAAAATGTCCTCCGTGTGTGATTTGGTCTCCTTAAAAAGTATTAAAAAATAAAAAATAAAGTGTAAAAGTTTCCACATGTTTTATTTATCGATAAAAATATTTTAACAATAACAAAACAAATAATAACAAAATAAAGCATGTTACCTTTTGTTTGTAAACCTTTTATAAAGGTGACGGCGGGGTATGCGGTGAGTCGGGGATGCGGGGTAGTTACAGTATGCCGGTCAGATCCGATCACACATCGATCCGATCACATCAGACAGCGCGCAGGGGCGCACTGTCTGATGTCTTGTCAGTCCCTTTGTTTAATTAAGCGTGCGTCGCTGTGCGTACCTATATAGATTAGTGGCCGCGCGTGCGCCAAGCTATAAAATATGTCAGGTTATAATTGGAATCACGAAGATGTTTACAATTGATTGAAATGTTTCAAGCAAGAGATGTACTGTGGAACACAATATCAGAGGACTACAAAAACCGATTCAATCACTCGTAGGCCAATTTAACCGAGAATGTAAACCTAAATCTGGTGCAGGAGCTAATGAATCAAGTAAATGGTTTGCATTTAAAAAACTCATGTTCCTTAAGGCCAAAAATATCCCAAGTTCAACTGTCGATGGAGGGTTGCAGGTGAGTTTTATTTTAATGTCTTTTAATAGTATTTAGATGCCCAGTCCAATAACCCTTCATTTGAAAAATATTCAGCGAATTCTTACTTCTCTCCCATCATCTGCCTGGGATTCACATGCTTCAAGTGATGTTAATTGCTGCTGTTCTAATGTCCATTGTCCATCAATACGTGTACCAGTAAACAACTGGAATGAAGCGTATTGAAATGGAGCGTAAATCATGCTCGATCTAGTTTTTCTTAGAAAATTATGCAGTAGAACGCATGTCATAATTAAAGTAGTAATTTTTTCTAGATCTAATAATATTGTAGTTCGTATATCTCTAAATCTGGCCGACAAAATACCAAATGCGTTCTTTACTGTTCTCCTGGCAAGAGTCAGTCTATAACTGAAGATTCTTTCCTTATAATTGCTATCCTGTGGTCCTGGAAAAGGTTTTAACAAGTATTTTTCTAACGCGAACGCATCCTCTGTTACGAACACATAAGGAACAGATTTATTTCTGCCTGGTAGTGAGCTGTCATTGGATATTTTTAAGCTATTGTCGATAATTTTATTTCGAAATTTTGTGTTTGCGAAAACTCCACCATCGCTTATGCGTCCTTGGCAGCCAATATTCACGTATAAAAAGTTATATTCTGCGTCCACTAGCGCTAAAAGTACAACACTGTAAAATCCTTTATAATTGTAATATTCACTGCGCTATCAATTGGCTTTTGTATGGCTACGTGCTTTCCTTCGCATACTTCCTAAGCAATTTGGGAAAATTCCATTTTTTTTTAAATGTATATGCCACGTGTAGCCACTCTTGAGGTGTTGTTTGTATCTGAAACAAAAACAGAAGATTAAGTAACTTGAAGTTATCGTTTACTTCTATTCTTTCAGAGTAACGAAGAAAACGCGGTAACGAAAAACAGAAGTGATTCAGAAAACACTCTCAGTTTAAACGAAACAGAAAATTCTGTCACTATTAACGAAACTCTGGGCACGCTTTTCGCCACCCCAAAACCATTTCGCAAAAGAAGACTGCCAGTTGAAAAAAATACAATACAACAAGAAGCTGTAATGATTTTACAAAACATGTACGAAACTAGAAAGAACAGGGATGAAAGTGACGCATTTGGAGAGTATGTCTCTATGAAACTGAAACAAATAAAACACAGTTATGCTAGGAATACTGCTCAACATCACATTAACAATATTTTGTACAATGCATCAATAGGACAATATGTTTTTCCTACAAACCCAACTGCTAGTAGTTCCTGGGGATACAACTCTGAACCAAACCTATCCACTTTTTTGGAAAATAATGCTGTCTATATCTCGAGAGGATACTACACCGCACCGAGTCCCCCAGCTTCATTTGAAACCAGTTCTTTGGATAGCTCCAGGGCACATACTTCACATTCTTGTACCAGCGCAAGAACACCGAGTCCGTCTAATTTATTAGAAATAAGTCAAGATTCGACCCAATCATTAAACGATTTATTGGGATCAATCCAAAATTAAAAAATAAATGTTTGATTTGTTGATTATTAAAAATTTATTCAGTAAGGTGAATGAACCTTACTGAATTAATTTCAAAAAAGTAGAGGTTAGTTATAGATTTTCGAAAATTAAATACTAGAAATTTTCTCACAAATTGACGACAAATTTCCTCTTCCAAATATTAACGATATTTTAGATTCTTTGTCAGGTTCAATGTACTTTTCTCAGTTGGATTTATCACAAGCTTATTATCAGACGAAATTAAAACCAGAGAGTAGAAAATACACAGCATTTACTACACCTTCTGGATCAGTATCAGATGACACGCTTACCTATGAGTTTAAAAAGTAATTTTTAACAAAAAAGAACCGACTTCAAAAAGTAAAAAAGTTGTAGTCTAAAGCAAAAATGTTAACTAAAAAGCAAAAAATAAATTTCGGCACAAAGTTATACGTTCGTATTTTTTCTTTGTTAAATTAAATTAATGATTACTTAAGTAAATAAAAAATATTTTATAATTTTGAAGTCGGCGCCAAGTAAATACTACAACAACTTTACTACAATATCAAATTACTAAGTACACATAATATTATTAGACAAACAATAAGAAAAATATATGAATACCTAGAAACTATCAAAGTATCTTGTTACTAAATATATGAAAGAACGACAAATAACTAAAATTAAAAGAAATCAGAAAATCTGTGAGCACAACAGCGATAATAAGGAAGTATGAAACCAAAATCACTTAAAGTAATACGAATATATTTAACCTAACCTGGAGGAGTCAACCTGCTGCTATTTGGCGATATAATGCAACTGCCTCCGGTCCAAGGAAACTGGTACTTTTTGCAGCCATCGTGGTTTGCCGCCGAAATTAATTTATGGCGTCAATTTTCATTTTGCGAACTAACTATAAACATGCGCCAACAAAATGATGTTGAATTCATCGAATTACTAAATAACTTGCGGGTCGGTGAATTGACTACGAGTCAACTTCAATTACTCTGTGAACGACGCAGAATACCTTTGACAGGGGACTTCGCTGACGGAGTTGCTGTGCGAATCTACCCAACCGTTAAACAAGTAGACGATTATAATGATTTAATGACAACAGAAAATTTTAAAGTGCACAAAACTTATGCCATAACTGCTGTAGACGAGTCTCGTGAGGTTGCCACTTATGGAAAGACGCCACCGCCCAACGTAATACCGCGTAATGTAAATAGCTGTGGAGGTTTATTATCAATGCTAAAGTTAGCTGAAGAATCACGCATTATACTAAGGCAAAACACATCGGTTTCAGATGGCCTTGTAAACGGAGCAATGGGTTATTGTTAAAAAATTTAAATGGCCTGCTCTTCGGAGAGAACAAATTGAAGAAGGGGAATTACCGGAAAGTGTGTTTATTCAATTTGATGATGAGACGATTGGAAGTAGAATTAAGGATAAAAATGGCTGGGAAC
Source organism: Dione vanillae (assembly GCA_037178615.1). Lineage (NCBI taxonomy): Eukaryota > Metazoa > Arthropoda > Insecta > Lepidoptera > Nymphalidae > Dione > Dione vanillae. The sequence continues at coordinate 1,031,113 of JAZFAU010000283.1, read as the reverse complement.
AGATAACTCCTACTGTTGCAACATTTCAGGCAACCGAAGGATACGGAGATGTCGAGCGCCGAATGTTGCCTTTGATTTTAAGTTGGGCAGTTACGGTCCACAAATTACAAGGCACAACACTAGAAAAAACTGTTATAGATCTAGGCAAGAAAAATTTCGCCAAAGGACAGGTCTATGTTGCTCTGAGTCGGGTCAAAACCTTGGAAGGAATAGCGTTGTCTGACTTAGATGCAAATAAATTGTTGAGTAGGCCACACGACGAAAGAGCTATGCAAGAGATGATGCGATTACGCAACTTAAATTCAGTCTCTTTTTGTCCTCATTTATCAACCATTCAGCATGACGAGAAGGTAATGGTTGTCCTATCTTTTTTTTTTAAATAAAAGCGTTGAGTCATTCCCTCTACTGTCTATGGTCTCCATGATCAGATCTACTGCAGACCTTCATTATAACCCATATGGGTGCAAAGTTTTCTTCTCATCAATATAAATTAATTAGAGACTTTATCGATCATGAAAACATTCACATCACATCGGAGCGGAGTAACGAATAGACGTGTGTTCTTAAGCAATTTTTTTCGAAATGGTTGGTGAAATAGTGCAAAATAGAACATTAAGAATTTATACCACTAGAAGTTATACCATTGGAAGCAGTGTGGATAGTGTTTTGCAGAAATCTATTTAACTAAGTGTAATAACTTATAGTTTCAACAATATTCTAAAAAATCATCAGTGAATTTCCAGTGACTAAGGTCACTGACCTCAGTACACGTGCATAAAAACTATAAAATACTGTTGGCTAGTTATTTTATTACGTTAATGTACGCTAATTTCATAAGTTTCTTCAAGATCTGTTTGGTTCTGTGAAATACACTTTTGCTTTAAATCCATCAGTCGTGTGTTCAAATCCAGGGACTTCCCAAAAAATTTTTTTTGTAACAACACTTGCTTCTGCTTCTGCTTAAAACACAATACGCCCATGTGCTTGATTGAGGAAGAATAAGAGAAAAAGAATACTATCCTTAGAATTTGCAAACCTTAATTTTTTTTAATAGCAATTACTCTGATCTGTTACTTATCACAATAAGCAAAGTAAAATTTCGTCTACAATCATGACATCAATGTTGAAATGGGGTTGTTGCCTGAATGAAGATGATAAAAGTAGCTATATTCAATGCATGCGCTGTAACTTGGCTTTTCACATGGACTGCTTACACCTTAAACCTAATCAATAACGGAAAAACAATGGAAATGTCTAAAATGCACAGGGCGTAAAATCAATCAAGACAACACTCTCACTCGTGGTGCGCCACAACGCTGTCCAGCAGTCAATCCAAACATCACTAAGCGGGTGGCTAAGCGCCACGCAGTGTCTTCGCCACCGGAAGAGAGATTTTCGCCCGTTACAAAAGACGCAGTTTTTAAAATTGTAAGCGAAGTTTTTAAAACGGAAATAGCCGATCTTGTATCCCAATTAAAAAGCAGCATCACTGAGGCAATTGGCGTGGAAATAAAACCATTAAAGAATGAAATTTCGGATCTAAAGGAATCAATGAACTTTATTAGTCAGCAGTATGAAGACTTCAAAAATGAATATCAAGTGGCTATTAAAACTATAGAAAAATTGCGGAAGGAAAATATTGAAATACGCTCTACAATAACTAACTTAAACAGTAGGATTAAACAACTAGAACAGCACAGCAGGGTCTGTAATATTGAAATTCAATGTATCCCTGAAAAGAAAACCGAGAATCTTATGTCCGTTGTAACAACTTTGAGTCAAGTTATTCAGTCGCCCATTGCAGCTGATAATATAATCGAAACTTGATCCAACAGGTTCTCGCCCACGTTCGATCGTAGTCCAACTAAGTTCTCCAAAGCACCGAGATACCTTTCTTGCAGCAGCTTAAAAGTATAATAAGTCTAAGAAGACGGAAGAAAATTTAAATACTTTGGATATCGGATATACGGGAGCTAAGAGGCCAATATTTATTATGGAACATTTATCACCCACCAACAAAGCCCTACTACCTACTACTGCTGCAAGAAAGCAGGCCAACGACAAAAAGTACAGATTTGTTTGGGTAAAAAATGGCAGAATATTTGTTCGCAAAAACGAAGAATCAGATTATCTTATAATAAAAAATATGGAATCATTAGAAAAAATAGTATAATAGCATATTTAATATCATTAATTACATTTTTACTTATTATTTAAAATTGCTATAGTGTTAGTATTATTTAAAATTGCTATAGTTTTTATAATTCAACATTAAAATATACTACTAAAATGTTAGAGGTTTACGCACAAAAACATTAGAATTTTATAGAAATGTATGTAGTAACAATTATGATCTCATAGTTTTGACGGAAACGTGGCTGAATGATGGAATACTTAGTAAGGAATTGTGTGACCATAGGTATACAGTTTACAGGAGAGACAGGTCTTATAGGCAACAAAAACGTGATGGGGGAGGAGTTATTATTGCGATAAAAAATTGTTACATTTCAAGGCGAATCTCCCATTGGGAAAGTGAAAATGAAGATTTATGGGTCATTTTCGATATTAAACATAGACAGGATATACATAAATGCGCTCTCTGTGTAATTTATATGCCTCCTCCTGTGACTAGTGTAACTATGGAAAATTTTATTAATAACTGTAACAAAATTTTTGAACAGTGTAATCTTCCAAGATGTATAATAAGAGACTTTAACACGTTGACGGACAGTACCGCCCGTAGACGTCAAACTAGCTATAAGTGATACGACAGTACGCTCACCGACGTTCAAGATTTTACTTGCATAAAATCAGTACGCCTCATGACGTATATTTTTCTAGGCAATCATAAGAAAGGGCATGTTGTACTGTCATCAAAGACAAAATTTCGAGTTTGTACTGACACCACACAATGTTCAAAAATTAATTCAAAACTAAGTACCTTCACACACACATCCATATTTTATAGTCCCTTCCATACGCACACTACGCCCGTAGGCGTCGTATTTTCAAACGAACTGACCAGTACTGCGCCGCTGTGGTGCGCCGACAAGTCGTTACGTGATTTCGCGCGCAATTATTTTTTCTAATGTAAGTATTGTTTGTTTTCAATGTAATTCTATTATTTTATGAGTTCAAAATACTAATGCAAGTGTAGTTGCATATCCAAATAACTTATTTATGTTGCTAATATATGTTTTGAACACGTTTTTATTATATTAATTCCGAAACAAATATTTTTGCAGATGCAGTCTCATGATCCGTATGATAAAGAACAAAAGCGGCTTCAGGATCTATTTGACGAAGCTTCTACTCCTGAATCGAGTCAAGACCCCTTTGAGGATGAGACTTAGATTACCAACCATCTAATGTGGAATCTTCTAATTCCGAGGATGAAGCACAAACATCTCGAATAAGATTCAATCGAGGTAGAACAGCTGCAGTATCTTCCGGTGAGTCTACATCTTCTTCATCTAGTGATGCAGATGACTCCGAAGAAAGTCATAATGAGGCCACGCAAACTTTTGATATCCCTATAAGTCTGGAACCCGCCCCGTTATCATCTGGTACGCTTATAAATGACGAAGAGTCTCCTAATCCGTATCAAGTCAACTCTGATCAGCCAAACCCTACCATTAGCACTCCCAGAGACGACATACCTCTTCCAGAAGAGTCATGGTCTTCCACAATTGCTGATTTACCAGATTTCAATTTTGATAGCTCTCAATGTGGTATTACTGTAAATGTTGATGACATGAACGGAGTTCTTGAGTTTTTTCACCTTGTATTCCCACAAAATTACATAGAATATCTGGTAAGCTGTACCAACAACTATGGGAATGCTCTATGCAATAGTAGTAGGCCTCACACCAGGCATAGCCGCAAAATGGTATATCGAGAGGTCACTTCTGAAGAGATGATGAAATTTCTTGGACTTAGCCTTCTCCAAGGTCATATAAAATGTCCCAAACAAAGAAATATTTTTTCATTATCTAATCCCCTATATTACCACCCCATATTTAGCTACATATTGTCAGGACGAAGATATGAACAAATTCTACGCTGTATTTATGTATCTGAATTGGAAGCAAAAGGAGAAAACAAGATCGTGAAATTCATTGATATGATGACACTAAACTTTCGTAAAATATACAATGCTACCAAAGAACTCTCATTGGACGAGTCACTTCTTCTGTTTAGGGGTCGTTTACACTTTCGCCAATACATTAAGTCTAAAAAAGCCCGCTATGGCATCAAATTTTATGAACTCACCACACATGATGGCTATGTGCTAAATATAAAGATGTACTCGGGAAAGGAAACAACAGAACAAAGCATCAATGAAACCGAGTCTAAGACGGAAAAACTAGTAATGAGATTAATGCGCCCATACTTGCTACGTGGTCATCATCTTTTTATGGACAATTTTTATAATTCCGTGAATTTATCACAGAAATTGATCGATTTGAAAACCCACTGCACCGGAACCTTACGTTCAAATCGTAAAGGAAATCCAGCTTATATTATAAAGAAAAAACTGAACAGAGGTGAGCATGTATGGGCACGCAAATCTAAGGTTTATGTCTCAAAGTGGAAGGATAAACGGCCAGTAATGATGATTACCACTGGCCAACATCCTTCGATTGTTGAAGTGAGAAATAGATTTGGCAAGACAAGACTGAAACCTGCAGAAGTGGAGCTTTATAACAAGTACATGTCGGGCATTGATAGGGCCGATCAAATGATTTCTTATTATTCATGTCCCCGAAAAACTATTAGATGGTACAAAAAGGTATTTTTTCATTTTCTGGATATTGCGGTGTGGAATGCCTATTTCCTATTCAAAAAATATAAGAAAAACAATGCCTCTACGTATCATTATATAAATTACCGCGAAGAATTGATCAAAATGATGATAGGGATAAATGATCGAAATATCAAGGCGACAGACATGGTCAATCAAGGCAGCATTTATGATAACAGACGATTCCGATCAAGTAACTCATCTGCTAGTCAGTCGGTCAAGAGTTCTGCAACTGAAAATATCATGACTGGTCACTGGCCCGAACAAATATTATCACGACCCGGTACAGCCAAAAAGTTTGCTTTCCTGAAGTGCAAAGTTTGCACAAAAAAAAAATATTCGAAAGGAAACGAGCTATCGCTGCAAAGGATGCCCAGATAAACCCCCATTGTGCCCATCATGCTTTGAAGCCTATCATAATAATTTAAGTCTTGACAATAATTAATTTTACATTATGAAACTGATTAAGACTGTTTAAGACTGATTAGAATAATATTATGTTGATTTTGAGAAGATTTCATTTTTATTTAGATCATTTAATAATTTTGTGCCATTGCTGCATTATGGTGATTATACAGATATAACTGAAATTGTGAGAATTTGGATATTTTAATAAATAAACTTAATTTCATGTGATTAAAGATTCGATTTATTAATTTACCACTACTCAAACATTGACGCCTGTAGGCGTAAGTGCACAGCGCACATAACTTACGACATAAAATATGACACTACGGATATAGGCGTTTACGTCTCAGGACGTACTGTCATATTGCTACAGAAAATATATAAACTATATGCCAGTACGCCTTACGACGTTTACGTCTATATGCGTTCTGTCATATCATGTATTATGAAAATAGTTGTGTTGCGACACTACGCCTACAGGCAATATATGAAAAATAGTACTGTCTCGGCACCCGCAAGCTATGAAAGAGTACTGTCCGTCAACGTGTTAATATGGGAAACATAAACTGGAATTTAGTAGGCGAGCCATTGCATACATTATTCCCTATTATACGTCCTCACTTAATAAATGAGCAACATGGTTTCATCAATAAAAGGTCGACGGAATGTGAATTTTTGCATCAGGTTTCTAATTCCATGGATCAAGGACATCAGGTGGATGTCGTGTATACCGATTACTGTAAAGCTTTTAATAAAGTGTCTCATAATATACTTATTTACAAACTTGAAAGTTTCGATATACACGGTGACCTGCTCAGATGGTTGGATTCATATCTTCGCAACCGTACTCAGGCTGTCTCTATTAAAGGTTGTCTGTCATCTTTTATACCGATAAGTTCAGGTGTTCCTCAGGGCTCTCACCTCGGTCCTTTACTGTTCAATATATTCATAAATGACATAAATAAAGTATTTGTGTCTTCAAATTTTCTTTTATATGCTGATGACACAAAAATTTTCAAATCTATTAAATATTTTGATGATTGTTATGATCTACAATCTGACTTAAATAATTTAGAGACATACTGCAAATTAAATTCTCTTCATCTTAACATAAGCAAATGCGCTATAATTTCTTTTTCTCGTAAGCGTAAAACTTTGCGTTATAAATATACCGTCAATAATAACGACATATCAAGGAAGACCGAGGTGAGAGACTTAGGCGTGACACTGGATAGCAAGCTTTCTTTCGGTTCTCATATCAGGAGTATTTCATCAAAAGCCTATCGCATACTAGGATTCATCATGAGAACAGAATCTGAATTTAAAAATACTTCTACTATCAACCTGCTTTATAACGCTTACGTCCGTTCTATACTCGAGTATGCATCTACGGTATGGAACCCTCATTACAATATTCATATGTATAAACGAAATTGAGAAAGTCCAAAACAAATTTTTAAAATACTTGTCTTTTAAATCTAGCGATTCTACCCATGAACCTTTATTAGCTCTTTCAAAACGCCGATCTATGAGAGACCAAGTTTTCTTATATAAAATTATTAATAATATTGTTGACTCTCCTTTTCTACTTAGCAAGGTGTCTCTGAACTGCCCACGATCCAACGCTCGCCAACCGCTATGTTTTTATACTCCCACTTGTCATTCATCACATAATGCAAACTGTTTTCTAATCAGAGCTTCTCGCGAATATAATAAGCATTTTGGGAACATTGATATATTTCATTTATCTTTGATTAAATTTAAAGATAATATTTGTAATAATCTTAAATTAACTTAATTTATATACTTTTAATATTGTCCAATAATTTTTTCTCTTGTTGTGTTAAAATATTTGAGTGCATTTTATGTCTCATCAATTGGTGGAAACTTCGCTGGATAATGTGATATTTAAAGTGTACTATGTAATTAGATTATATTTTATATCTGTTTGTTTCCCAAATATTAAATAAATAAATTACCTAATGCAGCCTAACAGCTTGTTGACTTTCATTAATTAAATAATTTTAAACAAGTTAATAAATTAGTTAAATCCAGTGATAAGATCTTGGATTTAGTATTTTCTGACATTGATGGTTGTTCGTCACATAGTGCGACAGATATTATAACCAAAATAGATCATTTCCATCCTCCAATAGTTATTAATGTACCTATTGACAATTATGAATATTTATCTACTAATTCCAATAGTACGATATACAATTTTTTAAAGCCGATTATGACAGGATTAGTAATCGCTTAAACGAGATTGACTGGTCAAATATTTTCTTCGAATGCAAGGATGTTAACCAAATGGTTGCTTGTTTCCAACAGATTTTACAGGAAATTATAAAAGATTCAGTTCCGCTTAAACCTTACAAAAAAAATATTCCTAATTGGTACTCACGCAATCTCATTAAAAAACTGAAAGAAAAAGAAAAGATACGGTTAACCCTCTACTGGTATCCTGGGGGCCGCACGGCCCCCACGCCTACTATTTTTGGAATATTTCAAAAGCTAAGACTCGTGCGCAGCCGCCATTTTGAGTAATCTCAGTACGTCGTGATGTCACGGCGGGTGTCGAACGTTCGGCGCTACAACTATCATCAGAGCGGAGGTACATACCTTTTGGGGGCTGCGCGGCCCCCACGATACCAGTTACTTTAATGTTTTTAGTAAATATGTTATTTAATTTATTTGTTTTTTTACAGTTATTTTGAAAAGATGGCGAGACGTATAAATGAAAAAACAATAGAGGAGATATTGAATGAGGATTCAGACGCTGAATCAGTGCTCAGTGATGGCTACCCTCAAGAACAAATAAGCGACAATGAAGGAAATAGCGATTGTGAGGCGTTGCAACCGCACGATTCCGATAGTGATGAAGACCTGGATCCCAATATTGAAGAATGTTCCTCAGAGAGCGATGGTGAAACTGTTGCATAACGAAATCAGAGGAGTTTTTATGGAAAAAAAAAATATAAGTGGTCCAAAACACCACCAGCACCTTCAAGGATTCGTCAGCATAACATAGTTAGACAAAGACCAGGATTGATTGGCCCAGCTGCATCTAAAAATGAGCTTACTACCACAGAAACATTTGAATTGCTTATAGATGATGATATTGTTCAAATTATAAAAAACTTTACTAACGAAAAAGTTACACAGAGTTTAGAAACGTATTCTGAAACCGAGATGACAGCTTTTATAGGTCTTTTATTGTTGACTGGGGTATTCAAATCTGGACATGAAGATGTGGAGTCATTGTGGGCTACTGACGGAACTGGTCGCGATATTTTTAGAGCGACAATGTCACTGAAAAGATTCTTGTTTATTTTGGTCAATCTTCGGTTTGATGACATTGCCTCTAGAGAGGAGCGTAAAGCTGTAAATCGAGCGGCATTAATTTCAGAAGTATTTGAGAAGTTCATAGATATTATCAGAATTGTCAGAAAAATTACAGCTGTTCTGAATATATAACTATGACGAAATGAAACAATGAAGGGTTTACATGAAATCAAATGAAGGGTTTACATGAAAAAAAATGAAGGGTTTACATGAAATCAAAGCCAGCTAAATACAGCATAAAAATATTATGTCTATGCGATGCTAGGACTCACTATTTATACAATGTTTATATATATACAGGAAAACAGCAAGATCGTACCAGTTGTCAACTATCCATTCCTACGCAATCTGTACTACAATTAGCTTCTCCAGTTTTTGGATCAAACAGAAACAACAGCTGATAATTGGTTTTCTTCAGTGGAGCTGGTAGATAAATTGCTGGAAAATAATTTGACTTACGTTGGAACATTGAGGAAAAACAAACGAGAAATTCCCCCAGAATTTAAACCACATAAACAACGTGAACTTGGAAGTAGTATCTAAGATTTACAGGTAGCAAAACATTAGCTTCTTATGTTCCGAAAAAAAATCAGTGTGTAATAATGATTTCTTCAATGCACCATGACCAAACCATCGATGAAACATCAGGAAAGATAGTTTTACAATACCACAAAGGGTGGAGTAGATGCTTTAGACCAAAAGTGTGCTAATTACTCTGTAGCTCGCAGAAGACGTCGTTGGCCTGGTGTGGTGTTTGCTGGAATTCTGAATATTGCTTCCGTGAACGGGTACGTGTTATGGAAAAGTTCAAACGCTGGAAAAAAATTAAAAAGGAAAAACTACACAAAATCAGTTGGGATGGTCTTATCTACAATAGTAAAAAGAGCGAGTATGTAGTGTTTAAGGCCCGCGGAAGAAATATTTCTTACAATCCGCTTATACTCTTAAATGGAACTCCACTCAAAAGAGCTAAGCAGTTTAAATACCTAGGCCACTATGTATCTGAGGACCTTAAAGATCAGGTTGATATAGAACGTGAACGCAGGGCCTTGGCTGCCAGATGCAACATGTTGGCCCACAGGTTTAGTCGTTGCAGTGTTGATGTTAAAATTACTTTATTTAAAGCATATTGCCAAACTTTTTATACAAGCTGCCTGTGGTCCAATTATACGCAAAAGGCAGTCAATACCCTTCGAATTCAGTACAACAACGGTTTCAGGTTACTACTGGGACTGCCAAAATATTGCAGTGCATCGAATATGTTTGCACAAGCAAGAGTGGATAACTTTTACGCAGTGCTCAGAAAAAAGACAGCCTCACTGCTTGCCCGAATAAGAAACAGTTCTAATAGTATCCTGAAAACGTTAGCAGATAAGTGGGATGGGAAAATGATGGGCCACTTCGTAAAACTGCTTGTGTATGGATAATTGTGTTGTGTGCTCTAGTTGTATTGGAAATTATGAAGTGTATATGTATTTAAAATTTTTAATGTATTTTAATTTTAATGTATTATTTAATTATAAAATTTATTAATTGAAATTACAATAAATTAAACTAAACAATAATAGTTGAATTATAAAATATTATTTAATTTGATTGAAATGATTTATAACAGAATACAAACAACAATCTAAAAATTAGTGATGGGAATGTGTATTATAAATTAAAAATTTTATTATTTGTAATTACCTAGTTACTTTTTACTTGTAATTGGTTTAAACTAAATTGTTACTAACATGGGTATAAGGAAGCTGTTACTAACATAATGGGCCAAAGACGCTTAAATAAATAAATAAATTATTATTATTATTGTTTCTCTTAGTAATTCTCGGGTTCAAACGAACCCGGTCCTTTGGAAGGCTTGCGTGGGGACACAGGTCCAACACATAGAGGTCCCTTAGAGAAAATAAAAGATTTTACTGTGACGCATCGCCCGGGATCCATCTCTGAGTAACCATAGGTAATTGCCCAGAGATGGTCGCCGGGTAATGCGTAGGAGCTATGGAGGACATGAAAAACTAAATTGTTGCTATGGAATGGAGTTTGGATGGACTGATTACTGGGCTATTGCATGAGACTAACGGACGTCCGCCATTTCAATAGTCTCAAATTGAAATGTCGACGGACGGTGACTCGCCTCCCACTAGATGGGCCCCCACAAAGCGGCGTAGTGCCTCGGGCGCAACATCGGCGTGGTCGGCTAAGGGTGTCGAGAGGTGTGCACCGGTTTCACCATCGCGAGAAGCTCGTGAGCGGGTTTCCCCGTTATTACGCAGATTGAGCACTTCCACCCTTTCGAGCATATAGCTCTTGCGCTCCACTCTGCCGGCCAGTGAAGGCAAGCCAGAGGCGGGGGATAAATTACAATTCCCCTCTGGAGGACTCAGGTCCGTGGGGTCGCCACTCCCCAACAGCTCGCCACAAGCTGCCCTGCGGGCTTATTATTATTATTATTATTAATAATAAAAGAACATGTCATAAATCGGAAAGCTGATTATTCAAAATTCTCGCGAGAACTGCGAGAAAAGATTGATCATTTAGTTGGGTCTTATAACATAACGGCAGCATCTGCATCTAATGCTGCCACATCGAGCCAGCATGTACTAAAAAGAGGGCACTGTCACTTATGTGACAGAAAAAAAGATGGGAAATTTGCTACAAGATGCAATAAATGTAAGCATTTCATTTGCAAACTGCACAGTAACACCAAAGTATTGTGTAATTATTGTCAAGACTGAACTAATGTTCCTTTTAGCACTTAGATTTAGTTAGTGTTGATTTTAATGTAAAACGTTAATGATTGGTAAAATTTTATTCTAAAAGTTTATTGCCTAAATAGTACAAAAAAGTACAAATGTTATCTTTAGAACTTAGATATAATTATTATTCTTTAAATTTTTTATAGTGGTAACAAAAAAAAAACAAAATTTTTGTGATCTCATAAAGTAAGTAAGGAAAAATAATTTTTTGAATAAAAGTTTACTTAAACTGTGAAACATGCTTTTTATTTATTGTTTTAATATAATATTTGAAGAAAATCGCAGAATATTCCATTCTAGAAGCTAATTTTAAATGGGGGCCTGCGCAGCCCCCATGATACCAGTTACATTTGTAAAATTTACGATACCAGTAGAGGGTTAAGATTCAAGAAGTATAATAACCCATTAGAAAAAAACGAATTAGAATTTGAATTATTAAGAAAACGTTGCGATAAATTAAATATAAAGTGCTATAATTTATATTTAAATAACATTGAGGCACAAATCACCAAAAATTTAAAATATGTATATTCATTTATTAAACATAAAAGGAAAGGAAATAGTTCTTATCTGTCAAAATTAACATTTAACAAAACAAGCTCTAGTGTCTTTTTTCGGCACCTACTATTCTTCAGTATATTGTCAAAACGATTATTTTAATTTTAATTTAATAAATAATAATAAATAATAATAAAGGTGCAAAAAATATAACAGCTGATCAAAGAGCTCTCTCAGTTTTTTAATTTTAAAAATAGTTCTTATTAGTTTTTTAGTGCATAAAAGTTATGTGTTAAATTGTTTAACCTGCCAGCGGTGTAATCCTATAGTAATATCCACCACTCTATAAGATTTATATAATTACAAGTGACATATAACCGTTGAGCATCCGTGAGTTAAGTTTATATCACCATGGAGTCAATCAAGCACTCAATTGTTGAGCTGACACAGCATTTCAATACACAAATGGCTGAATTTCAAAAAAATTTGAACTCTGTGAACAGTGTTGCAAGTCCGGCCACAAATATAACAGTACAGTTCAACACTTTCCGAGCCTTTGTATTAAATGCTCTTGAAGGGCTTCACCTTCAGGTTCAGCTTCTTACTAAACAGTGTGATGACTTGGAAATGCGAAGTAGAAGAAAAATTCTATTGATGCATGGTGTTGGCGAAAATAAAAAGGATGACCTACCTTCTCAAGTATTACAAGTGTTAACTGAACATCTTAAAGTTACAGACCTAAGCACAGATTGTATTAGTAGATGCCAGCGCCTCGGTAAACTCTCGCCAGGGAAGCCTAGACCCATTCTTGTCAAGTTCAGAGATCTACCTTTGAGAAATCAAATATGGTACTCTAAGTCTTCTCTCAAGAACACAGGAATCACTCTCTCTGAGTTTTTGACTAAGCCCCGGCACGAAGCTTTCATGGCTGCAAGACAGCGCTTTGGAATCTCTAAATGCTGGACTAAAGATGGTTTTATCATTGTCACTGGCCCGGATGGTAAGCGTCACAGTATAGTCCAATGCGCTGAGCTTGATAATATCTCTAATAGTTCCGAAACTCAAGCTCAAGGAACCACAGTCTCCACAACGCCCAAGCCAGTCACTGCAGCCAAACAAGTTATCCGCACTAGGAGACTCGTGAAGAAGTAACATTGTTGTTTATTCTTTGTTTTTTTTTTTTTTTTGTTTTCTCTGATTCCTTTGTTTCTATTTTTGCTTGAATCTTGTTTAGTAAACAAATATTTTAATATCTTAATTAACCAATAGTAATTTGTAACTTCTTTAAGCTTTTATCCAACAAAATTTATAAACAAACATCTTTAAGTGACAGTTGACAATCATGTCAATTGTAACTGGAAGTTACAATAGATAATAAACATTCTTTTTAGTGTTGCAAGTATAAAATTATCTTATAGTATTTTTTTTTCTTTTTTGTAAATACGGGAAAAACTGCTGACAGGTGGATAAAGTTGAACATTGCAATTATAATTTATTCATACTTCTTTTTTATTTTATATTTTATAGTTGATATTTGATTTTAGTAATATATTTTACATCCGTATAAGTATATTTATTAGTATAGTGTTATAATTTAATATATTTGTTATTTTTTTTTAATTTTATTATTTATATATTTTTTTTTAGTTTTGTATTAGAATATAACATATTTATTATTTTTAAATATTATTATTTGTATATTTTTTTTAGTATTGTATTAGATTATATTATATTTATTGTTTTTAAATATTATTAGAATGCTTTTTGATGATAGTGAAAGTAGTGGTAGCACAAATGATAATTCATTTCTCCGATGCGGTTCCTCAACAACTGACGATAGTTTCCATAGTATTTCTGATTCTCTCAACGCCCTCTTAGACGCAAAGTTCAGTAGCTTCGCTAATAATTTTAATGTTGTCCACATTAATGCTCAAAGCATACCGGCTCATTATCCAGACTTACTCGACTCGTTTAGTGGAAAACATGTCCACGCTGTACTTGTCTCTGAGACGTTTCTCAAGCCAAGTTTGCCCTCAACTGCATATTCACTTCCGGGCTTCCATCTAATACGCAACGACAGGACAGGGAAAGGTGGAGGCGGAGTAGCTATTTATCTACGAAGTCATATCCCCTTCTCAATATTAGATAAATCACCTTCAGCTTACTCAAACGCATCGGAGCATATTTGTATAGAAGTTTTGTTTGGGACTCTCAAAATTTTACTTGGCGTGTTTTATAGTCCTAACCTCCATGTAAATTATTTTGATTGCCTTGAGGCTCTTTTAGAATCATATGTTCCGGGAGCTGACCATTCAATAATTATGGGTGATTTTAACACATGCCTTATCAAGAAAGATTCGCGTGCAACTCGGCTTAAAACTGTAATAAATAGCTCCAACCTTGATATCCTTCCAACAAATGCAACCCACCTTTTCCCTGGCTGTGCGCCATCTCTACTAGACCTTATGATCGTCTCATCAACTGAGCGGGTTGCTACCTTCGGACAATTCTCTGCGGAAGCGTTTTCATATCATGATCTCATCTTCCTCTCGTATAAAATTCGACCGCCCAAGGTGAAACCTTCGATAGTGATGCGAAGATGTTTCAACAACATCGATAATGAAAAGTTCATGAGTGATCTTAGTCGTATTGACTGGGATTGTGTATTCAGTGCAGAAACTATTGATGATAAATTAAATATATTTAATTCTATTCTCATTGAACTTTTTGACACTCATGCACCACTACGCCCAATAAAAATAAAACATCTTCCTGCTCCATGGTTAACTAAGGAAATTAAGGTACTCATGGCAAAACGTAATACTGCAAAGTCTTATTACAAGAAAAATCCTACAAGTGCAAACTTACAAAGGTACAAAAAACTACGGAACAGATGTAATAGAATCTGCAGGGATGCCCGACGCAAATATATCTTGTCATCTATTGATCGTAGCAACGCAGCAAAAACTTGGAAATTCCTGAACGCGATGGGTATAGGAGGTAAGCGCACACATATATCAACCTTAAACAATTGCACGGATTTAGAATCTCTAAAAAATTATTTTACGAATGTCAATCTGATGACTGACAGCATTAAGTTGAAAACCCTGCAATCACTATCCCTTCTCCCTAAACCTTCAACCATCCCTTTTCTTTTTAATTCTATTACGACAGCAGAAGTACGTAAGCATGTTCTGGCTATTAAATCGGATGCTACTGGTCATGACAACGTGAGTCGCCGTATGATTATGTTATCTCTTAACTCAATTCTTCCTGTACTATGTCACATTTTTAACTTTTCCCTTTCCTCTAGTCAATTTCCTGATATCTGGCGCCATGCGCTAGTAATTCCTCTTCCGAAAATATCCAATCCGTCTTCATTTTCCAACTATCGACCAATTTCTATACTTCCCTTCCTATCCAAGGTCCTGGAGAGCATTGTTTGTGAACAGCTTTACCTATTCTTACATACCAATAATATCCTGTCATCTTTCCAATCCGGTTTCCGCCCTGGACACAGCACAGTCACAGCACTTAATAAAGTCTGTGACGATATTCTATTCGGTATTGACAACCAGCAAGTTACTTTACTTGTCTTACTAGACTTTACGAATGCTTTCAATACCGTTGATTTTGATATTTTACTCACAATTTTAAAATCCATTAATATTTCGTCAACTGCTACTGAATTGATTTCATCATACCTTCATGGCCGCAGACAAAGCATTAAACTTGATGGCAGACAGTCTTCGACGAGCTACATTAACGCTGGCGTCCCGCAGGGTGGTGTGCTTTCACCTTTATTATTTTCCATTTTCATTAACACTCTCACCCCACACATATTGTCTTCTTATCACCTCTACGCAGACGATTTACAAATTTATACCACAGTACCCAACAACGAAATTTCTAGTGCGATCGCTCGGATTAATTCCGACCTACATATAATAAGTATGTGGTGTAAATCTTTTGGGTTATCTATAAATCCAAATAAGTCGCAGGTGTGTATATTTGGTAACTCTAAACAATTGTCTAAAATTCATTTTCCTTCACTATCGATTACATTAGACAATGTTTGTTTGGAGCCTAGTGCGAGTGTTGTGAATTTGGGAATGAGGATGGATGGCGCACTTTCCTGGTCACATCACGTTTCTGAGCTTAGTCGTAGAATTTTCTCTGCCATCGGTAGATTGAGAAGATGGAAGAATCTTTTACCGATTAAAACCAAAATCTCCTTAGCTCACACTCTTCTCCTTCCAATCCTTGACTATGCTGATTCCTGCTATCTCGACTTATCTCAACAGCTACTTAATAAACTTGAGCGTCTGCAAAATCTTATAATAAGATTTATTTTTGGACTGAGAAAGTACGACCATGTGTCGCAGTTTCGCAGCCAACTAAAGTGGCTGACGATAAAACACAGACGCAACTTACATTCCCTCACTCTCCTTTATACCATCCTCTATCATCCTGTTACTCCTTTATACCTCAAGGAACGCTTCAAGCTCTTGGGGTCAAGTGCCACTCACTCTCAACACCTTCGTTCCCGTACTAACAACACACTAGAGATACCTTTGTGCCGTACAAAATGCTATGGCGACTCTTTTACTGTTAAGACAGTAAAACTTTGGAATGAGCTGCCACTCAAAGTAAGACAGTCCAAATCTGTAGCGATATTTAAACGCCGTCTCAAACAACACTATCTAGAATTATCTATAAGCTGATAATCTCATATTTTTTCTACATATATCCTGTTTGTATGTCCTATGTAAGTTTCTTATGTAAATTTGTGTATATATGTGTATGTATGTATGTATGTGTATGTATATATATGTATATGTGTGTATATGTATGTATATATGTATGTATGTATGTATTTATATATGTATTTGTGTGTATGTATATATGTATGTGTATGTTTGTATATATGTATATGTATGTATTTATTTGTGTGTACATGTCTGTATGTATGTAAACAATTTAATAGATGTAACGCAATACTTTTTGCACCTTTCTGGATGTTTTTTCGTAAATTTTATGTCATTAAATATAATGGTTGCCTGTAAGAGATCGCTTACAGCGATAAGGCCGCCATTGCACATAATTTTTTTTTTTATTTCTAAAATATTGTTAGAAAAGTGTTAAATTTTGTTTTTGTGCAATAAAGTATTATTATTATTATTATTATTATTATTCATCGTCGTGCGCTCCAACGTATAACACGTGCCGGTGTAATAAAAAGTGATCTGTGAATTATACGCCGAAAATGGGTAAATGTGACAAGTGCAATAAATATATTACCAAAAATAAACCTGGTTTAGAATGTAGTCGATGTGAGAAGGTAGTGCATTTTAACACCATATGCTCAGAGCTTTCGAATAAACAGCTGTCGGCAGTACGGGCAGCGGAAAATCTTGAATGGACATGTCGAGAGTGTCACAAAAATTCTCCAAAACGTCACTCAATTGTTATCGCTGACGAGGATGAAGAGGAGGACGACAAGCGTAGTGAGACTCCTGATCTAAAAATTGATAATGCAGCAAATGTTGGCAGACATAACAAAGCAAATGGAGAAAACCATTAAACGCGAAATGAAAGAGATTAGTCAATCCTTGCAATTTCATAGTGAAAAATGGATGAAGTGATTGCAATGCTAGAAGTTTGCCAAGAAACCATAAAGGAATAAAAAAAAAAAGAATATCGAACTCACAAACAAAAATAATAATCTAGAGACGAGGGTAAGTGCACTGGAACAGCGTTTACAAGAAAAAGAGCAACGGGAATTATCTAACTACATTGAAGTTTGTAATATTCCACAAAGGGTCGATGAAAATACTTATATGTTAGCGAAACAGGTTGCAAAAAAACTTAATCAACAAGCTGAAGATATTAAGGAAGCAATTCGTCTACCGGGAAAGAAAGAAAACCTGAGCCCTATCCTGATCAAATTAAAAAACGAACAACTTCAAACCTCATGGCTAGCATCTGCAAAGTCAAGTTATCATAAAATTAAAGTGGTCGATATTATTTCCGAAACTACTGACAAAATTGAAGCCGACAAATCCATATATCTAAGAAAAACCCTAACACCGTATAATAGACATCTACTATGGTTGGCCAAAAAAGAACTAAGCTCCATTTACAAATTCATCTGGATATATATATATATATATATATATATATATATATATATATATATATATATATATATATATATATATATATATACATACATACATACATACATACATACATACATACATACATACATACATACATACATACATACATACATACATACATACATACATACATACATACATACATACATACATACATACATACATACATACATACATACATACATACATACATACATACATACATACATACATACATACATACATACATACATACATACATACATACATACATACATACATACATACATACATACATACATACATACATACATACATACATACATACATACATACATACATACATACATACATACATACATACATACATACATACATACATACATACATACATACATACATACATACATACATACATACATACATACATACATACATACATACATACATACATACATACATACATACATACATACATACATACATACATACATACATACATACATACATACATACATACATACATACATACATACATACATACATACATACATACATACATACATACATACATACATACATACATACATACATACATACATACATACATACATACATACATACATACATACATACATACATACATACATACATACATACATACATACATACATACATACCTACATACATACATACATACATACATACATACATACATACATACATACATACATACATACATACATACATACATACATACATACATACATACATACATACATACATACATACATACATACATACATACATACATACATACATACATACATACATACATACATACATACATACATACATACATACATACATACATACATACATACATACATACATACATACATACATACATACATACATACATACATACATACATACATACATACATACATACATACATACATACATACATACATACATACATACATACATACATACATACATACATACATACATACATACATACATACATACATACATACATACATACATACATACATACATACATACATACATACATACATACATACATACATACATACATACATACATACATACATACATACATACATACATACATACATACATACATACATACATACATACATACATACATACATACATACATACATACATACATACATACATACATACATACATACATACATACATACATACATACATACATACATACATACATACATACATACATACATACATACATACATACATACATACATACATACATACATACATACATACATACATACATACATACATACATACATACATACATACATACATACATACATACATACATACATACATACATACATACATACATACATACATACATACATACATACATACATACATACATACATACATACATACATACATACATACATACATACATACATACATACATACATACATACATACATACATACATACATACATACATACATACATACATACATACATACATACATACATACATACATACATACATACATACATACATACATACATACATACATACATACATACATACATACATACATACATACATACATACATACATACATACATACATACATACATACATACATACATACATACATACATACATACATACATACATACATACATACATACATACATACATACATACATACATACATACATACATACATACATACATACATACATACATACATACATACATACATACATACATACATACATACATACATACATACATACATACATACATACATACATACATACATACATACATACATACATACATACATACATACATACATACATACATACATACATACATACATACATACATACATACATACATACATACATACATACATACATACATACATACATACATACATACATACATACATACATACATACATACATACATACATACATACATACATACATACATACATACATACATACATACATACATACATACATACATACATACATACATACATACATACATACATACATACATACATACATACATACATACATACATACATACATACATACATACATACATACATACATACATACATACATACATACATACATACATACATACATACATACATACATACATACATACATACATACATACATACATACATACATACATACATACATACATACATACATACATACATACATACATACATACATACATACATACATACATACATACATACATACATACATACATACATACATACATACATACATACATACATACATACATACATACATACATACATACATACATACATACATACATACATACATACATACATACATACATACATACATACATACATACATACATACATACATACATACATACATACATACATACATACATACATACATACATACATACATACATACATACATACATACATACATACATACATACATACATACATACATACATACATACATACATACATACATACATACATACATACATACATACATACATACATACATACATACATACATACATACATACATACATACATACATACATACATACATACATACATACATACATACATACATACATACATACATACATACATACATACATACATACATACATACATACATACATACATACATACATACATACATACATACATACATACATACATACATACATACATACATACATACATACATACATACATACATACATACATACATACATACATACATACATACATACATACATACATACATACATACATACATACATACATACATACATACATACATACATACATACATACATACATACATACATACATACATACATACATACATACATACATACATACATACATACATACATACATACATACATACATACATACATACATACATACATACATACATACATACATACATACATACATACATACATACATACATACATACATACATACATACATACATACATACATACATACATACATACATACATACATACATACATACATACATACATACATACATACATACATACATACATACATACATACATACATACATACATACATACATACATACATACATACATACATACATACATACATACATACATACATACATACATACATACATACATACATACATACATACATACATACATACATACATACATACATACATACATACATACATACATACATACATACATACATACATACATACATACATACATACATACATACATACATACATACATACATACATACATACATACATACATACATACATACATACATACATACATACATACATACATACATACATACATACATACATACATACATACATACATACATACATACATACATACATACATACATACATACATACATACATACATACATACATACATACATACATACATACATACATACATACATACATACATACATACATACATACATACATACATACATACATACATACATACATACATACATACATACATACATACATACATACATACATACATACATACATACATACATACATACATACATACATACATACATACATACATACATACATACATACATACATACATACATACATACATACATACATACATACATACATACATACATACATACATACATACATACATACATACATACATACATACATACATACATACATACATACATACATACATACATACATACATACATACATACATACATACATACATACATACATACATACATACATACATACATACATACATACATACATACATACATACATACATACATACATACATACATACATACATACATACATACATACATACATACATACATACATACATACATACATACATACATACATACATACATACATACATACATACATACATACATACATACATACATACATACATACATACATACATACATACATACATACATACATACATACTACATACATACATACATACATACATACATACATACATACATACATACATACATACATACATACATACATACATACATACATACATACATACATACATACATACATACATACATACATACATACATACATACATACATACATACATACATACATACATACATACATACATACATACATACATACATACATACATACATACATACATACATACATACATACATACATACATACATACATACATACATACATACATACATACATACATACATACATACATACATACATACATACATACATACATACATACATACATACATACATACATACATACATACATACATACATACATACATACATACATACATACATACATACATACATACATACATACATACATACATACATACATACATACATACATACATACATACATACATACATACATACATACATACATACATACATACATACATACATACATACATACATACATACATACATACATACATACATACATACATACATACATACATACATACATACATACATACATACATACATACATACATACATACATACATACATACATACATACATACATACATACATACATACATACATACATACATACATACATACATACATACATACATACATACATACATACATACATACATACATACATACATACATACATACATACATACATACATACATACATACATACATACATACATACATACATACATACATACATACATACATACATACATACATACATACATACATACATACATACATACATACATACATACATACATACATACATACATACATACATACATACATACATACATACATACATACATACATACATACATACATACATACATACATACATACATACATACATACATACATACATACATACATACATACATACATACATACATACATACATACATACATACATACATACATACATACATACATACATACATACATACATACATACATACATACATACATACATACATACATACATACATACATACATACATACATACATACATACATACATACATACATACATACATACATACATACATACATACATACATACATACATACATACATACATACATACATACATACATACATACATACATACATACATACATACATACATACATACATACATACATACATACATACATACATACATACATACATACATACATACATACATACATACATACATACATACATACATACATACATACATACATACATACATACATACATACATACATACATACATACATACATACATACATACATACATACATACATACATACATACATACATACATACATACATACATACATACATACATACATACATACATACATACATACATACATACATACATACATACATACATACATACATACATACATACATACATACATACATACATACATACATACATACATACATACATACATACATACATACATACATACATACATACATACATACATACATACATACATACATACATACATACATACATACATACATACATACATACATACATACATACATACATACATACATACATACATACATACATACATACATACATACATACATACATACATACATACATACATACATACATACATACATACATACATACATACATACATACATACATACATACATACATACATACATACATACATACATACATACATACATACATACATACATACATACATACATACATACATACATACATACATACATACATACATACATACATACATACATACATACATACATACATACATACATACATACATACATACATACATACATACATACATACATACATACATACATACATACATACATACATACATACATACATACATACATACATACATACATACATACATACATACATACATACATACATACATACATACATACATACATACATACATACATACATACATACATACATACATACATACATACATACATACATACATACATACATACATACATACATACATACATACATACATACATACATACATACATACATACATACATACATACATACATACATACATACATACATACATACATACATACATACATACATACATACATACATACATACATACATACATACATACATACATACATACATACATACATACATACATACATACATACATACATACATACATACATACATACATACATACATACATACATACATACATACATACATACATACATACATACATACATACATACATACATACATACATACATACATACATACATACATACATACATACATACATACATACATACATACATACATACATACATACATACATACATACATACATACATACATACATACATACATACATACATACATACATACTACATACATACATACATACATACATACATACATACATACATACATACATACATACATACATACATACATACATACATACATACATACATACATACATACATACATACATACATACATACATACATACATACATACATACATACATACATACATACATACATACATACATACATACATACATACATACATACATACATACATACATACATACATACATACATACATACATACATACATACATACATACATACATACATACATACATACATACATACATACATACATACATACATACATACATACATACATACATACATACATACATACATACATACATACATACATACATACATACATACATACATACATACATACATACATACATACATACATACATACATACATACATACATACATACATACATACATACATACATACATACATACATACATACATACATACATACATACATACTACATACATACATACATACATACATACATACATACATACATACATACATACATACATACATACATACATACATACATACATACATACATACATACATACATACATACATACATACATACATACATACATACATACATACATACATACATATATATATATATATATATACACTCAGTGACAAAAAAAACCGGACACCTCTATTTGTTTGTTTATCTTCTTTAATAAATATTAACAATGATCTTTGAGCTCTTAATAATAACAACTAATCATTGCAGACTTGTTGTTTACCATTTATCAGTGATCCTTATTCTTTTCAATTGTTTAGAACAGTATAAATTTAAAAATTAAACAAATTACATTTTTCTTGAGTCTGCATATCAAGTGAGTTTTTTAATTTTTTCAAAAGATATTCTTTGATTAAACATTAATTTTTGCAAAAATTTAATTAAATTTACTTTTTCCCTTAAAAGGATGGTTTTAAGTCGTGAAGACCTTGCCCGAGCAGATGCTTTGGCCAACGAAGGGCGTAGCGTAGGTACGGTACATTGCTCAAGTTTTAGGTGTGCCGCGTTCTACCATCCACGATGGCCTTCAACGGCTTAGGACCACCGGAAGTCTCGATCGAAGAGAAGGTAGCGGTCGACCAAGATGTACGACGCCTAGAGACGATCGTTTTATTACTCTTACAGTACTGCGAAATCGTCATGTCACGGCTCCTTTTAAATATAGGTGTCCGGTTTTTTTTGTCACTGAGTTTATATATATATATATATATATATATATATATATATATATATATATATATATATATATATATATATATATATATATATATATATATATATATATATATATATGTATATATATATATATATATATGTATATATATATATATGTATATATATATATATATATATATATATATATATATATATATATATATATATATATATATATATATATATATATATATATATATATATATATATATATATATATATATATATATATATATATATATATATATATATATATATATATATATATATATATATATATATATATATATATATATATATATATATATTTTCTCTAAACATGGATAACATCAGAGATGATATTTTAGAATTACCAAATTGTACTAACTTACAAAAATTTATTGATAGTATACCAGCTAACACAAAGCTATTATGCATACATATAAACATTAGATCCATAATTAAAAATTTCTCATTTAAAATTTCTAATTTAGTATTCAGCAAAGTTCAAAAATTCCTGATGTAATTATAATCACTGAAGCTAATAAATCAGAATCGCTAAGTTATTTGTACAACCTACAGGGATATAATATGCACACACAGTTGCGTACGGGACGCAAAGGTGGAGGTATTATAATGTACGTACGAAAAATTTTGAACTTCTTTTAGGTCAAATTAACACTTCATGGGGATATAATGCAACTTTGTGTGCTATGTATAGACCGCCTAGTAATAGTAAACACTTATTTGTAAATGAACTAGACATATTTCTTAGTAAATTCGAACAAAATCAGGATATATATGTATTAGGAGATATTAACTTAGACTTAAGATATAACTGTCCTGTAAAACATACATATAGCACTGTTATGTATAATCACGGGCTTGTGTGTGGAATCTCGGAATATACCCGTGTCGAAGAGTCTAGTAAACAAATTAGTAAGACATGTATTGATCACATTTACGCGAGATCCCGCTCACAAGTTGTGTACACGGCAGCGCTCGGAACTACACTAGCTGACCATCGCGCAATAGCTCTTGCTTGCATCGGCCCTCAGCGTCTACAGGATGGTCCAAAGTACAAAATTATATATGATAAAAATATTATCTTAAAATCGTTGGAAGAAATTGATTGGCAACCAGTGACTAGTATGATATGTCCGTTATAAATATACAAAATAATAATAAAAAACATTAATTATTGTTATGAAAAATCTGAAATAAAAGTCAAAATAAGTAATTATCAAAAATTTTTTAGTAACGGATATAAAAGTAAAAAAGTTTTAAATGCATGTAAACATAGGGATAACTTATATATGGAATGGTTAAAGGACACAGGAAATAAAATTTTAAAACTTAAATATAATCGATCAAGAAACTATGCTAATAAGTTAATACAAAAAACTAAAGATAGTACGAGGGTCAAACTGAAAGCTTTTAGAACTGGCAATTTAAAAGCATTATATTAAAAAAATAAGTTTAAATTTTGAAAATAGAACTCTTTACCAATAATATTGAGTATAAATTTCATTCATTTGTCATTTGTTTTACTATTTGGCGGCAAATTGAAAATTGTCTGTGCACGTCAGAATGAATTTAAGCCGAGAAAATTTTCGTGCAATGATTTTTTATGACTTTCGATGTCATATAAGTCAACAAGAAAGTTATGATAGACTTCGATTGGCTTTTCACGATGAAGCCCCGTCTCGTGCCACAGTTTACAACTGGTTTAATGAATTCAAACGTGGTCGAACAAATCTCACCGATGATTTGCATGAGGGACGGCCTTCTACAGCGACGACTGAAGATAATATCAGTGTTGTGCGGCGTATGATAGAGACTGACAAAAGAGTGACCTATCAGCAGATTCGGACAAGTCTAGGCATAGGTATGAGTCAAGTGCACAAAATCCTCCATGAACATTTAGCGGTCAGGAAGCTTTGTGCCCGCTGGATACCGCATAATTTGACCGAGGCTCAAAAACTTCGCCGTGTTGATTGGTGCCGAGAAATGATCCAAAAATTTAACGGAGGTGACTCAAATGCTGTGTTCGACATACTAACGGGTGACGAAAGCTGGATTTACTGTTATGATCCGGAAACCAAAAGACAGTCTGCTCAGTGGGTGTTTCCTTCCGAAGAGTTGCCAACTAAAGTAAAAAAAAAATGCTAAAAATGTTAACACAATTTTTAATCAATATTTCACGCCTTCTATAAAGGATTATGAAAGATCTATACGAGAAGAATCTACCCAACTCAATTTCACCATTACTGGACCAGATCAAGTTCGACCTGCTGACTTTGGAAAAGAGCTCAAAAATTCACACTTTAAAGAGGCACTCATAAATTTCTTCATTTCACATTGTGCTACAGATGAGATGGCACCTTTTATTGGCATTGTAAATTAATTAAAGTAAATTTCATAGAATGCCGTTCTTTTAATGTTATTAACAATAAAGTTGTATCCACCATTGATGAAAATTTATCGTGTCCGGAGCATGAAGAAGCAGACACGAAAATTATTTATCACATATGTCATATCGATTCTACTGAAAATATTGTAATCAGATGTTCTGATACTGACGTATTAGTTATAATGCTGGGCCATATACATCATTTAAAAAATGAAAATTCTCGCGTTTGGATGCTTACAGGCACTGGAAATAGTCAAAGATATATTGATTTATCAAGAATATATGAACATCTTGGGACCGTCTATATGTAGAAGCTTAATAGGCTTTCATGCAATGACAGGATGCGACTATAATCCTGCTTTCTTTAAAAAAGGCAAACTAAGACCATTTAAAATATTGAAGATATCGTCAGAATATCAAGAAGAATTTCTTCAATTTGGTCAAGCTGGATTATCTATTGATGAAGAGAAGGAACAAAATATATTTGATGTAATTCAAAAATTAACTGCGAGTTATATAATATTCCCGTATTAATCGATGTAGATGCTGCACGGCTACAACTTTTCATTAACACATATACAGTCGGCAATGTGAATGAGAAATTTCACCGGCAAAATGTAAAAAAATTTGATGCAAGTAATTTACCACCATGTAAATCTGAATTGCTTCAACAGTTTCGACGAGCAAATTATATTGCAAGTGTCTGGAGCAATGCTCATATGAAGCATCCTAGCACTTTAAGCCCAGAAAATAATGGATGGATTTTAAAAGATACCCAGTATGATTTTCATTGGTTTGATGGTGACCAATTATCAAGTTTTGTGAGCGAATCACTTGAAAACGAATTAGGTAGTCTTTTTTAGCTTTAAATTATTTCAATGCACTTGTAACTATTTTCAACATCATTAAATTATTTTTTTTTTACAGAGAATTCAAGTAACAATGAAAAATGGTGAAGATGATTTGAATATTCGATTCGAATGTGAATTTGATGAAGGAAGTAACAACTCATACAATGATGATAATGGTAATGAAGATAAATAACTACAACTATAATAATTACTTTTTTTACATAATAAATTGTGGATATTATAACATTTGAAATAAATTTTTATAGAGAAAACCATATAATATTTTATAATTCTATTGTTGAAATAATACCCAAAATAATGTTTCTCATCTTCCTAACACTCCAAGTATTTTTAATATTCGAATATTTTTTTAATTATTAGGTCAGTAGCACGCGTTAAATATAAGGGCGTTAGTGGATAATCTTTATTTATTTTTTTATGTACCTGTACTTCGTGCTACCTGAGAAACGGCCCCGCTTTCAAGGTAGTGGGTACGCGAACCTCTTAAAAATACATTATACTATAAATCCTCAAAATTTCAGCTTTGCTAAAATAACGTAGGTCTGGGGGCTCTGGGATCTTACACGAATTCTTTCTGAGTACCAATCTGGCTTCCGTAAGGGTCACAGCACAGTTACAGCTCTTACTAAAGTTTGCGATGACATACGTTCCAATATGGACAACCAGCAACTGAGCGTACTAGCTCTGTTGGATTTTAGTAATGCATTTAATACGGTTGATTTCGAATTACTGCTAGCTGTTCTACGTTCTATTAATATATCCCCTGAGGTAGTGATGTGGTTTCGTAGTTACTTGTCTGATCGTCAGCAATGTATACATGTTAATAATAAATTTTATTCCTTTCATCCTCTGTCATCGGGAGTGCCGCAAGGCAGTGTCCTCTCTCCTTTGTTATTTTCCATTTTTATAAATACAATCTCCCAATCCCTATCATCTCCTTTTCATCTGTATGCAGACGATTTGCAGGTTTACGTTTCCGCCCCTCCTCGTGATTTGAACAGTGCTATTGTAAAAATTAACGTTTATTTGGAAAGAGTCTGCACCTGGTGCAAAGATTATGGGCTTCGTGTTAATGCAGCAAAGTCGCAGGTTATTTTAATTCGCAGCTCTCGGCAACTTGCTAAAATCAATTATAATTCGTAACAGCCCATCCGCTTTAATAATTCTATTCTTACTTTTAGCAATTTACACATCCTTTCTCTCCTGTATTCCATTCTTTTTAATCCTTTCTCTCCCAACTATCTCAAAACTCGTTTCAAATTTATGGGCGCTGACACTACTTGTCATTTCCAACTTCGGTCAAGGTCTGAGAACCGGTTAATGCTACCAACAGCTAATACTCGCTATTATGGCGAGTCCTTCTCTATGAAAGCCGTAAAAGTATGGAACATGGTTCCTCCTGATATTCGTTACTCTAAGTCTCTTAATTTATTTAAAAGTCGTCTACGTAATTATTATCTTTCCCTATAATATAATGTATGTATTTGTATATGTATATTTATATAAATATATACATATTTAAGTTTATGTATGTTAATGTATATATATATATATATATGTATGTATGTGTGTGTGTGTGTGTGTATGTATGTATGTATGTATGTATGTATATATATATATATATATATATATATATATATATATATATATATATATATATATATATATATATATATATATATATATATATATATATATATATATATATATATATATATATATATATATATATATATATATATATATATATATATATGTGTGTGTGTATATATGTGTATATGTATATATAATTATATATTTGTACGTTTTTATGTATGTATGGTTATTTGTATATGTATATATTTGTTTGTGTGTGTATGTGCTTATGTATTTATGTTTTTTTTTATGTATATTTTATGTCTATGTGATTCTGTATATATATACTTTGTTTTAAGATATTTACATATTATTATTATTTTTTTTTATGTTCGTAATTTGCACTATCCGTATCTGTTAAGATTACATTCCTTTCGTCAAAGGTTGTCTGTTAGAGATTGCTGTAAGCAATAAGACCGCCTTTGCACGCTCTTTTTGTTTTTATTTTTCTTTGTTTATTTTGTATCTTTGTGTGCAATAAAGTTTAAAAAAAAAAAGTAATTACGACACTCTACCCACTATTTCATCTTTACCATCTCTGCCTTCAAATCAACCAATGATATCCACACCTGTCAGCACACCTTTGACGCGAGCTCAAAAAATGAAACGCAAAGCTCCTGCCGTTTTAGCACGAACAATAAAAAGACAATGTAACAAAAAAAATAATTTATCATTTCGTTGGCAAAAAGCACAATTTTAACATAAAGCTGAAATAGCAGGACCTACATTTTTTGAAAATGTCCCACCCAAATGGTCACCTTTAGATTACTTTTATAGATTTTTTACTGAAGATTTAATAGATATTATAACCACTCACACAAATTTATATAGCGTACAAAGAACAGGGAAATCCATAACAGTTTCAAGGGAAGAAATACTAGACTTTTTAGCAATAAACGTAGTCATGGGTATTGTAGTTTTGCCATCATACAAAGATTACTGGAAAGTGTCTTTTCATTATGCAAAGGTAGCAGATGTAATGCCTCTAAAAAGATTTGAACAAATAAGACGATTTCTACATTTTACAAATAATTCTGAAGCTGATACATCTAATAGATATTATAAACTACGTCCTGTAATTGATCGAATTCGGACACAATGTTTATCTGTAGAAGAAGAGAATGCTTTTAGTATCGACGAAATGGTTATACCGTACAAAGGGAAGAAAGCTGGAAGTCGCCGCCAATATAACCCAAATAAGCCTTCTAAGTGTGATTTCAAAAATTTAATCAGGGCCGGTGTATCTGGCATCATTTATGACTTCTTGCTCTACGTAGGAGATGATACTTTTAGAGGCATTACATTTACTGAAGAGGAAGAGAATATGGGTGTTGGAAGTAAAATAGTTTTAGCTTTATCGAAGACTATTAAAAATAAAGCAAGTGTTATATATTTTGATAATTATTTTACTTCATTGGACCTACTATTAAAAATAAAGCAAGTGTTATATATTTTGATAATTATTTTACCTCATTGGACCTAGTACATATGTTAAGGGAAAATTATGGTTTATTTAGTTTAGGTACGATTAGACAAAATAGACTCAGAGATGCTGCTAGTAAATTGCTAGTAAATTACTTACCAATTGAAACAAACAACCTGACAGAGGGCACCTCTTCCTTTCTTCTTCAAAGCCTGAAAAGGCTTTGAAGAAAAAAGGAAGAGGTGCCCTCTGTCAGGTTGTTTGTTTCAATTGGTAAGCAACATTTTATTTTCATTATTTTTATGCATATTGATTTTGCCATGGTAAACGCCCTACTGGTGACATGAACTACTCTGCATATTTGTTACGAATCATATTTGCTGTTACATTACCTCGTGTTGAATGGGAACGAGGCAAATGGCATAGATTAGACATCATGTGTGAACTAGCATTGTCACTAGCATTATTAGCAATACCCTCAACTAATAAGCAGCATGTTTTTACAATGTTAAAAGCAGTATCTGTTGAAACATTTAATGGTCTATGCAAAATCCTCCATTTATTGGATAAAATACCAAATGCGCATTCGACGTAGCGTCGCGCTCTTGTGAGACGATAATTGAAATTTTTTTTTTATTGAGTCGAGTTGATGCCCACCGTAAGGACGAAGTACGTGTTGATGTAAAGCGAAAGCTTCATCAGCAACAAATACATAAGGTAACTCACAGCCTGCACCTGGCAACTGGTTAGGTCGAGGAATATTTAATTTATCACCTACTATTCTTTTCCAAAATTCTGTTTCTTTAAATACTGCTGAATCGCATTCTTTGCCGTAGGCTCCAACATCAATAAAAACAAAATTATAGTTTGTGTCTACCACAGCCATTAATACTATTGAGAAATAGTGCTTGTAGTTGAAAAACATCGATCCACTTTCTTCTGGCTTGATGATTCGAATATGTTTGCCGACAATGGCTCCCAAACAATGAGGAAAATTTGCATTCGTCTCGAAATTTTTTGCCATTGTTAACCATTCTTCTTCCGATGGTAGTTTCATATAAATTGGAGAAAGGGTTTCCCACAATGCTTCAAATACTTCTTGTACAATACAGCTGATAGTTTTTATACCCATTCTGAAACTGTAATGTAGATCACTATATGTGTTCCCTGCTGCTAAATATCTGTAACAATTTTTCTCTTTTAGGCAAAGATATCATAAAAAATGGAACAATGCAAGAGATAACTGGATGAAATATCACAAAAAAATTAAGAAGCGTAAATCCGGCTCTCTGGTGCAAAAAGTCTATGAAAATATAAATTCTACGATCAAATGCTCTTTTTGTGTAAAATTGTGGCTCGCCGAACAACGGAAGCAAGTATTACATCAGAAAAAAACATCACAGAATCTCACAACAAAGAAACTGACTCACAAACCAATAACGACCCTACCGCACCAGCCAATATTACCGATAGAACAAAAACAAGCAGAAAGATAAAGACAGACTGTAGTGAAGTTGATCGACAAATGCTTACTTTAATTAAATCAGTTGAAAATGAAGACAACAGTTAGAGTATGTGTTTTTTCAAAGGTATTGCTCCGATTGTAGACAAGTATAGTGACGACGATTATGTTGAATTCCAATATGAAGTCATTAAAGTTATGAGAAATTTAACTCGGAGAAATCAAGCGTCCATGCAGCAGCAAAATTACAATTACAATACTAATTGAGGCTACACTACGGCTACACCTGACTACAGGATACATGAATATCAATCAACACAACCCACTCCATCGACATCCAGGATGTCCTATGAATATCAGCCAACACAACTCAATCCATCCACATCCAGGGTGCCTCAAGAACTCATGCAACAAGAGGATTCCCAATCTTCAATTATTACTGAATAAAGTTCAATCACATCGCCTGATTACGATTTCGATTTTTCTAAATCTCCTTAATTTCTTTTTTTAATATAATAAAACATTACTATTATTTATTATATTATTTATTACTACCTACTTTTGTTTTAATAATTACAGGTAATCCCTTTCTCTATGATTTGAAATTAAACATCTCTTTAACATACCTTAGCGTAACGGCTAATCTCTCTGCCGGGGAAATAGATTTACGCATGTCAGTGTCTTCGTGTCTTATTTTATCACATATGGCTGTCAATAATAGTTGAAAGGTTTCTTTCTTCATTCGAAAATAATTGTAAAATTTTGTTTCATCTTCTTCCAACTGCGTAAAAAGAGTTTGAAATGCACCATATTTTTCCCTTTCCAATAATATAGGATGCACCCACGATGACCTTTTACGTTTTTCTATTTCTTTTTGTTTCTTCTTGTACAAATAGTAGGCCAATACGAGTTTCTTTTTCTTATTATTCGACATTTCACACGTGTGTAATCTCTGACTACCAGCTCAAAACTAACGCATATATACGGCAGTCCGGATCGGATCGGATCGGATCGGATGGATATCCGGTAAAAAAAATATGTCCGTTATCCGGTGAAAAAAACGGACGTCTACAAGCGCTCTAACAGCCCCACAAATTTGTGTTGAAGTCAACAGATCTCGAAAAAAACCTGTGCTAGTATGTAGATACTGTAGTGAAAAGACGGCTGCGAGACGCCAACTTCTTTGGTCGCGTTGCTGTTCCAAAACCTCTTCTTAAACCGCAGAATAAGAAAAAACGGATGCAATGGATCCTATCCCATCGAGACTGAACCGAAGAAGATTTCATAAAAGTACTTTGGACTAACAAATCTAAATTTAAAATATTCGGTTCAAAAAGAAAAATTTTCATTCGACGTTCTACCGAAGAAAAGATGATGCCACAGTGTGTAGTCCCGACAGTCAATCATGGTGGCGGATCTGTTATGATCTGGAGTTGTTTCTCAGGCCATGGAACTGGAAATCTGGTCCAAATTAAAGGAAGTATGATAAAGGAACAACATAAAGAAATTTTGGAGAAAAATGCTATCCCCTCCGCGCTTAGGTTAATCGGCAAAGGATTTATTTTTCAACAAGAAAATGATTCCTAAGCATAGTTCAAAATTATGTAGGGGCTATTTAGACAATAAACAATCAGAAAAGGTATTGAAAAATATGACATGGCCACCCCAAAGCCCCGATCTTAACCCTATAGAGCTTTTGTGGGAAGAGCTTTACCGAAACGTCTGGGAACAATGTCCTTCATCACAGCACGCCATGTGGAAAGCATTAGAAGAAAGCTGGAGTAATATCTCGCAAGAAACCATAAATAAATTAAATGCTCATGCTTGCCTGCCAAAGTTGGTTAAACAGGTCATTAATCTAACGAAAAAGAGCCGCGGAGATTTTATTACTTTGTAAACCCTTTGTAGTCGTGATCGACCAATTTACATTTATGTATTTTGGCATTATTTATAATATGAACTATTTAATGTTTGTGGTAATGTCTCTAAATGATCATTCGCAATATGACGTTCGTGGTGATCACAACGAAAGTTTCGCTCAGTGCCTAAAAAGTTCCTTCGCTTTCGCTTCGACTTAGTGCATCGAGTTGAGATTACCTCCTCTGCCTAATTCCAGCCCGTGGACTTCTATATTTCGCGCATACCAACTTGTGTGTAGACGCTTTTTTGTGTAGTGTCGTGCATTTCATTCGCGCATACCAACCTTGTGATTTAAATTATCTGGTAAGTTATCTTACATATTATTTTCTATAATGTTTGTGTATGTTAGTTGTGGGACAAGTACTTTTTTATATGAGGCCGCCACACGGTGGATCCAAACGGGCGTCTAATGGGGCATTCTAATTCCATTTAAATTACTATGTAGTGCCGGCGACACGCCTAGCGAGTCCATCGTGAAATATACACGGCAACTAAGAAGGAATTAAGAAAATCGTACTGGCAGTGAACATGTTGAAACCGAAGGTGAATACAAGTTTTTATGTATGCTTACAGGGAAAATGTCTGTAACTCCTCCGTTAGCACCTTCCACCTCCTCAGGGCTTGTGGTGGCGAAGGTGATACAGCGGACACCACAAGGCTCCCTGAGGGTGACGGATAATGTTGTTTTGGAGAGATCGGCTTCTGGACGCTTAAGAGTATGCGATATTATATAATTTGAATTGATCTGAAACTGTTTAACGTTTAATCGGCAATATATTTATTTAGTTACTTGTATTTTGACAGCATTGGCGTCCAGATAACCTTGAACTGGCCGAAGGAATAGAATTGGTGGATCAAAGGGATGAAGGGCCCCTAAGCCCCCGAAAACTGTTTCCTTTGGATGATCATTATGACGAAAGTATAATACTTTATATAATTTTAGTTTCAGATGATATTGACATGACTACTAACTACTACTATTGACACGATACACCTAGGAATATCAAAATAATGTAATCAAACATCTATATCTTCGGGTGTACAGTTAATATGTAACTTGGGAGCAAATGTTTTCACTAATGTTTTCCTTTTAACGATCGTGTGGTGTAGTGGTGAGCGTACCTGACTGCTAAACCGCGGGTCCTGGGTTTGAATCCCGGCCGGGGCAAATGTATATATAGCTGATAAATGTTTGTACTCATGTCATTCCCCGTGTCCGAAGAGTCCATGCTAGCGCTCTACGCAGATGACATCGCCCTGGTAACGAAATCTCTCAACACCAGACACGCTGCTTCTAAGCTTCAACGAGCACTCGATCTGTTACCGGATTGGCTGGCAAAATGGAGGCTATCATTAAACATCGCAAAGACTCAAGCCATCGTTTTCGGGAGCTACGCCAAACCGCCTCCACGCATAATACTACATGGTCAGCAAGTTAGCTGGTCCCCTGAAGCCAAGTACCTGGGCGTCCTCCTTGACAGGAGAATGAGGATGTCATCGCATGCCAAGAAGGCTGTCCAAGCGGCAAGGACGTCGCTTTTCCTGCTGAGTCCCCTCATGAAATCCAGACTCCCGCTAAAAACAAAGCTCACACTGTACAAGACGTACGTCCGCCCGCTTCTTACATATGCGGCGCCGGCATGGTACGCCCTGTGCAGTGACTCCACCAGGAAATCCATGCAGATAGTCCAAAACATCGCCCTTAGGCGTGTTACCCTACTCCTTGGTTCGTGAGGAATGCAACACTACATAAAGACCTCCGAATAGAGAGCCTGGATGATCACATCGGTCGACTGGCTGCCAACGCTTTCAGTCGCGCCGATGAATCGGACTATCTGCACCTCAAAGATATCGCCCCATGGCATACTCGACCCCCTGATTTCAGGCGCCTCTCCCGAGATCTTATCCTACATCCCGATTCCTGAGCTGCCGCTTCGGCCGCTGGTCGTCTAAGCTGGGCCTCCCTTGGGCAACCAAGGGTCTCACTCGGCTGGACAGACCGCCCAGGCGGCACTAGCTTATCCCTTTCCACATACTCCTAATTCCCATTCCTACTTAGAACCCTCTTCTAAGTAAGATCTGATCCCTTATTGGGCGTTCTATGCCCACCCCAACGCCACGCCTATTTTAATAGGAGTCTTGAAACCCACGGTCAGAGGGCTCAGCCCTGACACCGTTTCCCCTCTCCCCTTCTGGAGAGAGAGACGTCATTCTAGTCTCATGTCATGGGTGTTAATTGTGACGTTTCTGTGTGTGTCCGCCACCTATAACACAGGCCTAGGCCCACATCAGGGGTGTGAGTATGTAGCGTTTATTTATTTATTTCTTTGAGTTAATGCTTTGGTTGACTGTGGTATTTTGTTTTAGGTTGGGTACGATTTTGAAGACCCTCTTGCCCAAGTCCTCGTTGACTCCGACAGCGAGGACGAAGATGACGAGTTGGGGGAACACGAACTGCTCGATCTCATCGGCGTCGACGACGAAGATGAGATCGAGATAGAACAATCAGAGCCGAACACAACCTTCAATTGGTCAGGGGATTACTGAACGTTCTCTGGGACCGAAGAAGAGTTTCTAAAACAACCCGGTCCCAGAAATGAGGGGACATGCCATTGAGCATTTTTACACAATTCTGGGATCGGCCACTGATAGAAGGTATTGTAAACGAAACAAACCGATTCGCGTGGGACTTTATTGCCCCATCTTTTGAAACTGGTACTCTGCCCCCGCAATCAAGAGTCAACGACTGGGATGAAACGTGCGTTGACGAAATTTATAGACTTTTATCAGTGTTGATTTTAATGGGTATATGTGTCTAAGGACGAATTGATGAATACTTTTCGAAAGGAGTTTTAAATATGCCTGAATTTCGAAAGCTTATATCCAAAAACAGGTTTTTGCTTTTAATGAGATTCCTTCATTTTGTTGATAACCGTTACTTAATTCCAGGAAAAAAAAATAGCAAAAGTGCAGCCGTTAGTTGAATATTTATGTCAAAAATTCAAAACCGCTTATTCACCTCACAAAGAACTGTCGATAGACGAATCGTTGCTGCTCAGAAAAGGACACTTGAGCTTCGTTCAATGCATCCGATGCAAGGCAGCGCGATTCGGAATAAAGACTTATTAGTAGTAGACTATAGGCGCTAGAAGGCGAAAATACGCATGCTATTCACAGTTTTCAGATTGAAAGTTATTAATATTTTTCTATTGTCGTATGTTTTTATAGTATACCAGCAGATTGCTTTGTTATCCAACAAGGTTTTAAAATTGAATATAGAGGATTATCATAAGAAGTAAATTGATAAATAAGCGTTACCCTACGGTCGGTGCTATTTCAAGTGAAATACTGTGTTTAAGGGCTTATAGTAAATACACGAAATATATTTATAAACCACTTATTACTAAATAATATTCTTTATTTATCTGACTTTCACAAACATCCGCAAGGTTAAATGTAAAGGAGGCTATTTTGATCAAAAATGTGTATAAAATCACTTGTGTATTTTTCAAACGTAGTATTCTTCAAGACTTCATGTAATTAAATTTTAATTTTTAATCTTATGTGCAACACAAAAATAAAAACTATTTTTCAAAAAGTATTAAAAATATTGAGGTTTTATTTCTTTTTATAGTGTTCTCAAATTTTTGACCGATAGTGTATATATTAAATGTCAGAAGAATATATTCAAAATAAATCAAACATTACCTCCATAATAGAAAAGTTACTCCAAATTGATGATGCAATAGCTAGCTCTGTATGCAGCCCAGGCTGGAGATCATCATAGACCAAAAATTGAAATAAATTTAACACATTGATTATATAATTGCGCAAAAGCGCAAAAAAATATACCAATAACTGTGTATCTTTACAGCCCCTACTTGGGGTTTTTACAGCCAAAACATCTCAGCCATCTAGTTGTTCAACAAGTAGTTGAACCTTTCATCCCTTACGCAGCAACATTTGGGGCTCTGTCATACAGTATAAAACAAAAGAGGCTTTGCAATCAGAATCATCAAATCTAGGGTACAAAATCGTTTCAACGACAGCAGCAATAGCCCTCGTTAAATTAACCCCCATCTTATAACTATAAAAAATATTGTATATTTTTTCTACGGTACCAAAATGTACAACTATGTACAACTAGCGGCACCTATGAACTCGACAATACGTACATCAAGCCGTCACCGAACAGAAGCGGGGAAACTCGTATATAAAAGGCGGCGCGGCCGGTAATGACTTAAATAAACCGATCCCCTGGGAAAACCAGGTCAAATATCTAAGCGTCATCCTAGATTCGCGTTTCTCCTTCCGTCCTCACATTAGACACGTGAGAAACAAAGCCATGTTCATCTTGAGCAGGCTGTACCCGCTCATATGCAAGCGGAGTAAAATGTCACTTCGCAACAAGCTGACATTGTACAAAACTTGCATCCGCCCCATTATGACCTACGCCAGTGTAGTGTTCGCACACACTAACACAGATCTCCTTCAGAGAGTTCAAAATAAATTCCTCAGGATAGCATCCGGATGCCCCTGGTACGTTCGCAACGTAGACCTACATAAAGACTTCGAATTGGAATCGATCAAAGAGTTCTGCAAATGCTTAGCCAAGCGCTACTACGAGCGGGCAGACTCTCACCCTAATCCCCTAATCGTTGAAGCGTCTAAGTACGCTCCCCATCCTCACAAATTACTTCGACGCCCTCGAAGCGTTCTTCTAGACCCCGATGACGCAATTACTGTAGCCAACCGTAACTACAACGGAAGGTTACACTCCTCAGTCCCAAAGACTCGCCGTCGCCGCCGTAACAGGCGACGCGGCCCATCTCTCACAACGGCAAGACCGCGCCTCGGCGCGGTGGGGCCAGTCGGTCCATGACCGCTCTACACACCTTCTTCTGAGCAGCCATTAATGCTCATTTTATTCTCTGGGGACGAGGCACACAAATATTTCTGACGAGGAAGCTTTGATGGCACTATCGCTGCTTTTAAAGGACACTGCAAGTATTTGGTGGCAAGGTGTCCGTTCAGAAATCAAAACATGGTCTGCCGCTTTGAAGAATTTAAGATCAGCATTTGCCCCAAAACGTCAACCATATGAAATTTATATGAAACTTTTCGCCACATCTCAAGGTAATAATGAAGGTATTGACGAATTTTTATACCGTAAACGCGCCCTTCTTGGTCTGTTACCACCAAAGCGCCATAAAGAGGACGAACAAATAGAATTGATTTACTGATTACTTAAAATTGATTTGAAAAAAAAAATAGCACGGTCGACTATAAAAAGTTTTGCGGATTTATTAGAACAGGCGCGTCACCAAGAGGCATTAGAAAAGGAAGGAAGACAAACCAACTTAAGGGGTTAGGGGTACTCAGAATTTTCAAAAAACCAATTTTTTTTTTGCATTTTCTTAAAGTATAATATTTTAAAAATATTGTGTAAAAATTTGAAGTGAATCCGACAAATTCTTTTGGAGTAAGATTTAACAAAGACCAAAGGACGCTCGGGTGCTACGTGGCATTCGAGAGCTGGTAGCTAGAAACAACTGCAAGCAACCGACCTTTTTGGGTTATATATATATATATATATATATATATATATATATATATATATATATATATATATATATATATATATATATATATATATATATATATATATATATATATATATATATATATATATATATTATATATATATATATATATATATATATATATATATATATATATATATATATATATATATATATATATATATATATATATATATATATATATATATATATATATATATATATATATATATATATAAATTCTTCTATATATATTTACAATTTGTAGGTAGTACAAGAACTGAAAAATAATTTTTGGTTGCCAGTATACCTGTAGTCGTTGCACTGATCAGTCGACAGTTTTGTGATAAATTATTTCTCAAGTGAATTAAATTATTAACCATGGGACGTGATTCTAGAAAGGTTTCAAGAGAACTTTGGAGTTCTGAAAAAATTAATAAGTCGCGTTTAGTCAAAAGAAAGAATGTTTTTAATCCGAACAGCCGAATGTGATGAAAGTATTCAGAGTACATCTTCTAAAAAATTAAAACAAAACACTGAAGATGATGTACCTGAAGACAGCAGTACTGAATTTCGAATAATAAATTTTATTCAGGTATTCACTGCAATTTCTGCTCTTATAAAATGTAATAAATGTGATGGAAATTTACTGTTTCAAACAGCAAGTACACGTGGGCTGGGATTCAAAATGGTAGTTGCATGTAATAACTGTGGAAATGAATATATTCCTTCCTGTTCTTTCGTTGGGCATTCTTATGAAATAAACAGACGTTTCATTTTTGTAATGAGAATACTAGGAATAGGATACGAAGGATTGTGCAAGTTTTGCGGCCTGATGGACATGCCGTCTTTTTTAGATAAATCTACGCATACAATTTTACTGAACCAGATTTTGAATTGTAGTAAAACCGTCGTAGAAACCTTCATGACGAAAGCTGTGAATGAAGAAAAGCAAGTAATGCCAACAACTGAAAATGAAGATATAAATCATCTAACTGTATCGGGAGATGGAACCTGGCAAAAACGGGGATATACATCGTCATTTGGAGTTTCTTCTATAATTGGCTATTTTACTGGAAAGATTCTTGACATAAACATTAAAAGTGCATATTGTAAGCTATGTGAGTATTGGAAGAGAAAAACAAATACTGTTGAGTTCCAGGAATGGTATCAATCGCATGAAGATGTGTGTTCTGCTAATCATAAAGGGTCTTCTGGGAAAATGGAGGTGGATGCGATGGTCGAAATGTTTTAGTATTCTGAAACTAAATATGGAGTTAAGTATGCCAACTATATTGGTGATGGTGACTCCAAGACCTATTCAGGAATTATAAAATCAGATCCTTACAAAAATACAACTGTAAATAAAAAGGAATGTATAGGGCATGTCCAAAAGCGGATGGGGAGTCGATTAGGTACGCTGAAGAGTAACCAAAAAGGTCTTGGTGGTCGAGGTAAGGACAGGAAAAGTAATAGACAAACTAACTGTGTACTATGGTTTAGCACTACGCCGGCATTGTGATTCTATTGAAAATATGAAATCTGCTATAATGGCAACCTTTTATCACTACGGCTCGAGTGATGAAAAACCGAATCATGATATGTGTCCAAAAGGCGAAGAATCTTGGTGTTCTTACCAGCGCGCTGAAGCAAGAGGAGAGCTTGATATCCATTCTCACGATTATTCTCCCTTACCTTCTGATGTTTTAAAAGCTATCAAGCCTATATACGAAGATCTTAGTAATGAAAATTTACTTTCAAGATGTGTAGGTGGATTCAATCAGAATAATAATGTAAGCTTTAACCAACTAGTATGGAAAATATGCCCAAAAACGGTAAATACTAGTTATACTATCGTACAAATAGTTGCATACGTTGCTATGTGTATATTTAATGAGGGTATAAATTCATTATTAGTCTTGATGAATACACTAGGACTTAATTGTGGGCCTAATTCTCATCGGGATGCAGAAAGGATGGATGCTGCACGTATCAAAGTAGCAGATAAGCGCGCTAATGATAACACCCGAGAAGGTCGATTGCAACGTAGGCACCAGCAAATCGATATTTTGGAAGCTGCTATGACGGCTGAAGAGCTATTATATGGTCCAGGAATAGATGACTCAGTGTAAGTTATTAAATAATTCTTATAATTCGACATAAATTCATAGCAAAACTTTAAATGCGTTTATCTCAAAACTATGTTTTCTGAACTGGTGATCACTGTAACTTAAAAACTGCTCGGTAGATTTCAATAAAATTTGTTGTACTTTTGAAAAACATTAAAAACTCGTGCCTGATCGAAGGTTTTTTTTTCAAAAATGTCAATTTTTTTTAACAATAAACTGTCGGTTTTTTTCTCGAAAATTTGAAAAAAAATTCCTGAGGCCGCCATTTTGTTAATTTAGAAAAAAAAGCTTTGACCAGGCACAAGATTATCTATTAATAAAATTAATTTTTCTTGTCCGATTGATTTTAGATGAATCTCCAAGGACTTATGATGATCACCGCAAAGGACTTCGGGAGGAACGGGCTCTACAAAAACAGCAATAACATTTTGAATTGTTAATTTTTTTTTTTTGAAATTTTCGTGAAGCCAAATCGAAACGTGTTCTAATAAAGCTATGTTTTTATTTTTGTCAAATAAAGTAATTAACTACAAAAAAAAAATATTGAAAATCATCATTTTTCAGGCCTCTGAGTACCCCTAACCCCTTAATCTACTAATATGCCGTATTCTTTTAATAAGGCACAGAGGTGTTTATTTTGTAGCATAAAGGGGCATGTTTTAGAAAATTTCCGTAAACGTCTTCGCAACTGGCTACACTCGAGCAACCGGAACAACCAAATATAGAAAAGCCCTCAATAACTTGTTATGGTTGTGGCGCTCCAGGTGTGTTCCGCAGTAACTGCTCAACCTGCAAAAACAAAGAAACTCCGCCGAAGCCTGTGACTTTTTATTCTGTATTACCTACACTCGCAGAACATGT
The DNA here is from genome assembly GCA_037178615.1 of Dione vanillae. Taxonomy (NCBI): domain Eukaryota; kingdom Metazoa; phylum Arthropoda; class Insecta; order Lepidoptera; family Nymphalidae; genus Dione; species Dione vanillae. The sequence continues at coordinate 987,045 of JAZFAU010000283.1, read as the reverse complement.
CAGATACCCACAATTGAAATTAATATTAATGGTTATCTTGGTTACGCTTATATTGATACTGCAGCAAGAACGAGCACAGCAGGCGAACGTTTATATAAGATGCTTCAGAATATGGGAACAATATTTTCGGAACGACACGCTACGTAAGCTTAGCAGACGGTACAGTAACGCATCAGAGGCTACTTACAACAAAGGTGGATGTTACTTTGGGTAATTATTCCTGTTTGGGTTCACCTGTGATATTAGTTCCTAAAGGTGATGATGATGTAAAAGTATGTATGGATTACCATAAATTGAATGAAATTACCATACGAGACTGATATACACTACCTCGTATAGATGATTTATTACATCAAGCAAAAGCTATGCCTTATATGTCCACTATTGATTTACAATCGGGTTACTGGCAAATTCAGATACATCCTGAAGACCAAGATAAGACAGCCTTCATTTCGCCCTTTGGCATGTACAAATTTAAGCGTATGCCTATTGGATTACGCAATGCGCCAGCAACGTTTCAATGTTTGATGGATAAATTCTTAAATGGACTATGCGCTCAATGTGTTTTATGCTATTTGGATGACATCATTATAAGATCACTTACATTTGATCAACACTTATAAGATCTAAGAGAAGTATTTTAAAAGATCAGAATCTATAAATTAAAAGCTAATCGTAAGAAATGCAAATTTGTATGTTCAAATATTAAATATCTTGGACATATTATTGTCCCAGAAGGTACTGATCTAGATAAAATTGTTCCAATTTTAAAAAGAATAGAACCAAAAAATCTGAAACAAGTAATATCGTTTCTTCAGACTGCTTCTTGGTATAGAAGATTTATAGAAAATTTTGCAGAAATTGCAAGACCTTAACAAATTTATCACAGAAAAAGGTTTCATAGCGATGGAAAGAGACGAATCCAGTCGTTCCACCGCTGGAAAAAAAAAAACTATTACCAGATTTAAACAGAAGAAACAGATACGGTTCCTCAACGATTCCCTTATCAACCTGCACAACAAAATTGTGATTCAGATGAACTTAACGATATCGTATAAATCTTTTTGTCGATATAGGCCTTTGTGGGTATTAAATCCGAAAGTAGTGAGACTTGTTTGTGTGCAACACATCAATATGGAGCTGCTGATAAAGTCACTGAAAAATTCCCGTATGATAAATGAAAATTCTGCAAGTATTCTTCAGAAATACAATCAGCCCATTTTGGTGGATCTATAGATCAACTTTCTTTATATACTGGGGTATTTTACTACATTGACGAAAATACAGAGGAGAAACGTATTATTACTAAGTCATTTTGTACGGTTAGTGAATATTTGAATCATAGCCCCATATACATTTGTGCTCACTTGCAACTAATTATCAAGATAATAAAGACACTAGTGCCAAATCTCAAAGTTCCCTCCACACAGCACAAAAATAAGACCATGTTTTATTTAATTGGGGCTTACTTGGGCAAAGAAACACAGGCAGATAATATATCGCGGCACTTTAGCGAGAGTGGCCATGGTAAAGGGGCGCCTGATGGTATAGGAGGTTGCCTCAAACAAACGGCTGATAAGTATGAAGCAAATGGAAATGATATAAGCAACATTGATGGGTTCATAGAATGTGTGAATGAGAACTGTAAAGGAATCAAAGTAATTAAAATTAACGATACTGTTGCAAAAGACATTGAAATTAAAATTCAAAACTGCTATATACGCCCTTTTTCGTGGTACTATGCAGGTGCATCAAGTTAAATGGGACAAACTCGAACAAACAACCCCGTACTTCCGAAGACTAAGCTGCATAACTTGCCATCCAAGTGCCAAATGTCATCACTATGATTTAGGTTGTATAAGTCTTGACTTACCACTGCCCAGTTTGCACGCTGAAATACCTACTCCCACTCCAGTTCAGTCTTCTATTCTCAGCCCCTTAACAAGTCTACCAAGCTCATTAATGAGTCCTAACTGGACTCCAAATAGTCCATCAGTTGCTCAACTCAATAGACAGAAAAAAAGTTGAGCCCAACAGTTACTGAGACTCAAAGCAATGATTTAGAAAAACCGACATGCTCCAAGATCCTGCATGGCCTTAAAAGTCGAAAACGCCTTAAGTTTTCTGATGTTTACTCCGATAGTTCATGTTTGCCACCTACTTCAAGACCCAGAACTCCGCTGGAACTACACAAGAGGCATCCTCAACATTTTTGGTCGTCATCCGAGTAATATCATATCTTCATCTATTATATATTAATATAATATCTTCATCTATTATGTCCACCAAGAAGACATAGTATTTTTGGTGGACAAAGGGATTTATTTATCGCTTCTTGTGTGACGATTTGATTAATATTAAAAAAAAAGATTATATTTTGATGTTAAGATTATTGCTAAATTACACTTTTAGTACATTCGGTAGACATCGGTTTCTTTTCGGTGGACCTATCAAAACGTTTTTTTTTAAATAACTATTCTAATTGTTAAGTTTGATCTCAGACAATAATTTATTATTACAATTGATCTCTCATTGAATAAGGGAAGAATTCTTTAAAAATCAATTTCTTGAGTGACGGTCCAGTGACACAATATCGGAACAAAATCATGTCCTTCACACTAGCGACTAAAATACCATATCTTTTTCCTGGAATTATAAATTGGACCTGGAATTACCACGCATCAGGTCTTGGTAAAGTAGCCCTAGACGGCGTAGGTGCCGTGTGCAAAAGAACTGCAAACGATGTTGTAGCATGTGGAGGTGATGTTACTAACCTGACTGAGCTCTGTGGTGTCGTTCAAAGTCGCTGTCCTAGTGTGACGATTTTTATCCTTTCAAAAATACAAATTGAGGAAATGGAAACATTGATTACGACTGATCAGCAGAGTTTGATAGCTTTTAATGGTACTTACAAAGTCCATCAAGTACAAGGCAGTGCCTTCATGCCACGAAAGCTACAAATGAAATCCCTTAGCTGTTTGCGACGTAGGTATTATGTGTTCACATTACCGTATGAGTCTACTAGAGTATCCTGCAGAAATTTAAGCCTAATTTGAAGACTGAAGTTTCGAGTCTCAAACTTCGTATAGTTATGTTGTTGATTTATCGTTAAAAGAGACTTTATATACTGTGATTTAGAAAAACGTTAATAAATATACCTAATGCTCAATAATCACTAAAATTTGATGATTTAGTTTCTATTCAAGACTGTTTAGGTGTAAGTATCTAAGCCAAGTTTAAAGTTAAATATCTTAAAAATAAATAATATGAAGATACTACGATAAATAAATGTCGATTTCAATACATTTTTGTGGTTTTACTCAGTTTCCTGGTAACATTCTCAGTCTGTGCTTTGATTTCCTTTAAACGTCCAAAATTCTAAAACTTATAAATATTTTGTCTGTTTCGCTTAGGATATACTACAGGACGTTGTTCTCTTGTTATCAAACTGAATTCTGTCACTAAAATGTATTAAAAATATCAGGCCAAAAGACTCAGTTTCGTCCTTACTTTATAGAATTACCCATATATACCTATATACATACATACTTACATACATAATACATACATACATACATACATAATACATACATACATAACAAACACATACATAAATATATTGTATACTATTTGTGACTTCATATCTAAAATGGTACTATTTGACCGTAGTGTTTATAGTGACCATAGTGACTAAACGTGTCTTTTAAGGAAAATAAAAAAAAACTGTCAGTTTTAATTATTTGATATTTTTATTTTAACTTATATTTACAATAAACAATTTGAGTCAATAATCAGTTTGTAACACTGTATCTGTCATGTATAATAAACTAAAAATTTTACACTGTCTTCGACAGTTAAAGATTAAATTGGATGTGTTGTTCTATGTTGCAGTAATCAATAATAAAAAATAAAAGTAATTGTTATAACAAATACCTTAGTATCTCCGGAACTGTTTTCTGAATTTTTCATAATGATAATCATCAGTGGCCCTTTCACCTTTAGCTTTTTTAACTATTTTATTAACACTTTCTTCAATAACATTGGTTTTAATGTTTTCTGTTACCGGTTTTTCTATTTTTCTCTTTTTTGCATTGACATTATCTAAATTAAACCTATTATGTTGGACGAAATTTACAGCCATATTAGTTGGTACAAATTGTGAAGGTCCATCTTTTTTATTGTGTCTTTCCCACAGTAATTTCATTTTAGCTTCCTCTGTGGCTTCTATATTTTTTATCTTAGCATCAATACCTAGATCTACTTCAGGAATACCGCTAAGCATTTGATTCGAAAGCATCTCCTCAGATCTGTGTGCAGAGGATACTCTCAGATTTTCTGGTAACGAAAGTAATGCAGCTTCTTCAGGAGGCAAATACTTTAATGAGTCCATCTCATCAGATTCTTTCTTGTTTCGGTCTGATCCTTCTGGAAAAAGTAATAAAAAATATTATATTTTTGTATAATGAGAATTCATTATATATAAATGCACATATACTAAAAAAACTTTTTTTTATATACTGTAGAACCAGTTGTCGGTAAGACAAATTTAGAAAAACACACGAAAACGTTCAAATCTAGAAGTAATGTTCTTTTCCCAATAAACACTTAAACCTACATTTGTCCAAATCACTATAATATAGTAAGCCATTTTTGAACGCATTTTCCATCTATATCTCGAAAAATTTATTTAGACGTCAGTATCTCCAAAATGTTCTATTTATCTACTTATTTTTTAAGTTTTATTATGAGTATTGAAAACATTAGAAAAAAATGGACAAAAGGAAACATACACTTTAGAAAATGCAACGATAATTTTTTTTTTGCCAAAATACAAAGAACCTTACTACAACCACTGTTGAGAAACGAAGACCTATCGTAAAGAAAGATATAATCTTAGGAAGCCAGTGGAAACATTGCAATCGAAACTAAAAAATGTTGAATAAGAGAAACAGGTTAAAACAGTGTATTAATACATTTGAGTACTAGAAATGAAGCGAACTATGCTGATCTTAAAGGCAAAATGATTTCTATCTTGCAACTTGAGCATAAATTCCGACATGCGAGAATAGGGTCAATGAGATTTAAGAAATGTGCAAAGAATAAAAAGAGGGATGGGTACAAAGTAAAATAAGACCAAATTTTGATTTTTCTCTTCCAAATAACAAGGAAAAAAAATTCAAAATAATATGATAAGCGATAAACTGGTTTAAAAGTATTGTATACTATAGAAAGAAAAAAATGACACCTTTGAGAAAAATTGGACAAGTAAGATTATTGGGAAATAAAAAGAAAGCCAAAACAAGTTTTCAAACCAAATTTTCTCCAAGATGACTTCAATATGAGGTTAAGTGCCGGCAATAGAAATTATATGAAACGGAGATCGTAAACAAAAGAGAGTTCTTTCGGATTCCCTAAAAATTTTCCACAATTTTTTAATGAAGACTTGCATTATTATATCGTATTCGCTATTCTGTCGTCTTAAACCATTTTGTATAGTATAACTGAATTGTGACAAACGTGACACTTGTTTGTGCGTTACATACACGATGATCACAACTATTAGTAGAGTGCTTGGGGAGTTTGACCTCGGACTCCAATTACTGTCAATGTATTAATGTGAGACTTTCTGCATTATGTTTTATACTTAAAATCCTAAAAAGTTTACGAATTTTTTTTCGTTGCTTTTTGTTTTTCTTAATTTGACACTAATTTCAAGAAATTGTCAATTTTTCCACTTTAAATCAAGATATTTTTATAAAATATTCATAATTTAAGTAAAATACATTTTAGAAGACATCTTTCATAGATACCAGATAGTCAAAAAGGGCCGTAAAAGCAAGGAGCAGGTAGAAAAAAGGTGAAGGGGAAGGGAAATATGCAATCACTATGTTTGATATTTAAATAATAATTACGGCAGAAACGTATACGTAATATTTGATGGTTATAAAAAAAATGTATAAAATTAATGGAAAGAGACCGTCGTGCACTCAAAAATACATGTGCAGATGTCGAATTTAATGAAAATACTCCCCTCAAAATTGGCCAAGAGAAATTTATTTCAAATAGTAAAAATAAAAGCAGACTCATAGACATGCTGAGGAAGATACTACTAACAATAATATTTTTACATGTCAAGCGGAAAATGATGCGGACAGATTGATTGTTGAAACAGTAGTACAGTTGAACAGCAATTAATTTACAGTCAACAAATGTTACTGTAGTTTCTGAAGATATTGATGTACTAGTTCTATTAACTGCACTAACTCCAAACGACCGTGAAATTTATTTTCAAAAGCCACCTCAAGGAAATGTTGTACAGAAACTTTTTTCATCAAAAAGCTTAGAAAATACATTACCGAAATGTAAAGAGCATATTCTTTTCGTACACGCTTTCACTGGTTGCGATACAACGTCTGTTTTTTTAAATAAAGACAACAACAAGTTCGCTAAAAATTTCGAAAAATGCAAGAATTTACATGGCGCTGCTGAAGTATTTAAAAATATTGATGCAGATCCTGACAGAATTTTTGAAGCTGGCGTTGCATGTATTTTGGAATTATACAGTGCTCCCAAAAAAGTTAAAGATTTGAATATATTGAGGTTTAATTCTTTTCTAACGAGCACAGCCAAAAAAACGGGTGTTCAATTGGCATCTCTACCACCTACGTCTGATGCAGCGTTTGAACATTTGAAAAGAGTATATTTACAAGTGCAGATATGGTTAGGTAATAATATTTCTGTTGAAAATTGGGGTTGGAGGTACGTTTCTGATAAACTTTAACCAATACTGATGAAACAGTGGCTTATACTGCACTTCAGCGTGTTCACAGTGCTATGGTGATAGTTGTTTTAATGCATCTCCTGTCTTAAAAATAAGTGAAGTAGAAGAAAGTGACGAAAACGGAATAGTTGAAGTTTAATCATTTTTAAGCATGTATGAGAGGCGAACTAAATAAATATTTTTTATAAACTTTTTTTTGTAACACTTATTGTTTTATACTATTACTTTTTAATATTATATGATAGAAATGTATTTATAACACGATTTTCACACTACATTACTTACTTAAGCTCGTAATGTCTTATATTATATGCTTTAATTTATTTATTTTATTATTAAATAAAAAGCAACGATTTTTAATTGGTAAACATTTTAATATACCTTATCAACAATACAATCCAACAGGTCTCATAATAATTCGTTGACAGTAATTGGATTCCGAGCTTTTTCAATTCTTGATGCTTAAGACACTCTACTATATATTCCAAGCTAAAGTTATATATGTATCAAATCATTACAATTAGTTTCATAACATTTATTGCAATAAGCATAATGAACAGTGTCCTTCCCATGATTATACGTAATTTGTAAAAATAAAGTACTAGAATATAAAAAAATGATAATAGTATTAAAATTGTTTGCAGGAAGTGGGAATTCATCTCCATCAACATAACAGATCTAAATTTGAACAGCCTGCCAGAAATGCAGAATGCAGATGTTCCATTTTTGGAGCGATGTATTTGTAACACAATACCACAAAAAATATATGTTTCATGAAGCCGGACGGTGGCTACTGATGTTGTCAAAATTGTTAGCAAAAGATCAGCACACCTATTAATGGTAAGACATTGACATCTCTGAGCGATTTGTCAAATGCTATTCAGAAAAACTGCCTTAGCATCAGTTTTCATTATTGATGACAAAAATATCCTTGAGAAAGAGGCTTTGATTGCTAGGGCTCCGCCAGCGTAGGTGTCGATTTCCGCTTTAAAAAGCCTACTCAAGAAAACACGATCAGCAAAATGATTCCTAGGTCAATTCAAAGATAGCGACAATCAACGACGACAGTCATCATCCGCAGACTGTCTTTCTGTGGATTGGTGGTGGTGGTTCAGTAGAAATCGTAATATTTTATTTTTACCATAACTTCAAAACAAAGTGTCCAATTTTAATTATTCAAAGACCAAATATCATGTAAATAAACTATTTAGTGCTGAAATAACTTATTTTAATAAGGATTATTATCGTGAGTAAAATTAACGCGTTTAAAAGGAGTTAAAAAAATCAAGATTTTTAAATAAAAAAATGGTTGTTGTGCCTCCCTTGACAAAGATAGGTATAGTGTGTCGCGGACTTTTTTATAGATAATTATAAGATCTACAATGAATTAAAATTGCGGCAAACTTTTCTTGTTGATTTTTACAGCTTCTTCCTGAAAATCCCAAATATGTTAGGGAACCCTATTTTTTCACAGTAAAATATAGCCCATGTTACTCGTGTATAATGCAGCTTAAAAATGGTGAAAAAAAATTAAAATCGGTCCAGTAGTTTTAGAGCCTATTCAAATTATTTGCTCTGCTTTTAATTCTTTCTTTGAAAGTGTCTTTTCAATATCTTCCTCAACTGGTCCCACGCTTAGTGTAGATTCGCACCCACACACCACCGTTGACAGCATTGCTATCATAGATATATCTGAATATGTCGTTTTTAAAATGTTACAATCTTTGGACAAAACAAAGGGCAGCGATCTCATCCCTCCCATATTTCGGTCAAGTTGACGTAGTCTACACTGATTTCGAAAAAGCATTTGATCGTGTTGATCATGTCATACTTTTACAGAAGCTAAATTTATACAAACACGAAGATTTGTTACGGTGGGTACATTCTTATCTGTCAAATCGCTCTCAACTTGGAGGTCATAAGTCTAACTACATTTCTGTTCCCTCCGGAGTACCTCAAGGATCGCATCTCGGCCCTCTCTTTTACAACGCCTATATTTATGACATAAGTAAATGTTTTAATAATGCTGAACACCTACTTTATGCTGATGACAAAAAATATATATGGCAATTCGATCTACTGCTGACTGTGTTTCATTACAGACTGACCTTGATAATTTGATGTGTTATTATAAAAACAATAATATTACTGCTAGTATTAAGAAGTGTCAATCTATCAGCTTTACGCGGAAACGTAATCTTATACTCTTTTCTTACAAGTTGGATGGCGTAGTAATAGAGAGGACCGAGGTGGTTCGTGATCTGGGTTTACTAGATTCTAAACTTGATATGACAGCTCATATAGATTATATAACTAGTAAGGCTTTTCGCAGTCTAGGATTTGTAATGCGTACATGTCAGCCTTTTCAGCAGATATTAAGTCTAAAAGTAGTATATTACGCATATGTCAGGCGTATACTGGAATACGCTAGCCCTGTATGGTGTCCGTATTATACAGTACATAAAAAGCGTATGGAACGGATACAGGAAAAATTTATTTCATATTAAAATTTCAAATTTAAGAAGAATGAAGATTCATATATTAAAAATTGCGATAATTATAACCTACTTACTCTTGAAGAAAGACGTATTGTACTTGATATGGGTTTACTGTATAACATATTGTCAGGCCAACTTAATTGTCACGATTTACTCTCAGGCTTATCATTATCAACACCAGCGCGACGAACCCGTCACACTAGATTATTTGATGTACCTACCCACCGCACGAATTATGGTAGGAATGCCGTACTAACTCGTTTACAATTTACCTACAATACAAAATTTCACTGCGTTGATCCATTTATCGGAACAAAACTATCTTTTAAGAAAAAAGTTATCTCGCAATTACGTCAATGTCGTGATTAGTATTTACAAACCTTATTGCATGGATCATATGAAGACATGAGTGGATGAAGGGGTTATGTAACATTTTTTGCAAAAATCGTTTTTTATGCTAAATGAAGGTTTTACATGCATATAAACCATACTACATTTGAAAATAACGTTTTTTAAGCTTAGTTACAGAAAAAAAATTGATGAAGGAGTTATGTACCAACATATAATTATAATCGCAATGAATGAAGGTGACATGGGCACATACACCATTCTTTAATTTAAAATTATTTAATTGTACGTATTTCTTGCGTGGATGAAGGAGGTAAGTGCTCGCGTACGCAGGCATGTATTGCGTTGTTCTGAATGAAGGTGTTATGTAATGTACTTGTCTCTTTCTTTTGTTTAAACACTAATTGGGATTGTGTGTTCTTTACCACTACACTACTACTACACTACACTAACTGGAAAGAAGATAGATATTATAATCCACAAAGTTAAGATTGAAGCTTCTGCTCTACTTTCTAATAGGAGAGGCAAACACAATAAGCAGCCCCATAAAACGGAAGAAGGTTATACAATGTATTAAGCTTTCCAGTTGAACAGTCCAATACTCACGTAAAAGAAATACGTACAAAAATTGTTACCACTTTTAAATGTCGCTTAAATGCATGAACTTCAGCTAGCGACACGAGAAGAGCAGAATTTGTGGGAAAAATACAAAATGAAATGAATATTCGTATAACAAAGATTTTGTTTCTGAATTCAATCACTTTTTTGGATGCGCCAAGACCGATATATGTTCAACTGGTGATACCGTTTATTCTAATGAAGAGTATATATCAAATGACATCATCATCGTCATGATTGTATCCATAGAACAAGCCCGAATAAAATATATATACCTCACAATAGTCTTGCAACAGACCATGCCAGTTCTCAACATATCAACTTCCGTCAGATTTGCTTTTATAAATAAAGCATCAACTTATTAATCATACCAAAAAGAAAGATGTCTGCTGCACGTGGACGAAATATGTAGCCGACAAAAGTAGTGTTGCAGTCGTTAGCTCGCTTCTAAGATTTGTTGATTTTGATCAATTTTGTCGCAATAAGCACCATTTAATCATAATTCCGATCATATACTCAGGCGCTGGATAGAATAAAAATTTTAATATTATTTGTCCTCTACCAATATATGATTTTGAATATTTATTTTAAAATCATTCACCACAAATTTCCCGAAGTTGGTCATTTATATTTAAACTCTTATAGAGGTTTAGGTCGCATTGAAAAAGTCATGCGCAACCACAAAGCGATCTATGCAACCGGGCAATATGGACACATTATATGCAAAGCATCTCGAAACATTGTTGTTATTGATATGAAGGATCAATTGCGTAATATGATTTGTAAAATAAACTTTATTTAAAAATATAGATAAAAATATGAAAAGGATGATGAAAGAGATAATTTTGACGACGTAAACAGTGCTCTTTCTCATGTGTCTCAGTGGTTCACTATAAATAATTTACTTTTAAATCCTAAAAAACTAAATGTATAGAGTTTGCGTTACCAAACGTAAAAAAATGCATATAAATTTAAAATTAAATAACGAAAAATTAAATATCGAAGAAACCACAGTTTTTTTGGGAGTGACCCTAGATAGTAAACTTAAATGGGGTGCTCATATAGCAGCCCTCGCGAATAAACTGAGCAGAGCTGTTTATGCAATTAGAAAAATTAGAGAATAAACTGACGTCGATACTGCTAGGCTTGTTTACTTTGCATACTTTCACAGTATTATGTCTTATGGCATCTTACTGTGGGGTAAAGCGTGCAGTGTAGATCAAATATTTATATTACAGAAAAGAGCTATTAGGGCTATTTATAAATTGAAGTCACGGGACTCATTACGGGAAAAATTTAAAGAAATAGGTATACTGACAGTTGCGTCTCAGTATATCTATAATAATATAGTCTTTATAAAAAAATTACATATGTACAAGCTTCATATTGACATTCATAATCGCTCAACTCGGCGGAGGCATCAATTATTTACGTCTTCGTATTGTCTGACTAAAGTTCAACGATCTTTTATAGGGCTTAGCGTAATTTTTTTTAATAAAATTCCGAAATTGATACGTGACTTGCCAGAAATAGAATTGTTTAAAAAACGGGCAAAAGCACAACTTATTAGCAAAGGTTATTATAGGGTTGATGATTATATCAATAACAAAGAGCTCCGCTCAGGCTAGGCGATACTTGTAATACATTTTGTACTATGTAACATTGTTTTTTTATTTAAAAGATGTGCTGAGGAGTTTCTTTCGCCATTTCTTCTCCTCCATGACAAAGCACCTTTCCGAAATGGTAGTAGATAAATATTGACGTGCATAAGTGTATCTGTGATACCTATATGAATAAATGATTTTTGATTTTGATTTTGATAGTTGGCGGCGAAAGATTATAATATCACCGCCAATTCTTGCATTGCTATTAATTTAATACTAAACAATAGTATTAAATGGGAGTAGAAGAGTTCAGTGCCTACATATATAAAGAAAGTTATGATAAAATGATAACATTAAGAAAAGTTTATAAGTAGGTATATTAAAAAAAGAGTTCAAGTAAAAAGAATTGACATTGAACGTATTCGAGAAAATATGGTAGTATTTAATGCATGTAAAAGAGAGCAAATATTAATTTGTCACACTAGAACATCGATACTATTAAGAAACTAATGTAGGCCAAAATTACTTTATTTAACTGTTATTTTTTCTCTTTAAGTACGTTATTTAATTAGTTGAACCATTCATCCTTAAATTAAACATATCTATTTTTTATATTTAGGCGCTGAATGAAGGAGTTATGTACATATTTTATTCAATAAATAATTATTCGTAAACTTTTATCTCATTTTTCCACTTCATATTAGTAGTTCATTACATAAACTACAATTTTACACAGACAGTTTGTTGATAATCAACAAGAAAAACTATTTATCTCGAAAACAATAATCAAAACTTTGATGCCCATTATCTCCATTTTTTCAAATTGTATCATATCTCCTTCATCCACTCATGTCTTCATATGTTACTTGACATATAATTGCTTTTAACTATCTCTGAATTCTTCACTATTTAAACCGTTGCTTATCGTATGGGTTGCTATTTTAAATTTAAATTTAATTAATAAATATTATTATCGTCAAAGTTTGTACTGTACCATTTTAACAGTCACGTTCACTTATATAATAATAAAAATAAAAGTATTATTATCATATGACAAACTATTATTTATAATATGTATGTGATGTATGTATGTATATGTGTATATATGCATGTATGTATGTGTGTGTATATATATGTATCTACACGGTTTCCATCACGCTTTTTACTATTTTGTGCTCCTCACGAAACTAATTGTCTTATAGAGGATAACTGTAATTGGCATTATTCTTAATCTAAAATTTGTTTAATTTTTATGTTGCAGTCTAAGCTGTTGTTATCCCAAACAAATAAATAAATAAATCACAACCATACAATTTTTACCCTATTATAATATTAGTATGACATTAATAACCGGTTTCGTAACGTGAACATTTACGATAACTAGCTCCGCGAATTATTTAAAAAAAAATTAGTTATTTTTTATGTAAATCGGTCAAAATACATAACCGAAAGTTTAAAGTGAGTATGCGGCCACTACATCACGACAATATCAAGAAATTTATCGAGTATTTGCGAAGAAATAAAGAAATATCGTATAAGTAACGTAACTTGAAATCATAGATAGTGAAATCATCATAGTACCATAGATTATAAAAAACAATCTGTTCTGTTCTGTTCTACGGTAATGGCGTTTCTGGCGTGCCAGTTGAGTAAAGATGATGAGCTAAATCAATTCTACAGCACACTGGAATCAGCGATTGAACATGTCAAACAAAGAACCTAATAGTTATGGGCGATTTCAACGCACAGATCGGCAAACCACTTTTGGGAGAAAGTAAAATATTTGGCAAGTACTGTTCTGTTCTACGGTAATCTAGACGGTAGTCTAGACGTGCACAATTTTAAAATAATTCAAAAACTTAATTTTGACAACATAACTAACAAATTACTAAAGTCCATGGCAGAAACCCTGGAAAGACCACTACAAATACTTTTCAACAACATAATTGAAAAAAGAGAGACACCTATATAATGGTAACCATCCATAAAAGGAAGACAAGGCTGACTTAAATAACTAAAGACTGATCAGCTTGATGAGTAATGTGTACAAAATATTTTCAAAAATCCTTCTGAATAGATTTACAAAGATCCTAGACGAAAACCAACCACGCGAACAAGCAGGCTTCTGGAAATCATTCTCAACTGTTAACCATATTCATATAGTCACCCCAGCTAATAGAGAAATGCAAGGAATATGGAAAAACACTATACATATGTTTCGTAGACTTTACTAATTTGACTCTCTAGAACACAGTGCCATTTGGAAGGCATTATCAGAACAAGACTTAGAAAGAAACTACATAGATATTCTGTACAGTATATATTCAAAAACTTCAGCAAAAATAAAACTATAGAAAGTTGGATCAGAATTTCCTATGAGTGAGGCAGGGTGACCCACTCTTGCCTAAGGTTTTTTCAGCAGAACTTGAAATGGTATTTAGGAATATCAGCTGGGAAAATCATGGTATTAGAATAGATGGAGAATATCTCAGCCACTTACGATTCGCCGACGATATTGCTATATTAGAAAGCACTAAATTAGAAGTCATGATAAACACATTAGCAAAAAGATTCAGAGAGTTGGATTGTCACTAAATGCCTCTAAAACAAAAATAATTACAAATGGTAAAGAAGATACTATTAAAACAAATAGAATAAATATAGAATATGTTAAAGAATATATATATTTAGTACAATCAATCTCATTCAAAGATAACACTGAAAAAGATATAAGTCGATGTATTGTGATAGCATGGAACAAGTATTGGAGTCTAAAAGAAATTATGAAAAACAAAGAAATCCACATGCAAAGCAAACATAAACTATATGAAACCATTATCCTACCATGTCTAACATATGGTTGCCAAACATGGTCTCTGAGAAAACAAGATGAAAATAAATTGGCCATATATCAAAGGAAAATTGAAAGAAGTATGTTAAGTATAAAGGATCTGACAGGATTAACAGATCAGGATAAGAGACAGAAACAAGATAACTGATATAATCCAAAAGATAAGGAGTTTAAAATGGAAATGGCCAGGACATGTATGTAGGATGGAAAATGACAGATGGACCAAGAGATTGACAGAATGGCTTCCAAGAGAAGGTAAGAGGCATATAGGCAGACCAAGAAAACAGCAGGAAGATATCTTCAAAGAAAAATGTGGAGGCAGACTGGAGAGGACAATCCCGGGACAGGGACAACTGGAGGAAGCTTGGGGAAGCCTACACCAGAGAGGCAACTTCCACAAAAGAGATGAATAAATAACATTAAATGTCTAATTATATTGCATGATTTTTTTAATAATGGTAATTAATTGAAAATTAATTTCTTTGTTCAAATCTTTATATATAAAAATGTAAAACATAAATTAATTTAATGGATGATTGATGCAAAATATATGTTTAATTTTGTGGTAGAATAAAGGCTATTTTTATAATATTAGTATAGATAACTTAAAAGAGACTTGTCTATAATGAGTATTAATAAAGAATATTTAATTATTTGTTGTAGACACAATGCCATTTAACTTCACTTTTTTCCATGTACTAACACTTGTTTTGGTTTTTTTCAAAAGGCCTATAAGTAATATAGTCTGATAAATGTTTTAAGTGATTGGTAAATATGATAATTTGCTTAAATGTTAAGTACATTGTTCAATTAAAGTTGACTTTGCTAATTTGGTTATTATTATATACCCTGGTCTTCATGTCTCTGTTCTGCCTAATGTATTTACCATGACCTTACAAAAAGTAATAAAATATGCATAAAGTGACTTGCCCTTGTATGAAAAGATACAAGACTATGGCAGAAATTGTAACATAAGTGTTTAATGAAAAATCAACAAAATTTTTATGGTCTAATTTTCTATGGACTTGTTATCGTAAAATTATCCAGATAGAGAACAATGAATATAACTAAGCAAGAAAAAGATACAAACCCTTGTAATTTAATATTTTTTCAAGTTGATAAATATGAAATATTATAAATTTATAATAAAGTAAAATATGCAACTTTAATTTCAATTTATTTTGCCTTCCTTACTTAAAATTTATAAGAATTAATTAATAAACAATTAATTGGCCTCTTTATATTTCAATGTAAATAATGATTAAAAAGTGCTTTTATAAAAATATTTAGACTGAAAAAAATCAGCCCAAGTCAAAATCCTTGATAAATTGAAAATCCTACCTCCAATTTTTATATTACTGAGATTCTACTGTACATAGTGCTATGTGTTTATGTACAAAACACAACAAATGCAAACCTACACACAAAGCAGTTTGTAGTGAATGATATAAAACTTACACAATTCATTTCTTGCTCTGATATCAAGAATTACTGCAAAATTTGAAATTTATAACAAATTCTTGATATCAAAAAAATTTAAAATTTATAATAAATTTTTGATATCAAAAATTGTTTATAAATTTGAAATGTCTGTACCAATTTATGTAAAACTTAAACAACACATATATTTGCAAAGTAACATACTTACTGTTCCATAATTGATTATATTTTTAATACTTTATAATTATGACACTATAATTAACAGATTTCAACTTACCTTTCCGTTTAGCTAATTGCTCCTCTATATATTTCATCATCTCTTCATCTTCATCACGTTTGTTTGTTTCAGCAGAAAATTGTGTTCCAATACCTGTATCATATGCATCTTCCACCTGCTTAACCTTTCCACTTTTTAATGCCTGCATGTTAACCATTCCTCCAGATTTAATATTAAATGGGTCTTTACATGTTACTTCTTCTACTAGGGAAGTTTTTTGGCCAGTGGCTAAAGCAATAATACTAACGCCATTTGGTCTTTCTCGAAGTTTCTGAATTTCTATAGTCTCCTGCAGCCGGGCTAAATTCAATTCTTCGTCTTCTGATTCACTTTCTTCCTTGATTCTTTGTCGAAGATTTTTCTTTTTAACAGGTTTAAACTTTATTTCTTCCGGAGCAATAGGCAAATCATCCGAATCTTCCATTTCTACTTAATCATATAAACATTTTATACTAGTTTAACCAGGTGTTCAAAATTCAGCAAAATAAAAACTCATGAATAAAATTTACGCTAAAATTATGACTCTTGTATTGTATAAATCACTATAACCATTGATAAATGCACTACACAAAAATATTTTA
This sequence comes from Dione vanillae, assembly GCA_037178615.1. Classification (NCBI taxonomy): domain Eukaryota; kingdom Metazoa; phylum Arthropoda; class Insecta; order Lepidoptera; family Nymphalidae; genus Dione; species Dione vanillae. Next base: position 970,047 of record JAZFAU010000283.1, on the reverse strand, counting down.
ACAAATGTTTACAAAACATATATAGATAAATGCTGTTGAAAAAATTGTGTAATTTATCAAAGCTGTTGTATTACCGTTTGCTGGATATGAAGAATATATGAAATCACTTAATATAAACACTGCTTGTTGTTTATTAAAAGCTACAATGCTCTTGCAAGTGAAACAATTATCACCACAGATACTTACAGAAATGGTTGGCACGACAAACGACTACTATATCATGCAATGAGCATACAGTATCTATGACATAAGGACACAGTTAATCAAATTCAATAGTTATAATTAAAACAGTGAATAATTTTCATTAGGGTAAATACTTTTATCCTTTATTCAGAAATGTTATATAAGTATGTAATTAGCGTTTAAAAATAAAATTTGTCACAGTTGAAGCGTTGTTACTTGAGAATTATGAATTGAATAATAATTAATAACTTGAGCATTACAAAGGCTAATAATTTATTTAAAGATACAATTTAAATCCCAGTTAATGTGACACTATCACAGTTAGATAGATTATAGCTAACATAAAAATTAATAATTTCATATTTTTTGTACCATATAAATATAATTTGTGCATTATGATTTGATGGTATTTATTAATTTCTACAAATTATAAGTAAATAATGTTTAGTACTTTTTACTTATTTCTTGTTATAAAAGCCAAATTTAGTTTTATAAATTTGACAGTAATGACGTTATTTTTTCACTCTGAACTGACTCTTATCAAGATAAGACCTTCAAAGTGAAGTCAGAGATATAAACATCAACATAAATTAAAATGGATAATGTTAATTGTTTCAGTCAGATAAAGGCCTGGCTGCCGTATCAGTCGTTTATTTTACAATTTTATTTACATAGTTAAATATTTCGTTCAAGCCGCATTAAAAGTAAATATAATGTCTGGTGTTTTGTTATTGCAATCCTCTCCGGCAAAATTAGAAGACATACAAAAAAGAATATTTAGCAAGAACGCTCTAGAATTTGTGGCTAATTTACACAGGGAATTCGATACTAGAATAGATGAATTATATAAAAATAGATTACGAAGAGCTATAAATTTGAAACATGATGATTCCCTAAATTTTAAAATATCGTCAGAAAGAAATGATTTAACATGGAAAGTAGCTCCATTGCCTGTTAGACTTCAGTATGTATTAATAAAATAAGGTACGCTCAAGCTTTGCCACTCATAGATCATCCATCATTTTCATTTTCTACCTATCACATTTTTATATTTTAACATTATAGCTGTGTAGCTTGGATTTTGTTGTTAGATTTATTATTATGGTTTAACTTTGCAGTTTTATTTTATTATGGTTTAACTTTGTTTCATTGGCTTTTAGAAATCGTCATGTTGACTTAGGTGATGTGTCAGCTACAAATGCAGCTCATTTTGCTGCTGCACTCGTTGCAGATGTCCAAGGTGTTCAAGTAGATTTTGATGATGGACACTGTCCTACTTGGAAAAATCAGTTGCTTGCATACAATAATATAAATTTAGCAGTAAATGGAAAACTGCCTGGTGCTCCAATTAGTATCACAACATGCCCAGTACTAATGCTTAGACCAAGAGCATGGAATATGATAGATCATGATATTTTAGTAAGTAAGAATTTTGAAGAAAATTACAAATAAATATTTTAAATAAATCAAGTAGTGTAGTAAATCGAGTATATAGATTAAAAATAATTTTTAACTTTTGTAGATAGATGGTAAAGAAGCAATAGGTCCACTTGTTGATTTTGGAATCCTTATGTATCATAATGCTAGAAAATTGTATGAGGCAAATAGTGGTCCATATTTTTATTTGTCCAAATTAGAAGGTTCGGAAGAAGCTAAGCTTTGGAATGATATCTTTGTATGGTCTCAAGAACAACTTGATTTGCCGCAAGGAACAATAAAAGCTTGTGTCTTAATTGAAAATATAATATCAACATTTGAAATGGATGAAATATTATTTGCATTACAAGATCATTGCATGGGCTTAAATTGTGGTATTTGGGATTACTGTGCTTCAATTATAGCTAAATTTGGTAAGTTTTTCATAATTTTTAGAAGGCTGGGTGTTAAATTACTGTATTTTCCATTCAAAACTCATATTGCTTGAATAAGTTGACTGAATATTTTTATAATTTTTAAAGTGTTCATAAAATTTAAATCAAAATTATTATATGCTTTTTACAGCCTTAACGTTCAAGTTTATGAAATTCATTTAAACATGTTTTTTATATAAAAGTATACTTTTAGGTGATCGCAAAGAATTTCTTTTACCAGACAGAAATAAATATGTGAATATGGATCAAATATTTTTGAACAGCTATATGAAACTAGTAGTAAATACTTGTCACAAAAGAGGTGCTTTAGCTACTGGAGGAATGGCAGCAGCTATGCTGCAACCAGGAACTGATGGGAATGATGGAAAGTAAGCTATTTTTTTATTATTGTTTTAATATGTTTTAATGTTATATTTTGTTCACAAAATGTATAATACTTCATTGTTGATCATGATGAAATTAAAATAATTTTGTCTTTACAATTAAGAAAGTTTACATGTGATTAAAAAGTCTTTTAAATAAAAAGATTGTCTTGGCACAGAAGCTGCTATGACTGTAAATATGAAAGTTTGTGGATTTGATTCTCATATGAGGGAAATGAATTATTTTCATTTCTTTACTCTCTACCAAACAGAAGAAAGCCTTGAGCTTTTGGTTCCTTTTGCTTACTTTTTAGACATAAGCCAAGCACTGACTGATATACAAAACATAAATAACATTATATAAATTAGATAGTTACTTATTTACATGCATTGTGTAATTTATTTACAAAGAAAAATTAATAAATGTACTTTATTCTTAGAGTACTAAAGATAATACTTCCTTAATATGATAAAGTGATAGTTGTATTGATAACAAGTTATCATTTGTGACCTATGATTGACTTTATGTTGCTACAATAAAATATGAAATGTTAACAAAATACATTTTATGAAATATACATAATGAATAATGTTTGTGTTTTATACTAAGTACATTAAATATACCTTTGGAAAAAAATTAAAAATATTCTTATGCTAGTTTTGTACTACATATATATCATATATAATAATCCATATTGTATTTTTTACACTTTATGATATACAGTTTATATATTTGTATATATTTTGTATAGCGTCTAGTATATTTTCGCATTTTCTTATGTGGAGCTAATCAAATGATCCTACGATGATCTTTTTGATAGATGGTCAAAATATATTGAAAAAAAAAATATCTTACAATTACAGATCTAAAGCTATAATAAGTAAGGTTTTGGAAGCTAAATCAAAGGAGATCGAGGCTGGAGTCGATGGATTTATGGTGTATGATACACGCATAGTTCCTCATGTAAACGAGGTAATTATATACATATGTTGATTTGTTTAAATATTTAATTTTAGCAACTTTATATAATGTATATGCAACAAGAAACTATATTTTAACGTCCAATTTATACTAAAGGAAATGTTAATATATAGCTTCACGTTTTGTCCTGCACATGGCATGGCAGGCAGAGGGAACTGCTGGGACCATATGAACCTAGTGTTAAGACACTCCGTTTCTTTTTTTTTGTCCCTGCTTTCACTGTACCCGTTTTCCGCCTTTTTCGAGGCAGTGCGTGTTGAATGGCGGAAATCAATATATAATTGTAATATATAAAAATAGTACAAAATGTCTTAATTTTTACATTAATTTAACAAATAACATTTCTAAATAGCAGTTAGAGCTGTTTTGTGTTGTCATAGCAAAAACGTCCCAATTTACTTAGTTTAATATACGCTATAAGTTCATTTTTCATCATCACACCTGACTCATTTAGCTTTTATAATTCAGGATCTAGTGTAAACCTTTTGTTAGTAAATTTAAACTTTAATCCCGGTTAGTAAATTTAAACTTTTATATAAAAATCTTCCATTCACAAATATTTTCTTATTAAGTAACGGTTATAAAGGTCGTACAATCGATATATTTTTTTATAAAATTTAAATCTATTCGCGTTCAGGAACCATGAAATAATGTATTATGCTTTTAAAATGATTCACAGTAAAAACTGTTGAATTTGCATAAAAGAAAATGATTAATTTCGTCTTACTATGAGTACAGCTATAATGTGGTTTTTTATAACTTGTTTTTTACGTAATAGGGGGTTATTTGTTTTTGAATCTATATAGATAATTATTGTATCAATTAAATTTTGAATTTTACTAGTATCATTAAAGGTATGGCTTAAGTGAATAATATTAATATTTATATAAAAAACTCATACCGTAATAAAGAATAGTGAATATAAATGAATCGTGTAGTCGATATAAGAATACATTTCTTTTTATTTACAATTAACTAGACATAGAGTTACGAGGTCCCAAACGTAATGTAAAAAAATTATATATATTGGGGAATTTTCGTCTGAAATGTTAAAAGAAGGTTTACTTATCACTAGATCCTCAACATTTTCAGCCTAATGTAAAAATATAAGAATTATTTACGGACAGCAAAAAAAATTCTGTTTATTTTTTTAATACAGCTCTGGAAGAAAAGTGGGGCAAGTCCGAATCAAATTAATCGTGTAATTAATATTAATGTTAGTTCACGGGATTTACTTTTAATTCCAACCGGTGGAGTTACTATACAAGGTCTAAAACACAACATCGCTGTGTCCATCTTGTTTATATACCACTGGTTGGCTGGTATAGGACATTTCTTTTACAACGGCAACGTAGAGGATTCGGCTACAGCGGAAATATCAAGAGCTCAAATCTGGCAGTGGATTCGATTCTCGGTAAGTGTTTTTATTTGCGAGATTCTAAAAGCTTAGTTTATATTATTATTTTTAAGGTACTTTGATGGTTTGTGATTTATATTATACTTATACATATAAATCACAAACTATCAAAGTACGTATGTTTAATTTGAATTTACTTATATGGATATGAATGTGTATGTGTATATGTTTATATTATTGATTTATTTATATTTTCGTATGTTTATGTGTATTCATAAGCATATAAAAATATTAATAACTAGTCGGGTGTAATCGGCCGACTAATCGGCGAAATGGATTATTTGTTGGGTGTCTTTTACGAATAGTTGCCATTGCCAACTAAAATTTTTTATAAAAATTGTGCATTGTATTATTTGCAATAAAGAATATATATTAATAAAGGCTAACAACAAATCAATCTGACCTAAAAAATTATCGCGAAAATCAAAAATCCTAATGCTTTCATATTTATTTTTAACGATGAACTTTGATGATTAATTTTTATTGAAATTATACACTATAGTTATGATATACGTTTTGACGTACTGAAGTTATAATTACAACGATTCCTAACTTCAAATTATTATTTAATATACAAGGTGTATCTGACACGGCGGCCGTTATCAAAACTACATGTAGGGAAAAATATTTCAAGGCTATATACAAAAAACTAATTCACAACTATCAATAGTTTAGGCTCAGGATTATTTTTCCCATTTCACGATATATATACGTACTGTGTAACGCGTGAGGAAGTTATAATTAATTACGAATGACGTATAGACCTCGTACTACAAAAATACTATCAAACGTTGTCAATCTGTCACCTTTCATTCAAAAAATAAGGTAATGAGAAAGGGATATATCTCTTTCCCGCTCTCACAGGATAGTGTACGCTTGCGTCATACTTGAGAAATGGTGTTTTATTTTGGAACAATAATTGAATTATTTATTTTGTTTGAAATTTTTTTATTTTATTTTTGAAAATTTTACTTGTTTTATAATTTTACCAAGCTTATGAAGGCTAGTTAATACTATGCTTTAAATGAAAGTCGCGGTAACATCCACACCTGTATATTTATAACAATGCTTTATTTTTCTTTGTTTTTGCGTACTTATCTGATTAATAGTACAAGAATAGTAGCATAATAAGATATATATGTAATTCTTCTATGTATATTTTTGGTTTTTAAAGTGTTAATATACACTAACGATAGAGAAATACTTAAAGCTGCCGCTTCGTTCATAGTTTTATGTTTTTTTTAGCTATGTATTATATTTTTGAATATATTTGTCGAATTCGTACACCTGGTTTGACTATTTTATTAAACATCTATATTAAAAAGTATGCAAAAAAAACTTTCGTAAAGAAATATTATTTATTATTAACTTAAATATTTTTCAGGCGCGTCTAGAAGACGACACGAAACAAGTCAATCCGAAACTGGTAGAAAAAGTTGCTTCAAATTTTGTTACGCACGCGCACAAAAATTTGTGTCGCTCAAACGCTGAAAGGAAAAGAATGAATGCAGCGAAATATATGAGCTTAGAACTATTTCTATGTAGAAATCCACCGGAGTTCATAACAACTTATCTAAATGATAATCACAAATTTAGAACGTTGCATAATAAAGCGCTTTTGAGTAATCTTTAATTAAACTTACACTCAGGACCGTAGCTAAGGAGGGGCATTGTGGGGCAATGCCCTATCTTAAAATCACAATAAAATACAATATTTGTCTAGACATAGCTATTGAATGTACCTATATCACTAGGTGATCGATTTAGGGGCCCGTGCTTTGAGGGCAGATCAATTATAGTATTTTTCTTACTTCTGCCCTACCTCTAACCAATGCTGCCCTACTCCAAATTCGACCCTAGCTACAGCCCTGCTTACACTTGCTATACACTTTGGTTGAGTTTAGCGATTTGTTTTTGGGTTTATTTCTAATATTTGACTTATACATAGGTATGGTTGTATTTTTGTTACATTTTGGGTCTTTGATAATAATTAATGGAATATGTGTATTTTCGAGTATAATGAGATTGCTATAGTATTTTTTTAAAAATATTTTTTTGTAAGAGATTTTAATATAAATTTGGAGTATGAAATTTAATGGTGCACCTTAAATATTTCTCGCAGGAATAAATAATTTTCATTTTCTCAATCTATTAAAGAAATATAGCTATATAATGTTTGAAATGATTATCAAGACTATGTCTAAAAATTTGCAAAATTAAAATGTTGTTAAGAAATACTTAATAATCTAGCTTGTAAGGGACAAGTAATAAAGTAATTTTTCCCAGTGACTTGGAATTCGTGCAATATTTACATATATATAACTTTGTATTAATTTTTTTTACAAAATTATACATTCCAAATTGTGATCTTAATAAAAATATTTTTATTTTATGGTAATTTTGGTTTTATTTCCCAATAAAAGTATTGTGTATGCATAAAACCATTAATTTGACCTAAATGATAAACTTTTAGCTTCACGCTTTATCCCGCATATTGCAGGGTAGGCAGAGGGAACTGTAGGAGACATAACTTAGTGTTAAGACACTCCATTGATTAATCTTTCCGTATTTTTCGAGGCATTGCGTGTTGAGTGGCGGGACTCAACACCGCGCTTTGCCTAGTTTCCAGAGCGAAGAAAATGAAAATAGAAAAATCCATCTTCCCAATCCATCTTAAATCGTCTTGTTTACAGGCAGACGGGACGCCTCAGCGCCATGGTGGTCCTCACTAAAACTAAAAAAGAATAATCTCTTTCTCTTATTAATTCCGTCTTAATAACGTCGCCCAAAATGCTTCTTAGCCCAAAGACTATAAGAAATCTTCAAATTAAATTTATATAAAGGATATGGTCCCGATATGAGTTTATTTTATATTTTTTTAGAATTATGAGCAAATGGATATAGATATATGACATGTATATTCATTAAAATTATTGTCTATATTCCATATATACATCAGAATGAACAAATTTTCATTCAATGTAGCACTGAATTTATGAAAATATGTTGCTAATTTTTTTCAACGTATTTCTTGAAATTATAATTTTTTTAGCTTCACGCTTTATCCCGCATATTGCAGGGTAGACAGAGGGAACTGCAGGAACGTAGTGTTAAGTCTCAGTTGTTTAGTCTCTGCTTTCTCCGTCTCCGCTTTCCGCCTTTTTCGAAGCATTGCAAGACAACAAAATAAAAACACAATATTACTGTAAGATTTCAAATTTATATAGTTCAATTTTTATAAAGCACAAAAGTATACAAATGACAATATTATTAGCAATTAATAAAGAAGAATAAAAATTTAATTACAATTATAATTTTTTAAAAACATGTAATTACATTCTACATAATAAAATATAAGAGAATAACAGAACTATCATATAAAAATGTACACCATATTTTTTTTTCAATTAACAACAAAACAAAATTATTGACATACAGTATAAGTAATATGGATAAATCAATGCTAGTGATGTGCCAGAGTGTTACACAATATAATTGCTGATACATATAATTGATGGCAAGATCCGCAGATTTCTTGACTTTCTTATTTGCCAAATATTTGGTTTAAAAGCAATCTTGCAATCAAAATGCTCTTTTTCTGTTTTTTATATTCTTATTTATTTTTTATAGTTATTCTGAAACATAGATAACGAAAGCAATGTTTTATCTGTTTCGGATATCCGCAAATATGAATACGGATATCCGATACATCACTTATTATTATTTATAACTGTTTAAAACATGCAAATAATGTAATATTTATATTGTAGTGATCTTGTGATTTATGTTGAAAACCTTACAGTGTGTAGATGTCATTTGATAAACTTAACAAAAGCCATGTAAAAATAGCTATTTCACTTAGTCTATATATTTATTTAAATAACAACATAAAATAGCTGTGCAGTGCAAAAAAATATTTTTTTTATTTATTTCTTTTACCATAGTCATAATATTAGAAAGTCTTTACAATATGTTACAGGCTTAATAATATATAATATATTATTATTAATAATATATAATATATTGACTAACAGAACCTCAACCTCATGTAATCCATCCAATATACATAATAATATTTTACTAAATTAATATTATACACGAGTTTTGTTCCCATAGTCTTGTCTTGTGAGTGCTCAGCAAAGCTTTTTTGCAATATCTATAATTTAAGCATATATTTAAATTGAGCTTAAATTATATAGTAAAAATATTTAAATACATACATGATATGTCTATATTCTAATAAGAATACAAAGAAATTCATGATACTTATATTAGTGTAATTATTATTTTGCCCTTTTCACCTTTTTCTTGCTTATATACATATTATAAAATATGTTGCATGTATATTTGGTTTTTAATGGAAACTGTGATTGTTAATAAATAATAATATTAAACAAAACTAGCACTTTTATTATATACAATGTTGAATATATATATTTGTGTCATATTGGGAAAAATATATATATACATATATTAAAATTAAACCAAAATTATCCATTGAAATAGGACATTATAATATATATTTTTAACAAATTAAAAAATTTTCAGGTTTACACACTATAACAATTACATAATTTTTTCTTTTGGTCACACACATTTCAAATATATATACATATATAACATATAGTTCATAATATTAGTGCTTAGCAAAATTAATATTACGCTATGATACAGTGCATCTTGAGTTCTGTTCTCCGCCTACTCTTTGTCTTGTAAGTGCTCGGGCAAAGTTTGTGTCCCTTGTATGTATATTTGTACTGGTATTAGAATTTTCCTCTTGCATTGATAGAGCTAGAGCATGTGCAAGTGCCTCGTCTTCAGTCTGAAATTAAATTATGGCTATTAGAATGCAAATAATAATGCAAAAGTGTTTACTTTAACTTTTTTTTTAATTTATTTTATTTACTTAAAAACAAAATACTATTTAATTTAATAAATATAATTATTAATAAGAAATCACAATAAAATCATTAAAAATTAATATATTTTTATAATCAACATATAGTGTATATTTATTATTACTATTTTATAGTATAATGGCTATAGAAAACCATATATTTATTAAATATTTATTAAATATTTCAAAAATATACTGTGTACCCCAGATAAGCTTTCTGACTAACATCTGCCTACTTTGTCTTAACTAAAGCTAGTTATCATTTTCTCTTTAAAAAGTAAAACTTTGATTTTAAAATAATTTTAAAATATTACATACCATGTTTCCTTGCACTTCACTAAATGTTGTAACAGGAACAGATGCGGGGGTTCTATTTGCTATATTAATTTGATTTGCCTTCATACGCGCCATCGCCGCATTCCTGTGAAACATTAAAGTAATCAGATAAGTTTGAAAGAAAATATGATAGTACATATATATTTATATATATATATATATATATATATATATATATATATATATATATATATATATATATATATATATATATATATATATATATATATATATATATATATATATATAATGACTTATCACTTCTATCATCACAGCTTAATCATCAACACAGGGAATAAAATATAACTATCAACTCTTTAAAAATCTATACCAAATAATGTAACTTACGCAGCTTGTCTTCTTTTTGCAGCTAATTTTCCTTCACAAGCATGGTCAGCCATATGTCTGTGTCTTAAACAATAATTTAGTGAACACTCCCCACACACAAGTGGCACCATTTCCTTAGTTTTACATCCTTTGAAGGAACATCTATTAGTAAATACCTGTAAAAAGTAAATTTATTATAATAAAAGTTTTATATTCTATTAGGTATTTTTTTATTATTATGTGTTCTCATATAGACAAGAACTTATTGGTATTAAGACTTCAATTTAAGCACCCAAAAACAGAGAGTGGGTACTGAGAAAAAAATTCTAAATAAAAATACTACTAAAAATGCTAATTAAAGACAATTTCGTAGCATTCAATAATAATAAATCATTTTGTAATTTTGTAGGCTATCTCACAGCATATCACTTTAAAAACCACAATTACAAATAACTAAATTATCATATCATCCTGGTTAGGTTCAGTAGATAAAATAATAAATTTAAAACAGCATGAAAATATTTCAAAAATCATATATTCATAAATGTAGGTAACATTTTTGTAAGTCATATCTCTCAATGTTAGCAATATATCAGCACTTTTGGTAGGATATGAAGAAGTTTAATAATATCAAATTCTAATGTATTAATTCTGTTGCTTTAAGTGATGTTATTTCTAATTAAGATGTAACAGATATTCAAGTGTCACATCCGAAACAGAAATATTTCATTCAAAGAATTATATGTATCTGACAGAATATTTTTAATTTTTTGGCATAGTTATTTACCTTCTTCCTCCTTTCTCTAGCAGGATCTGACATACACTGATTGTCTATATGAGCTTCAACTGCCACGTCTGGTGGTTCCCCTCGTTTACCAGGTACTGGAGCACCACATAAGGGGCATTGAGGCACTTGAACATCTCTTGTGTTTGGTGCTGGACAGTCATGTTTAACATATGCAAAGTGATCTGAGCTGAAAATTAAATAATTTTTGTGATTGCAGCAGCATTTTGGGCATATTTCAAAGTGATTATAGTTAGTCATTGTCTATTTTCATTTCTTGACTCACAATTTCCTTAATTTTATAAGTTGTACTGGTATTTTATTACAAATAGTATCTTTTGACTTGTGGTGTAATGAGTGATCTCAAAAATTCAAATAATTCATTTCATATATATAAAAAAAAGTGAAGGTATCTAATATGTTCATTGCCAATTAACTTAAAGAATGACTCATAACATGTACAAGTGGGAGGGTATTGTGAAATAATTGAGGGTTTCCTAAAGTAACTGTATTTTAAATATATATCAGCCAGTATTTCCTCATTCTCAATTAATACATATAAAAAAACTTACCAATAAGCTTCTTTGCAAGCATCACATTTCACAGGTAGGAAATCTGGAAAAAATCTCTTTTGGTAACTCATCATCTATAAAGCTATAACTAAATAAAATATATGAATTATCAATTTAAATAAAATCTTAGCTGATATAGTAACTTACCTAATTTGTTACATGATTTATATGAGCAATTTTTTCCAATATGAGGAAACTCCATTGTGATTATTTTTCACTATAACCCAGTTCAGCTGTTATTGAAGTGAAGACAACACAACAAAAAATATAGTAATGACGAAACGATTTCTTACTACAGCAATATATACGTCTGCGGTGTTGTTAGCTTTTTGCTATCGTCATTCCAGAAGTACAATCACCATGAATGAACGTCGTTTTTTTTTACTTGACTTGTTTTGAGATTCGTTTGTATTTGTCAAAGTCACTGTCAAGTTCAAAAATAGAAATTTCTAGAAAATATTGTATGTTACATACATTGTTTCACTAAGTGTAAAAAATATCATATATTATTTATTTCACTTTAGAAAACACAAGAAACTTGTGCTTTCTTTTATTTTTTGGTTCCATAATTATAATAAATTAAAAAATATTATTAATGCATTTCCAGTCATAAGTGAATGACCTTTTGTCCTAAAGTGACATGTGTCAATAGATGTCATTTCACGTCGGTCGTGTACATCTGGGGTCGGCCTAAGAGATTTTAAGTTTTACCTAAATTACAATTAAATAAACAATTCCACACCGTGGATTTATAAATAAACTGGGTTTCATTGAAGAAATTATTATAAAAATGAGCAAGTTGATTCCCTCTGCAGCCAAGCTGTTTGGCGGAACCACAGTGACGGTGGGGTTGATGCTTTTAATTTGTTCTCAAAATATTTTTGGGCTATGTCGTAGAGTTATAGATCAATTTATATAGCCTTTATAGTAAAATATTGTGATTTTTTTATTTTAGAAAGCAGCCGCCCCAGTAGTCACCGGCGAACGTGAAATATAGTACAAAATCGGAGGCATCTTTCGAAGTTAAAGTGAGTTTCGGCATATTTATGAATATTTTTAAAGTTTTCATCCATGTACTTTTGTATATATTTATGATTTAATTTTTTTATTTATTAAATATAAGAAAGCTTTAGAATTTAAAAATTGAAAGTTCTTACTTATGTAACATAACCTTCAAAATGTCAATGTTATTTGTGATTAATTAAACAGATATGCTTAGAGAAAATTCTATATTACAATAATGAATAGAAAAAACCTTTCTTAGTGCCTTGTGTTTATGGTCACTATTTTCAAATTTGAAACTGAGTATCACTGTTTTTTAATATTATTTACTTTTTTAGCCTTTCAAACTCCACAAATTGGATAAAGGTCCTGCTACAACAGCCACATTAACATCTGAAGATGCTCTCCAAATGTATGAAAAACTTGCATTACTTAGGAGGATTGAAACTGCAGCAGGCAATTTGTACAAGGAAAAGATCATTCGTGGTTTCTGTCATTTATATTCAGGTAATTAAAACATGTAAAAATCTTTCCTTTGTTTATCATATAATTATGTATACATAATATGTGTTAGATTTCTTATAAGAATATTTCATAATCTCAACAATGTAGTATACTGTACACATACATTTATTGATGTAAAAATATGCTTTGTATATGTATTTTATATTTTAAATAATAATATTGCTTTAACTTTAAAACAAATAATTCGGAATAAAAGTAAAAGTGACTTAGGATTACATTATATTAGCAGGGCTACATGATGTAGCTATAAATAACTATAATAAAGTAATAAAACATATTAATTTATATGCTATTGAAACAATTGAGTGTTTTTTCATTCATATAGTTTAATCAATGGCTAAGATAAATATACATATATAACACATCTTACATCTTTTATCTAAATACAAATCAGTTTATGTATATCTTATCTTTGCTGAGATAGTGAAACAACAGTTTATTTTTATATGGAAATACTAAGAAATTTTTTTTTTTGGTTGGCATGTTTATAAAGGATTTTGAATGTTTTGTTTTTGTAAAATTTACCTCTTATAAAAATGTGATCATCATATATATTTCCAATTGTAGGAATTAATTATTTCTATTTACTAACTATTTAAACTGTGAACACAATGGACATTAAGGAATATGTTGAACATGCAGTATTATACTGCATACTTACATTTCCATCAGAAAATAGTTCAGAGAGAACAGAAAGAGCTTATTTCAAGAACTCTCTCTGTTCAAGAGATTTTAAAATTATTCCATTTAGCAATAACAATTTACATAGACCTCCCACTCCTAAAACCGACTTGCTAGTTATAATACTCAGATATACAATTTTGTCGTAGCTTTTCGCCTTTAATTATTCTTTCTTGAACATCCTAGCGTAACCAAAATATTATTTTTCCAGCTCAAAACCACAACTGTACTTAGTCTTTGTAAGAATTCAAAAGTATTAAATCATTTCTTATTTTACTTTCTGCTCAGTCAGCTCAATCTTCTCCCACATTTGCATTCACTATACCAAATTCTTTGTTGGTAGTGCAAGAAGCATGTTTTATAAAGTAGGACTCCCTTCCATCTACGCATTACTCTTTCGCGGTAAAAATCTCACATAACATTCTCATATCCACACTATCCAAATTATTTGAAAGCAATGGTAATTAAAAATTATTTACGAGGTCATAACAAATATGTTTTACTTATCTTAGGCCAAGAGGCGGTAGCGGTAGGTATGCGTACGGCAATGCGTGAGGTAGACTCGGTTATCACGGCGTACCGCTGTCACGGTTGGACCCACCTCATGGGAGTCAGCGTTGTCGGTGTTCTTGCTGAACTGACGGGAAAGCAAACTGGATGTTCCAGGGGGAAAGGAGGTTCTATGCACTTGTATGGACGTAACTTTTACGGTGGTAACGGGATTGTAGGTGCTCAGGTGAGTTTAAAAGTTTTAATGGAATTAATATGTTTTATTGTTTTTTTTTTTATATGTAGTACTTTTTGAGGATTTTTTTCTTAGATTTTTACTTTACCTTTTGCAAATTGCCCCTTTTGTTAGTTAATTTATAACAACCATTATTATTTTGTTTAGTAAATACTTCCGTGCAATAGGTAGAGTATTTGACTATAAACGCACTCCTTATATGAGAAGGCATTATTAACAGCTTAAAGTTAAAAAAATCATATTGTCAATAGTAAATTTTCTTTTTAAGGTACCACTCGGTGCAGGTGTAGCTTTCGCACACAAATATAATGCGGACGGTGGTGTGAACTTTGCCTTATACGGAGATGGCGCGGCGAACCAGGGACAGTTATTCGAAGCTTACAACATGGCGAAGCTATGGGACTTACCTTGTGTGTTTGTTTGCGAGAACAATGGATATGGTTAGTTGATGACATAATAACTTCAAAACTTTTATTTATTCTCGGAAAACACGTAACACATGTGTATATAATGATGTGAAAATTTTTATTTTTTTCTTTGAATTTGCTACCGAAAACTAGAGAATTGTTTAAAGTTTATGGCTATGAAATATATTGTTAGTTCAAATTAGAAAGAAAAGACTAAGCCGCTTGTATTAATGTGTTGAATCATATTGTTTCTATATATTTCAGATCTATTTTCGCATTTCGTAGACATATTCACATAATTAAGTACAAAAGTAAGGCGCTTCAGTTTAAGACTTAATTTCGAATGTATAACCTAAAAACCTATTTAGAAAAGAATGAAAATGCCAACATTTAATTTGTAGAAAAAAGAAATAACATTTTGTACCGGGAAATTTGCAGTTTGAAATTTCTAATTATTTTATGACTGAATTTCTAGTTATATTATAAATAAATAAGAGGTATTAAAGGAAAGACGCTTTTTTCCTTTAATACCTCTTATTTATAAAGTAAAATATCAAAGATACTGGAGAAAAGTCACGTAAAAAACGTGATGACTCCCCGAAGAACATATCAAAAAAAGAAAAAAAAAGAAATGTCCCACTGAGTTTCTTGCTCCGGTTCTTCTTAGGTCTGAGGCATTAACGAACCGCTGGTAAAATAAATTCAAACTTTCAAAAAATGAAGCATGTTCTTCAAGCATCTTCTTATTTTAAATAAAATAAATTATTTGACTTTGACTTTGTATGAAGAGGCTAATGACAGTGGACGAGGTGAAACAGGTATACAGCGTTTGGCGCTCCGTGTTCTCTAAATACCTCGCTAGGGATAAAGCGTGAAAATGTGTGTGTGTGTGTGTATTTATTATAATAGTTGTCGTAATATCCAGTATGATGATAAGGTAGTCACTCTGTATTTGTTGATACATTTTTATATTTTTTTGTCATTTATAAGTAATATGTTATATTCATTATAGCTACTATATTATCATGTACAGACAGCGTGTAAGAGTTATAAGGTATTAAATAGCTTCCTACCCTAGGTATGGGCACGAGCGTGGAGCGCGCGTCCGCCAGCACGGACTACTACTCGCGCGGCGACTACATCCCCGGCGTGTGGGTGGACGGCATGGACGTGCTGGCCACGCGCGAGGCCACGCGGTTCGCGATCGACTACTGCTCTAGTGGGAAGGGTAAGTTTTTTTTTTTTCAGCTTCACGCTTTATCCCGCATATTGCAGGGTAGGCGGAGGAAACTGCAGAACCTAGTGTTAAGTCACTCCGTTGCTTAGTCCCTGCTTTCTCCGTCCTTCAATCTGTCAGTTTTTTTAACGTTTTTTTAATGTCTTCACGCTTTGGCATGGTAGGCAGAGGGAACTGCAGGAACTACAGGAATCTAATGTTAAGGACACTCTTTTGCTTAGTCCGTAGTAGTGGCAGAACGTTGCGCTTTGCCTAGTATTCAGAGTGAAGAAAATGGAAATAGAAAAATTTATTGTCCCCGAGTGGGAATCGAACCCACAATTACTAGTTACACTATTTTAAATAGATTTTTGAAGGTAACGATTTAGCTAACTTGATTTTTAGCTAGTTTTTTTTCTAATTTTGTAATCTGTGTGTCCTAGAGCTTAACAAAAGAAAAATCGTCCTATGCTATATTAAATTACTATTGTGCCCATAGTGTCTGTCTGTAATGTCTGGAATTAACGATCTATATAATCTAGAAGTCTTAATAGGGTACTTTAAAATGCACCAATGTCCAAAATCATCTCTGCTTCATGAAGTGATTTGTATGTGAATTGAATTGTTGAATGTGTTATTTGCCTATGATATTATTAAAAGATTTAATTTTACTATGTTTTTACTATAATGTACATTAATTTGCGTTGATAAATACACAAATAACATATATTATATAGTCCTCATCATTATTAACAGCTATTTTCGAGGCAGTTCAATTGTTTTTGCATCCTATTCACATTTAAATTAGCACGCAAAAAAGCGAAAATAGACGTAGTAATAGATTTTGACGTGACAACGTCTTAAATTAGGTTGCGGCTCGGAGTCACATATGAAAAAGTGTAACGCCCGGTAACGTAACGATGTGTCAACTGTCACCGAACTATGATCGGTCCGCCGCGCGTATCACTTGACACATGTACAATGTTTTAGTAAACAAAATATATTTTCTATAGTTAAAGTTTGTGCAATTTATATTATAATTATTAATCATATCAATAAATATTCTACCGAGAAAAAGACGTCACGTAAAATTTTCGCCCGTAAAACCCACTTTACAGGCAACCATTTTTTTCTTAAATATTATAATTATAAAAGAATAGTTATATAAAAGCAATTTTTTCGTCATTATCTAATATCAACAGTGTCGTAAACTTCTAAATACTTGACAGGTCCACTTGTAATGGAAATGGAGACTTACCGCTACTCCGGCCACTCTATGTCGGACCCCGGCACGTCGTACAGAACTCGCGACGAAGTACAAGAAGTGCGACAGACTAGAGACCCCATTACATCGTTCAAGGAGAAGATATTGTCACATGAACTTGCCACCCCTGAACAGCTTAAGGTAAAGTAATAAGAAGTTAACCACTAGGCATTAACGAAAAATCTTGCCTTTGCACAGCAAAAAATTTGTACGTACGTAACAATGGCATCAAATTTTCTCAGTATTATGTTGAAATATTTTTTTTATTTCCTAATATTATATATACTTTTTAGCCGATATTTATTAGAAAAACTTGAGCAAAGGCTTTTTATTTTCACGTTGTACTCAGAAAATAGGGTATCTATATTTACACAAGTTAAGAAACTTATGAAAATTATCTTATCAGAGCGAAAAAATGAAAAAAATTACTACCCCACGTAGAGAACTTCTTAAAAACGGTATATGACGATCTAAACAAAGAAAATTAATGTAAAATCAATATTTTAGGAAATCGACACAAAAGTCCGCAAAGAAGTAGACGATGCGACCAAACAGGCGAAGGCAGACGCCGAAGTCGGTATAGAAGAGCTTGCCGGCGATATTTACTACAACAACTTCGAACCCCAGATCCGTGGAGTCAGTCCCATTGCCGGTCTGCAGCACTTGGAGGTCATGCCTCGTAAAAGAAATTAAACAACCGCCATTATCCCGCTATTAAATCAAATAATTGGATAATTTTAATAATTAACCCTCTTAATATGAACTTGGGGCCCTGTTAAATGGGTACGCAGAATGTGATATAGTATAGTAGCAATGGAAAGCAATAACGGTTTAGTTTTTACAGTTAATTTTCACATTTTTTTTTAAATTTAAAATATAATATACATATCTTCACGCTATATCCGCACTCGGATAGTCAGAGAAGGTTGTGTATTGTTCCGGTATATTTAAAATTGGAACATTCTTTTTAAATTCAAATGGAACAGTTATTCGATATTCAAAAATTAATTTTCTTATAACAGATTAAAAACCATTCCGCCATTTTGTTTTTCAATAGCGGGATGATTTTACATTGATTTCTGAATAATAGATCTTATAGAAAATTAGATTAAAATGTTACCATCATGATTATTAAAATATATGATTGTTATGGAAATTGAATTTAGCTTTTATATTCACGTTTTGAACTAAACTTTATTTTTAATGTCTTTTTAATTATCTTTTATTTATTTTGTCATAAGCGTAAACTGCCTTTTGAAATCAAATATATGTATCCAATAGCACTTTTGTTTATGTTTAAGGGTAGATATTTATTAAAAAAATATTATAATAAAACTAGTTTTTTTCTTATTTTCCATTAACGTTTTTAAATTATCTCATATTTGAGCGAGTGAGGAGCGCAGCGACGAGCGAAGCTCTCTGTTAGTGGGGGTCTATGCATTCTTTGTTCGCTAACTCCTCCTAGACCACTGAACCGATTTTGATCGGATTTGTTTTAAACGATCACTGTGGTCATGAGGAGTGCCAACATATATAAAAAACTGTGATCAGACATTTTATTCTTTCTTTATTTAAATATGATAATTCACAAATGAGAAAAAAAAATACACAAAAGGCGATCTTATGGCTTAGTAGCCATCTCTTCCAGATAACCTTTAGGGCGAAAAGAAATATTTTACACTAAAAGAGGTAGGTAAGAAAGAACTATGAACTATTCCAAGTATATATAAACAAATACATGATACCTATAAGACAATAAATAAGATTATCTAGTATATTAATTCAAATTATACATAAATATATACATTACATACATATACATAAATATATACCTACACGAACATACATACATATATACATAAATACATACATACATACATACATACATACATACATACATACATACATACATACATACATACATACATACATACATACATACATACATACATACATACAATACAATACAAACAAAAGTATTCTAAGGACTTGTCGACAATTGAAGTAAATGATGTTTTACGGCCTTTTTAAACGAAAATAATGATTTTGCCTTACGGATATTTGTAGGCAAATTGTTCCACAATTTAGTCGCTTGAACTGTAAAAGACTGATCATATATTTTCGTTTTATGAATCGGAATGCGTAACGTTAAGTTGCGTGAAGATCGAACCGCATTCCCTGGCGCAGTGATAAATTCAAATTTATCCTTCAGGTAAGAAGGAGCAGTAGGACTGAATAACACACAGTACAAGAAAGTAAGAATACGTAAATTCCGGCGACAACGTATGGGAAGCCACTTGAGCTTTGAACGAAAGTAGGATACATGATCATATTTACGGAGCCCGAATATGAATCGAATAGCCAGATTTTGAATTCGCTCAAGTTTGTTAAGTTGGTCCTCGGTGACATTGGTAAAGCTTGCATCGGCATAATCAAGAATAGGTAATAAAAGAGAATTTGCTAGCATAATTTTGGTGGGTATAGGTAGAAAAGAACGTAATCTTCTCAATGATTTTAACGCCAAGAACGTTCTTTTGCTAATATAATTAATATGGGCTGACCACGATAGGGATTGATCAAAATACACCCCGAGATTTCGCACGTTACTACAGTAAGGTATGCAGACACCATTATAAGTAATAGATGGTAAAATTGACCAGTCAATTCTGCATATCAAGCCTGGACTACCCATAACGATAACTTGAGATTTGTTTGGGTTTACGTTTATGCCATAAGACTGACTCCATCTGAGAATTGCCTCGAGGTCGTTGTTGACGTCCCCAATTGCACTTGACAAGTCTTCAGGTTTACAATGCCGGTAAATTTGGATATCATCTGCATACATGTGGTAGAGAGAAGAGATATTTTGACTAATTGAGTTTATAAACATTGAAAAGAGCAAAGGAGATAGCACGCCGCCTTGAGGTACCCCGGCGAGGACGTCACACCAAGATGAGAATTTCTCATCTAAACGAATGCGTTGCCGTCGCCCTTTGAGGTAACTGCGAAACCATTCTATCACGGATGGAGATATGTTAAAGGAATATAAAAGTTTTAATAATATGTCATGATCAACGTTATTAAAGGCATTACTAAAGTCTAAAAGAGTTAAAATAGTAAATTTTTTATTATCCATGTTCCAGCGAATATCGTCAGTAACCTTAATTAAAGCAGAAGTCGTACTATGACCTGTTCGAAAACCAGATTGAAATGGACTAAGGAGAGAGTTTCTACTTAAGTAACGGCTCAATTGTTGGTGGATTAATTTTTCAAAAATTTTGGAAAGGAATGGAAGAATAGAAATAGGACGAAAATCGGAAGGGGTTTTCGGATTTCCATTTTTAGGCAAAGGGATTACCTGAGCACTTTTCCAAATATCTGGAAATTTGCTGCAAGTGATGGAAAAATTGAAAATGTTTTTTTTTTTTTTTTTTTTTTTTTTATATAATATAGGTGGCAAAATGTGGACTAATATTGGACATACGGTATCAAGGATAGGAACAATCATACTACGACTAATGCAGTCATAACCGACAGCGTTCGAGGCCATAGATTGTATATTCCTTTTAACATCACATTCGGTGAAAGAGCTGAAGTAAAACGGTTTAAATTGAGGAGAAGGCAATAATGAAAGAGTGTTAATTGTTTGCTTTTTAGAAGCAGTATCGACTACATTGTATGCAGTAAAGTGGCTATTCAGGATATTAACATCAATGTTGACCGAAACTGATTGCTGAGATTTGCCAACTCCTAGTGACTCAAGAAACTTCCAAGTTTTAGCAGTGCCGCCGTTTTCGACAGATTTATAGATATGGCGTCTTTGTGCATCTCTACATGATGTATTGCAGCGGTTCCGAGCTCTAATATATTTTACGCGGTTTTCATCATTGTCATTGAGTTTAAAATTGTGCTTTGCTACATTTTTTTTATGCATTAGTGATTTTAAATCTGAATTGATCCATGGCGCAGGTAAATGTTTAATTTTAACTGGTTTAATGGGAGCATGTAAATCATAAAGTTGCTCCAAAAGAGAGTTAAAAATCTCGACTTTACTATCAACTGTGTCTGCTAATATTACTGGACTCCAATCTATATTTTTAGCATCGTCACATAGACGATCTCTGTCCATACCACCAAAATTACGTAACAGAAGTATTCTTGATTTAAATTTAGGAGGACGAATTTTGTAAGAGAGATAGATTAGATCGTGAAAAGAAAAGGCATCAGCAGGACATTGTCCATGCTTTGAGACGAAATCTGTAGAGGATACCATAATCAGGTCTAGAAGCGAGGGAGTACAGCCAGGGGAAACGTGGGTAGCAGAGAGGGGAAGTATACGTAAGTTGCAAGATTCTGTAATTGCTACCAGTTTTTTACTACGTATGTCATTTTTTAACAGACAGGTGTTAAAATCTCCCATAAAAATAGAGTGACTGTATGAAGGTAGCATATTTTCTAAAAGGTTTTCTAAAGATGAAAAATAATTATTTGAGGGAGAGGGGCTATAGAAAACGCCTAAAAGGATTTTCGAGTGGGACATGAGTACCTCGATTAAAAGATGTTCAGTTGAATCAACGGGAGGAGGTTGAGCAGACGAGCTGACTATATTAAAGGATATATGAGATCGTAGATAGATCGCTACTCCACCCCCACCCTTTCCAATGCGATCATTGCGAATCAACTTAAAACCGGGTAATGAGTAGCTAGATGAAGGTAAGCATGGTTTAAGCCATGATTCAGAAATGAGGATTGCATGAATATTGCGGGACTCAAAAGATGCAAGCATTTCAGGAAAATGGGCCGGAATACTTTGGGCATTGATATGAATGACATTGAAATTTTTCAAACAGGTTGAGAAGTAAGAATCAAGGGTTACATTAAGTGAAGGGATAGACGTACTGTGGAAACTGTCACTACGAGATGAATTGTTTGACGATAAAGAATTAAAAACATCACTAGGTATATCACATAATCCAGACATAATAAAAATATATTAAATAATAAAAAGTATGTATCAATATATAAAAATGTACTATCTATAATATAAATAAAATAAGAAAAAAACAATAAATAAACAAATAAAATATACAAATAAAATAAGTAAATTAAAAAAATAAACTAAGATAAGCTAAAGTTATATAATATAATAAAATTAAGGTAATTATATTTATTTTCGACCCGCCAGTCTAATGGTTGTAAATTAAAATTATACAACAATATACTATAAAATATTAAAAGAACTATTATTATTAAAAAAAATATTAAAAGAACAAAAAAAAAAAAAAACAGAGAAAGTACAAGAAAAAAAAAAATGAAAAGAAAAACAAAAATAAATACATAAATAAAAGCAACCAAAATATAAACAAAAAAAAAAAAGATTATACAAAACATTTTATGTAAGCTGTTGAAATGGTCGATGGAGCAACAACATAAGTAAATGTCACTGTCAAATAAAAGTGACTACTCATTTATTTATAACAAATACATTTTTGTTGTTGTTACATTTTTATTAATAAGTTTAAAATTATAGAATTTGATTTGTGAATAGTCAAAAGTGTCTTTAGTATATAAACTAGCAACAATAATAAATATAGTTAAATATTCTTTCTTAAAAATAGTAAAAAGATATATATTTATATATATTAAATCTAATTAAATTAACCTAAATGATATTCAACAATATTAAAATACATATTATAAAAGAATCAATAAATAAAATTACTAAATTTTAACTAGAACTAGAAAAAGATATACAAATATAATGTGGTTTGCAGTGCAAAATTATAACCAAAAACAGCCTACATAAAAAGGAAATTTAAGAGGAAAAATAATTAAATCTATTTTTTTACAATTCGCTTAGGTCTAGGATTAGTTGTTTTGAGAGATTTGATAGTTGCAGCAGAACTTGACTCCAGAGGTGGTACATTATTACCAGAAACAGCCATTGGGATGGAATTTAACTCGGCCAATGTAGTAATGTGATGTTTTAAACCATCCTCACCTTGGATTATTATAGTGCCATTTCTTGTCCAGCACTTTGTGATGCCAAAACGTTGTCTAGCAGCCATAAATGTTCTATGTCTGGGTTGAGTTAGAAATTCAGACAATGTGAAGCCAGAACCTTTTAAGTTAGTTTTACTAGCCCACACTTTGTCTCTCATATTCTTATCTTTAAACTTCAAGAGAATTGTGCGAGGCTTACTTCCATTGGGATGTCCTAACCGATGGCAACGACTAAATGAACTGACTGAAATGTGTGGCACCTTGACATGATCAGTCAGCTGCTTACTCACACAATCAAATATCTCTTCATTTTTAGCTTCAGGAACACCATGTAGCAAAAGAATTTTATGTCTGGACCGCATCTCCATAGCATCAAACTGTTTGGATAATAATTCAACTTGCAGTTGTAAATTTTCTAAGGCTGTCATAACAAAAGAGCGGAATGAATTAAATTGGCTTTGAATATTTGATGTTGGACTTACTGTAGAAGGGCCCGAGCCATTTAATTGCTTCTGAAAATCTAACATCCTGGTGTTGAAGTGGTTAGTGAGCTCTTCCAGCGTGTTCTTCATTGCTTCCATGGTGTTATTGTGTAGATAAATCAATAATTTAGTACACTATTGTTTGAATTGCTTTAAAGGACAACTGGCAGGCAGAAAATTCTTAAAGGCACATATATAAATCAAATTTTACAGTTTTTATTGAAATTAAATATAGCGCGCAAAAATTAACGTGTTTTTTCTTTTCCTCCTACCGTCAAAATATAAAATAATTGAGAAAAAACCAACAAAATTCGATTTTCATTGAAAATGCATTGGATTAGCTTGCGCGTGCAATTTGTTTACATTTAGTCGAGTTACGGCTCGATTCGAGAGCAAAGCTTTTGCCAAATTTGTCGTGTAGTAGTCCGATTTAGGCCATTTTTGAACAATTTTTCACTCCACATATAATTTTGCATACATTCTAATTCGGTTTGTCAAGAAAGTGTCTTTATTGTACCGCTTCCGCGCTCGCTCAATTAACAGGCCGGATGGGCTGAATACCTAGTTACTTTAATTATTAACATAAATGTCCTTAACCTTGTGTGTATGAAACATATTATCTTCAATTGTCCAATATAATTTGTCATAAGGGGTCGGCGGCCCTCTTTTTATAAGCGAAAAGGTTAACAAATAAAAGAAATATATCAATTCCACAATATATTATACATTACAGCCTACATATTGACTATTTAAATACAACAGCGTCCAGATTATACAAAAATATTTAATCACAATTTTATATTGAGCTCATTTTGTTAGTAGCTAAAAATGCTAAACAATTTTAAAGCATATTTATTTTGAATTCACACATCTAACTACATAATTGCAAATCATTTTAGGCAAAAAAGACACAATTATCGTAAAGGCACATAATTATTATCTACAGTTAATGCTAATTATTTAAAAAGGCATTTTTTTTATTTATCTATCAATTTATAATCTATGCGTGTTTTAAAAACAATGGCCACTTATAACTAAATGTTAAATTCCTATATATAAACTATATCTAAGTGTTCATTTTTCTAGATTTAAAGTGCCAATTGCACTAAAGTATATACATTGAAAAATTGTTTTTATTGTTAATATAGAAATTCAGGATGGAGGTATACGTTGAAGCATTTTATATGATTCTATACATTATATTTAAGGGCAAGCTAATGTAGGTTCTATTATAAATATTTACTAATGTCTTTTGCTGAAGGAATGTAACAGGGAAATATAGGTAAGGAATGGAAGGAATAACGTTTTAAAAAATTGTATCTTTTTTCTTGTACCACATTTTGTTAGCATACCAACGAACGATACAAAAATTGGTAAAAAAGTAAAATTTTAGGTATATTTGACGACTTTACATATTTGACTAGAAATAAACTGCCTTGTTATTTTATAAGTTTATAAACTTAAACTAACTTTTAAACGTTGAAAAGTATATAAAAATATATTTGAAACAATGATTCGAATGTACAATTATCCACTTTGTCACAAAAAAATAACAAAAATGGATCTTGTGATTTAAAATCATTTTTTTTTGGGAATCGCTCTTTATAATGCAAAAGTTAAAGTATAAAAATATTTTTAAAAAAGGCGTTCAAAATCCCGTAAGAATTCGATTCATTGATTTGAGCAGATTTGATAAAAACCTAAGTGAATTAATTTCATTTTTAAACAATATTGAAAAACAATATCAACTAGGACATCTATTAAAAGTATCATATTTTTAATACCAAAATTATTTATTGACATTCGAGCTTAAAATCATCAGGTAATGCATGCCTTATACGTTAGTATTTTTATATGAAGTTTGTTTGTTTTGATGATTGCACTAATCTTCCAAACTAATAGTTTGAATAGAAAAGTAATTTTGTAGACATTAATTCATATATAGAGGAGCCTATACGCAGGTAGACTTTAGCTAAGGTCCGAAATACTTCAGACGTTAAATTTCTTGTGACCATGTCACATTTCTGTCTATTTTGCCATAGAGGCGAAGTAGCAGTATTCATTTTTTATCATTAATTCATTAATTTATAAAATTTACGTCAGCAAGATAACATACAATGTTGGACGTTTTGCTTTCAATTCATTAAACATCGAATTGTTACATTAGAAAAACATATTTATGATTATTTTAATAAAACTTTTTATAATAAACCTGTTCTTTAGTCCGTAGAATTGTTGCTATTTTATATTTTTAAAGTGACATTACGTCATATGGTTTAACCGTTATAAATATTAACGATCCTAATAACACGATCCTTTCGAGTACTATAGAAAGAAAAAAAAAATTCGATATATAGTCTATTGAAATGTTACATTTGCTTTGCATTTATTAGAGGGCGCAATCTTATTTTTGGGGCATGTGGGGGGTCAATAGAAGCTTAAACTCAAGTTTTTGGGGTCGCCTCCGTTGTCCCCCGGCCGCCATGTTGGAAAAAGGGGGGGACACACTTTTTTCGCGATATCTTGGAAACTATGCGTCGTACAAAAAAATTGTAAGACCATAATATGTAGCAAATTGTTTTGCCTACAAATATGTATATATAATTTTTTGCCCTAAATTTAAAATTAAAGAAGTTATAAGCAAAAAAGGTGAAAATTTTTTCAATAACAATTCAATTAGAGTCCAGTTAATATACTCTCACAATTTTTTAAAAAATTTACTTATTTATTTTTTTCAACTTTTTTTTTGAACCTTGTCAATTGAACCCGGTCGAGTTCGGAGCGCTGTAACAACGTTTAAGATGAATGAAATAAAAAAATTATAAATAAACATTTTCCTCAAAAGATTATCTACAAGATTGGTCTGACGTTTTTTTTTTATAAAATTTATAAAAAAATGTTATAGAAAAAGAAAATTAGTATGAAAAATTCTCTTTTTTGCTTATAACTTCTTTAATTTTCAAATTTAGGCCAAAATTATATATTTGTAGGCAAAACAATTTGCTACAAGTTATGACCTTAGCATTTTTTTGTACAACACATTGTTTCCTAGATGGCGGCCGGGGGACAAGGGCGGCGACCCTACAAATTTGAAGTTAAGATTCCATTAACTACACCCCCCCCCAACGTGTCCCAAAAATAAAATTGCGTTCTTTAATAAATAAATGCAATATTCGGCCCTTAAAATGATTAATTTCAATGGACCTACATTGCGAAAGCAAATTTCAAATAGAAAAACAACAACTAAACAAAAAAAAATATGGAGATTTAATTTAGGAATTTTAATTGATGGAGTTTTAATTTCTGAAAAAGCAATTTTTATGAATATTAGAAAAATCAAGAGTTCTGCTCTTCCCTCAAATTTTCCTCCGTCTCCTCCACGAAGCCGCACTGCAGCTCGTAGAGGCGCGCGTAGATCTTCTGCAGCGCTATGAGCTCCTGGTGCGTGCCCATCTCCGCGACGGCGCCCTGGTCGATGACGCAGATCACGTCCGCGTTCTGTATGGTGGCCAGCCGGTGCGCTATGATGAGGCACGTGCGCCCGCACGACGCGCGGTCCAGCGCCTCTTGTACTATCTAGTGGGGCGGAAGGTTTTATTATTTTTATCATGGTTTTGTAATTTAGAATTGTGTATAGAGTTCGATATTCGTTGTTTGTAAATTCTAATTTAGGATATAATTTGGGTTTAAATTTTTATATAAACTTGGAAACAATTAATAAGCGTGGCATTTGCTAGTTTGTAGCACTACAAACTTATACGTTGAGTAAGTAATAGCTGTTTTCGATAAAATTTTCTCTTGTGTACTATATGTTAATTCCATTTCAAGCAGAGATGCTCATACTTTTTGCTGTAGAGATCGACTTGACATAAAGTTAAGGGCTTAAGATCGACAATTTATTTTTATGTATTTTTTTCATATCCATTAATTATTATGTTATGTAATTAATTACAATAATTTATTATTATGTTGTAATAATAAGTAATTATGAGCAGTTTTTTATCTGTTACACACATTTGTAGATTTTATAAATATTAGAAATTAAAAATTATCGAAAATAAAATCTTGTAAGTACTAACTTGCTTAACAGCTAAATTCAACAATGGAACGTCTCGCGATCGAACGTTTGGGCACCATTGATTTAAAGAATTGGCATTTCACCGCTTTTAATTACGTACCTTTTACATAGCCACTTCACCCTACCAAAATATTTAAATACAAAAACTCACCCTCTCGCTGTGCGTGTCGAGCGCGGACGTGGCCTCGTCCAGCAGCAGCACGCGCGGGTTGCGCACGAGCGCGCGCGCGATCGCGATGCGCTGCTTCTGTCCGCCCGACAGCTGGGACGCGCGCGCGCCGATGCGGGTGTTGTAGCCCTAGATACCGTTATATAGACTAGTTTTTTTTTCTATTTTTTAGCTTCACGCTTTATCCCGCAGAAACCATAGGAACCTAGTGTTTAGAAACTGCATTGTTAGTGTTATTAACATTCTCTTATTAGCTTTCCTTGTATGTAGTGTTCCTTGTATGTAGTAGTTGAGTAACTATCGTTGGACTGAGAGACAGGGGCTTAAATAGGCTGTCAGTATATACTACCACTGTATGAACCTCTTTAGCCGAACGGTATAAAGCACGGGTCTGCGGTGACTCGATGGTTTTTCGACCAGTGATTTTTTTCGTTTATTTTTACAAATGATTTATATTATCCAATAATAATTATTTACAACAAAAAATTCTTAAAAATTTTAAAATATTTCAGGCTTGTAAAATCGTCATACAGAAATGCTAACATCACAATAAGTTGGATAAAGCATATAAGAATTTCAACACAGCGTGGTGAAAAACATATGGCTTAGCAGTTAAAGCGCTGGACGGTCTCCAATAGATGCTGGTTCAACTTCGCAGCGATTAAATGTTTATACGTTTTCATTAAGTATTTTTAGTATCCTGACATACTAATTTGGGATAACACTTTAAAGATCAAAAAAATAAAAAAAACCTTTATACAATATTGAAGAATTATAAAATATATTAGTTAAATGAATGTTGTTCCTGTTTGTTAACATGTCGCTGCATTAGAACACGTCATACCCAAAACAGTTGTAACGAGTTCAATCAATAAAAACAATATAATTGATTTTCATTTTCACGCTTTAGTACGACCAAAGAAAAAAAATAGCTATTTATTACTCTTTTTCCCACTTACATCAGGTAAAGCGGCGATAAAACCGTGCACATTGGCCGCCTTGGCCGCAGATACGATCTCCTCTATGCTCACTTCACGAGTATTGTCCCCGTACGCGATGTTCTCGGCTACAGTGCGGTCGAAGAGGACTGGCTCCTGAGACACGATGCCCAGATTGCGGCGTAGAGTGCCGAGACGCATGTCACCTGTTATACTGTGATCGTCGAGATACTGGAGAATATAAAGAAATATATCTCTACAGTGAGTCAGAAGGTTAATGTCAGAAGATAATTTCTTTGGCAAAATATTTTTTAAATTTTACTTATATTTGTAATGTAAGAATTTATATCACCGAGACTTAGTGGGTGGGAATAAAGAAGATACTTTAAGAAGTTAATAAATTTAATTATATAAATATAAAATATAATAGTTTATATAAGAAAAGTATTGAAAATTAATACAAATTACCCAATTTATTGTTGAGCTTTTAGTTAATAATTCACTGTTATTATATGCAATTCAATTCATGTGTATTTGGAAACTTTTCTACTGAAAAAACATCCTACATGACCTGTACTTTTATTAAATATTTTTTCAAATTCTCAATTAAGTAATTTATAATTATTGAGACCTATTTCTATGAAATCAAAAATATTTTATAAAAAAAATTATTTACACTTACGTTTAAACTATTGACAATTACAAATACAAATATTACAATTTTTATTACACTAGATTATATCTACGGTCTAGCCTTCTAGTTCCTGAGATTACTTATTCAATCGAATTATAACTATAGAGGCTTACAAAAGTCAATAAATTATATAGTCAATCAACACTTTAACCTTACCACATTCCCATCATCGGGGTCGTACAACCTCTGCAGCAGCTGTATAAGCGTGGACTTCCCGCAGCCGCTGGGTCCTACCAGAGCCACACGTTTTCCACTCGGTATTAGAAGGGACAGTCCTCGTAGTACTTGCACCTCCCGTCGTGTTGGATAACGGAATTTAATATTTTTATATTGAATCTTACCGTCGGCTGTCTGGTGGTTGAAAAAATATTGTATGATAAAGTTTTTGTTTTTGTTTCAGTGCGTGTTGGCGTTTTAAGATTGAGTAAAAAATAAAATTAAACTTATATTTAAAATAGGACTTGAGTTACTATCTTTAATATCTTCTATATAATATGGTTGGATTCCAACTCGGGATCCATCCATATTATATAGAAGATATTAAAGATAGTAACTCAAGTCCTATTTTAAATATAAGTTTAATTTTTCTCCGCTATAACAACTAGGCAAGCGCGGCGTTGAGTTCCGCCACCCAAGACGCAGTGCCTTAAAAGGAATCCAGGGAACGAGAAACTGAGTGTCTTAAGATATTCGGGATAAAGCATGTAACATATAATAACTCTTCAAATATTAATTAGTTATTTAAATAACCTATACTCACATAACCGTCTGCTACAGAAGGAGCATGAGTGCTCTCAATTAACGGGCGTCGTTCCAGTAGCGTCATAACGCGTCCGGCCGCGAGTACCGCGGCACCGAAGTTAGGCGCGAACGCCAGAGCCTGCCCCATCATCCACGCACCGAATATTAGAGCTTCTGACACTCTGCGGGTTAAATGGACGTATAGTAAGTACGTTAAGATATAACAGAACGGCAAAATGATAAACATATATAAATAGATTTTTTTTGAAACAAGGAATCAAATTCGCGTTTCATTTAAAATAAAAAAAGAAATTATTTTATTTCTATAAACACTACAAATAATTATGCAACCTAATAATTTTATTACGTTGCATAATTAATAATAATAGTAATATTAAAGAATATTATTATCATTATTAATTATGCAACTTAATA
This sequence comes from Dione vanillae, assembly GCA_037178615.1. Taxonomy (NCBI): domain Eukaryota; kingdom Metazoa; phylum Arthropoda; class Insecta; order Lepidoptera; family Nymphalidae; genus Dione; species Dione vanillae. The sequence continues at coordinate 938,936 of JAZFAU010000283.1, read as the reverse complement.
AATTATACTTAATATTTTATTTTAAATAAAAAATGGTTCTATTTCCATAAACACCTCAAATCCCATTATCGAATAAATAATAAATAATATTTTATTTAAAATAAAAAAATAATTTTTCTATTTCTTTAAGTACCACAAAGGACACAATCCCACAACCGAGCACTCACTTAATAACGTCCTTGTAGGCGACCTCCCTGTCGGCGACGAGCACGCCGCCGTACCACAGCGACAGCGCGTAGCCCGCGACGGGCGCCGTCTGCCCGAAGGCGAACACCGCGCCGCGCCAGCGCAGCGAGTGCCGCGCCGCCAACTGCGCGCCCTCGCCCGCCACCTGGTAGCGAGACAGCACGCCTTCCTCGCCACCTGCGGGACACGTTTTGTTAGCTTCACGCTTTTATCCCGCACATTGCAGAGTAGGCAGAGGGAACTGCAGGAAGATAGGGACCTAGAGTTAAGACACTCCGTCGCTTCGTACCTGCTTTCTACGCCCCCGCTCTCCGCCTTTTTTGAGGCATTGCGTGTTGAGTGGCGGAACTGAACGTCGCGCTTTGCCTAATTGTCAGAGCAAAAAAAATGGAAATAGAAAAATCCATCTTCTCGAAGAGCGAATCAAACCCAGAAACCGTCGCGTTACAGGCAGACGTTGCGCCTCTGCGCCACGACGGTCCTCAACTATGGCCTATTATTTTAATTTCTAATAGATTCAGGCTAACAGGAATTCCATTCTAACTAAGAAAGGAATTTAGCTACTTCCATGCAGTAGTTCCATGCAGTAACGAAATTATGTTCAACGCTCGCCCACCCGCTGATAAATGCGCGTGTAGTAGGCAATGCGAAACACAATTGCCAACGTTACTAAGCTCGCTACACGTGTTTCACCCCTTCAGCGGGGCATCCTCAGGAGATGTTAGACTGACAAGGGTCAAACACTGAGACATTAAATATAACTAGAGTAAAAAAAACCATTTTCAGAACCGTAGTGGCTACCTCTAAACGCGACGGTTTGTGGGTTTATTCGATTCACATGATGGGAAGATGGATCTTTCTATTTCCATTTTCTTTGCGCTGGCAACAAGGCAAAAGCGCGACTTTGTATTCTGCCACGCAAAAAGGCGGAAAGTGGGGACGGAAAAGCTGGACAAGCAACGAAGTGGCTTAACACTAGGTTCCTATTGTTCTTTCAGTTCCCTCTGCCTACCCTGCCATGGGTTTAACCTGCAACGGGATAAAGCGTGAATCTATATAGAGTAAAGACGGAAGACGAAATTGAATCGAGGAAGTAATATTAAAAAGATGATGCATAAAACAATTATTGTGAAAATGGCAGCTAGATTTCATGGAGTCTATTGATAAAGAATACTTAAAAAAAAAGGATATTCTAAATATTCTTATTTCTTTTCTTATTTATAGCTTCATGCTTTATGCTACAAAATAGCAGGACAGTGACAGATGGAACCGCAGATATCGTGGGAATCTAGTGCTAAGACACTCCGTTCCCCGTTCCCTTTTTGAGGCATTACATCTTGAGTGGAATAACTCAACACCGCGCTTGCCTGGTGTCAGAGCAAAGAAAATGAAAATGTCAATATCCATCTTCCCCGAGTGGGAATCAAACCCAAAAACATCGCATTTCTAGACTCTACGCCTCTGCACCACGACGGCCCTCAACATTCTTATTGAGTAATAAAATAAGAAAATAATAAAACGAAAGACGAATACCTTCAAATTTAATCAAGTAACAACAATACTTACAAAAAGCGGACACCGTCCGTATATTCGTAATCGCTTCAGTTGCGATTGTAGTCGCCTTATTCGAGGCTTCTCTTATTGTCGCAATGCCTTCAGCCAACACCCTGCCCTCTAGCACCACGGCCACTATGACCATGGGAACGGAGACTAGAGACACTAACGTCATCTTCCAAGTGTAGCACATTGATACTATGATGCCTATTAATATTGTAGCTGAAGCTTGCATTAGAGCGCCTATTCGGGTACCTGTTGCCTGTATAATGTAAATATATGTAAAAAAGTGATTAAATATTTTAAATTGCTAGTTTTAATTGGATTTTTTGTAATACGATTTATGTAGTATTATTTTTGGATTTTTCTATTTATATTTTCTTCGCCCTGCAAATTAGGCAAAGCGCGGCGTTGAATTCCGCCACTCAACACGCAATGCCTCGAAAAAACAGAAAGCGGGGACGGAGAAAGCAGCGGCTAAGCAACGAAGTGTCTTAACACTAGGTTCCTATGGTTCCTGCAGTTCCCTCTGCCTACCCTGCCGTGTGCGGGATAAAGCGTGAAGCTAAAATAATAATAATAATAATAATAATAAAAGAATTGCTGTTGCCTGCGCATGGAAGATATACTAAAAATGTGAACTAAATGTGTCTCTACATTGAATACTTTCAAGCAGAAGCAATAATACACTAAGTAAAAGAATACGAATCTATGATTCTTTATAATTTTGTTTGTCTAATTATACCCATTATACACACTACTAGGCGTACTTGATGTATAACCATAGTATTCCAGCTGACATAATAAAACGTTGCCATAATAACAATATATATTATAAACATTTTTTATTAATATGCAAAAATTACAAATCTTGAACACCTAACCTAACGAACTGAAAGAGACAAGTTAAACTATAAAACGTACTCCCTGTACAGCGGCGGCGTCGGCGGCGAGGCGGGAACAGAGTGCTCCCACACCGTTCAGTGGATTATCAAACCAACCTATTTCTTGTTGTAGCATTGTTCGAAATGCCGCTACTCTGTGTTAAAAAATACAATGCTATTTTAAATTCTAGACGAAAATAAAAATTATACTTATTAGACGAAAATAAAAATTATATTATTGTAATAGCGTATTTTTTAATGTATAATGCCTGATACCAATAATGTATTTTTCAGCTTCTTTCTTCCTATATACACCGTATAAACCTAGGAGATTTAACTTTTAATTTATTTAAAAAATAATTAAATTTTTCACTATTACATGTTGCGTGTCGGCGACGCTGTAACTTACTAGAGCGGTGAATTTGAATCATTCCCCACCTCCATTGGGATTAAACTCAAAATCATGATATTTATTGTCATGCGCTATCTCAATGCCACACGTTAGCCTGGATTTTTAATTCTTATTAATAGAATAAATATTTCTTAAAAGTTTAAATAACGTACAATTTACATATTTATTGAGTTTGTCAACAGAATAAACATTAATATCATGGTAATTATATGAAAATCTTACCTCAACCTCGCAGTTAATCGGACGCCAGTTATGTTAAATATAAATATCTGGAAGAAGATGCCGACACCGGTGTACACTCCCACCAACAAGAACAATATTGCAATGATATTGGTACCGCCACGCACGTAGTCTTCGTCTTTACTTTCCAATAACTGAAATAACAATAAGTATCGTAATAGATTTTCAGGTTCACCTGTTATCCTGCCCATAGCAGGGTAAGCAACTCTAGGAAACGAGGGAGCCTAGTGTTAGTTTTGCGCTTTGTAGTGAAAAAGGGAAAAGAATACTTAAAGAAAAAAACATAAAAATTTGAACACAGTCGTATTTGTACTCCGCCCTCTTGGAAATCACCCAAGTATTTTGATCAACAAGCCCTGCGTTCGTCTACGGGAAACAACGTAATATCAATTATTACGTCCACTATATTCACCGCGCGTACAACCAGAAACTTCTCAACAGAATTTTGATGGTGCTATTGTATTAGATAATTTTGAATATTTTCATTAAACAAAAATAATTTAAATCAACTTACACCATAAGTCTCTCCAAAAAGTATAGCGAAGCAGGGAAACGAAGAACCAACAGCTATGGCTGCTATAATTCCTATAGCCATCAAGTACTTCTCCGGTTCACACAACTTCAAGATCTGCCATGTGGTCGGCTCAAATTCTTTCTCTTCTTTTTCCTCCAAAACTACATCATCTTCAGATGCAGAGTCCTCGTCAACGGAATCGCTCTTCATGGAATCCAGTGAGACCAGTTTTTGTAACTTCGGCTTTCGAACAAAGGAATCTGTAGTTTGATCAGAGTTAGCTGTGGATATTTAATAATTAGCTACGTTAGTTCTACGTTGGATAAACCTCGCTGTAAAAAAAGTATCATTAGCCCATTTAATGACTTGTGAAAGCGTGCTTGATGCCAGATTCCTATATCCGTCTCTATATTAATATCAGTTTCAAGCTATTCAGTCTAATTTGTAGATAAAAGCTTAAATAAAATCAGTGTTAATTGCACTGAAAGCATTTCTAAGTTAAGACTTAACTTTAATTAAGTAATCTTTATATTATTCTATATTTATATAGATACATTTTCTTTGGAATCATTATTTTAAAATGTAGATTAAAATTACAAATGGAAGAAAATGATAATTCTTTAATATATTCCAGTATTTACGTTTTTTTGTTGGATTCGCCGCGTTATCACTCGGTGCAATACTCGGTTCATTCTCTAGCACCAATTGATAATAGCGACCTCTCAGGCCTAAGAGCTCTTCATGAGTGCCTTCTTCTATGACTTCGCCTTTTTCGATGAATACAATTCTATTAGCATTTAACACTGTTGCTAATCTGTATAAATCGAAACAAAATTACTTAATCATTAGATATTCGTAATAGAATTAAATATATCTAATTAAATTAAAAGGTAAAAGTTACTGGCTTTTGACGTTTTGATTAAATATACTATTAAAAAATTTTCTTAATTTTAATGTATTCAATCTATGAGAATGTTAATTATCGGTTAACACCTCAATTTAACCTTCTTAATATTATTTTTCAAATACCATTTTTTATCATAGTAAGCTTAAAGCGAGTGTTACATAAAGCTTAAAGTTTATTTGTATATAAAGTACAAAAAGCGAACATAGCGGTGTACCTACCTGTGGCTAACCATTATCGTAGTCCTCCCATACGCCGCGGCATCCAAGGCTCTTTGCACTTTCGCTTCGCTCTGAGAGTCTAACGCTGAGGTAGCTTCATCGAGTATGAGTATCTTTGGTTTGCGAACTAAAGCTCGGGCGATGGCGATACGTTGCTTCTGACCGCCGGAGAGTTGGGCTCCTCTTTCACCGATCATCGTGTCGTAGCCCTGTATTATTAACTTATATTTACCGACATTTTAAAGGCGACGATTGTGGGTTCAAGCTCTACTCGAGAAATAAAATTATTTTACTTAGTCGCTCTATATATTTTTTTACTTTTATGTTACTAAGACAATTTATAGTAATGTTATTTTTCTATATGTAATCAAAAGATTTTCTTCTACTTAAACAATTCTATCTGCACTTTTAGCTACGACTGAGGATTTTTTTTTAAAAAAATAATAATTTATATTTATATAGAAATCGCGAATGCATTGGGTCACTACTGTGATAGACCAAAGTGCGGCGTTGTTTTCTGCCACTCTAAATAGTGTCTCTAATTTGGATGAAAAGCGGCGAAAGGAGTGTTCTGACACTAATCCATCAATCCTGCTATAAGTGAAATAAACGACACTTGACAAAGGAAATGCATGCCAAGTATATATAAATATACACTTACATTAGGCAGATGTTTAATAAAGTTATGGCAATACGCCTGTTTCGATGCCATTATAATTTCCTCATCAGTACAAGAGGGGTTGCTCATGCTATAAATAAAAAATACTAATATAAATATAAAATACTAATATAATAGGATCTAAAATGTAAGTAAATTCAAAATATTTTTTTATGTCTTCACGCTTTATCCCGCACATGACAAGGTAGAGGATGCAGAGGGAACTGTTAGAACCATAGGAACCTAGTGTTAAAACACTCCGTTGTTTAGTCCCTGCTTTCTCTGTCCCCGCTTTCCGCCTGGCGGAACTTAACACCACATTTTGCCTAGTTTCCAAAGCGAAGAAAAGGGTAATAGAAAAATCCATCTTCTCCGAGTAGGAATCGGACCCACAAAACGTCGCGTTTACACGTAGACGCTACGCCTCTGCGCCACACGGTCCTTTTTTATATTTTTTTATAAGTAATGTTAAATCTCAGACATTTACTACGAGATACGTGCGGCGTTAAGTTCCGCGTGACTTCAAGAACAAGCCCTTCAAATTTTACACTCTGCTATAAGCGGAAAATGCTATAAATACTCACCGTATATTATCTTTAATCGACCCAGCAAATAATACCGGCTCTTGTCCAACAACCGCCACGTGATTTCTAAAATGCCTCACATTGATATCTCTCAAATCATTCCCCGAGGCGGTCACCGACCCCATGTTCGGATCGTACATTCTTTGCAGAAGCTGTAATACGGTGGACTTGCCGCTACCACTCGACCCAACCAAAGCTACTGTCTCATTGCGATTTATTTTTAAACTGAGACCATTTAAAACCTGAAAGCAAATGAAAAATTCAGTGGTTTAATAAAGATAGTACCGTCATTCGATATAGAAAAATATTTTTTATTTTCACCGTATTCTTTTAAATGAAACATTAAGACTTTATTTTTACGAAAATAGTATTAGGAAATATTTATTTCACTGATCCTTTATCTGTAATTTTTACGTATATTTTTATATGTAGAGATATATGTATGTTTATCAAATAAGTATATATTTTATGGTATATGTATGTTTTTTTATAGCTGAATAGAAACATAATATGTAAGCAATTTGCTTGTGTAAAATTATGAATATGGACATGTTTAACTTATTTTATTATGGCGACGGTAAAGATGATGCAGTCATAAGACTAATTCGTAATGCGACGGGTGCAACAACTAAAAGTATTGTGGAGTACAACTTGAAGATGGCTATGAAAGACAGGAAAGAGAAAATTTATTTTACTAGTAAAATCATTTATTTAATATAAATATAGTAAAATATAATTGTTTTGGTATGTTATATATGTTATGTTCTTTTTATATTATTCTTTTTTATTTAATTTACATTTAGCCTTATTCGTCTAGGCCTATTCATGTACAATCAGCTCTGCAATTACCTAAGGTTCTATGTAAGAGATTGATTGAAGTAATAAGACCACCTTTTTCATATTTTTATGTTTATCTGTCTATGTGTATGTGAGCAATAAATTAAAAAAATAATCAAAATTACTTAAATAGACCAAAATATATTATAATAATAAAATAGACCAAAATATCTTTCAATATAAAATCACAACTTACTTGAACATCGGGCCGAGCTGGATATCTAAAATAAACGTCCTTTAATTCCAAGTCTCCTTCTAGCACAGGCTTACTGCCTTCCTTGGACAGACTGTCTATCGTAGGTTTTCTATCGAGTACAGCGAATATTGCGCCGGCGGACGCTCGAGCACTCGCTATTGCTTCCAAGTGTGGGGCCGTGAGGCCAACGTTTTGTGCACCTTGTAGTACACTGAAGAAAATCTAGAAAATAGCTTTGAATGGTTATTATAATTAGACATTAAAAAAGTAGACTTAACTAGCGCGTCTCTTAGATATCACTTAAATCTTCTAGATAATTAAGTAATACTATATTAGGTATATAAGTTTTTTAAATGGTTTAATAAGTATATAAGTAAAGTACCTTCATTTTTAATTTTTGTTTGACTTAAGCCTATTTAATAATATACACACGTCATACGTTTTAAATATATTGAAACATTTAATGTGCATACAAAAAAACCAAAGTTTTGCTAGTCTTAAAAAATAGTTATATAATATTATATATATTTAAAAAATAGCAAATAACTTACAATCATCAATACAGCGGGCGTATACACAGGCTCAGCTTCATGCCGGCTGTCCAATATCAATCCAACCCCGTACCAAAATGCTAGAGCGTAAGTCGCGTAAATAATAAGCCACATAAAACCGCTGCCTATGCCTGAGTATACGCCTTTTTTTATACCTGTTTTCTTGGCTGGATCTAAACGACTTTGATATCTGAAAAATAAATGTGTTATATATCTTTCCAAAATTATATTTTTATATACTTAAGTAATTTATAGTAACAACTGTGTATATACTTAAGTAATTTATAGTACTTAACTAACTTATATACTTAAGTAATTTATAGTAACAACTTAACGCCGCATTTTATTTTACCATAGCTGAGAAATTAAAAGGAATTCATTTAAAAGCTTTTTTGGTTCATATTGTTTTTTGTTTCAGAGGCTGTTTACTATAAAAGCAATGATTGTTATATAGTTTTCCACAATTTGATAGTAAAAATTAAACATTATAAACTCACCTATCTATTTCTTTTTGTTCCCCACCAAAAGCCACAACAGTTCTAATAGAAGACAGTACTTCCTCTGCGATGACTCCCGCCACGCTGTACGCTTTCAGTTCTTGTGATGTAAGTGACGATTGTACCTTTAGTAAATATATACAAAATTTATAAATAAAAATTTTAAATATTAAATTTTTATTTATAAATTTTTTTTTAGCTTCACGCTGTATCCCGCACATGGGCAGGGTAGGCAGAGGGAACTGCAGGTACCATACGAACCTAGTGTTAAGACACTCCGTTGCTTTGTCCCTGCTTTTATCCGTCCCCGCTTTCCGCCATTTTCGAGGAATTGCGTGTTGAGTGGCGGAACTCAACGCCGCGCTTTGCCTAGTTTGCCAGAGCGAAGAAAATGGAAATAGAAAAATCCATCTTCTACGACTGGGGATCGAACCCAGAAACCGTCGCGTTACAGGCAGACGTTGCGCCTCTGCGCCACGACGGTCCTTTTCTCCATTCCCCGCCTGGATTCTGGACATAATGAATAGACTGGCAGAACTCAGCAGGGTAGGCAGTGGGAACTGCAGGAACCATAGGAGACTAGTTTTAAGATACTCCATTGCTTTATCTGTCCCTGCTTTCCGCCTTTTTCGAGGCATTGCCAGAACGAAGAAAATGGTAACAAAGAAATCCATATATGTATATAAATAGAACTCACCTTACATGTATATAAATAGAACTCACCTTAGCAACTATAGCAGTAGTGGCAATAATAATAGGTGCACACGACAGTATGACCAGAGTGAGCTCCCAGCCGTAGACGCACGATATGATGACGGCCGTCACGAATGACATGACTAAGTATATCAGCATTGGTACCTTCTCACCTATACCTTCACGATACTTTTCTACGTCACTGGTAGAATAAATGACAGATTTTTTATATTTTTTCTCATGATTAGTTACACAGTGTGATAGGGAGTTCTTTCTGTTCAATGCCTAATGATCGTTCGCACTTTTAAAAAGTGACTGGCCATTTTTAATAACATTCATAAAGGAATATAGAATAACAAAGATATACTAAGTAAAAAAGATAAAATATTTTTAAGTGAAATTAACGAGTATACTAAAACTTAACGTACATTATATATGTATGTCGTGTACAATTAATAATATTGTTTGAAATATATATTTATGTAGTATTGTGGTCAGTTATAAATTACCTAATATTGTACATAGTATGTGTACCTAGTATTGTACATTGTGTGAAACTTACTCAGAAACTTTGGTAGCGAAATTCATCGATGTATTAAGGTCATACCAAGTAATATCTTGACGCAGCACAGCTTGTAAGAAATTCTCTTTTAACCTCTCTATCTAAAATATAACAAAAATTACTCAAGTTACGGTAATCGTAAAGAAAATTAATTAATAATACTAATAAAATTAAATCTTAAAATCAATTTTAAAATAATTATTTAGATAACGTTTAAAACTGAAAATTAAGCGTTCGTCTTTTTCTATATCTTGTTATAATTTGAGACTCTTGAACTTACTTATTATTTGTATTAAATATCTTAATTACAATCAGATATTCATCAAAATATTCATACTTTTTATATACGCATAGCTCCACATTGTGTACCGCACTTTGCAGGGTAGGCAGAGGGAATCTTGTCGCGAATCTGCGTTCACACGCTTTGTTACCACAGTCAGGAAAATGAAAATAAACTATTCTTCCCAAACGTAAACCGAACGTGTAACCGTTGTCTTTACGGATCAGATTTCGCTGCACCACGACACTACGGCACGATATTATTTCATATAACACTTTATCAAAAATTACGATGATATACCTGTTTTAAAGCTGTATAATTAAACAGGTCGACACTTATAACACCCACAAGGAACTGTAGTACGGAGAACACTGTGCAGCCAATACCAAAAGCTTGCGAGTCCTCGATTAGGGCTCGACGGTTCTCTTCTCTACTTGCATTTGTTCTGTATAAAAAGATAATATTTATTTAAATACGTTAATTGTATTACTAATTTTAATAGTACTCAATTTAAGAGGTCAAGTGATACTTAAATAAATAATTAAGTATGGATGTGAAAAAGTCAAGTAAAAATTTTAGTTAATAGTATACCTATAGGATATGTAACTTGCCTCATTGAAATTACAATATCACTTTGATAGCTTTCATTGTTAAGATTTTTACAAAGATTTCCTAATAATAGATAAGTGATAAACATAATTTGCCCAAAAGAAGCTAGAAGAATTTTTGTAATTACCAAAACTAAATTTATTATATACAGATCACACGGGCAACTTCGTATAAACAAGGTAGTTTTGAATACAACATACATATGAAACTGGATTGCATAAGTACTATTTCTAGTTAAAAACCTTACAGACAATGTAACGGGTAAAACTATTTGCAAATATTTTATTCTAGGTATAAGGAAAATCTATGAATTTATAACTATGTTCTTAGTTGCATCTTAATTCAAGTAAAGTTTAGGAATAAATTGCTTTGCCATTATAGAGAATATGTGTTTTACTTGCATATTTTAATATTTACGTAGACATTTATGTATTTTTTTTTCCATTTTTAATCAGTTTATTACATTGAAATATGTTAAAACTGCACGTGTAAATACAAATGGTTACACGCTTTATAAATATAGTATGCTAAATTATTTTTATGATTGGATCAAGAGTTAGTAAATCATTTAAAGTATATTCTTAGGCTTATTCCATTAACACTACACTACTGTCCTAAAGAAATTACACACATACAAAACAAATAACTTCAGATTAATTTAATAGTTATTTTCTTCTTTTTAGCTTAATTTTCTATGTATTAAATTTAAAATAAATTAATATAAAGAATAATATTACTATTCGAATACTTACAAGATCCTGCCTCCACCGAACCACGCAATAGTTAAAGTGGGTGTAGAAGTGCCATTCATCACAGTGCGGTCGATTAGTAGTGACGTGAACTCTCCGTAAATGATCACTCCGACGGGCACGAACAGTCCGTTTAGTGATGCGAAAATCACTCCCGCGAACAATAGGAAGAACTCCCATGGCTTTGCGAATCTAAACTAGAGGAATATTTATGGTTTTATTTTTATAGACTATACTCTTACTAATAGTATCACAAATTATAGATAATTTTATCTATATTTAGTTATACGAGTATAAAGAACTTAGGAAACGTACTAAGCGGATATTTTTCATACATATATAACAAAATAAATATTTATGTTCAGGCTAGTCAAATTTTTAATCGATTTGAGGTTGTTTATCGACACAAAATATGAAAGGTCTAATTCTATTTTATTCACGCTGTATCTCAAATATAGCAGGGTAGGCAAAGGAAACTTAGCTTTAAGACATTTACATATACACATTACATAAATGGCGATACATATTACATAAATGGCGATCGTGCCTTATCTTGTTGCCAGAGCGAGGTAAATTAAAACAATCTATTCTTTGCGAGTGGAAATCGAACCCACAATCTTTACGCTAACTATTAGATGCTGTGCTGCAGCGTCACGACGGCGCCAACATCGACGGCCATGTACATATTATTAGCATTATGTCTAAAATTTTGTATTATTTTATAAAGACTGTACTATGTACTATGACTTCGCGTGCATCACGCGAAAGCATATAATGCATGATAAAAGGACTAATTTAAAACTAGTTAATAAATTAACTAAATAATGTAATCTTCGTCGAGTATAGACTATAAATAACTCAACGCTTTTTTTTATTTGAACATGTAGTGGCATAGATAATCGCGTTCAGCTAAATAAACTTTCTTCTTAGAATATTAGTATAGATTTTAAGGACACCTTGTATAATTGCCGTCTAAATTTTTCCATTTTTAAATAGCCATCGTATTTTAAAGAAGAAATAATTAACTTTTACTATACTATTATTGTAATAATTTAATGAGATTCTAGTCTATTGATTTCATGGTACCCTGCCTGGTACCGCTTTTAGTATATACTCCCTTTACGCATTGGGAACAGAGTCATCAGTTTAACCGAATTTGTGTAGAAATTACTAGCTGCAACCGGTTGTCATCAGAATTCATTATCGGGTCTCTTGCCAATAACAGGTTAAATATAGATTAATAATTAGTTTATTAATCTGTTAAATTACGATACTTACGAGACTGAAATATGAAACTGCTGAAGACTGTTGATTAGGGTCCGCACTGAAATAAGTACAAAATAATAATAATTGGCAATAATTTCAAAGCAACGGTGTATGATGATGGACTACGTATTTCATGTATGGTGAAAGTGTTAATGAGCTACGTGTAAAGCGCAAGCCTTAGATCGATTTCGTACCATTTAGAAGATGCCATATCCAATTGCAAAGCTTATTATTATAAGCTTTCCTTGCAGCTGAACAAACCAATATTTTTGATGAAATTTTCAATTATTTAAATAATTTACAAGAGATGTTTCTAATATTGAAATTAATATTTTCTTATTAAAAATACTTATGTACTAGGTATTTACGTATGGCTATGTAAAATTAAAAAATACCATTAGTAGTTAGATAAAGTAAATAAAAAAAACCTTACATAAATACATTTGAATTTTTTCAAATTTTGTCGTACAGGTGTAAGTAATATTAAGAATAATTATGTTTCTAAAGAAGGCTATAAGTTTACAAAGTAAAATATAACATATTATATAAATATATACATATAAATATATTTACATATATATATATATATATATATATATATATATATATATATATATATATATATATATATATATATATATATATATATATATATATATATATATATATATATATATATATATATATATATATATATATATATATATATATATATATATATATATATATATATATATATATATATATATATATATAATCAAATCAATGTATTCTCGGTATCGAGATGATATACTAATGATAAGGGTAATTTAATTATCTCATTAGTTAATGACACTCTTTGAGGGTATAAATACGAAATTTCATTTAATTACCACCATTAGTATTCAAGATATCATTGCGAAAAGACAACTATCATGACTGATTCGACAATGATGAAAAAAATCGAGCATCGCGCAGTGATAAAATTCCTTACAAAACAAGGAAAAACTCAAAAAATTATCCATGAAGAAATGGTGACTGTTTACCAAGATTCTGCGCCATCATTATCTACAATTCAGAAGTGGTCAAGTGAATTCAAACGGGGTAGAGAGAGCATTGAAGACGACCCCCGCGCTGGTGGGCCAATTTGTGCCGCTACTCAAGAAAACGTCAAATTAGTCGAAAAACTTGTACTTGAAGATGCCCGTGTAAGAGTGAAAACATTAGCAGAAATAACTAAGCTATCCGTGGGTACCATTCACACAATCCTTCATGAGTGCCTGAATTTGTCAAAGGTCAGTGCAAGATGGGTGCCGCGAATGCTCACCGCGCTACAAAAACAAGTGCGAGTTGACTGTTGTAAGGAGTTTTTGGACCTCTGTGGTGAAAATCCGCAAGGTATTTTCGATCGGATTGTTACTGGTGATGAAACGTGGGTTCATCACTATGACCCTGAGAGTAAGCAAGAGTCTATGCAGTGGCACAAAAAAGGATCAGACCCGCCGAAGAAGTTCAAAGTCACTCCGTCCGCAGGAAAGCTCATGGCCACGGTGTTTTGGGATTCTAAGGGAATCTTGCTTATCGAGTACACAAAAAAAGGTCAAAGTATTACTGCTGCATCATACGCAACCACCCTGCGTAATTTAAAGGAGGCAATTAAAGAAAAAAGACGTGGAAAATTAACCGCAGGTGTGTTGTTGCTTCACGACAACGCGCCGATTCACAAGGCGCGCCTTGCCCAGGCTGCTGTGCGGGAGTATGGATTTGAAGAAATCAATCATCCACCCTACAGTCCGGACCTGGCCCCTAGTGATTATTATCTATTCCCTAATCTTAAAAAAGACCTTCGTGGAAAGCATTTTTCGGACGATGAAGAGTTGAAGGGAGCAATAAACGAACATTTTTCGGGCCATGAAGAAAAATATTTTTCAGAGGGAATTGAAAAGTTACTTTCAAGAACAAATAAATATATATATATATATAAATATATATATATATATATATATATATATATATATATATATATATATATATATATATATATATATATATATATATATATATATATATATATATATATATACGAGGGGCGTTCAATGTATTCTCGGTATAGGTATGAAGGAATATATATATATATATATATATATATATATATATATATATATATATATATATATATATATATATATATATATATATATATATATATATATATATATATATATATATATATATATATATATATATATATATATATATATATATATATATATATATATATATATATATATATATATATATATATATATATATATATATATATATATATATATATATATATATATATATATATATATATATATATATATATATATATATATATATATATATAGGAAGGAACCGTTGCACTTGTTGGACGCCAATTATGTTACTGTAGGATGTAAATAAATATATAAATATATATATATATATATATATATATATATATATATATATATATATATATATATATATATATATATATATATATATATATATATATATATATATATATATATATATATATATATATTTATATATATATATATATATATATATATATATATATATATATATATATATATATATATATATATATATATATATATATATATATATATATATATATATATATATATATATATATATATATTTATATATTTATTTACATCCTAATGCAGTAACATAATTGGCGTCCAACAAGTGCAACGGTTCCTTTTGCAAATCTTTTTATTTGCATTATATCTTTAGTTATTACTTTAGCTTTAAAATTAATAGAGAAACATTTGCGATCTGAGGTCTGTATGTCAAAAAAGTGGTCGAAATTGTTATTTTTAACAAAAACTAACATGTGAATTTTAAAATGGCTTTTTTTGAAATGAAAATTTCTAAACAATAGACAGGTATTTTGATTAGATTATATATACCAAAACTTAGCACAGAATTCAGATCGCCACCATTCTACGGACTACGAGGCTTTGTGCATTTGAACCAACCCAAGTGGATGGAGAATCCCCAGGATCACTGATTTCTCCATTTATACCATATAAATAATAAAGCATTATACCAAATATATTAGTTGATATAAAATATAAATTGCTATTACGTAGAAACTACCGTCATACGCGATTGTATAACAATATCGTCACAATTGTACTCGTATATGGACGAGATTGATCTGCACACTTGAATGTATGCCAATTTTTGTAGACGTTAAACTTTTTATTTATTACAATGGAGACACGCTGGGATGACTTTTGTGTCAACCTATAGTTTTATTAAGCCATAAACACAATTTTCTTAATTGACATCGTAAATGCAGTTTTGTACGTGTTATTTATTAGATATTTATTGATTAGGAAACAAATTTGACATCATAAACAGTTTACTCAGTTAATAAAAATAATTTCAGTTTATTTAAGTAGAAACGACATGTGCATATTATAGGTAGTATCTTTATATTTTTAGTATTACTATTTTGGCTTCAAATTTCGGTTTTTGATATGGTAATTTAATGAACTTCTGGTACATACAAACTACCTTCACGAGATATTTACAAATCTGTATATAATTTTAAATTATAACATGATTTTCCTTACAGTAACAGTTACATAAATAAAAGTTGCTTACCCCTCCTCTTTAAACGCTTTTTCAGTAATATAAGCGGACTGTTGAGCGAGCGAGCTGATCGTAAGCGAATTCTGACGGAAGCTGAGCGTCAGCGCTGGCCGCTGCTCGCTCCTGCGCTGTGATAACCTTGTGACGCTCCTGGACGACTCATTGCGTTTCATTCTCGAGTTAGCCGCTCTACAAAAAAATATTATATATATATATATATATATATATATATATATATATATATATATATATATATATATATATATATATATATATATATATATATATATATATATATATATATATATATATATATATATATATATATATATATATATATATATATATATATATATATATATATATATATATATATATATATATATATATATATATATATATATATATATATATATATATATATATATATATATATATATATATATATATATATATATATATATATATATATATATATATAATATTTTTTGTAGAGCGTTTATATATATATATATATATATATATATATATATATATATATATATATATATATATATATATATATATATATATATATATATATATATATATATATATATATATATATATATATATCTTATATTCTTTATTTAGCTACAGTTGGAACGAGGTATACTTTCAAATGCTTTCCATAGGAAAAGGTTTTTGGAGTCTCTTAACACAGGTCTTACTTGCTAAAAAGTCTGTTTTGCTAACATACTAACTATATTATATTTTATTTACTTATTACGATTATGAATTAATATTTTATGTAAATAATTATTTATTAAAAATGTGAAATATTTGCGATGCGAAATTTATAAATAATGTTGGCCTCACGAAGTTTTCAACAGATGGAAAGCTAAGAAATACGCTTACAGGTAAAGAGCTAAAGAACCTTAAAACCTTAAAAGTACTTAGATCTTAAATTGGTATTTATAGTTTTAGCTAAACCTAACGTAACTAAAAGCTCACCAACATTTGGATAGCTTCAAGTTTTTGGATAACTTTTATTCTACCTTTAAGCTGGTAATAATTTCGGTGTCAAGTCGTTATTTTCTTTGTTTTTTACTTTGGAGTTTGGCTAAAGATATTAGAAGAATGGAGTTTTTGTTTTACTTTACGAAAGAAACCTACATAGATTAGTTCTTATTTTTTATAAAATGTAGGAACATTTATGTATACCTATTTTTATTTTCAATATCTCATACAGTTATACAAATTGTTTTTTCATACAACTTATCTTTACTAATTAAAAAAATACTAAATATTTAGTTGTTCAGTTCAATTTCCTGATCTGTTCTACGGTAATGACGTTCCGAGTGTGCCAGTTGAGCACAATTCACTTCGCCAATGACGCGTTGTATGGAGAATACACGAAGGAGAATGTACGGTGAAAAAAGAAAATAATAGAATGTATGTAAAAAAGAGATCCAATAAAAATTCCTTCACCTAAAACTTTAAATTTAACATAAAAGAATTACAGTATATACACATAATGCATTGGGTTAGTACTAAATAATATTTACATGGGTGTTAGTTTATAATCTAATACAGTTAAATTTTATGATATTTATTTAACTAGCTAGTGTTGTGCCAGACCGTACTTTTAGTATTTAGCATTATGAAAATAAAATATTTAATAATTCAAAAGCTTCTTAAATACGGAAAACTAGAATTATCGTACCGTTTTCATTTCAGATTTCAAGTAAACAATTCTCGCATTGTTATTCTGTGGCACATTTTACTTTTGCTGTTGTTATATTAATTTTGTCGTACAATAATAATTATTTTAATTACTTAAATCCATTTTATCACTCTCCAAACGTCAATTTTATCTGACATTTGACATTATTTAAGACGGGAAATAATCTTTTAGAAAAGTTACAGAATAACTAATAGATATATTATGTATATATTTGTGCCATTTTCTATATAGTTTGATTAGTTTTTAATATTTTATTAACTTTCCATCGTAGAAAAATTTAGGAATATATTATATATTATTTTCAAATTAATTTAACATGGCATTACATGAGGACCGTTGTGGCGCGCCTCTGAGCGTCTGTATGTAAGCGCGAGGGCTTGTGGGTTCGATTCCCATTCGGGATTAATTTTTTTATTTCCATTTTCTCGCTTAGGCTACTAGACAAAGCGTGGCGTTGATTTTCGCCACTCAACACGCAATGCCTCGAAAAAAGGCGGAAAGTATAGAACTGACTGTCTTAACATTAAGTTCCCACTATTCCTGCAGTTCCCTATTCTGCTGTGTGAAGACATAAAAATAAAAAAATACGTTGCATTTCTCCACCAAAATATTTGAAAGTGATGAAATATTTAACATTATCTCTCTTTTGATGCAGTAAATTAAATACATATTAATATGAAGCGAATATAAGAGAGTCAAGTGACTTATCACTCTTCTCTCTGTCAGATTTTAGAAATACATTTGTTTAGATTGCATAAAAATTTGAATTAGTAGTACAAATCGATTTATATCCGTACTCCGTAGCACCACTGCATTGCGACAGCGCCTCACGCTCGCTACGGCTACGGTTTAGTGTTCTATGACGATATGGTATAAGAGCGCTTGGTATTATATTAATTAAGTAATTAATGTGACTTTTTATATATATATTTTTTGTTTTCACATAATTTATTCTTTAATATATTTTAAGTGTATTAATTATAGACAGTGAGAACATAATGTTAATCCAGTTTCTGTACACTTTTTGAGTCTACATTGCCTGTTGAGTGCTGTTTATGTTACGAATTTATAATGCCTGTTGAGAGTTTCAACATGCAATGTTTTGTGGTGGAACGCCACGCTTAGTTACTTTGTTGTTGTTGCTAACCAAAACAAGAAAATGAAATAATTCATTCCTTGAAGTAGGATTCGAACCCATAATCGTCGGGTTAGCAGTCAGAACTTTAAAAAATTTAAGCATATACAATGTGACCAAAGTCACGTATAATGTTTATCTTAATATAAATGTCGCAGTCATATGTTTTACTTACTTATACCTGTATTAAGAGACAAAAAGCGTGGGCAGTTATTCTATTTTTATTAAAAAAATGTAGTTAATAAATGCTTACATCTTTTGATTACGTTAACTTAGAAGCACTTTTTCTTTGCTTCAAGAGATCATCGACTTAATATCATCTTAATATTTGTGTGTTTGTGTATATAATATCGTGTTTGACAGTAATTTTAGTTTGATCCTTCGGCGTGACAATGGTTTTAATAGACAGACATACCCACTATCTAAGATCAAAGTCATTCTATAAAGATTCGATTTTTTCCATTTAAGGTACGGAACTTTAGAAAGACAAATTTTCGATTGGTTATTGTCAAATTTTAATAAAAAATCGGATTTTAATTAAATATTAGCTTGGAGATATATATGAGAACATCTTACCGTTAGGTTTAGGTCAAAGTTTAGAGAATCACAAAAATCACTAAGGTCCAAGAATTCTACAAATGACTTTTAAACACGCACACGGTGAGCTAAGCAATTAGATAACAAAAATAATTTATATAGCTTTTAGCTATACATGGGCTTATATATCTTTTAGTGTTTGGGGCACCTACGAAGGCGATAAATTAAGGTTACTTTGCATTGCAATTTTATTCTTTTAAAAGTTGTTTTGCATAAATAATAATTACTAATATTTATTAAAAAAAAAAAAATTTATTAAATTATCTTATAACCACTTCTAAGATTTTTCTAATTTATAAGGAATTTGTAGTAAGGCTTTTATAGTACAAAGATTTAAAGCTTATATACGATCGAGAATAAGTTTTCTATATAAGTAAGTAGTCTTCTTTATTTCAAAAACTCTTTTAGACCATCTCAAAGATAAAAATACAGTTTTCACTTATAAATATGGGCTATGGAGACCTGTCTATGAACATAGACACCTTCAGAAGTTACGTAGCCGACCTAAAAGTTACAAACTTGCCAATTACAATATATTAAAACTTAGAATATCAAAACTTTTATAACATATTAACATAGCTTTAAAAATCAATTAAGTATTATCTAGAACGGGAAAATATAGTGGTTGGCTACCACTATATTTTACCGTTGCGAAAGTGTGGAGTGGGCGATTCACTCTTGTTTTTTGTTAATAAATCGAATAATATGATTTGATTTATAAATTATAAATAGACAATGTCCCATACTGATAAAAGATTATATTACCTACTGTTTTTAATCGATATGTCTAGTGTTTAACTACATATAAATATTTGTTCGGAAAGTCACTATTTGTAGATACATCATTACGTATCAGTCAAGTGCATTGTTAGTGTCGATTGTATTACAGATAAAGAAAAATAGTGTAAAGCTGAAATCGTTGGACTTGAATTTAATTTACAATAAAAATAGGAAAATAAAAATGATTAATTTTTCCAATAAAAAGAATAACCAAAATATCCATACATTATATAAAGGCTACGATAGTAGCACGAGACTTGATTACTTGGAGCCATACTTTTAGACTGCAACCTATAAAATATTGTTAATAATATCACTTAACTAATCTGAGCGTGTGTACTAACTATATATGAAACTGTATATAGATTGGCAGTCATTGTCAGTCATCGCGCTAGGACGAGAACTACAAAATGAATTTACTTTATAGTTATTAAGAATCATTGCTTAATCAGAAACTAAAACGGAAACGGTCGTGAATTACTCCGACTGCATCTAGTTTTTAATTAAAAAAAATATAAGACAAAAGGTCTAAACGAAAGCTTTATACAATAGTTTCTTTTAAGATCTATTTTCAAAACAAAAATTTCAGACTTTTATAAAAGGCTGTTGTTTTCCAAGAAGCAATTTAGTAAGAAAACTTGAAACCTAGGATTGTAGAGACATATAAAATAAAACTTAAGTTTTAAGTCACAAATAGTTTTATTATGAGGAACTTTAACACTACATATACCTAATGATTAGAATTGCCAGACGCCAGACGTTTTATTTTCGTTAACAAAATTGATTTAGATCAAGGGCCAGCCAATTTTGAATAGGACATGTTATTGTGGGATATATGACAAGCCAAGTGCATGTGCCAGTGCGTCTTTGCTATTATTATAATCTTGATATGCGATAGTAGCCCTTGTTTAGTACTGGGCGCACTGTTGTGACGTCACACAGCCAGGTGCGGTAGGAATGTCTGTTAGATATTATGTAAAGTACGCTTCCGCTATGACGTCATAGGTTTTTCAGACTACAGGCCTTATGATAATGAACCTTTAAAGATTTGCTTGATAATCTCTTTCATTTGTCCGATTCGTACACCTGTTACACGAGTTTGTTGGAATGGATTAATCGTGAAAATTAATTTGGAAATTATTTGAAAATCAGACGTTTAGACCACCTTAATGTTATAGTAAATGGTATATCAAGAGACACAATATCGTTGATTACTCTTTTTGTCCCATGTTATTTTATTATAAAAATATTCAGAAATATGTAAGATAGATATTTCTGTAAAAAAACACATGGGGCATGAGATAAATGTATGTCACTTTGTAATTTTTTTAAGCTACTGTACCTTATTTCGTTCTTTTTAAAATTTTCTTATCTGATATTGTCCCGCTGAGTTTCTTACGCCGGTTCTTCTCAGGTCTGAGGCATTACTTTAGCGAACCGGTGGTAAATTAAATTAATTATTTGATGTTGAAAAAATGAAGCTTGTACTTCTTATTTTGAATAAAATTGTTTTGACTTTGACTTTATAAATAAACAACTAATAATACTAGTAAAAACCCCAGAGTTTTTTTTATGAAGCTTCATGCTTTATTCCGCACATGGCAGGGTAGGCAGAGGGAATCGCAGGAACCGTGGGAACCTAGTGTTAAGACACTCCGTTGCTTAGTCCCTGCTTGTTCCGTCCCCGTTTTCCTTCTTTTTCGAGGCATTAAGTGTTGAGTGGCTGAACTCAACGCCACGCTTTGCCTAGTTTACCAGAGCGAAGAAAATGGAAATAGAAAACCTAGAAATCGTTGCGTTATAGGCAGACGTTGCGCCTCTGCGCCACGACGGTCCAGTTTTACTTTTGTTAGTATTATAGTTGAAAATTTAGAATAGATACCTATATGAAAAAAAGTAACACAAACTTATTTTAGTAGTTAGCTTAGTTTATATTGTACAAAATTAGTGCACACTACCACAAATTGAAATTTGTTAACTTTAAAACTTAAATCTAGCATGAAACTTTACAAGAAGTAACTATAAATTACAAACTTATATCTGCAGTTCATTTCAGTTAAAACAAGTGGATACAACTGCAAAATTTTTTAGTTCACTAATTTTGCAAATTTATTAATAATTGTATTTCTCGAATCTACTATCATGATAATGCCTTCTCAATGAATTTTATTAAACAATGGAAGTTAGTTATATCAGAGTGGTGACGGTTGGTAAATTTTAAAATATTATATTTTATTTATTAAAAAAATAGTAACTAATCTTTATATGGGATAAAAAGTAATAAATATATACATAGACACGTATACATCGAGAATAAAGGCGTTGAGAAACGCAAAATTATAAGCACGTAAAGCTCGCGTAAAAGAGTGAATGAACCATTAGTATTCATATGTTCGTCTCGTAATCCCTGCTTAACACGCTTAGGCAAAAGACGTTTTACGTTCACTGAAAAATAGTGAATGTCTTCAATAGACTTTAAATTTTCAAATAAATGCTAAAAATAGTAAAAAAATGTATGTTTAGTCAATCAAGTAAACATAATTCAACTTTATTTTAACTGAGTTAAAGTTTGCCTGGCATCAAAAAAAGTCTTATTAGCCATCAAAACATGTATTTATTTTCTATTTTTAGGGTTACGTAACTCAAAATGAAAAACGAAACGAAAATATGATAAGAAAATTAGTAATTAAAAACGATTACAAATGTATATCTGTACTTATAGATACACAACAATGTCTATAACTTAAGGAACTACAAACTAACATTTACAACTTCAACTAAACATTCTACATTCCGTTGATTTCCAATTTTGAGGTCTTCTCGCACGTCATACAAGCAACTTTTTTCAGCTACACACGGTTATGTGTAGGCAGGCAGATGTTATCTAGTAACAGAACTCCTCCGTTTTTCGTTTTTCGGCAATAAGTATATGTATTTCAATAGGTTGATTGTCTTCACGCTTTATCCCGCACATGGCATGGTAGGCAGGGGGAACTGGAGGAACCCTAGGAACCTAGTGTTAAGACATTCCGTTGTTTAGTCCCTGCTTTCTCCTTTCCCGCTTTCCGCCTTTTTCGAGGCATTGCGTGTTAAGTGGCGGGACCCAGATTTTTAATTGTCATAAAACAAGAAATGGTTTTAAAAGCCGTATGAAAAGCAAAATTTGATAAGCTCTATCACTGCGTATAAACTACGCACTAGTATTTAGGTGGGTACCAGATTCTATTTAAACACTCAGTACTCATTGTGATTTACCTGGGGTAAAGAATTATATATACATATTGTTCTAAGATCTCTAAAAAAACCTAACCTTTAAGGCCATTTATACAATAAAAGTGCATATAATGTTTTATACTGCTTCAAGTACCACTTATTAATAGTTAATTCAACTCATAAAACTAATGTGACCTATAAAAAAGCATTTTATCATTTTTTTTTGTTAGAGCACTTGTATAAATTTCTTAACGCAACTTTATGCTTCGTATGGTATGAACCAATGAATTATGTTACGTAAGTAATAATGTAATGTTATGTATGTTGCACTTTATGTGAGTATATATAAATATATGTATATTATACTTAATGTATTCTGACAGATTCCTATCTTTGCGAAATCTTAAATATTTTATTTCATGCACATTAAAAAGTGAAACGTTACCGAATTACTGGCGTAATTTGATTGAAAATTTAAATGACAAGAGAATTGTAAAAAACCTTATTTACGTAACCTTATTTTACTAAATTTTGGTTTTTTCACACTCAATAAATATTACTAGTAGATATCCTGATGGCTAGTGGAATAATTCGATTGTAATCTTGGGTCGGGCGCCGCGACGACGCCATAGTGGCGGCATTCGCCATAATACCAATATCAATAATATTATTATACATACAGTCTATAGTTATATCATTTTTATTCATAATGTTAAATTATTAATGAAAAAATAAAAATACGTATGTAAGAAATATATAAAAATTTAAACGGTCAAGTATTTGTATATTAGGAGGTACTTCTGTATTTTTCATAAGAATCAGGGTTCCATAGTAACTGGGGAATAAATAAAAATATGTTATAATTTATTTTTCTTTCCGACTAAGCCAAGTTCAAAATGTATGCCAAAAGGTCTCTAAAATAGTTGTTGCTGGTAGTTCATTTTATATATATTCTTTATTGCACACAAGAAATACAAGTGAGATACATAAAAATAAATTTTGGTTTACAAAGGTAGGCTTATTTCTGAGAGAAATCTCTTCCAGCCAACCAGTGGAAGTGAATAAGTGTCTAACAGCGGGAATGTGCAGGTTTAATGGTTTTATCTACCAGATAGAAACTATATAGTTTATTCAGGTCCTTATCTACTAGATATTTCTATCTGAGACCTGTAAAACCAAAACTTGTTGTTTATTCGTCAAGCAATAAACATATTTCATATTTGGATCTTTATCAGCAAGCACACACACTTACTCGTATTGGGATGTCTATATTAGATCTGGACAAGATCTAGACTATAATTTCTTTTTTTTTTTCGCTTTATCCTGCACATGGCAGGGTCGGCTGAATTTCTTTTGACACATGTAAAGTGGACTGCTTGAAAATAAAACTGAAGATGGACTGTATTGCAGAACCAAAACATTCCAGCTTAATTATAACTAATAATGAAGTGCTAACATAACAAAAATAAATTAACTTGAAAGGCACTCGCACTAAAAGCATCCATTGAAATATACCAATGAAGGAGTTAGAACATTTCACGAAGAATTTAATATAAAATATTTTACGCTGGGGCGGAGGGGGATACAAAAATGTATATTGTTTTTTAAAAAATATTAAATTGTTTTTTTTTTTTCAATTTAAGTAAGTAATTAATAAAATAAGAATAAAATATATTGTGTTAAGTTTTTTTATTAGCTAATAAGATATAAGCAAATAAGGTTTAAACATAGGACTCACTTACTTTTATACGAAAGAATATAAATGTAAGTAAATTGGGTCGATTTAATCTAGATATCAGAAGTTATA
This sequence comes from Dione vanillae, assembly GCA_037178615.1. NCBI lineage: Eukaryota > Metazoa > Arthropoda > Insecta > Lepidoptera > Nymphalidae > Dione > Dione vanillae. Next base: position 913,645 of record JAZFAU010000283.1, on the reverse strand, counting down.
GAAAATACTTAAAGGTTATAGTCATAGAAAATACTTAAAGGTGCGTTCAATTTATTATATGTTATATATTTATTTTTTTTAATTCCGTCGTCAATTCCGCCATTCCGAGGACCGTCGTGGCGCAGAGGCGCAACGTCTGCCTGTAACGCGACGGTTACTGGGTTCGATCCCTAGTCGGAGAAGATGGATTTTTCTATTTCCATTTTCTTCGCTCTGGCATCTAAGGCAAAGCGCGGCGTTGAGTTCCGCCACTCAACACGCAATGCTTCGAAAACGGCGGAAAGTGGGGACAGAGTATGCAGGGACTAAGTAACGGAGTGTCTTAACACTAGGTTCTTATGGTTCCTGTAGTTCCCTCTGCCTACCCTGCCATGTGCGGGATAAAGCGTGAAGCTAAAAAAAAAAGATATACTCGTAAATTACCTTAATATTCTCTTACGATTATATATATATATATATATATATATATATATATATATATATATATATATATATATATATATATATATATATATATATATATATATATATATATATATATATATATATATATATATATATATATATATATATATATATATATATATATATATATATATATATATATATATACGATTGAATTCTTTATTTTGGTATATACTATGAGTAAAAATATATAAAAACCAATGCTATTAAAATATTTCGATAACTCGAATGTAAATTAGATAATTTTAATAAAAAATATAAATTAAGCAGCTTTTAACATAAATTACCCCAATTTTTTTAACGTTGGCATCATAAAAATGCAATGTTTAATTTAGATGCATGGTAACGTTAATATTCCAATAGTTGAGTATTTGTAAAATATTCAGTATATGTTAACATTCGCATTTACTATTACGTAAGTAAATAATATTTAAAAAAAATATCGATCACATACGAGCGCACTTCATTTTGTACGAAACGAACAACAAATATAAATTTGTCATAGTTTTTTTATGTGTTAAACCTATAAATTATCAAGATTTTGTCCTTTATATGGACTTGCTATATACAGGATAAAAATAAGTTATTATAATAAAAAAACTTCACACTTTTTTTTAATTTCATCATCAAGTCTAGGTCATTTAAATATACGAAATAAGTGACGACAAAATTAAAAATACGAGAAGTATGAAGAGACCTACAGTATATTTTGTTATGGTTTTTTATAGGTTTTATATAGAATTCTAATCTTCGGACTATTCTCTACTCTACTATAAATTCTAGGTTACTCCCCAATTCCATACATCTAGGACGACGGTAAGTATCCTGAGAATATTCACTGCATGAAGATTTTCATACAAAATAAAAAAAAATAGATACTTAAGTCTTTTGATTACGTTGATTTAGAAGGTTTATTTTCGTTCAAGAGGATATGGAATTAGATTTTGATATAGATTTCAGCTTCATTCTTCCAAGTGATTTTTAGAAAATCATGTTTACAGACGAAAAGACATACGGACGGAATGACAAAAAAAAGTATTTATATTAATCTCCATAAAATATATTTTTTCTATTATTACAAGCATCAGTACTAATTTAATAAAAGCGTGATTCAAAATATTGCAGGCGAAATTAACTAACGCATTTACGCCGTATAAAATTAAGTCGCTTTTGCTTACAAATTACACAACGGATTTTAATGCGGCTTACATTAATATGCAGGAATTTGAAAGAAAAGTCTAAATGTGTAATATTTACATATTATATTTCCTTATATTAAAAAAATAAAAATATAACTGATTTATATTGTGATATCGCAAAAAAAGAATAATATCCATACTATATACAGTGTAATTTCATAAATTAACATATTTCATTCATTATTATCGTTATCATACATTGTAAATTGCATATAATATGCAAGAGAGCATGTAATATTTTTATAATTGTTTTTTTAATTGACAAATTACAACATAATAAATAATTTATGATGTGGCCACCTGCTAATAAACAACATGTTTCATAAAGAAATTAAAAGAAACATATTGATATGCTGAAGGTTCGCATAAAAAACTTTTTCTAAAGTGATATTTTTAGTTTCACGCTCTATCCCGCACAAGGCAGGGTAGGCAGAGGGAACTGCAGGAACCATACGAACCTAGTGTTAAGACACTCCGTTGCTTAGTCCCTGCTTTTATCCGTCCCCGTCCCATTTTTAGTCATATATTAAAATAATATTACTATATTAAGCATAACATTTTGATTTTTTCTAAAAAAAGCAGCGGTCACCTACATATTAAAAAGGCTGTAAGAATTTTACGACTTCTCTCGAGGACTGCATTACTACAAATGTCTTAAAAGAATCACCACCTCTGAGTAATTTGGTTTTAAGAATATTGGAAACTAGGGTTACTTGTCAAGAATTTTTTTTTAAGAATTGGGCGTCTTTGAAAAAATATACGCATATGATATAGTGCCTATGCCCCTTATATCTCTCTATACGCCAATGTACGCTTTAAAGCTTTTGACATCCATTCATCCAATCCACAATAATAAATATATAATACAATAGAAGGCTTTTATTTCAACAATCACAAATAGAGACCTAATCTGAAGCAAATAGAACGTAGGTATCGTTAAAACGCGGAAAACATTTGTGATGCTGGCACTCTGCCAGTTGCTGGATAGGCTGTACATTTCACGTTTAGGGGTCGAATTCAATATCATATTAATTTAGCTGACGCTTGTACAATTGCTTTAAAACAACAATATATAAAATTTTATTTTATTTGTATTTAACATTACAGAAAAAAATATTTTTTAATAAATCACAGATAAATAACAAATAAATACTTACCTAGTATTCTGTAAAAATTATTATCCTGAAAACACCGACTGTTTGTTAGCTCCCAAAGAAGATCTAATATTACTTCCTTCATAAGGACACTAATTGTTTCAGTACGTGGCTGACGAAAATGGTGAACGCGGGAAAGTCAAGGCGAAGGCGGCGCGGGACGTCAACCCTGCGCAGATGTTGGCAGCATACTGGGTAGTTTTTGGCATAAGGGCGACTTATCTACCGGAATTATTATAGTAAGCTGTTTTAAAGTCTACATATATACAAATATGGTGAAGATTAGTAAAGATAGTTAGATTTTAAGTAAGGGGGAGATTGGGTATGTTTGAAACTTTTTAAGGTTTTATACTTTATAAGTAGTCGAAAGTAGACGATATTGCGAGAAATTAAACAAAATATTACGTATATAAAATAAAATAATATTGTTTTCTATAGTATTGCTCAGCAAATGACAGTGCAGGAAAAAATATACAAAAATAAATAAACTGTGTAAAAATACTGATCACGATAGTTGGTCACATTTCAAGACAATACGTGTTGAGTGACTAGTGACACTATCACTTCATGGCAAGAAAACGAAAATATTTCATTGTTCATTACACTGAACGGGCACCGATCTTACGACCGTCGTTGTTGCAATAGTCACTGTCCCTACGCGCCACGTTTGCTTCCCAAGTTTTTTTTAACACTGAAATTCGTGTACAAAAATCAAGTTTAATATTCTCATATATAATCAAATTGCAAAAAGTTAATAAAATAAAATATTTATGTATTAGTGAGAAGAGTTGTGGTTCCGTGGCGTACACCGTTTTAAAGAAGACGGTTTTGAGTTTGGCCTCAATTCTCTCAGTTTTTTACCATCTATCATCGACTAAGTAACGATTAACTAGCAGTAAAAATATTATTTACTTAGATTTTAATTGTTCAAACGATTAATATATTTAGAAAATTTATGTATGATATTTATATATAATGCATCTTGGGCCAGTAGAACGGCGTCTGACATTAAATAGCCATCGGCTGTGGATACAATTCCGAAACGAGAATTAATTATTTTAATAGTTAGCTCTGCAATATTTATAAATTTCTTTACTTTACATAAATATTAATATATTATTAAAGAATATGAGAAAGACAGTAAATAGTTCTAGTATTTTAAGATCCCAAAACAATGGAAATATTATGAGAAAAGCTTTAGTTGAAAAAAAATTAAACTCAACTTATCAGTAGACATTTATTCAGGCTTTATTATAAACAATATTTCGATATTCTTAGACAATTTAATAGGATAAATCAGGAAAAAATACCTATTTGTTAGCCTATTAAAATGAAAGTATTCCTAGAAGCCTCATAAATTAAATTAACTATAAAAATAATAATATTCCTATATTTAATTCACATACATGAATAAACTCACAACTGTTACATTTCATATTATATTAAATACATATAACTATGTGAAAACGTGATTATTTTTACAAAAAATAGGCTTAGATTATTTAACACAGACCTTAGACTGATTTTTTTAAGAAATTTATTAGTTTCTACTGTCAAGAAGTCTAAGTCAGTCACTGTAACATAAATAATGGAATCTAAAGCCACACCTCATATACCGAGGAATTCACTATGATTTAAACATAAATATATTGCCCCTTTTTATTTCTTAAAGAAATATTATATATATATATATATATATATATATATATATATATATATATATATATATATATATATATATATATATATATATATATATATATATATATATATATATATATATATATATATATATATATATATATATATATATATATATATATATATATATATATATATATATATATATATATATATATATATATATATATATATATATATATATATATATATATATATATATATATATATATATATATATATATATATATATATATATATATATATATATATATATATATATATATATATATATATATATATATATATATATATATATATATATATATATATATATATATATATATATATATATATATATATATATATATATATATATATTGACATGCTGACAACTAGGTACAATCCTTTATAGGACAATAGATTTTCGTGAAGTGTTCTCTTAATAGTAAATTCTTAATCTTAAATAACATCAAGCATTATTCTTAAGATATTGTAATATACCAAACTGATAATGATATTAATTTTATGTTATTTTTTATAAAAGTACAGTCCATGAATCAATTGTTTTTTTTTTTTATTTATAATAGAACAAACTAAAGAATTTTAATTATCTGGGGAATGAATTTCAAATTATAATATATAAAAAAACTATTATACAATTATTGAAATATACAGATTTTCCATTTTTTCCCATTTCCTTTGTAAGTACTGATTAACACGCATAGATAAATTTTCTTCAAAGTGCGTTAAAAACATGTATCGTCTTTTGAATTTATATGGAAACATTTTTGAATTATAAATTTTAACTGTGGCAAAAAATAAAAGCTGTAATAATATTAATTACATTATATATTACTATATAACACTAATATCTCAGCAGAGAACGTATAGACATTTATTTTATATTTGGAAATTATTTACAAAGTTGCAGTTACTCATTTTCATTGAAAAAGTCATATCACTTTTAAGTTTCTTTTCTAATTCAAGTTTCTTCTCAAGAAGACAAAATTAAATACAAAAACATTTATTAACTAAATTTGTAATATATGACTTTATTCAATGAATAAAGTTGTTGAAAGATCAAAAATCAATTCTATTATACTATATATATTTAGAATATATGTTTATGTACATATTATGTTAAACTAACATAAGTCATAATATTATTAAAATAACTAAAAAGCATTATTATTGTTATGAAATAAAATTATTAATTTATTAATATTTTGGTATTAAATTAATGTATAATTAAAATGCACCGTTTTATTTTTTTTTTATTTAAAATATGTAGCGATGAATTTTTTAGAAGAGACTCTTTGAAAATTTATATAAATATCAAATCGAGAGACAAGCGTATATATAATACGACTTTATATTCAAATTATTAACTTTTTAAACAATCTTATATTTCAAAACCAAACTATTATTTAGATACTTGTTTAAAAATTAAAACAAGTATCTATATAATAGTATGAACAAAAAAAATTGAAAAAAAAAACCTGATTTAAATCAATCAAAACAATTATAATTTACTTTTTAAAAGTAAAAATAAAATATAAATCCATTCATGTCAAATTCAACTAAACATTAAAGTATAATATATACAATTCTTATCAATTAATATGACTGTCGGTAACATCTAAAATAAAAATCATAATTTCATAATATATTAATATGTTATATATATATTAATAATTAATCAATGTATAAAATAAATTATAAAAATAATTACATTAATTATATGTCTTCAATAAGCCGTTTATCAATCACTCGACATTTTGGTGAGCAAAGAGTTTTTACTTTTAAAAAAGTATTTGTGCTAATTCATTATCAAATAACACATATATTTAATTAGTGACAATTTCTAATATCCATATAATAATAATAATCCAAAAACACTTCAATTTACAAGTAAACTACAAGCATTTTGCATGTACGCTGCGTACAGTCGCGTTGAGAACGCTTTAAGAGCAAATAATGTGTTAGAAAGAGAATGTCAGTATATAACGTATTATATATAATTTTAATAGAAAAATAGAAGTCTCTCTTGCGCAGTGCCGGAGAGGAGACGCCAGCCGCGCTTTATGTTCAAATATTGGATGATTGCACGCACGCAAATCAGGATTCCTATAAATATTAGCACATTATTAAGAAACACCCATACAAAATCTCTATATTGTACACCTAAATGAAATCAAATATTTGTAAGGCCACAATTTCATTAGCGTGAACAGTAAAAAAACTCCTGCTTTCCCCCCTAAGACTTAACTTACATTTCAAGTTCCTATACAAAATCTCTATATTGTACACCTAAATGAAATCAAATATTTGTAAGGCCACAATTTCATTAGCGTGAACAGTAAAAAAAACTCCTGCTTTTCCCCCTAAGACTTAACTTACATTTAAAGTTCCTATACAAAATGTCTATATTGTACACCTAAATGAAATCAAATATTTGTAAGGCCACAATTTCATTAGCGTGAACAGTAAAAAAACTCGTGCTTTCCCCCCTAAGACTTAACTTACATTTCAAGTTCCTATACAAAATCTCTATATTGTACACCTAAATGAAATCAAATATTTGTAAGGCCACAATTTCATTAGCGTGAACAGTAAAAAAAACTCGTGCTTTCCCCCCTAAGACTTAACTTACATTTCAAGTTCCTATACAAAATCTCTATATTGTACACCTAAATGAAATCAAATATTTGTAAAACCACAATTTCATTAGCGTGAACAGTAAAAAAAACTCCTGCTTTCCCCCCTAAGACTTAACTTACATTTCAAGTTCTTATACGTATCTGTCAGTCACTTATTACCGGTAGGTTGTTGGTTCGAAATCCATTTAAGCTAGTAATTATATTAAATTTATTTTCTTTGTCCTGGAAAGTCAAAGCGCAGTGTAGAGGTCTGCTATTAACCATTCACCAATAATATCTTAAATTACGTGCAAAAAGTAGAGCATCTTTAGACGGAATTGACTTTGAAATTTTTGTAACAATATATTGTATAGATTTAGCATCAGACGTTTGATTGGGGGAAAAATAGGGGGAATGATTATATTTCAATTATTTTAATTTCCTTTCTTTAATACAACAACGGATAATATTTACATATCAACATACAATCATCAATAATTAAGTTTAATACGAGTATATACAATATTTTTTTTTTAGCTTCACGCTTTATCCCGCACATGGCAGGGTAGGCAGAGGGAACTGCAGGAACCATAATAACCTAGTGTTAAGACACTCCGTTATTTAGTCCCTGCTTACTCCGTCCCCACTTTCCGCCGTTTTCGAGGCATTGCGTGTTGAGTGGCGGAACTCAACGCCGCGCTTTGCCTTAGATGCCAGAGCGAAGAAAATGGAAATAGAAAAATCCATCTTCTCCGACTGTGGATCGAACCCAGTAACCGTCGCGTTACAGGCAGACGTTGCGCCTCTGCGCCACGACGGTCCAATATATAAATAACATAAGAGCATAGAGGTCTGTCATGGCGCATAGGTGAAGCGTCTGCCTGCAAACGTGACGGTTTGTGGGTTCGATTCCCATTCGGAGAAAATGGATATTTTTATTTCCATTTTTTTCGCTCTGGAAACTAGGCAAATCACGTCGTTGAGTTCCGCCACCCAACACGCAATGCCTCGAAAAAGGCGGAAAGCAGGGACTTAGCAAAAGAGTGTCTTAACACTAGGTTCCTACGGTCCCTGCAGTTCCCTCTGCTTACCCTGCCGTGTGCGGGATAAAGCGTGAAGACATTAAAAAAAAAGTGCATACCAAAAGCCATAATGAGCCACCATAGCCACGAGTTCTCGTGGGACGCGAGCTCGGTGGAGTGCTTCACTATGAGGGTCCACTTGGCGAGGGAGAGGCCGAAGCCGGCGAGAGCGCCGTAGCGACTCGCCACCGTGTGGCAGAAACACATCAGCAGGAGAAACCCGATCCAGTTGAAGAGGAACGCCACTTTTAATAAAACATTTCTTTATACACAAGCAAAAGCATTGTTAGTTGACGTGATAGCCGTATACTGTTTATTTTGTTTTTGTTTTTTGTATGAAATAAGTAGTTTTAACTTTGTTCAGCATTGTACTTATATGAGATTTTTACTGTATGATATATATTTATTATCTTTATCGTATATAAAGAACATATATATCTACTAGAAATTAGACATTAAAAAGATATAAATATTTTTATGAATATTAAAGTTGTGCGGCCGAAACACATTAGCAGGAGGAAACCAATCCAGTTGAAGAGGAACGCCACTTTTAAGAAAATATTTCTTTATACACAATCAAAAGCTTTGTTAGTTAACGTGATAGGCGCATTTTTTTTAATTTTCTTGTATTAGTTAGTTTTAACTTTTGTTCAGCATTTTACTTATACGGGATAAAATATATATCTTCTGTATGAAATAAATATTTGCGTATAAAAATTTTAACGCAGCGGGACTCGAACCCGCGCCCTCCTGCGAACCGTGCAGGCGCTCTCACCACTGAGCCATGCGTTCTAAATCACGCCGCTTTTAAATTCTTATATGCTTTTATACAACTTATTTCGTTGTTAGTTAAGTATTTTTCTATCCTCAATGTGGATTAACATTTTAAAAATCATAAAAATGAAAAATAAATATTACGGTTTATTTTTATTATATAAAATATATACACTATCTATATCTTATATAAAGAATATACCTACTATAAATTATAGTCTTTCTTGATAAATATATATACATTATATATCTTCTATAACTTACCAAAGAAAGACGTCAAAAACATAATGTCGGTGCCGAGCAAGCTGTTCTCGGGATCGAGCTGTTCCGCAGAACCCTCAGTGGGTTCCACTGTCACAAACGCGGCTATGGTTGGGTGAGGGGGTGGTAGCATCTGTTAATAAATCAACATATTATTCTTTAACTCGTATTTACGACGTACACCTCTAAAAGATGCAAGAAAGTAAATCGAAATATGGAAATCTAATCAGAATCCATTTTGCTATAGTTACTTCCACTTTGACGATATAATAATTATCAAAAAATTGCAACTTTATCAAAAATTATGACTTTTTAACGTATTTATAAAACCATGAATTGTTTTGCACGTCGTGGCGCACAGGCGTAGGCTCTGCCAGTAAACGAGACGGTTTGTGGGTTCGTTTCCCGCTCGGGAAAGATGGATTTCTCCATTTCCATAAGTTTAAATGCTGTTCCTAAAATTAGCTATTGGGTTCTATTTACGTATATAAAGGCCTTTAACAATCGGTCGGTTATCGGTACTTTGACTACAACAAAAGAATATTATATTTAATAAATTGATCGTACTATTGTATAGTTATAACAAAATCAATATGCAACACGGTATTTTTCGAATGCGGTGAGACAAGGTTAGACATGTCCGCTGGTATCTTTTCAATAACACGCATTATCGCATTCTTTAATTATATTTTTTTATTATAAAAAAGAAAATAAATTCAAAAATTTGGGATCATTCTTTCTTTTAAGATATATCTTATACTATATTTCATATAAAAAAAATTAACGTGATTAGAACCCGCGCCTCAAAGAAACCGTCCAAGCGCTTTGACCACTAAACCATGCGTTCTTCATCACGCTGCGGCAAAGCTCCGATATCACTTAGTTTTGCAACACAAACAAAATTGCGTACATTAACTATTTTTAATAAACTAAGTAAATAAACTAATTTAAATAATAATAAAATCTCACAGGTGGCGGCCCTTCTCCCTCCATTTGCTTTTCACGTTGCACCTCTTCATACGTCGGCAGCTTGGAGTTAGCAGCTACGTCGTACGGTGGCGGGGCAGAAAAATCTGGTTGAGGTGGTGGTATATCCATATTGTCTGAAGGAAATCAAAAATATAAAAAATTAACCACAAATTATAAAATGAATAAGAAAATTTAAATTATAACACATGTCATTATAGTGTATGTTTAATTCACTGCTTTTATTTATTTTAGTATATTCAGTATCCTAATAGCTAGGTTTTTTCTTATCAGAACACAGAAATGAAAACAATGAAATTTAATAAAATTTTATTTCAATTAATTTTGTATTACAGGTTAATGAATGGGTTACATAATCATCTTTTGGTACATCCTCTCTAACTATATAAATAAAACTGTAATTCTCACCTATCAAATGTATGACTTCTGTGCTTTAATGTTATATAACATAACATATATTTTTAAGTGTCAAAGGATTTAAGGATTTAAATATTAAACATTATTGAACCAAATATTTAAATAGAAATAGATTTGTAATACTAAAGTCATATTAAAGACAAAACTATCAAACATGTCTATATAAGGCAGCGTTATAGCCGTTCTATTTAATACAATGAATTATAACATTATTGTTATATGAAACAATAGTGGTGACTTCTGATGGAGTCATTTATTAATTATTGTTCTTATAAACAGACATTAGTTTGTATTTTTAGTCTTAAACTGTAAAGAGAGTTGTGAATGAACTATTCAAAATTATAAACTTAAACATTCAATTGAAGTTTTATTTAATTTTTCCTAAATATTAGTAATTTCAATTTAATGAGTATAAAAGTTGTAAAGATACAGAAGTACAATTGGTTTAGTTACAAATTCAATTTCTAATAATCAAATTTATACTTGTACAATGGATATGTACAAAAAATAGTCATTTACAGCATTCTCTGAAGATGTTTATGTTCCTTCATCTATATTGGAATTATTTTTTTATTTTAGTAGAAATTATAACTCAATCGGAAGAAAATATTTCTAAATGTCATATTAAAAATTTGGGTCCTTAAAATTTATATGAAATTCTTATACTCCATTAATTTTACATATTTTAAATGTACTTTTTTTAGAAGGTGTCTTCAAAACTTTGAAGTTATGAATGGGACTGGGAATTTTAAGTGTGTGAAAAATTTGTTTCCTAACTAAATATAAGTGTCTACTACCTTTATATTTTAATTCTAATTTGAATGCGATAGAAGTAGTTGCAGTAGTGCCAAAACCACTTTCATTAATTATGTTCCAAGACTAATTAGATAGAGAAAGGAGCCTTACAGCATAAGCACAAGTTGAGTCAATAATCCCAGGTAGTGCAATGAGCTTCTGGCTCAACATTAAAATCTATAGGATTCTTAAACATTTTTTATTTTAGAAATCTAGATTAATAAATCAATATATAATTAGTTAGTGTAAAATTTTGTGTATTTTTTGGTGCAATTTATTATTCACATAAAGTAGCACTATATTTAATATAACATATGTCATGTAATTTTTATAATATTTTGTACAAGAAAATAAGTGTATAGTTTTATAATTTATGTAATGAGATATCAAGATTTTTTTGTGATATCAATGTATATCACAGACTCTTCCTCTTCCAAGACATGAACATTCATATAATGTCACATTAAGTGACTATACATTTCCATAATTACGTATATGACCTAGGTTAACATTAGATTATTTTTTATGGTTTTACTTACTCATATCAATAAACGGAGGTGGCAAATTATTATCCATCGACGAAGGCAATATCACCCGAAGTGGTGCCGATGGGCACATGATATCAATTCGAGCCTGGCTCTGTAACGAAAACATAACTTTCACATATTCGTCACTATAATAATCATATAAATAAACATTTAAACACAATTGCATACCATTTTTCTGTACACAAATATTGTCTTATTAGTTTGTCACGAATATTTTCAGTAAGCCTGAAGTAAAATTAGACACTGTTTATTAAGTTATAGCACATAATTCAAGGTCCTTTTAATAAAATATCAAATCAATTCTCAATAGAATTAAAAATTGCAAACGTAAAGCACTGGGAATCCACCTCTCTTTAGCCAATAAATAAATTATAAAATATAACGGGGATGCCAGTAGCAAAAATAAGACGATATGAATCGATTAAATCAATTCATGTTATGCATTTTAATATTTAGTATAAAAATTTGTACGTTTATTTTTTATTTACTTATACTTTACTCTGTTTTTTCATCTTGTGCTACATCTTTAATTACGTCCTTTCCTCTAGTGAATTTCCTCATGCTTTTTAAATTATCAGCCAATTTCTACATATCTTTTCTTATCTAATTTTTTTATGCGCATAGCCTCTTCCTCCATTGTCAACAATTGAATGGTTTTCTTCGCACCTTCGTGACTGCACTCAATGCATTTGATTTGATGGGAAAAAAACCTTACTATGTAATACCGTGGCAAGCATTCTACAGAGTGTTGTGCTGTACTCATAACAGCTTTCGATTTTAGTTGCCACTCTTACTTAGCACTTATCATTTTCATATCATCTCTATGCTGATGATTTGTAAATGTAATAGGCTGTCTCTTTAAATGAGATACTCAGAGCGATTGATATTAAAATTTCCAATTTACAGATCATTAGCAACTGGTGTAGGTTGTTTTGGCTGTCTATAAGCCCCAGTAAGTGAATGTGAATGTGTGGAAACTTTAAACATTTATTTAAACTTCCTTCACTTCTCTCTCTAATTCTATCTAATGATGTTTGTTTAGAGCACAGTGCAACTGTGGCGAATGGGAATCAAATTTTTTTCTTTCAGCTTCACGCCCGAATTACGCTATATAGCATCTTAAGCAGAGGGAATTTAGTGTTAAGACGCTGCTCAGTGCTCTCCACTTTCTCTTTCTTGCCTTGCTGAGCAATAAGGCACAACATAATATTTTGTTGTGATTAAGACGGAAACTGGAAGCAACGTAACCGAGAACTAATTAATATATTAAAGCAGAATTTAATTTTTATATAGTCTCTCTAAGTATTGTAAGGCTGATTCTAAGATGTAGTTATAATTACTAAAAATATTAAAAATATTCTTCGTTGATCCTTTATTATTTCGGACTTTATTATACTTATGCTTAATATTATTTCGGACTTATATAAACAACTAAATTATACTACAATTCGTTGCCGAATATAATTCGTAGCTTCGGTAAGTGTAATTATCGCAAAAATAGAATAATTGTAAAACGTATCGAAATATTAAAAATGTTAAACTCTAAACTCGCATATAATAAATTGGAAAAATTAAAATTGGAAAAAGAATTAATATTGGTTTTGTTTTAGTTTCTTGCCACACTGAATATATGTCAAAATTTAAGACTTGCTCTCTGCTGTGGTTGTCTTTAAAAATGAAATCATAAAATAAATTTCTCTCTTCCACAGTTTACTATATCTTTCCAAGTAAATCATTATTTTGAAGCAAAATGAAGACTGCGTTAATGGTGGCTGAAAAGCCATCTTTATCTCAGAATCTTGCAAATATATTAAGTAACGGCAAATGTACTACAACTAAAGGTTTGTTGTCAAAATTAATTTCTAAAATGTAGATTTCAATTATTTTATAAAAAATACTTACAATATTTACATAAAACAATATAAATATAACATAATATTTTAGGTTCTAATTCAGCATGCTCAGTGCACGAATGGAACGGTACATTTAAGAACGAGCCGGTCAGATTTAAAATGACTTCCGTCTGTGGACATGTATTTAGCTTAGATTTCACTGGTAAATATAATAATTGGGATAAAGTGGATCCAATAGAATTGTTCAGTTGTCCAACTGAGAAGAAGGAAGCAATGCCACGATTAAGAATATCGGCGTTCTTAGCCCAAGAGGCTAAAGGTTGTGACTATTTGATTTTGTGGCTTGATTGTGATAAAGAAGGTGAAAATATTTGTTTTGAGGTAAACCAAAAGTTTGCTTTTAAGTATTATTTATAAAATATAAATATACCAACCAATAAATAAATGTGTGTAATAATATTTTTTATTTGTATATTTTTTGTATATTATAAGCAATTTACTATTTTCAATATATTTCAGGTAATGTCTTGTGTCCAACCTTATATGAAAGGGGATATTTATTCACCTCTTGTGACATATAGGGCCAAATTTTCTGCCATTACTGAAAAGGATATTAAGGCAGCAATGCATAATCTTGTGAGGCCAAATGAAAATGAATCACGAAGTGTAGATGCCAGGCAGGAACTGGATTTACGTATAGGTTGTGCATTTACAAGATTCCAAACAAAATATTTTCAAGGTACTTATATTCAATAAAATAAAAAGAATAATTTTTTTATCGCTTGTTTATAAAATACTGGTAAGCTTAATAAATATTAAAAATCTTATACTATAACTAGAGTTAATATAACATTTTAATTATTTTTTTTAATTATATTTAAAAGCTATACAATACTATGTTTAATATATTTTAAAAATTTTAGGGAGGTATGGTGATCTTGATGCATCTTTAATATCATATGGGCCATGCCAAACACCAACTTTAGGTTTCTGTGTTCAACGTCATGATGAAATCCAAACATTCAAGCCAGAAACCTATTGGGTTCTCAGAGTAACTGCATCAACATCAGAAGGTCGAGAATTACCTCTAGAATGGAAAAGAGTAAGAAGTTTTGAAAAAGACATAGCTAACATGTTTTTAGCTAATATCAAAGAAATCAAAGAGGCGACGTAAGTTTAAAAAATTCTAAATATTTTGTTATTTTAAAAAGATAAATTAAAAGTGTAAATTTACAACATGTACATATTTATTTTATGATAGTTAATTATAAATGTTGTATAGGGTTGTAAATATCCAAGCCAAAGAGAAAGTGAAGCCTCGTCCAGCAGCCTTGAATACTGTGGAGCTAATGAGAGTTGCCAGTGCAGGGCTTGGTATGGGACCTCATCATGCTATGCAAGTAAGATATATTGAGTTTAGTGAATCATTTCTTTTTTTGCTTTTACACTTTATTCCTCATATAGCAGTGTTAGATGAGAGCACATAGTTTCAACATATTTTGTTCTAAGTTTTTCATTGCCACTAGAAAAATTGTGTAATTAGAAGGCAATCTCAATACCACTCTACTGTCGCTATGTTATGTATATTAAATGTTAATCTGTGGTTGTATATTGTTTTTGAAAAGTAAATACATATGATAAAGTGATGTAATAAAATTTAAATTATAAATTTATTAACTAATTATTTTGCTTTGCTATTTGTGTTTGTTTTGTAAATTAATGTTGCTTTATATAATTTTTCTTTCCTTCAGATAGCTGAACGCCTCTACACTCAGGGTTACATTTCGTATCCCAGAACAGAAACTACAAGCTACTCAGAGAACTTTGATCTTATGTAAGCTTAAAAGATACCTATTAGTTTTTAACCACTATAAATGATAATAAAGAATAAAGCATATAAGACTTTCGGTGTGATGTAGAACGCAGCGCTTAGCGATCAGAGCGCTTGCACGATTCGCAATAGAACACAGGTTCAAATCCCGCTGCGTTCAAAAATTTTATATGCTTTCTTTAAGTGAAAAATCATAAAAATATTGTATATTTTGGGGTAAAAAAAAATAAAAAATAATAATAAAGATTAAAAAAATTGAAACGACAACATGTATTAATATATAAACTGTTCATATAAAAGGGGAACTCTCCATCAACAACAGAACTCCAACAAGTGGGGCGCAGAAGTGCGCGCGCTGATCGCCAACGGCATCAACAAGCCCAAGAAGGGCCACGACGCCGGCGACCATCCGCCCATCACTCCTATGAAGCCTGCTTGTGAGTCACATATGTAGCATATACAATGTTAATTTTCATTTATTATGTATTATTTTTACATTACATTTTTAGATTTTTCATTATTTTTAATAGACAAAGTAATTTAAAAAATGTAATGTTAAGTAATAATAAAGATATATATAAGTGATTATTTGTGTGAATCTGTGTGCTTGTGTGTTTTGAGCAGAAAAATTCTTGTCATGTCAAAATCTAAATCAGTAAAGTCAGGCTTGCCCTGGGCAAGGGTTCTGATTTAAGGTATAGTGAAGAGGAAACCGCTTAAAATCATTGTGATAATTGGAATGTTTACAAACACGTTTTTATTTTAATGTATTACAATTAACGCAACGATTAATAATTTCGATATATTCGACAGTATAAGTATATGGAAATAATTAATCGGTTGTCTTCATTCTAAGTTAAAGTAGCGCTAGCTTCCGAGGGTTATTACAGTTTCGGTTCTCTCTGCCCGTGAGGCAGATAATGCCACGAGCGAAATAAAGCGTGAAACTAAAAAAAATATCGATCACTAAAAATATTACTAAATAAAAAATAAACCGTTAGTGCCGTCGTGGCGCAGAGGCGTAAGCGTCTGCCTGTAAACGTGACGGTTTGAGGTTTCGATCTCACACGGGGTTTATGGATTTTTCTACTTTCATTTTCTTTGCTATGGAAACTAGGCAAAGCGCGGCGTTGAGTTTCGCCACTCAACAAGCAATGCCTCGAAAAGCGGGTATGGAGAAAGCAGAGACTAAGCAACGGAGTGTCTTAACACTAGGTTCATATGGTTCCTGCAGTTCCCTGTGCCTATCCTGTGACGAGCTATATAAAACGTGAAACTTAAAAAAAATGACTAAATAAAAAGCAAACAAATTTGACAGCGGAATCGGAACTAGAGGGCGACATGTGGCGCATCTACGACTACATCGCGCGCCACTTCATCGCGACGCTGTCGCGCGACTGCCGCTACCTGTGCACCACGCTCACCTTCGCGGTGGGGCCCGAGACCTTCTCCTACACCGGCAACACGCTCGTGGACGCCGGCTACACCGAGGTCATGCACTGGCAGGTCGGAATATAATTATTTATACGTAAAGAAAACACATAAATATTTGAACGCAGCGGGACTCGAACCTGCGTCCTCTTGCGAACCGTACAAGTTCTATCACCACTAAACATGCGTTCTTTAAGTATTTTTTCTATCCTCCAGTGTGAACACTAGGATGAACACTTTAAAAATCATAAAAATATTTTTTTTTAGTCAGTTGAGTCAGAGCAAGTCAGATCATATTGTTTGCTTTTTTTGTACTTTTGTTTTTTAGTAGGCAAAGTTTAATCTTCGGACCAATTTTTGAACGAACCTTTGTATGTACTTAAAACAGTTTTACGTCATGGAATATATTGCAAATGTAGTATTTTTCTTCGTCTTATTAATTTTTAATTTCCCTCTGATTTGATTCGATCAAATGTGATGTTGAGTTTTGTTTAAGGTAATGGAACGTAGAATACATAGTAATACATAACAATGAGCAAAAAGAGGATGGGTGAATTTTTATTTGTTTCTAAATTAATTTCTAAATTAATGTGTAATTAAAATTAATTACACATTAAACAAAATATATAACAATTTGAACGTAGCTCAATAAACCTGCGCTTTATAGAAACCGTCCAAGTGTTCTTACCACTACGCCATACGATCTCATCAACCTATATTAAAATTCTTATTCACTTATTCGATTTTTTAAAATTCTTTTCTAATTTAAAATATGTTGTATCTAATATCTTATGATTTTTAAAATTTCAGGCATTTGGTAAAGATGAATTCGTACCAGTTTTAAACGTAGACGACATTCTCCGAGCTCATGACCATAGGCTCGTTGAGTGCCAGACTTCGCCTCCTGACTATCTCACTGAATCTGAAGTAAGTTGTTATTGAGTATTTAATAATGTATATATGTGTGTGTATGTATGCACATACTGTTTATTTTGGGCCAGTGCTCTATTGATCTCATACTGGGAAAAAAATAAATGACGAAGTTTTTTTTGTTTCACAAATTAATAATCCCAAGGAATGTGTTTATTCATATCTGGTAACCCCGACTAGTTCTTGAGTCTTTGTCGAACAGCCGGCGCGAGTAGTCAAAAAGTGCACGTGAGACGGCCGACGCGAGCTCACGTCCTTCCTGAATCGATATATTAATTAGCGGTGTGATTTTCCCCCAACCTTATTTCATTTCCCTTTTGTGTTTTCCCCTCTTGATATTGAACCTGACAAGGACAGACCTACAAAAGATAATAGTGCAAGTAACCCTAAGTGAAGAAGACTAATGTGAAACATTCCATGGTGCCATGAACAATCAGTGTTTGTGTTGTGAATTATGAAGATAAGGTACTGTACATTTTTATTATCATAAGACTGACTATAAAGTAATAAAACATCTCCCATCAGCACGCTTCCACAATTGCGGCATACCCCCCTACCCTACACTGTTCAGAATGAAAAAAGAAGTTTTGAATCATGCCTAGATTAAATCAGTCCAGGACTTTCTTATTGCAGATTGTCGGATTCAAATACTTTCATTCTACCATAGAATAATATTATAGTTATATATATAGCTAGTGTAAAAATATTATATAATTTGACGATAATAACATGTCAATTAATTTGGAACTTAACGTAACTTACGTATACCGGTTTGTCGTAAGTCGCAGCTTTAGAGGTAAACTAAATTAAAAAAAACTTCAAATTTCACTAATAAGCATAATTAATTAAAAGCTAAGTTGTTATATATACATATATTTGGTTTAACTGTAATCTCGTCTCTTTTATAATGTATTTTATTGAATGATTGCCTGTAAGAGATCACCCGCCATTGTACATAATATGTATTATTTTAATTATTATTGAGGACCGTCGTGGCGTAGAGGCGTAGCGCCTGAATGTAAACACGACGGTTTGTTGATTCAATTCTCACTCGGAAAAGATGGATTTTTTAATTTCCATTTTCTTCGTTCTAGCAACTAGGCAAAGCGCGGCGTTGAGTTACACAACTCAACGCCGCGCTCAACACGCAATGCGTCGAAAAAAGGCGGAAATCGAGGACGGAGAAAATCAGGGACTAAGCAACGGAGTGCCTTAACACTAAGTTGCTATGGTTCCTGCAGTTCCCTCTGCCCATCCTGCAATATGCGGGATAAAGCGTTAAGCTAATTTTAATTAATTTTATTTCTTGCCTTTATTTTCTAATGTGCAATAAAGTACAATTATGACGATGCCGCAGGTGATCACCCTGATGGAGAAGCACGGCATCGGCACGGACGCGTCCATCCCGGTGCACATCAACAACATCTGCCAGCGCAACTACGTGGGCGTGGGCAGCGGCCGCCGCCTCGTGCCCACCGGCCTCGGCGTCGTGCTCGTGCACGGCTACCAGAAGGTACCGGGTTCGATGCTTTGGTTATGTTTTTGGACATTTGATATTCTAATACAGTATTTGATATTCTAATACAGTATTCTATACTATGTTGCCGAAATGGTCACGATATCTGTCAATCTAGGGTGAAATTAAACTTATAATAAGCTTTTAATTATTTGTTCAGATCGATCCGGAACTAGTGTTGCCTACGATGCGATCGGCCGTCGAGGAGCAACTAAATCTCATAGCCGTTGGAAAAGCAGATTTCCATGCAGTGTTAGCACACACTACGGAAATATTTAGAAGAAAGTTCCAGTATTTCGTAAGATCTATTGAAGCTATGGACCAATTGTTTGAAGTTAGTTTCTCATCTCTGAAGACGAGTGGTAAAGCGTTGTCGAGATGCGGCAAGTGTAGGCGTTATATGAGATATATACAGGTTGGTATATTTTTTTATCATTGTTGTTATAGCTTCAATTAGGTAATGTTAAGATTGACTACATTTTGTGTTACCAGATCGGGAATAAAAATTATTCCCCTAAGTGGGAATTGAACCTACGATGTTTGCACTCTGCACTGTTAACGTACGGTTATGCGTTCATCATCACGTCAAAACTCCTATACGCCTGATCTCTCCAGAATCTTTATAGGCAGATCAGATCACGCGGTTGAACGGTTTCCATGAGGCGTGGGTTCAAATCCCGCTGCGTTCCAATTTTTATGTCTTAAATAAATTTTTAATTTACTAATGTAATTAACATTAATAATAATATATATATTCTTTAATTATTTATAATTTTTTAAAATGTTGCCCGGCGTCCAGGCGAAGCCGGCGCGCCTGCACTGCTCGCACTGCGACGACACGTACTCGCTGCCGCAGCACGGCGCCGTGCGCATCTACCGCGAGCTCAAGTGCCCGCTGGACGACTTCGAGCTGCTGTCCTGGTCCTCCGGCAGCCGCGGCAAGAGCTTCCCGCTGTGCCCCTACTGCTACAACCACCCGCCCTTCAGGTACCTCACCTGAAGCCATTCACTTAATGAACACAAATGATTCTGACATTCTTTTATTATTATTTTTGTGTTTAACGTTTATTTTTTTAGAGTCTAAACACTTAGATAGACCGGTTCTTAAAATTTTATGTATTATTACGATGCTGTATGATTTTCATTAATAAGTCACTTCTTTGTTTTTTTAAGTTTATCTATTATGTCTCTAAATTAGGTTCTAGTCTTTAGAATCAATTATACCCTTTGTTCTTATCCTTGTGTTTCCTAGGTTTATTCCTACATCTGCACAGAATATAAAACGATTTTAGTCTCTTCAAAAGCTTTGTGATATATGCTTTCAATTTGAACAGTTTTATTTTATATAATAATTAAGTAAAATAATTGAATGTTGTCAGGGACATGAAGAAGGGCTTCGGCTGCAACTCGTGCACGCACCCGACGTGCGCGTACGGCGTGAACTCCACGGGCGTGTCGGGCTGCGTGGAGTGCGACGGCGTGCTCGTGCTCGACCCCTCCGCGCCCAAGTGGAAGCTGGCCTGCAACCGGTATCCAAACTTTTGTTTATTATGTATTGTGGTATATATATTTTATAATTAGTTTCGTAGTAGGAGATTAGTTAAGTTTGATTTGATTGATTTGACTTGATATTATGTATAATGACAATTTTTTTTTTGCTTTTTGTAGCAGGAAGTTAGTTTGATTTGAACTTTGAGTAAAATTGAGAGAAAGAAATTAATTGGTAAACGGACTGTCAAACACAAAGTAAAAATTAGAACGGGTAGTTTCTGAGGTTAATGTATACAACTAAATTGTTAAATTTTCTTATACAGGTATAAATTAAATTTAAAATGATTTTTAAAAACGACGATTAGGTTGACATTTAGTCTTACTTTAGCAGGTGAATGCTGATTACAAAAAACATTATGATACATTGATTGATGAATTGACATTAGTAAAATAATCTTTCATTTATTTTTTTAATAGTTAGTGTGAATGAACTATATAAGGGGTATTGTTCAGTTGTTATCAAAAAGTTGTGTGTATGGTGCGCGTACGAGTGTGTTTGTGCTAAATATGCTAATGCTAATGAACTGACACACACACCATGTTTCATTGTAAATATAGCGTTTGCAGGGCTCAATTCTCTCTCTTTTTTTGCAATATTCGAAAAATTTGCAAAATTTATAAAACTATTTGTGTTTGTGCTCTACTAACAAAATAAAAAAAAAACCGCAGATGCGACGTGATAATAAACATATTCGAGGACGCGTCGCGCGTGTCCGTGAGCGAGGCGGCGTGCGCGTGCGGCGCGCAGCTGGTGGGCGTGGAGTACCGCGCCGAGCGCACGCGCCTGCCCGCCGCGCTCACCGAGATGACCGCCTGCCTGTACTGCGAGCCCGCCTTCAGCGCGCTCGTGGAGAAGCACCGCGCGGTGGCGGCGCGCGGCGCGGGCGGGCGGGGGCGGCCGCGCGCGCGCGCCAAGCACCGCGCCAAGCAGCCCAAGGACAAGATGGCGCAGCTCGCCGCCTACTTCGTGTGACGTTCTTTGGATGTGTTGCTAACTTAGATGTATGGACGTTTTAGGTGTGGAATGTAATTGATTTATTGAATATTGAGGTGGAACGTTTTTTTTTTATATTCATACTTATTTTAAGTATGTATTTCAATTTTTATATATGTAAAGTTAATTCTAAGTATATGTTTTGTAACAACTTGAAGTGATCGTTCATTAATGTTTTCCACTTGTCAC
Source organism: Dione vanillae (assembly GCA_037178615.1). Lineage (NCBI taxonomy): Eukaryota > Metazoa > Arthropoda > Insecta > Lepidoptera > Nymphalidae > Dione > Dione vanillae. The sequence continues at coordinate 891,346 of JAZFAU010000283.1, read as the reverse complement.
TTATTTATATTGTTGACACTGGGGAAACTTATTTTTATTTTTTTGTTGTTGCCAATTTACCTAATGTTTACTAATTGTAAGCGAAACCTTCATATATATCACTACTGAGCTTCTAAAAAATAATCCTTTGTTGCTTATCCAAAAGATAAATGAGTTTGTTAAATAATATAAAGCTTCATATTAATTTTTCCATTAAAATCATTGTATATTTGTTTATTGTGTATTTAAAACGTAATAAATACTTTACAATTTATTTTACTTATTTTAAATCCTAAATACTTGCTTTAAATGCACTGAAACTAGCTTATCCTATTAATTAAAAAAAAAACAGACACAGACACATAATTGAGGGCTTAATCCACTAGATTAATGTCCGAGATTACTCAGATGTTATTCCCGTGAATTAAGCCTATAATTTCTATATGGATTCTATAAATTATTAAATTTATAATAGAACCAATCGAAGTAATAAATTCTTGAACATGTTTTTTATCTAAGGCATATGTCAATATCTCTTTGCCTATCCTGCTTTATGTAGGATGCGGGATAATATTGAAGAGAATGAGATGAAGCTAAAAAAATAATAATACTTATATAATACTTAAAATAATAGGTTTAAAATTAAACAGAACAATTATTTAAGTCTTCATTTTATTGTGAAGTTTGTCACCTAATATGATATATAGGTACAATACGTTATAAGCTTACAATGTATTACTGCATATGTATTGATATATATATATATTTCGTTTTATACAGAACAGTTGCTATGTGAAAACCTAAACAGTTAAATCTGGTGACACTGGCTGGTAATGCGTTACTTTACAATATATATATTATCTGTGCGACGAAAAAGCGCTTAAAATAAGAAAAAATATGACATTTTATTCAATTTAAGCTTGAACTATTAATTGCCTCCAAAAACGTCAAATTTTGTTACAACTCTTGTTAACCATAGGACAGCACATTTTTATTAATTTAATATCAGTTAAACGGTAATTGACGTTTTTGAGTGCAGTTGTAAGTAAAATAAAAAAAAAAGAACATTCGGAAAGTTAAAGCAGTTTGCTATCATTTTAATCATATATCACAGACAAGCCAATATGAAATGTTTTAGCAATCGAATTATTTTATTACATAGTCAAATATGTACAAAATATAGAAACACTTTATTAAACAGTTTTAGGCAGCTTTCAATTTAAATATACATACAATAGGGCGGAAATAAATGCTTTATAAATAGGATAATTTTAAGTTTTTATTCGTTATTCAACTGTATTATGCAATACCTTGACTTAAAAATTCACAATACAATATAATATATTATTATAAATTATTCTTTTCTTCTTGTTTGGAACTTTAAGCAATCGTTAAATAGTAATGTTAACAAAATGTCAATTTAACTTATTGAATAACACAGTTAAACAAATATACACGAAAGCTTAATAAGCTTTTAGTGAAGTAATATTTACTTAAAAATAACATATATTTTCAGCACTTGCATGCGTCCGATTTAAGCAGTCATTGAAGAAATATATAGAGTATAAAAATAGCATTTCAAAATGAAGTAAATGTTGCAAAATATTTATTTTATACTTCACCACCAATAGTAGCGATAAAATATTAACAAAAAGAAAACTAATAAATCGAGCTTTTTGGCGGGAAAAATCTGTACATTAACTGTTTTACTTTTTTTTAATAAAAAAGGTTGAAGACTATTAATTAAATTGAAGTTAAATAATTTCTTTCATACGTATATGCGGCAATTTGGTCACTTGGAGAATACAAGTATGATAAAACTATGTTTTTTAACTACGTGCATAATATAAAAAAATATTTTTCCTGTGACAATGCGAGTACTTCGATAGTATTAAAAATAAGTCAGTAAAATTATTTAATATTTGTCTATTCTAAACTGTATGATATGCGTCATGTTTAATTATAAAGAAATACTTGAAGCAGGCACAACAATCGTACGAAATTATTTTATTTTAACTGCCATTTCGAGTTTAGGTAATGGATCTAATATATTGTTCTACGTTCTATATTAATTTAGTGAATTAGATGCTAGTTCAATCATCCACAAAAACATATTTTACATAAATACCCTGTCTTTTAAAAACAAACGTTCTACTTGTAAAGTGTTAAAATAAATTTAAAAATTTATTTAAAAAAAATATATAAAAAGGTTATGGCAAAACTAATTCACTAAATTACTTTACGAATATATTAGATAGTTCAAATATATAACTTACGCTGTTAAAAATAATACGTTAATCATTGTGCATTTTATATAATTTCCACCTAAAATCTATGGTAGCTATCCTATGCGTAAACCTAATGCGCCTACTCTGCACATACATATATAATAATACCAATGAGATTCATTTATAAATAGATCGATATTAAATGTACATTATTATTGTACTATACTATATTTAATTTTAATCTCACTTTTTTGATAACATTACAATTATTTACTAATAGCAATATTTACTTACATAGCGATATTTACAATATGAATACTAATTTGAATATATACGCGTAAGCCAACCAACAATAAATAAAAGGTTACGCGTCAGATTCTTCTAGAAATTTAACTATCTAAATATTCATTGAAAAAGTAATATAATTCGTTATGTCGTTTAAGGACGACGAAATGAAATAGGATGATTGCGCAGCACTTTTTATTATTGAAACGGAAATATTAGTTGGAATACAGATTAGTTCACGCTTAAGATACACGTATTGAGTATTTGTACTCTCAAGTATCATATGGGCCTGGAAATGGATCTAGGCGCTAATTTACAAATTCTAACCTCACTAAGTGGTCCGAATTTTAGATGAACCAAATAATTTCGTGAATAGAAACAATAGACCCTTATTTTTCGAGTAACAGCGAGGCCAGCTCTGATTAATTATAGTAATAAAAATAATATTTCAATTACAATTATAATGATTTATACCATATACCAAAACCGAGAAAGCGAGAAAAAGGCAAAATATTATAGGAGCGATATGTTAACTTAAATTATTAAATTAATTTTAAGGTTTGTTATTGTCATAGAATAATTTACCTCGTACAATTAATCAGTGACTATTCAGTATATTAAGTATTATACGGTCTTGGACAATGGTATAAATCTTATTAGGATATAGTAACGTTACGATACATCTGTAAGTATACATGAATGGTAATATTATATTAGTAAGCTACGGATAGCTTATATTATATTGAGCCACTGAAGTATATTATATATTATATTTTCTATTTAAAGCTCTTAGTTTTTTTGTAATGCGAATTCTATTATCGCATCATTTACCAAAGGCCCTTATAACAACATAGTCATAGAGTTAGACAAACCTCCGAAACGGGTTTCAAATGTTAAGAATGTTATCAAACTAACTATTGCACGAAGATTTGTATGTATTTAACATATTATTTAATAAATTTTACACATTTTCAATGACTCATGTGGTCTTAAACTTAAACTGTCACTACTTTAAAGGCATGAGTATGCTTTTTAGAAATATTTTTAAACTTTCAATACACAACACGACCCTCGTAGTAATTTATACATAATAGTACTGGGTAACAACTATTGATGTATTTATTAAAACAAAAGCTTTGCTTTTGGCATTTGTACAATAAACTCTATATTCGTTAGAGTTGTTTCAATTCTATGATCATACTTTCAACACTCACTAGGTTTCGTAAAGAAGGTCACTTGGATGTCACTGCACTTAGATACGTGTCTAATAGAAAATATATGAGAATTTGAAAATTCATAAGATAATATTTTGTATATCGAAGAATTTTAACCTCATCTGTTGTCAATAGCTAGCTGTAATTTCTTACGTTGAAGTTATTATATGGTCCATACCTGAACTTTTTCAGCTATAACACACCAGCTAGCTTGGTCATAATATGACGATACGACGTGGAGACTTTCCACGTATTTGTCTATCAGTTGATCCAGTTCGCCTTTCTTAAAGACGTGGTAGTATCTGTGGTATGTTACAGCACCTCCTTCAGAAGGTAAACTGTCGGATCCATCGCTTAACGAAGGCAGCAATGGAGCGTGAGGAACGCCTCGAGCCGGTGGAGCAGTAGTGGTATCTTCGGATGAAGACCTGGTTTCTAGTTTTCGTTCTTTAGAACACTCACTGCACGACGGCAAGGAAGCTAAACTGGCGCAGCCCAATGAAGCCGTACTCCCCGTTTTGTCACGACGGCTCCAATCACTTGCTGAAGTGTCACTAGACTCTATGGAGAATCCTGACTTCAACGGTGCAGTGCTGGTGCTGGATCTTGATGTAATTGATTCGGGGCTGATTTCCATTTTGTCTAAGTCACTGGAATCAGTCGATTGTCCAACCTTTAAAGATGATCGTTTTTCTGTGCTGGTGCAAAGAGAGTCCACGCTTATTTCTGACTCGAGAGAATATCCAGTTTCTAATGACTGGCTGGTATCGTAGTTGCTAGAGTCTATAGTGATTTCTGGATTGCCGTTACTAGAGGAAATAGCGCTATCATCGTCCGGGTTTTTAGTGTCTATGTCAGTTATCTTTTCATCTGTTATTTGTTTTACATTGTACTGAATATTGGCACAATTATTAAGGTATATATCTTCGTCGCTTGTTACCTTCATGGATTTTTTGAGTTCCCTATATTTATTAATAATAGGATCCACATCTTTGGATCTTTTCTTACTCTTTGTTTTGGTGCTGCATTTTGGGAATAATTTATTTATATCAGACTCCTGCGTATCATGAATAGAAGTTATGTATTTAACTTTTTCACTAATTATTTTACCCGTATTTTGATCAACGTTTAGTTTGTTATTCGGATCTTCGAATTGCTGCAGACTATCTGACAGCTCGTCTAAAATCTTTTGTGTATTTCTATCCTCTTCTTCCCGTTTTAATCTAAGCGAAATACTCTTTTCACTACTGCTGCTACTTGGAAGATCAAAATCTTCTTCATTGATGCGTTTAGAGTAATGATCAATTTCTTGTAACAATTTCTCACTTAGTTTCTCGGCGAATTCAGTTAAATGTTGACCACGGTCATTCTGATCAGTAATCCAGTCTTCTTCTTTGGCTAACATATCTGATTTGCAGGTTATTAAAGGTTCATTTTGTATTCTATTGAAACTTTCTGACTTGGATATAGATTTTTCTGAATCTGTGCTTGAGATTGACAATGAATCATATGGCAACCTTGTTGGGCTTCTGTGACTTTTACTCAAATTTTCATCTAAAGATCGCCCTTCGGGTCTGTTAGGGGATAACTTGTTTAAACTCCACGTAGAATTACTAGTACTTCCCTGTTTTGGTGAGCGGTCTTTAGATCTTCTACCTGGTGAAAGTCTTTCTAAGCTAGATGAACTTCCACTAGAGCTAGTATGAGATTGAGATCGAGATCGATCTTCTAATATTCTTAAATCACCAGGAGATAATTTGTTCAAGCTCCAATTACTGCTGCTACTACTGCTTGATGCACCTTGAACAATTGCAATAGCTTCGGCGCTTTCTAGTTTTTCTAAGTGTCGTCTTTTAGATCTTGGACTTGATTGAATCACAGTTTCACATGTTTCATCTAGTGAATGAACAACTTCTGCCACTGCTTCTATTAAATTTTGAGATTTATTCGATGTTGGTGTGTCATTAGTTTCATCATCAATTTTTTTCACATCCATCGTTGGAGGGTTTGGTAAATCTGAAACAAAATACAGAATAAAATTTAGTTGATATTAGTAACATATATTTTTATCGTTTCTAATTTTGTATGTCATTTTCTGTCGTGGTGCAGAGGCGTAAGCGTCAGCCTGTAACACGACGATTTGAGGGTCCGATTTCCACTTGGGGAATAAAGATTTTTCAATTTCCATTCTTCTCTCTGAAAACTAGGCAAAGCGCGCCGTTGCGTTCTTCCACTCAACACGTAATGCCTCGAAAAAAGGTGGATAGCGGAGACGAATAAAGCAGGGACTAGGCAACGGAGTGTCTTAAAACTAGGTTCATATGGTTCCTGCAGTTCCCTCTGCCTACCCTGCAATATGCCGGATAAAGCGTGAAGTTAAAGAAAAATATTTTTACTTATATTGAAAATGAAATAGAATTACCTTTCTCCATTGCTGTTTTACGGAGCTCTTCAGGAACAACACTTATGACGCTATCGACTGAATCAGGCGAAGATACACCACTTGAATCACTGTCCATGTCATCAATAGCTGGATTAAATAATTCTAGTGACATGAGTTTCGGGTGACTCTTCGCAATTGGTTCAGCTCTACTTGTACTGCGTACAATGGGGAATGGTTGTCTTCTGCTTATGTTCACGGCAGGAATACCTTTGTTTAACATTTCCTTAATTTGTCTAATTCTTTCCTTTCTTTTTCTATCAGCTGCACGAGAATCTAGGTTATCGTTATTTTGAGGCTTGCTCTGCATCTTTGGTTTAAACTGAGGAATTTCTGGTAGTTCTGCAACAGTCTGAAGAGTTATTTTTGGATATGGTTTAACCTCTTGTAGTATTACTCGTGGTTTTATATCATCTGTATCTGCAGTTAGTTTATGTATTTCTTCAATATCCTTCTTTATTTCATCTATTAATTCTTTTGTTATTTCCGTTGGTGTTTCTTCTTCTTCTTTTATAGGTGGAATTGGATCAATCTCTTCATATATTTCCACAGGTACAATTTTATTTATAACAGGGGGAAGTTCCGTTTTTAATATATTGATTTCTGGTTCTGGCTTAGGGGGCGAATTTGGTTGGCTTTTAGACTGTGGTTTCAATGGAGCTGGAGTGATATTATTTGTAGTGGAATAGTTTTTTAAGCTATACTGAGCCACTAAAATTTTATTATGAACCGGGCCAGGGGCTTGTGCAGTAATTGGCGATGCTGGTGGTCTGATTAATGGGAAAACCTGTTTAATTCTAGGTGAAGGTAGCCCTGGGGAATTCTTCATTCTCGGCGACGTTGGTACAGATGAAACTTTAAGTCTTGGAGATGTTGGACCAGGAGATAACGGAGTTGGTGATAACGGATCACCTGATCCATCTGCTTTTGGTACGTATATAACTGAAGCAAAACTATCCTCTGAGTCAACACTTGTATCACTTTGAAGACTACTATCCTTAGATGAATCGGATCCGTCTTCTCTGGAATGCCTTCTTTCGGGATAAGTTTTTTCATTGTTTGTAATATTGTCGTTAGGCGTTGGAACTTCAGGTACGGGTCCATGATTTTTCCAGCCTTGAAGCATTCTAACAAACACCGTTACTTTATCTATATTCGTTGTCGATGTTTTAAATTTATTAGTGAGGCCGTTCTTTAGTGACTGAAATTTTTTAGCAGTTGTTGCAGATGTTGAAAATATTGAATCTCTAATTGAGTCCAAAGCACCCGGCCTTCGATATAAATATTCTTCATTAAGTGACGCTTGTTTTTGAATATTCTTTCTCAGCCGCTCCTTTTCTCTAAGTCTTTCGACAGACATTAGCTCCTCATTTAGTGAAGTCTGCTTGATTACACCCGGTTTTTTAGAATGTAATCTCTGAGTGTGAATCTTGAAATTAGGCATTTCTTCCACTAAACTTTTCATATCTGTGTGTTTATCAAGGTCTTCCTCAGCGTCGTCTTCATTGATAGATTTCTTTTGTTTAACAAGGCGTGGCTTTTTGCGTTCGGTAACTGGTTGTACGGGTTTTTCTAAGACTACAGGTTCAACTTCATCTCCACCTAAGCTTGGGAGACTAGATCTTGACCTCACAAGTGCTCTACGTTCTATCTCCGCAATATCTGTAAGACTTCGAGATTTCATTGTAGAAGATTCCGATGGCTGTGAAACTAATCTAGGAGGAAGAACTTCATCTAATCGTCTTAATTCAATGGGTAAATCTGCTGCAGGGGGCTCAGGACGAGGACAAGGCCTTTGTGTTGTTCTATTTATTCCCCACGAAGGAAGAAACGACCGTCGTCCTGCCAGTCTTTGCAGAGCTCGCCTTACAAATGAATAACAAGTTTCGTTCGGCGATGACAGTGAAGACGATCCTGGTGAACCATCTCTACTTTTCCATGGCTCGTAACAGCTGTAAGTAAAAAATAATTATAGTAGAACAAAATCATATATTATACTCTACAATACTCGTAGGAAAATGTTATAAAATGACTTACTGGTCGTATTCTACTGAAAGAAATCGAGGAGCAGGAGGCGGTGGACATAGCGTTGCTGGTCGATGCCAGGGTATTAAAACATCCTATAAAAATAGTAAATTTAGTCAATTTAAATTAAAGGATTTTATACATTTGTAAATATAATAAACGTAAAATATAACAAACCTGAGAGTGAAAATTTCTTCCTTCATGCTCCATAGCCCATACAGTAAGTAGCAACCTTCCACCGATCCTTGTTATCCTGGCGAGCTCACGGAGAGCCATCGCCCGGCGCTCGACCGTCGCAAAGTGATGCACCACCGCGATAGATAACACTGCGTCGAAGGATTCATCTCGGAAAGGTAGACACAGATTGTCGCATACCACCACCTTTTAAGTAAAATATAATATGCTTAAAGAATACAGCTTTACGCATTACACTAACTCTATATCCGTAATTAAAGTAACCATCAAAAGGATTTTTTTTGTTAGGTTATCTAATTCTATTCGTTCGAAACTTTAAACGGATCTAGATCATCAATTTTCTATTTTAATTAAATTAATTTATATATTTCAGTCTATAAATCTTTATTAATATATTCAGAAATATTTATAAATTCAAACAGATATATATTGTTCATTTAATGTTTTGTTTTAATATACACCAATGAATAAAATTGAAAAAATCGCTAGATTTTAACACGTCAAAGAGATTTTTATATAACTTAGTAACAAACATCGATTTCGATTTAATTTCGCCTGCAAAATTCGATTTTGTCAAATATAATGGAATGCAATTTTATGATTCGTAAATATATTTTAAGTTTTTGATGAGTTAAGAGTTTTTACTGGTTATATATACCTCATTGCTATTATGGTGCGCCTGCGCAGCTAGTCGAGTGCATCGATCTCCTCCCACCTGCAAAGACGGACGGATTTACGCTCAGATACTTTCCGTTTCCACAGCCTAAAACCAAACAAATACTTAATAGTAATAATTTTATAAAGTGTTGAATTAAAAATAATAACAACTTTTTATTATCTACACAGAAAACACAAAAAATCTTAAATTTTTTAATTGTGATATTCTAATACATATATATAAAATTTAAAAGAAACAGTAATAACAGTGCAGTCATTAAACAGTATTTAAAATAACTTTATTATTTTAAATACGTGATTCTAATATTATATTAAACTATTGACTTCTCTTGAAAATTTGAAGATGGCAAACATATTATATAGGAAATATCTCTGAGTTTCAGTATGTGTTTCAATCAGTATCAGGCGCTATGGCACTATTGGCACTATTATTTAAGAAAAGATCTCGTGGCTGATGATGCTTCATTGACGAGAATTGACTGATGCTGCAGAGTAAAGTTTTTATTTTTTTAGCTTCACGCTTTATCCCGCACATGGCAGGGTAGGCAGAAGGAACCGCAGGTACATAGTGTTAAGACATTCCGTTTCTTAGTCCTTTTTTTTTTCCGTCCCCGCTATCCGCCTTTTTCTAGGCATTGCATGTTGAGTGGCGGAACTCCACGCCGCGCTTTGCCTAGTTTACCAGAGCGAAGAAAATGGAAATAGAAAAATCACATCACAGAAACCGTCGCGTTACAGGCAGACGTTGCGCCTCTGCGTCACGACGGTCCTCTTGAAAGTGAAAGTCTGAAACCTTTTCAGGTTGATTGGCTTGCGGGAACTTGCGGGAACAAGAGTATTGCCTGATGTAGTATGATAGTGTTATGCGCCGGCCTATGAATCATATTTTAAGAAAATGCCTTCGTATATCTGTCTCCAAAATTAGACCAACCGGACGAATGGCTGATGAATGACTGATGGCTGAATGTCGTGATGCAGGACAGGAGACTTAATAGATTATCCACTGAGGATGCAGAGAACTGAGCAAAGTAGAATACGCTTAGTCAGAAGGCAGAGCCTGGCAAACGAGGCCGGGACTTATGTTAGGCAGAAGAAGAAGATTGTAGTAGTAAATGTCGGGTAGTATATTAAAAAGCATTTTTAAATATATGTATATAGGTAAAGATAGTATTTGAAATGTCAACCAGTTACCGAGCAAAGATTTGTACATCTTACGCATCTATAAATATAAATCTGTACGTAAGTTTAATAAACGAACTAATGAACATAATGTTGAAAACATTAAAATATAATTTATTTTTGACCTATGATATGACTTTGTAACTTTATGTTATTTTTTTTTCTCAATCAATACAAGAGAAAGCCGTAGACTAAAGGAACCTAATATTAAGACACGACGTCCCTCACATTTCACTTTTCGAGGCATTGCGAATTGAATAGTGAAATTCCACCCTGTGCATTATTGGTTGCCAGAGTGAATAAAGGGAAATAATTTATTCTCCCCGAATGGGAATCGAACACACAAACCGTCATGTTGTAGACAGGTAGATACTGTGAGTTTTATGCTGCGCCTATAATGGTTCTTTAACTTTACAACATCATGAAATTCACTCCATCTCAAACTTTAAAAGATATCTATCGCCTACACTTTAAAGTATTCCCTATTGAATTGCTAATTATCTGTATATGTTACATATTTTAAAAGTTTGTGTGGGCTGAATGCCCACGCCCTGTATACAATGGCGTCTCAAGAGTAATATAATATAACTTTTACTGGGCAGCCAGCATTTGTGCCGCTCTTATATAATTAGATCAAACCTAATTGCCCTAATCACTATATATTAAGTGAGATGTTACTTAATATTTATTGTTTAATAATCCGGTGTAGGAGTTTGCTGGAAAACATTTTTCACGTCATATTACAACACAATCTTTGCAAGCGCATTAATACAAAGCATAACGTTACTTCATCATATAAGCTACATATTCTTATTGTAGGTTCCTCTGGAATTTAATAATTAGATCATCGTGTTTGACTCATGTATGTATGTTACGTTATTTAATGTTTTATTTAAATAGGTATGTGAAATCAAATAATGTAAGTTATATGTTTTCTTACCGATATCGCATACAAGGCTGCCAGGTTCCAGATCGCTAAGGAACGAGCGGACAGCGGGTGCAGGAGTGCATGGCCCGTCGTCACCCGCTTGCTCGTAAACATCGTGCACGTATGCGCGCTCAAGAGCTGCGCCACGCGCCGCGCACTCTCCAGCACACTCTCCTGTGCCCGTTTCCGCGCCCGCCTCCGCGCCTGCTTGCGCGTCGCCATCCGCCATCACCGCATCTTTGCACCACACTGGAATTATTAGAAAATTACTTATTATATAATTATTTTTAATTAGATTAATTATTATATAATTATTTTTTAAATATTTACGGCTTATTTTATTGCGCATTATATTTTTATTTTCATAATAAAAATAGAGAGTGAAATGTATTTCCTTAATTATTTTATAATTACCTTTATCGCTAATTTAAAAAATGTACACATATCAACTAGTTCTATTCTAAAAATAATGTATTATAACATAATATAAGTAATTCGCATGAATTTTGCATTCAACTCATAGTTTACTACTAAGAGAGTTTCTTGTAGAACAAATAAGAACGCTTTCTTTTATTAAATTAGGCCAACTACTTACGACGTATCACTTCTATGACACATCTTCTCTACACTGTTTACGAAAACAAAACTATTACAATTTATATTACAAACGTACATAATATATAAATGTTTTTTTAAAATATCGATGCAAACCCTTACAATATTGCGTATTCAGTATAACAACGATTTGCGTTTGATATTGCCTTTACTGGCGGAATATTTAGCTGTGGGTCTCGGGCCTCGGGTTTCAGGTCAAAGGGTCGCCACGTGTGTACGTAGATAAGTATGTTTCTGTTTTTAGCCGACTTTTAATTGATTTTTAGCGGTTTGATAATTTATAAATATTGTGTAAAGTTAATAATTCATTTTTTTTGTTTTTCTTATTTATGATTGATATATTTGGATTTATTATTAAGTAATATCTGTTCGAGAGCTGGATAATTAAAGTAAATTTTTAGTTCAAAAGAAGGTCGTTAGGTATTATTAATTGTGAAATGTTTTAACTTTTATCTTTTATTAGCATATGTACAATATATGTGTATACAGGATATGGAACCCACAAAAGTTTATAGTTATAACAAAGCTATTGTCAAAAAATAATAATGATACAATTGTAATGACCATATAAAAGAATAAAATTTCAAAGACTTTCGCGTCGGTTCTTCTCAGATCTCAGGCATTAACTTTAGTGAACCGGTGGTAATGTTTTTGACGTTCCAGAAATTAATCTTGTATTCTTATTTTGAACAAAAATAATATAAATTATGGGGATAGTGATGTAGATCTTCAAAATGTGACTGTAAACGAGATTGTTACAGGTATGGTTGAGATGGTTACACTCGAGGGAATGATTTTTTTCTATTTTTCTTTATTGCATGTTATTAAGTTTGCTCACTTAAGGCACATTTACTTTACACATAAGCTGTAAAAATTAGTATCACGTCTGACATGCGCTACTGTAGTGTGGTATTTTCCTTTAATTTCTTATTCTATATTTAAATATCTAACTTTTGTTAACAAGACAAGACAATTTGCATTATTAACAATTAATATCAATTAATAATTTAATCGCAATTATATTATATGAAATAATCTTTTCCATTATAGACGTAACGTGGGGTCTCCGCGTAGCCTAAAGATAATGCAAAGCCTCGACCCAACTATCCTTTGATTATATATATGACACTGGTGTTTCTTTTCTGATAAGCTTTTTCTTAGCTTTTCGCTTTATTCCGCTTATAGCAGGGCAGGCAGAGGGAACCACAAGAACCGTGATGCTATTCTCCCTTAACGCTTTCAACCTTTCGAGGTATTGCGTGTCGAGTGAAAATCAACGGAAAGGGAAAAATAAATCTTTCTAAATAAATTTGGTTAGGAATATCGATATTGCTACATACATATGTATATATATTTCACAAAATTAACATATGACGCTAAAAAAATTTTGGCTTTTGGTTCCTTTATCACGCATTCATTATTGAATTTTATATATTGAAATTTAAACCGGTGAAGTAAATATAGGTCACGCAGTACTAAAATATCTAAGGATGCAGCTTGAAATCGATAAAATATATATAAAAATAATAATCAATGGATGTTAAATATTATGGCTAATATAACATAATATGGGTAAGTCGTTGCAGCGCAGCACACTGATTAACTGAAATAAGGATTGCTGTAGTTTCGATTCCTACTCGGGAAATAGAATTATTTTTGTTTTCTTTGCTCTGATAATCATTTTCTCTTTGCCCTACTGTATGTGGGATATACCGAGACGCTTTTTTTCTTCTGTCAAAATATATAACAAATTAAACTTATTTAAAATCCAAATCCAACTTATATATAAATGTATAAAATGAACTGTTTATTATTAACCACTTATTAAATTTTTACTCACAATTTATCTGTACACTAAACATTATATTAAAACATAATAATAAATAAAAATATCAAAGGTATATTACTAAGTTCATCTACATAAACTTATATTCAAACTATATATTTATATGTTTCACAATATAAGGGTATAGTAAGTTACCTTGGTAACGCATCTAGGATAGCAGGTCGAAACCTTCACCCCTTTCCCGGGCATTATGCACTGATAGCGGCGACTTAAAATTTAACACACTCGGTTAAAATACTGCATTACATTAATTGTGGTATTAATTACTTTATAATAGAATTTTTAATAGCTTTATACTATATATCCAAGTCTTATATGCTATGTATATGTTTTTTGACAATATATATTTTCTTCAGCTTTCCGTTGTTTCTTGCATATAGTATGGCAGCAGTTTATAGTTAGTTAAAGAATTATAGACATTGCATGGAGATTGATAGATCTCAACACCGTGCTTGTTTCGCCAGAGCAGTGGAATAAAAAGTTTTTCCAAACAGAGATTGCATTTACAGCAACACGTAAGCTTAATTATAGCTTTTAAAAATAAGATATAAAACATTATAAAACTGTAGATTTAAAATATCTGTAAATTATAACATTTATGTTTTTTTTCTGATCTTAAAATGATATACGTAATATGGGTAATAATATAAATAAATATAAATTTAAAGAAATAAATATATTGACCGTTGTATCTCAATATATCTTTGTAAATGTGATGTACGTTAAAAAGAATATTAATGATTTTGAGAAAATCGGTGATTCACATAATATGTATACTAGAAATAGGTTTAAACTTACAACGCCTATAACTAGATTGGAACGAGTCCGCAATTCTTTCATGGGGCAGTGTGTACTCTTTTACGATAGGATCCCAGAAAACGTCCAACAATGCTCTATATCACAATTTAAAAGAATTATGAAAAGACGTTTGTGTGTTAAAGGTTACCTGATTAATGATTTTTAAATGACAACACACCTTGGGAATGAGATGCTCGCTCCAGTCTGTTTTAAATGTGTCATTATCAAAATGAATTAATGTAAAAATATTGACCACTTAAAAAAAAGTCCCGCTGAGTTTCTTGCGCCGGTTCTTCTTAGGTCTGAGGCATTAACTTTAGCGAACCGGTGGTAGTGTTTTTGACGTTGAAAAAATGAATCATGTATTCTCATTTGGAATAAAATTATTTGAATTTGAATATAATAATAATAACCTGACAGAAATTGTTAAAATAGTGAACAGAGAATATATATTAAAATATTTATAATATTAAAATGTGAAAAAAAAATTATACACAACTTTTATTACAAGTAATGAAAATAAGCGATCATCTTTTATATCATAAGAAATGGCATCAAGTGTCTTTATACAGTAAGTTGTCAAGAGGCGGTGTGTAATAAGCTTTTACTGCAAATCTAGGGCACAGCCAGTTATCAAATCGATATTGTTATCATTAAACGTTATGATATATTATAGTTTTTATTGTTGCGACAAGCATTGTGTAAGTCGTAGACATTATTTTGACTTGACAATGAATCAAAATATAAATATATGTATATTTTTGTACTGTAGATAATAAACAATAGTCTACCGAGGTGGTACCGGTGGTGGTAAGGTGTACCGTTTCTTACTTCCTCACTTTTCTTTAGTACGGGTCCACTCAAGTACGTTCTTATGTACTAAAATAAACCTATATTCATAAACCAAATATTTGTTGACTCTTATATAAACATACTCTTATATATATATATATATATATATATATATATATATATATATATATATATATATATATATATATATATATAAATGAAATTGTTTCAAAAAAAAATTTAATTATATCTGTATAATGATACGGTATGAATTATACATGCGATACTCTGACCTATTTGATAAAAAATGAGACTCATGTTAACGCCCACTTAATACAGTGCTTACGTAAAGAACATTCTTTTAGTTAATTCTTATTAACTATGTTAACATGCCTAATAAATATCTGTTCGTAAAAAATATATTAAGTAATATATTTATATACTCGAGGAAAAAATTATTACTTTACCCCATTCTTATTAAAAAATATATCTCGTGATGCTTAAAAAGAAAACATTATTTTTTCTACAAACAACTTACCGTAAGACTATTTAAGTTAATTTTATTATATTTTAAAACTATGTGTTCACCATCCTGCACTTAAATTCGAGACACCTCACGATAAGTGGCGTAGGGGGAACTGAGCGCCACTCAATAAAATCGGAGAAATTAAAAAACCCCTTCATGAAAATTGAATTTACAACCACAGGTATTTTTAGTCAGATGCTTAACCACTAAGCCACGACACCATCTATAAAATTAACACAGCATTATTAATTTTCTTTTAAGAAAATGGAATAGAATGGGCTGAAGAGAATCCTTTAAGTTCTTTAATTTTATAGGTGTTTCTTGTAGCGTAATATTAAAAGAAAATACAACACGGAAGCATAAAAAAATACAAGAGAACAGTATCGTGTATTATTATATAATACAGATTAGCATCAGAATATGAAGTTTGCCAACTGCAGCCATATCGGTCATAGAATATCTATTTGTGGCATCTCGTTGCTATCAACGTCACGTCAAAAACATTTATTGATTTTTTTTCCGGCAATTCGATGAATAATCCGTTAGATTCAATGTTTTTATATTCAAATGTAATTTAAATTATATTTTAGTTTGCGATCAGATGTTGGTACAAAAGTTAATTGTTCTATAATAGGTTGAAGTTAGTTATCGTGACGTTAGCGCGGTGCAGTGCGAAGCTTTGGTTACACGTGTAAAGGATTTCATAACTTTTTGTAAAGCATTCGACTAAAAAGTGTTACAATGTCTGTTTCCGTGAACATGATTCACTGTGGCTATATTTGTTTAATTTACAAATAAATGTAAATGTTAATTTTGATGATTATATTTACATAGGTATTCATTTTCATGATAATATGCGGAAATAATTCTAATTTTGTATAGTATTTTTGTAATTTATATAGCTGGTATCAGAGATATCCAAAATGAAATTTATTAGGATTCTCAATGAAAATTACTAGTGTTGAGACACTTAATTCTCCACTTTTCCTAAGTTGTCAAAAAAGCCAACTCTTCGCTTTGTTTTTAGCTTAGCGCCTTATCCCGCTCGACAGAGAAAACAACATGAACTGATTATAAAAATAACATATTCTCACAAATGGAGATCGTAGCAGAAACCATCATATTTACAGTCATTTCCTGAATTTATCCATTCCTTTAATAATTAGCAACATAAATCCTTGAAGTGACTTTACATTGAAAAATATTTTCATACGAAAAGTCAACAACAGTATATAACCTACCATATGCACAATAAAATAAAATGTTACTTTAGCAATATTGAGAATTGAAAAGTTTATTCCTCGAGCGTATTTAAACTTTTGAATATAATTGTAGTGGTAACGATTTGTGCAGTGTCTAAACTGGGGCAAGCCTCGGATTCTAGCTATTGTGCCGCTTTATAAATATCTATAAGAATAATACATACAAGTATTTTACGACTATTTCGTAGTGAAAAACTTTTAACAAAGTATTCTGAAATTATACAAATGACAAAGAATATGGTTATTTAATATGTTTATTATTTATAACTAATTGTATATGCGAATGTAAGGACCGTATATATATCCTCTTAATATTATCCTATATGCTTCATATATTTGTAACCTGTTAACAAGAACTGTCTTGTTTACATAGTAATAATCTATAATTCATAAATCGTGTTCGTTAATAATAAGATTATGAAACAGTAGGAAAGCAAAGGCATACTCATGTGTATCAGTATATTATAATTGTATAATATTAAGTATATTATATTTGTACGAACGTATAGGACACTCGTGGCGCAGAAGCACAGCGTCTGCCTATAAGCGCGATGTTTTGTAGGTTCGACTTCCACTCGGGGAGGTAGGATTATTTCATTTCCATTTTCACTGCTTTTTAAATTAGGCAAAAGCGGCGTTGAGTTTTGTGATTCTACACACAAAAGCCTCGAAAGGTGGAAATAGGGGAACAGAGTGTCTCAACTAGTTTCCTCTCTCTCTTCCTACCGTGCTTTGTGCAGGATAAAAAAAGGAAATATACATATAGATATATAGATGGTGTACAAAAAATGTAGATCAGTTATTATTCTTAAAGTTTATTTTACAATGTTACTTATTTTCATTAATTGGATTACTTTGCCTTAGGGAGCCTTAAATATTCGTAGGTCATTTTAGTTTTTTATAGCTGTCGCACAGTTGCAGATTTGACAAGACTTCAATTCATTGATTAAATCATAAAATACCGAAAATATATTTACATGTTATGTCAATTTTAAGACCATATTGGGATGAAAATATTTAAAAAATGGCAATAATACTATTATTAGATTCTTAATACATTTTTAGTAAAAAATAACATATCTATGTAAATTTTTTTTTGAATTATCAAACTGAAACCTCATTTGGAAGCTTGGGCTCACACGTATTGCCATTCACTATTACAATATATTTAAACGACAATGAGCTAAACTCGAAGCCATATCTCTACTAATACAAGGAGATTATCTATCTCGGCGGAAGATGGCGCAAAAATCAGATTAATGCGTCAGGGAATAACGCATAGTGGATTTTAAAATCACAGGGGAGAATGCGTTTCACATTATGTGACAATGTATAGATTAATTTTAAAATAATTTCAGAATCATTTAATTTTCTTGTTCATTTAAAATTATAAGCATATTTTTTTATCTTTATGCTTTATTTTGCCTATAGCAAGGTAGGCAGAGGAAACCACAGGAGCCATAGGAAACTAGTTTTGTTTTTACGTATTTGGCGGGACTTAACGCCGCGCTTGCTTAAGTGGCCAGAGCGAAGGAAATGAAAAAGAAGAAGAAGATGAATAAAGAAATAATAAGTCCCTCTTTTCCCGTCCCTCTTTTAAACGTACTCTTAGACGATAAAGACTATAAAAGCGATGAAATTATATCAATCAGGGCTATTGTATGCAAGCAACGGTCCTTATTGGAAGGGAAATGCGCTGAAATATTGCTCTTAAGCAAATTATGAAACGTGTGATCTACGTGTTTAAATATCGTTCTTTAAAGGAAACTAATGGTATATATTTCAGCTAATATAACTAATATACATATTCAATTCACCTATATATTAATTTCTATAAATCCTACAAAGAAGTAATTTATAATTAGTTTCGATGTATACAATAATTAATTCAAAATTTAATTAAAACCATCGAACCGTGTTGTTTGGTTAAATATAGAATTCTAAATCAGAATAGAAACATATATGTGTATTTATTTAATATGAGACGTTTATATATGTCGGATGTGTTTCAAAACTCACGGCTTCGATTTCATACTAAGATATTTTGTTTTTTGTTCTTTTTTTATTTATGATAATATCTTAAAATATTTTTATTTATGTTAATATTGATTATTAATTGTGCAATTCTACAAGAAGCCCTGATTTTATTGTGTTAGAAAACCCCCTCAAACAAAATACCGCACGGTTAGTGTTAGTAGGTTATTTATTAAAATAATAAGTAGTTTGTATGGTAGCACTTATGACAGTGATCTTAAATACACGTATGTTGATTCCTTATTTAACTTTGTGAAATCAATTATATAAAATGAAAAGATAAATATTTCGATCCAAACTTACAATTGCTGTTTTGTCTTTCAAAACGACAGCATTAAGTCTTAAAATATTAAGATATTTAAAAAAAAATGAATACACTATCTACTACAACTTTCAGAATATATTTCGGGGTTGGTGAAAACGTGAACTAGATAGGCATACAGTTAAGTGGTCACCGACATCTGCATTGCCAGGAGCATTGCTGCTTGCCCCACATTTAGTTTTGAACAAACATTATTTTAAATTTTATTACTCTTGTAGTGGTGGTAATATATTCAAAAATCAACTTTAACTAAGTATATTTTTATAATTATAAATTTTATATACATTAGTTTATATAAGCATACTAATATATATATATATATATATATATATATATATATATATATATATATATATATATATATATATATATATATATATATATATATATATATATATATATATATATATATATATATATATATATATATATATATATATATATATATATATATATATATATATATATATATGTAAGATATGTATATGGATGCGTAATATATGTATATGTGTGTATATATTTTAGTATTATTATTTATTTATTTTTTGTGTATTTAGATATGTAATCTGTTTATTATACATAAATATATAAGGTGGTAACATACCTATTAAGGATGTGTTTGTACACCTACCAAAATCTATATGCCTGTTTCTGTTTTCAATGGTAGGGGTTGCCTGGAAGAGATCACCTATGGTGATAAGGCCGCCTCAACACCACATTTTGTTTGTTTTACATGTGTTTTTTTTTCCTTTCTATATAGGTGTAATAAAGTATTAAATAAATAAATAAATAATATATATACATTTTAAATCCTTATTTTTTTACCTATTGGTATTGTAACACTACACACAACACCAGTATTATAACCAAAAATCAGACAGTAGACAGCATAAGCGTAATGTCTGATTTTTGGTTGTAATACTGTCTGGTTACTGGTTGTTTTGTGGTAAATCTTATACAGTAGTAATTATTATTCTATATAAAAGCTGAAATTGTAATTATTTACTGATTTTTTTTCTTAAATTTTCTTATTTTACACATTTTCTTATTCAACGGCGATGGAACCAGCTACCAGGTTTATAGTAGATCACTATGCCACTGAATCAAGATGGCTATATTTCTATATTTAAATTTTACATTGACATTTTTTATAAGGTATACAGATTAACAATGTATTATATATTATATGGTACAGAAGAAAAATGATACACAAGCCACGTACAGCTTAGCCAGTCAAGTTAAACTTAAAACGAATAACTCAGCGCGAATGACAGCAAGAAAGTGCTATAGCTATAAATCGTCTCTAGCAATAGATGCGGAAAATACAGTAAACATTTTATAAAATCATTAGTGCATCGGCACGGGTCGACGCTCTCTGGCCTACTTGCAGATAACTAGACCGATCGGAAGCGTTGGGCTCACGGCAAATACGAGTTTATCCTCCAAAATTGAAGCATTAGCCCGGCTTAAGTGGGAAAGGTGTTCGGAGCTTTTAAATAGAAATAAACTTAAGGACACGTGGTTATTCGTGGCAATCAATTTCACGGTTTGCAAAATAAGTGTTCGTTTTGTTGTTACTGTGGATAATGTATGTAAAGCGTTTCTGCTTAATATACAGTATACTATATGTAGTGTGTATGTTATAACAGTAAGAAGTATATTTAGGAAGGTATATATAAAATACCGTCGTAGTGCAGAGGCATAGCGTCTGCCTATGAACGTTACGGTGTGGGTTCAATTCCATTTTATTTGCTTTGGCACCTAGACAAAAGAGCGGCGTTGAGTTCCGCCAGTCAATAAACAATGCTTCGAAAAGGCGGAGAGCGGAAATGGAGTGTCTTAACATTAGCTTCCCACGGTTCCTGCATTTCCCTCTGCCTACCCTGCTAAGAGTGGGGTAAAGTGTGAAGCTGTGTGTGTACATCTCGAACCGAAGTGTCTTGAAAAACGATAAAGGTTTTTTTAGCCAGTCATATATTATTAAACACTTGTTACAAAAGTAGAGTCGGACGCTTTTTAGCTAGCCACAAAGGATTTATCTTCCTCTTTCAATAGAAAATCTAGGCATGAAACTGTATTTAAGTAATTTAGGTAATGTTTAAATTATTTAGATAGTGGAGGCAGTTTCTGATCAGTTTCTACTTTTGATATTACGTGTATATAAGTGGTGGAACTAAAAGAATTAAAAGAATTAAAAGAATTAATTTTCTTCAACTAGGAATCAAACCAATAACCATCATATGGGCCGTTACATAAGTTAAATTTCAATGTATATTGTTATATTTCGTATTGATTAGTGAAAACAAATGCAATAAAACGAAACATCCATCCATTTTTTTATTAAATTTAATTTATTTTAAATATAGAACTTATTTTATAATAGAACAATGTAAACAGGTAGTAGTTGATAATAATAATAACAAACATATATATATATATATATATATATATATATATATATATATATATATATATATATATATATATATATATATATATATATATATATATATATATATATATATATATATATATATATATATATATATATATATATATATATATATATATATATATATATATATATATATATATATATATATATAAAAAAAAATTAGTTGTCTTTCAACTTCAAAGACAACCAACGGAAGTATCATGGCGGAAAACCTTATAGCTGGCCTACGAGCATTCACAAACAAGATAATAAGTGAGCCTGCAGCATTCGGGTTGAACGAACTGATGCATCCGTGGCGTTTACGCGCAATGCGGCGACCTCATTGGACATTATCAACATTTTTGATATGGATATTCTAATTCTAATATTTTATAGGTTAGGTTTTATTTTATGTTTTAAGATTTTTTATTATACATTTTAGGAAAGTCGCTTAATTAGATCTTGAGGATTTTTTATTTGGGTAATTTTGGTTTACATGTGATTTAAAGTATTTGTAAATTAGAAATAACAATGTCTTATTTAATAGACAAGATGTAAAGAGCAGAGAATTTAGTACTATTTATCCATTTTGTTTATTTTACCTATTAATACAACAATGCTAAAATTGTTTAAGCTCTTTTTCCTCTCTCTCTTCTAATTATAGAAGGTATACGGCTTTAGATTTATTAAATATTTTGTAATCAAATATTACATTATACAAAATTTTGTTATAATACTTTTGTCACTTTTGTAATTAACAAGTAAATTTTTAGGTTTATATATTGGTGGAAAAATATATTGGTAGAAAAAGCTGAATCCTTTTAGGCACACTATGTTTAACAATATAATTTAGGCGCTTATTAGAAATAAAAATTAAAAGTATATGTAAAGTTAAAGGTAGGTGAATCACAAAAACATGTAATAGAAAGACAATAAACATGAATGTGATGATTCTTAAACGTTTTTATGCTTGTTTGTTCTGGATGAATACTAATTTTTCGGCTGTTTTATTAGGCCAGAGCAGGCCTATATACGTAAGTTAACATATTATGACACCTTTGGTGGTGTAGCATTTAGCTATATGGCTATATAAATAGTGAAATGCTGCCTTCGTAAGATATAAAATACAACACACATATTTCGTAGATATTATACATAAAATTAAAATTCGTGACATTAGATGTAACTTGTTAGTAGAAACTGTTAATCTGGAATTAATTTATGAGATAGTGCCACTTTAATAAAAGTAATTCCACGCGAAAGGAATTTGATATATAAAACTTGATATATAAAAAATTATGATGGGGATTATCTGATTCTTCATCTGAATTAAACAATCAGAAAATTGGTTCATACAAACGTTCCAGCACGGTGGTGAGTACAATCTCGATTTCTTGATGCTAGAATATCTTTACCTACTTCCTACTTAGAAAAAAATTAGTTTCAAATTACCAATTAAACTTTTTTCCCAACTTACAAATGCACTATATATAGAGTATAGAAAAGTTATGACTTTAATGTCAAAATCGACGAAAACAAACTCGCGGGCAGCAGCTAGTAAATAATAAGAATAAAATATTACAGAAAACAATTTCGTTTCTCTTTATTAAAATATGAGGACAGAATACATTATTTTATTTCAGCATGAAACATTTCAATAGCGTTTCGAACAGTGATAGATGTTTATCAGTATCATTTGTCAACTATCGCCGGTTTCCAAGTTGTTTCACATTCCACCCTGGATTCTCGTTGAATGCTTTTGAGAAGCGAAATGCTTGCTTTAATTTTGTAGCGTAGATGCCTGGTGTTCAGTTGTCGTCATTATAAAATATAGAATAGTTATTGAAGGGTTTTAGGTTCAAGTTCTTTAAATATTTTTTTTATTTGTGTGATTTCGATATTTAATTACGTCTTTGTGGGTATAATAAACAAATATGTATATAGTTGTGTATTAATTTTCGGCTTATGTTTGTGTAATATACGTATGTGAGTATGCACATATGTACTTTATTTTTTTTAGTGTGGCGCTATTTAACATATTAAGGTGAAATAAGCACCAAAAGGTACCTAGGAAGATCCATTCCTAGATTTTTAACTCAATTTAATAATGCCTTATCATCTAACCGGATCGAGGCTATTAAAGTAATTATTATCCCCAAGTAGAAATTAAGCCCGCGACCGTCGCGGAGTCAAACGCTGTTACGCTGTTATTTTCTACTTTTTTATAGTAATAATAATTTTTACTTTATTTATTTTCATCAAATTTTATATTATTTGAATCACTTATATGAAAAATCATTAGAAAACCTCACATGTAACATTCTACTGTATTTTTGCTTGTATTTAATATTTCTACTTTTAATTATCATTGTTATTTTTCATTTGCTTTTTTCTTTTTTTAGCTTCACACTTTATTCCGTACATAGCAGGGTAGGCAGAGAGAACCCTAGGAACCTAATGTTAAGACACTCCGTTACCTTCTTTCCGCCATTTTAGAGGCTTGTTGACTGACGGAACTCAACGCCGCCCTTTGCTTTGTTGCCAGAGCGTAGAAAATGGTAGGAGAAATGTTCCCCGAATGGGTATCCGTCGCGTGACACCATGACAGTGCTCATACGTTTATTTTTTTATAAAATTTTGTATCAAATGTACTAAATGAAGAGCCAATTTCTTATGACATTTATGTCCATTGTGTTTTGTATATTGTTGTTTATGTGCTACGTTCTTCGCATATTTTAAAATTTTCTGCAGTTTAGGCGCTTTGCTGTTACAACGCTAAGTGAATGTAACTTCCTGAGTTGGGCTCAAGGAAATAATGAGACTGAATAAAATTATAGCTTTACTATAATATATCAAAATATTATGGATCATTATCGTTTTGTACGGAATTTAGTTAAAAGTTTTATATATATATATATATATATATATATATATATATATATATATATATATATATATATATATATATATATATATATATATATATATATATATATATATATATATATATATATATATATATATATATATATATATATATATATATATATATATATATATATATATATATATATATATATATATATATATATATATATATATACATCAAAAATATAAAAAAATGTATGCATATATAATGTTCTAACACAGCGGAAATTATTACAGTTGAACAGCTTTTTCAGTTCTATATTATATTGTGAGAAATTAGATCATAAAGTGAGAATTTAGATTCAAGACATACCGTTCTTAGATTTATCTAAAGATCATCTAAAAATTTTGATTTACCAGAGCGACGGAAGCCACAATACGCTTATAGTTAGACGTTGCATAGTTTACATACCACTTAGCCGAAAAAGAAATAGAAAATTTAAAGATATGAATAGCATATCTAATTATAATATTTTATATTTATATTTTATCATTTTAACGCGAAATTTACTTCCAATGGCAATCTTCGGATAACTATATGGATTTGTTTTTGAACAATTAACTTAAATATATAATGGGTGTATTTATGGTAAAATAAAATATACAGGGAGATGAGGGAGTTATATCACAGCAGTAGAGAAATCAATTATTCAAAATAATTTAATAATTTTATCAAAAGATACTTTCAAAAACACGTTAAAGTATTGTATGGATTTTGTACGTCACAGTCGACATTGTTAATTAAATTTTGCCTTTATACTGGACAACATTGCATTCACAGTAAAAACTATTAACTTGTTTTAACCAGTTTTACTTAAAAGCTTTGGATGCACAAGCTTTTTGAGTGGTATGTGTATGTTTTTTTTATCAAACTACAAAATGTTTAAATGGTTTTAAGCTTTAAATTATATGATACTAAAGATACATTTAATAAAATACAAGTACTCAAAAAAATTAAGAAATAATAATTTTGGGAGCCAAAACTCCTCGTATTGCCATTAAATCCTTTGATATATAGACATGGAGAGTACTAATGTGTCAACTATTTAAAGATAAGTACGACGAATACAACGGAATATACGTAAAATTTAGTTTTAATATATTTTTTGTTAAAAAGTTTATTAGATATAAACTAATTTTATTATAGTTTAACTAAAATTAGGTTAAAAGGTGTGTCCCAAGAAACAAATATCCACTTAGCTATTGCATCAGAGCAGTTACAGAAACGTCACTGTATCCATTTATATGTACAAGATTACTCACTTTTTTACGCCTTGTTGAATGCGTTCTTATATAATGATGAATTTTACTTCAATATGCAATACTATGTGTATACAGAAACATATCTCATCTTTCTATGTATATTGAATAATTCTTCTTTCAGTTGATTGTTTGTCATCCAATTTCTCCTAAACGACTGTACTGATTTAAATATATTTTTTTCTTTACGTTTGAGTATATTCATAGACGGTTTGTAGGTAAATAAAATTAGACCAGGTATTTTAATGATTTATGTATTTTAGTAGCAATACACAACAATGTACTACTTCTCTAGTATCGTATTTTTGTAGTTGATTCTACAATGCGAACGAGTTAGAACAGATGCATCTAAGTTTATGTAGACGTGCATCTTTTTTCTGTAATTTCGTAAAAGCCGCGTCGCTGCTCTTCAAAGGGTATTACGCAAACTTTGTGCACAGAAATGTTGTCTTTTGAATAGCTTTGCCTTGCCCTGGTAAAGTATAGACTATAGTGTAATATAAAGTAGCGTTGTTGTATGAGATGAATGTCTGCATACTTAGATTGTGTAGGTGTAGGTGATAGGATATTTTTAAATTTTATATGAATATTATAAAACTAAAGAGTACATTTAACACGCAGTGTGTTGCATTTAGGTTGAAATTGGAAAGAAATATCCTGAAGTTATGATACATATATATGATATATGCAGGATATAGTAGGAAAATTATAAATAGGCCTATTATAAATTTACTTAGAATTTTTAAACGGCACTTAAATCATATACTGGATATACAGAAAATATAAAATGTAGTGGCTATTTGGGTTGTGCCATAGTAATATATAGTATAAAAAGAACAACAAATTGCCGTCGAAAGCGAGGTCGAATTTTAAGTTTACATAAGCATTGGTATTATGGTTATCGAAATAATTTCGTCGCTATTCAATTGGAATCAGTCATGAATGTTTCTATATTTAGTATCAATCGGATATATGCGCTGTGCAATGCATAATGAATGTATTTTGGTCTATATAACGGTTTGATTAACTAAAAGATAATTAGTTTGTAATGAAAATAAGTTCTTTGATTTCCACGATTTTTATACATTATAAATAAAACAATTTAAACGAATTTATCGCGTATATTAACACTTTTTGTGAAACCCGACGTTTCGAACACTTTGCAGTAGTCCGTAGTCACGGGTAGAGTCTACCCTCTATCTGTTTCTGTTTTATTTAAAATGTTTGTAAACATTTCAAATATTATATATACATTTTCAATAGTTCTTGACATGACACCTTTATAAAATTTTAATAAAATATTCTTAAGTACTTTAATACATACTTTTCTTAATATTAGATATTGACCATTTAATTTTTTTTTCTAAGAGAGTATATGTATATTAGTAAATTCGAATCTGTTAAATATCATATATCTTTTACTGAAACAAGAAAAACAATATTTCTCCTCATTTTATATAACAAAGTAAAAAAAAGAAAAGGTTTTTTAAAGTGCAAAAAGTAGGAAATACTTCAAAGGTGTTTACTATGCAGTCTGCGCAAGCTGTGGAGCACTGCACGCATAATGTAGCCTCTTGTAGTGACTCCTGGCTCCCTTTCAAATTTCATGGAAAGAAGCCAGGAGTGTAAGCGAACATTATTCTTGGAAAAATATGCTATAGCTTTTTCGTTGGCACTTTCATGAAATAAAAATTTGTATTTTTGGACTTAATCAATCACATACCTAAAAAGTGATCATATATATATATATATATATATATATATATATATATATATATATATATATATATATATATATATATATATATATACATATATATATATATATATATATATATATATATATATATATATATATATATATATATATATATATATATATATATATATATATATATATATATATATATATATAATATTTTGTTCAGAGTCTTAAACTCTCCTTTTTACGAAACGAGTTTTGTAATTAAAATATTTAATATGGTAAAGAAAATACGAAGCAGCGGCGACTTTTCGGCAGCGAAAAGTTGCAACGGAGTGTGTTAGCAGTAGGTTCTCTATGTCTACATTGTATATATATATATATATATATATATATATATATATATATATATATATATATATATATATATATATATATATATATATATATATATATATATATATATATATATATATATATATATATATATATATATATATATATATATATATATATATATATATATATATATATATATATATAATATATATATATATATATATATATATATATATATATATATATATAATAAACATTCCTTCCTCATGTATTATTCTTTTAGTCCACATCTATTGCACCTATAGTTAAGTTATTTTTAATATATTAAATTTAATAAAAGTAAAGGTCTCTCTGCTAATTAATCTCTATATTAGTATGAAAGGATTTCATTGAGGGACGGGAAGTTCTTTATACACGGGAAGTATAATCTGATGCCCTGTTCTCTTCTCTTTTTCTTCTTCTCAATTTTATGACCACTTGTAAACACTGATAACGTTAACGCAGTAAGATCACGTTGAAGTAGTGTGTGTGTGTAAGAAAACACTCATTTATTTGTATTTATTTAAATTTTTAATTTTCTATATATAGAAACTTATATTATATATTACTTTTCTACAAAAATAATACTGTTTTACCTAAACACTAGTAATATAGAAAACGGACTTGTCAAATCAAAGTCACTCACAGTCATTATTTACTATTGATGTTTTTACTACATTGTGTCTGTTTCGACTTCTTATTTATTAAAAAGCAAGCTAAAAAAGCATTTTATCAAGCACTATTTTTCTCGCACATTAAGATAACTTGAGACTTGAGATCGTAATTTGCAGTAATCTGGGTCAAACTAATATCTAAAACTACCAACAATACAAAGCATAACTTAGTGTAATTTCATTTTACATAGGAAAACCAAAAAGAAACATTCACAGTAAGTTTCAAGAAGTAAGAAACGAATTTGTGGCGAACCTGTCGTCGACTGCTTGGCCGAACGCCCAACGCCAGTAATTACTGTTAAGAGTTATATGCACTTAATTTATCGCTTTAAATTGATTAGTTCTACATGTATACCTTCAATATAGCATTGAAATTAATTAGGCTTTTAGTTTATAATAAAAATTTCATAGATTTTTTTTCCAATACAGAATATATAGGAAATTATGTAAAAATCTAATTTCATTAAGATAAAAAACCGATATCGAAAAAGATTTACGGAGAATTTTTCCGATGCAATACGAGTATATCAGGGATATATTGAGTAGACAGAGAGCACTCAGTGTCAATACACTGTGATTTCTACTTTTCTTTTCATCTTGCCGCCGTTTTCTCCAAAATTCATAATGGTCCAGATTACATTGTTGTAAATTATCTCTTTTTTACCATACATTTTCCTTTGTGACTTCTCCATTGAGCGATACATGATATTAACGAAGAAGACGTCATTAATAAAGAGAAGTCCAAGAAGAAGAAGAAGAAGAAGAAGATTAAATTCGAACGCGACCTGCATAAATAAATTTAAATATAACAAATTATATAAATAAATACCTGTCACTGTCAATGTCCTACAATAGATGATTATATAATAAAATCAAAATAATATTTAAGCGATTGTGATTGAAGGAAATTAAGTGGCGTAGTTTACTTTATACGAGCGTCAATTGAGAGGGATATTAAATCACCATTTTATGCGCCATCTGTCGTCAATACAAGTAAGGAAATTAGCTTCCATTGAGGATTCGTTGGTGACGTCACGCCGTCCCCCGCTCGTCAAACGATACTGGGATGAATATAATGTACAATAGAAGTTCGGAGAAAAACCGATAATATGAAAATCACGATTATCAATGACTGGGTGGCACTTTATATCATAGTATTTTGTAAGTTACAGTTATTTGAAAGAATTCGAAGAAAAACGAAGACATAGTAAATGTCATGTCAATCCGAGTCATAGGTAAAAGCTACTTAGTAATAAAGTAATATTATTCTTTTTTTATGCCTTTACGCTTTATCCTGTACAGTGTGGGGAGAGGAAACTGCAGGAACCATAGAAACCTAGTGGTTTCCGCCTTTTTCGAGGTATTACGTGTTGAGTTTCCAGAGCGAAGAAAATGGAAATAGAAAAATACACCTTCCCCAAGTGCGTATGGAACCTACAAATCGCGTTTACAGGTAGACGCTACGCCTCTGCGCCACTACGGTCCTCAATAAAATATTTTAACTAATATAGGATATTAGGCATAAATACTGAAATCTATAAATAGATATACAATTTTCATGCAAAACAATAAAAATTGTCAGCTAACCGATGCGTCTGACTATAATAAGTCTAATCAAACTGAGTTAGGAGGTCAAAAGGTATTTATAGTTAAAAGGAATGTTGCTGGCCCGCGATGTCGCTTGTCATACGATGAATTACTGCAGGAGTAAGCCAAGGACGCTTAGGCTTTTGTATACATCTCCACTTGTTAAAGCTTCAAAAAGTGAACATAATTAATTGCTGATTTTTTCTTGTAATATAAAACGTTGTAGACTTATTACATATTTATTATTTTATTAAGGGAATTATTAATAAGAACGCTA
The DNA here is from genome assembly GCA_037178615.1 of Dione vanillae. Classification (NCBI taxonomy): domain Eukaryota; kingdom Metazoa; phylum Arthropoda; class Insecta; order Lepidoptera; family Nymphalidae; genus Dione; species Dione vanillae. Next base: position 860,760 of record JAZFAU010000283.1, on the reverse strand, counting down.
TGCGATCTAATCTTTTTACATTAAGGTGAGTTTACTATTTCACTATGCTCATTCTATATATCTTGCTTATATATGTATACTATTTGAGTAGCACGATATTATCATGTTCTAGAAATATAACACTGTATATACTATAAAGCTTTTACAAAATTATATAGACCCTAATATTCTTTTTTTATTCTCACGCTTTGGATCGCACACAGAATGATAGGAAGCGCGAACATAACGCAGAAAGAATTATTATATCAAGACACTCCATTCACCACGTAACTTACCTTTGGAATCAACGTCACACTCTACGTTATTTCTAGAACGAATAAAATAATAATAACTCGTGAAAATCACGAGTAATAATTGAACCAACAAACGTCAGATTTACATATAGATTCTGTGCTACAGTACTACGCTGATGACAAAAAAAAATAACGATATATCATAGCTTATGCCAAATGCGAAGTGTTGCCATACACAAGTAAACGGATTTGGCAACCTTCACAGACTACATGTCGACAAGTGCCTGCTTACATCATTTGGCAGGGATAAGCCTGGAAGAGAAAACTCGACGTACTCTATTTTAATTACTTCTCCAGCTTTTAATTTTAGATATTGAACTTATGTATATTTCCTAATTTAATAGACGATGTTGCAATCGTTCCCCAGTCATTTTATGGAAGAGTATTTACAATGGTAAATATTGTGCAATTTTAAATAATATTTATTTAATTTTTGTATAGGACTAGAGCTACTAATAAATTTGGGTTCTGTATTCACTTAAGGAAATTAATAATATCTTTAGGTACACTCTACAATTATTACTATTACAATTATTCCTTAACTCCCTCCACCTGATCTTAAATCAGGAAAAGAAAAACACGGAGTACGTTCCCTATGCTATATACAGATTGTAGAGGTAGGTTACAATGAAAAGGGCTGATTGATACATCTGAGATCTCTCAATCAAAAATATAACACGTTATTATGTGGATGTTATCATAATGAGAAAACATTAAATATTTAAGGCTTACATACCTTCTTATGTACCTGTGTACATATACTAATTATTACGTAAATAATTATACACTATATTGCTGCATCAAAAAATCTATTTTAATATTGTTATGTTGTATTGTTGTATATAATTTATTATTAAAAAATGTACTGTGTATTTAAATTAAAGTCACGGAGAGATTTTTACTTGAATCAAGTCTATAAAAATATATCTAAAATAAAAACCAGTCCATCAAAATCATCTGCTTATAAGTTATAGAAATTAGCCATTCAACACGTAATATAAAGTACTCAGACGAAAAATAGAGGGCTAGACGCTACATTTTGTTTGCCTGCCCTGAAATATTTCTGAAGTAAATTTCCCTACTCGTCTTTTACTAGTGTTTTAAATACAAATAGATATTCGTGGATATTGTACCTAAAAATAGCATTTAATGCAAGAATTTCCCACCTGCACCACGACAGCATTCATTTAAAAATTGATATCGGTTATATTGTAAGATTTTTCGTAGCTGCTTCGTAGCATGCTATCGATATGGAAATAGGGCAATTTCGTAGCATGTTTTACATGAATAATTTGCCTTTTATCACATATCAATTTTTGTTACATTTTATATTTTAAATAATTTTTCCCTGTTATTATTGTGAACATTTTATACAAAAAAATATGAAGATTAGTATTTATAATATAACCAAATAATTTATCACAATATAATAATTTAAAATTTTTTGAATCGCTTTTGGTTTGAACATACTACTAGTTTTAACCTGTAGTGTAGAGTGTAGTAATGTGTTTAGGTTTAAAAGCACGCATATTAAATTTTACTAGATTATACTTATCATGTGCATGTAATTTATTGGAAAATGAAGATTTCAACAAAACGGCTTATGTATTTCTGGAAATTACTAAATCTATAAAGTAATCACTAATGACTCAAATGTGACTAACTATTATTTCGCAAAACTAGACCGTGAAAAACTTACTCTAAGTTTTTGTGGTATAGTTTGCCACATACTACAAATTCTCAATTAGGTCATTTCGACTCGTAAGAAGCTAAATACTTTCTATATTTTTTTTTCTATTTATCACTTCGAAATATATGTTCACTTCTCAAAGATTTATACTTGTATCTTTCCTCATATACATGTGTATGACGCAGTGAAAATAATTATAAAAGCAATGGTTGTGGATTCAAATCCACTCACAAGAACAAAGTATACTGACACTAAATCAGTACTCGTTATATGCAGGATTGAGATACTATATGCATCTTAATTTTGCATATACATATATATGCATTTATTTCGTAATTTGTTATAGATAATAAATAATAGCACAATATAGTTTTTTTCAATTTATATGAGTACATGATGACTGTGAAGGTTAAAACAAATGCAGCGGCATTTATAGCTGAGCTCAGAAATGTAATATTTTATGTAATAATTATTTTTAAAAGTAACATTACTGTGGACCTCGAATACTACTTGTAGCAACTGCTCGCCACTTACTTGTTATTTACAGTGCAATTGTATTTTTTTAAACAAAAAAACGAAACGAAAATGTTACCTGTATCTTATTTATGATTCAAAGAATACCTACATTCTCCTAAACGATTAGGTATGTATAAACTGTATAAACGATTAGGTATGTATAAACTGTAACTATATGTATAAACCGAGAATAACGAAATAATTTAAAATCTGTTGCTTAAATATTGTATATTTTATCTAAGCTTTTAAAAGTCTTTTAAAAATTACTAATTACATGTAAAATACGTTTCGAAAGGTTTTTAGTTCACTATGTTTTGAATTGGAATCGACTTACCAAATTTACCTAAATATCGTGGGCACAATGAAAAATGTCTATAAGGACTGGCCGGGTAATTTAAAAAAAAACGCAAACTGCACCAGCTCACTCATTTGTATAGCTCTAAGGTCAACCATATTGCACTAGGTTGATCTAAGTTTATATAAAGTAAAAATAGCTAAACAACCCTGGACTTACTACGAGGGCGTTTCACTGATATCCATGCAAATGCTTAACTCGGACCTATGAAATATACTATGCTTAGAATGTAATTAAATATTTTGATTTTTTTTTATTATAGTTTTGTATTTTGAATGAATTGATATTTTTTATAAAAAAAATAGAATAGAATAATAGTAATCACACTATTATATCAAAATATAAGAGTTTAAGTCTACTATAACATATTAGTTGGCATCATGAAGTTTTCGTTTTTAAATCAACCTCAATTGCAATATCTCGAAAGGCTGAAAGCGGGGAGCGTGGTGTCTTATCACTAGGTTTCCTTGAGCGGGATAAAGTGTCAAGCAAAGAAAAAAGTATAAGATATAAAGAGCCGATTCGATGTTACTAATTTTCAAATATTATTGAATATTTAATAACCAGATTAAAAAGACTTGTAATTCAAATGTCCTACAAACATTTTAAAGATGTGTACCTATACCCCATTCCACTTAGACCATGATCAGAGCTTCAACTTATAATGACCTATATACCTGTAAAGAAATAACTTAGATAATATACAAATACATACCTTGATCATACTCTATAGACAGCTTGTTGATTGTAAACCAGTGTTCTCATAGCGCGATGAAGCTTCGAGTGTTTGATGCGTTCATCCGTAAGATACTTGTAGTTCGGTTCAGAAATAGTAGTACCACTTTGTCTTCGCCGATATTTACATGGCACTTGTGTGATTCTCTTATTGTATTCTGTCACTTATAGATCTAAAAAGAGAAGAAATTTATGAAAAGACGTTGTTACGTAATTTCTGTTATAATAGTTTAGTAAAGTTGAAGAATTTATTAATGTTTAAATAAAAATTGATTAATAAGTTTCCATTTTATAATACTTAAGTAAATAAATATACATCAAAAGTTTTTACGAAAGTGTAAAGTCTTAGTTTAATTTTAAAAAATAAAAGCGTTTAAAAAATTGTAAAGTCAACTGCACCAATGGACCTAAAAACACAATTAGGTCACTCGACAGAAATCCAGGGCAGTGTGCTAGACGAGTATGAAAACAGCAGTGACAATTAATACCTAGTATCCGTTTATTGCATATATATATATATATATATATATATATATATATATATATATATATATATATATATATATATATATATATATATATATATATATATATATATATATATATATATATATATATATATATATATATATATATATATATATATATATATATATATATATATATATATATATATATATATATATATATATATATATATATATATATATATATATATATATATATATATATATATATATATATATATATATATATATATATATATATATATATATATATATATATATATATATATATATATATTATTGCCTTACTTTAATGTTTCATATTTTAAAGAGTTTTCTATACAAAAAAAACATTAACAAACGTAATAAAAGTTGAACCTGATTGAACTCGAACAGAACTCTCCATAGTACCCACATAACGACTTTGACTCCCCCTATATAAGCATTATAAAAATATATAATAGACAGACAGACAGACATAGTGTCTGTAGTCAAGATCACAGGTGCATATAGCAGTCACCGTTACTACTACTTTACAGTAAGCGCTCAAATACGAAGCTTTTAGTTATTTAACTCGAATAAAATAAATTGTTTATCTAAACAAATATTAAAGTTTAAGAGTTTTGTGTTAATACAAAATTCTATAGGGATATGTTAAAAGAATATTAAACATCGTACTACTAAATATTTAAAAAATCGAGTGTGTAAAGTCAGGACCACTAGAAGACTCTTTTAAATTATTATTAGTCCAATCAATGTAATTTTGTTTCTTATACATACATATTTATTTATCATTTGAACTTTTTTTAATTTTAAATATATTTAATAGCAAATAATTATAGTTTTTATTATTATATAAATATTTTGTTTACAATACAAAACAAAATAAATTTACATAGTAATTATATTTATTATTATGTAATGAAGCGCCTTTAGAACGAGAAAAATCATAATAGAACTTAAATATTTACTATAATTTAACATATCTTGAATTGTTGTTCCTTAACTCTTTCTGAACTAAGAAGAACAAATTAGTTCTGGATTCGAAAATATTTTAAGTCGATAACTTATAATTTTATTTTAATATATACTATGTAAGCGTATAAAATACACATTATTGCCACATTACTGCTATATAACCAAAAATATAATATTTACAATATAAAACCTGTCAGTATATTCCTTTAAAAGCTCTCATACATCCACATTTATACTAGAGATTAATATAACTAACAAATATTCATTTAATTCTCAAAAACAACCGGCAGTATTGACGCATATATATCGTATCTGATCTAAAAATAATGGTCGACAAGGAGCGGGGTAGCTATCTACCCGATGTAGATAGCCGTGAGCCGTGCAGTTATCAAACACACATTAGTCTACCCACGTCATTCCATTCATCCAGTTCGATCGCACGCACACACGCGCCGTCACGCGCTACCACGCCCGCCGCCTGCCGCTACCACACGATCACACCACCACCATCCGAAAAAAAAACTAAGGAAAAAAAGTAATCAACGACAGACGAATATAAAACTAGAAAACGACGCCTCTACACTCGCGCACCGTCCACCATCTTAAATTTCATTCACAAAAATCGCTACAGCATAGCGCCTATTTGTTTACCGTTTCACGCCTCCCTGGTCGCGCTGGTCCTCTGCACTTTATCCGGAATGCTTGGTTTATATCCTTACAATTGATTTGCACTATTTTTTATAATAAAATATGTTTTTATAAGTGGTTTTTGTTGGCAATACGGGCTTTCGGTTGTGCGCAGGTATCAGACATCTGTACGTCACGGCGGTCTGTGTGCAACTAAAGAATGGTGGCAGGACTGCGGACGGTCGCGGGAGACGCATGCGTGCTGCCTACCCGCCAAAATACACCTACGCGCATGTATGGACGGGGCTGCCTCTCGTTCAAAACTCTCATACATTTATTTCACAACAGTTGTTGTTTTTAAACACTATTTTGGTTTCTTAGACACATAATGGAAGTATAGCTCTAGATTAACAATAACATATAACTTATAATATTTTCATTGCTTCAGTATGACGAGCAAATAATGAATCAAATAGCTCCACTGTCTATTTATATCCCAATAATGTGAATATAATGGGTTTGTAGTGCGCTACGGTCGGCTACGGCGTAGATCCTCTACAATGTCTACGTATAGATTTTAGTTAGATAGCATTTTGGTGTATAATTTGATGTAGAACTTTCATTGTTTCTATTATTGTTTTTATCAATATTGACTCTGCTTACAAAGCTAATATTTTTCATGTATTCAGTTCTAGTTTCTGATTTAAAAAGAGTTCATTGTGAAGCAGTGAGACAATTTTGTCCATTTTTGTCGGCTAACGTCATTTATTCCAATACATGTTGGAATGATATATAGAAGTTTGTATGGCAACAATAATATTTTATATATACTTAGAACTTTAAATAATTATGATTAATTTTTACAACTTTTTGAAAAGATAAGTATAGTTACGATAAAATAAAAATTAAGAGATCATGTTAGATATTAAATTGACTTATAATACATATGAATCAAAAATAAATACATAGCCTCTGCAAAACCATAAAGCTTTTTCTATACAGTGATGCAGATAGACGCTCAGGCGCCGCTCGGACTAGACCGAGGTCAGACAGAGCAATCTCTTGTCAGTAGGCTCTCATACAAAACGATTTACGTCATATGAAGGTCATTGCCTATAAAATAACCTATAGAATTCACCATGCAACCTAATATACGAAACTATATACAATTATTTTAAATACTTTTAATTTAAACAGAAGTGGTAGATCACATGTTTCGAGTGTGTTGTCAGATTAAATAAACAATATAATATATAGTAAGAAAATGTCAACAACATTACTACCTGTACAATTTCAATGCGATTATCATTTTGTATTGATATTAGTATCAGTTACCAACCAAGTCGACTAACTTAAGCATTACTTGAAAAAGTTTCTTTTATTAGCTTGATCTTATCATCTATATGAGACACCGTGGGATCGGTTGAGCATTATAGTAAGACTTGTTGGCGAAAGGCCCGCCTGCTGCGAGTCGCCATCGACATTTAAAGGGCTTTGTGGTTTTCTGAGCGTATCTGGACCATCAACGACTTGCAAACGAATCATAATGACCCTCTTGCAATAATGCATCGAGAATGGGAAAAGTTTGTTATACTGCCTTCTCGTTTTCCCTGGCCCCCGGCGGCTGATCGGGTCTGCAGGCCGAGGTTTATCCCATAAGTGAGCTAGATCCTTGTCCCTAATTAATTGTTTTATTTTTATATATGTTTACAAATGTTATATGTTTACAAATAAACTAAATATGTGTAATATAGGGACATATATACATGAGTAATGAAATATATAATAAAAAATCGTTTTTTCAATCCGCTGTTTAAAGTAAATTAAATTGTTTTATTTATCTGAATGTTTATTAAGGAATTAATTCCTTTTTTGGCAAGCATTTAGATGTCATGACAGTAGTATTTTCTTTAAAGCTGTGCCAAATAAAATAAATATACCTAAAGAAAAATTGTCTTATTACTACAATTTTAAGGTCAAAGTGTCTAGTCATTCATTCTATGGCGCCGATTCCGATAGTTAGGTACTTCCACTATCAATATAAATTATTCATTTTATTGATTACTCAAAACACGGTGTTTAGCTCCGCCTTCTTAAGCAATTTCTCTTAATAGGCAGAAAATAAAAAATATATATATAATGTTTCAATAATTTACTTTTATTTATAAAAGAAATATATTTTTTATTTTATTTACATTTCAATTTTTATCTTTATAGCAATATTTCGCGTGTCTTTATCTATATCTTTTTAATATTTAAAAAATAATTTATTAAAACAGACAGAAAATGTATTACTGTAAATATTCTTCATAGTAAATTTACAATAATTTACGAATCAATAAAGTACCTACATATATGGTTTTTAGAATTAAGCATATATTGCAAGTAAACACTCTTTATTGTATACCAAATTAAGATACATCAATTTGGCTGCTAGTTTCGCATAATACAGCAGTGGTAGAGCCAAGCTATACTAACACCAGTGCTTAAAAGGGCCAGAATCCTATCGGGTAATTACCACGCTCTCATAGAATACAGCATATTGATGCTGCTGTGTTAAGTCAGGTAAGTGAGAGTTCCGGAAGCTCATAAAGAGGGATAGGTCCTAGACCTACTTAGTTCTGTAGATATGAGACTGTGGGCAAGGGTGTAAACTTAACATTAGGTGGTTCTTCTGCTCATTTGCCATATAATAATATAGAAAAAATATAAGCCTAGAGTCAATACTCGCCGTTTCCCGTTGTCTACTGAAAACACTAGAGGCACTAAGTTTTAGTAGAACTCAACTGTTCTTTGTTTTACATAAATTTTCACATAAAAAGATATATGAAGACCGTCGCGGCGCAGAGGCGCAACTTAACTGGGTTCGTTTTACAGTCGGGGAAGATGGATTTTTCTATTTCCATTTTCTTCGCTCTGGTAAACTAGGCAAAGCGCGGCATTGAGTTCCGCCATTTAACACGCAATGCCTCGAAAAAGGCGGAAAGCGGGGACAGAGAAAGCAGGGACTAACCAACGGAGTGTTTTAAAACTAGGTTCGCACGGTTCCTGCGGTTCCCACTACCTACCCTGCCATGTGCGGGATAAAGCATGAAGCTACTAAAAAAAAAAGAAAGGAGCAAATAAATGGAGAAAGGTAAATTTGTAATTACAACAGTAGACTATACAATTTCTGTACATTTAAATCTTACTTAGTTATTACTTACTTAGTTATGATTTATTATTTGACGATAATATGCGATTTTTTTGTAATAATTGATTGAAAAAATATTGTATTGTAGGAATGCTAGTCAATGACGTTCGAACTTAATCACACTTTCTGGGAAGCGTAGGTACGCCGTACGGGCACAATTAGTTGATTAATTTACGGGTATCTAAACGCGTCTATTTGCGCAGTTGACCTTTGTACCCATATTGCTGTAAACATAATGTCTATTAATTTAGTTACTATTATTAAATTATTATTTTAAAAATATACCGACAAAATAAAGGACTAGCGCCATTTTATAAATAAACCCATGTTGTAAATATCCTCATCTAACTATATTGACATCAGTACGCACGAGGACGCCTACGATTTTAAATTTCGAGCACTCCTGCAAGAAAGAGATAAATGACTTTTGCATATGTTAGAAAAGGATAGGTATACACATCGATCGGCTTACGTCACATTCAACGTGTGGGCGCGAAGACGTCACATTGCGCCGACCAATCAGAAAGCGGAGAAAAGGCGCCACGGCTTGCCGAAAATGTGAAAAATTCTCTTAAAACGTACACTTTAGTTACGTCACGAGTCACTAGCTACGTGGGATGTCTAATAATGGCCTGTCATAATCATTATTTCACAGTTTACACTTTAACATTTTCTAGTAGTACAGGTTCATCGTATTATGATATAAAATAGTTTTTAAAAAGGTGAAGAATATTGAATTTTTCATTTATAACTTAATATACTATATATTACGTATCAAAAAGCGGAAAAAGGATTAGAAATTTAAGTTAATATTTTTTTAATTTACCAATGAATTATACCTAATATAATGTATAAAAGAGAAATAAACGAAATGTAAAAAAGTTATAAAAATATATTTTTCTTTATTTACTAAACATTTCACGTATACTTTAATATTAGATAATATTATCGTTTTTATTTAAAATTTTATTCAAATTTAATTCATAAAAGTGGCATCTGTGTGAGCAACAAAACTATAACATTCTATTTAAATAAGAAGTTACCATTTTTTCTGCTAGATGGCGCTGTAAAACAAATGTTGTGTTATGTACAAGCTAGATGGCGCTTTGGAAATTTTACTCTATAAAATTGACAACGATAATGTTTTATAATTTACTTTTAATTTATTTTACTTTTTCTTCTTTAATAATAATTACAAATTAAGGTAGTGATATACTTCAGTACTCACGACTTCGTTAATAGCATTTATAAATCAATATTGATATGAATTATTGTTAATTTGTGTATACATTTCAAGTGGTTATTCACTTAGTGATACTTTATAAAACTAGCATTTACAAGTTAATGTTGCTGGATTGAATATGTATGTATGTATGTTGTGGAGTCAATTATATATAAAAAATATTATAACAAAAATAGTGTTACTAAATTGATATTTATTTATATAAAAAAAAACGTAAAGGTCAATACTTTTAACACCTTTGTATTAAGGCGACAGATATTGTATAACTTTATTAGATTTTTCGTATAAAATATTAAAAAAAAAATTAAATTATTATATCGTGAAGATAGTATAATAGTTTATATTGTAAAAACCAATTCCACTATAAAGCTTAGAGATTAGTAGTAAGCAACTGGAGTTTAATTCATTTAAGTAAGTAGGTAAATGACTTACGACTTAAGTTGATACAAGCGTTTAAATTATATATTTTTTAATTTTATAATTTTAATAAATGATACTGAAAATATTTAATAAGCATAGATAAAAAAAACAACATTTAAATTATGTTATTAACAATAGTCGAGCAAGGAGTCGGGACATTCACCTCTGATATTTCATAAATTATATTCAAATTAAAATATATAATACGAATTCCTACTTAGTCATATATTTAAGATAGTAGATAGTCATTTATTTATTAGCTATATTAGAGATGTCCTCTTAGTGATATCATATTTATATCTCCTTAAAGGTCAATGTTTTCGTTAATTTGAATATCCGTTTTAATAATAAAAATTGTTTTTTACTTTGTTTTTTTTATTTTTAGCTTAACGCTTTATTTCGCATATTGCAGGGTAGGCAGAGGGAACTGCAGGTACTATATGAACCTAGTGTTAAGACACGCTGTTGCTTAGTCCCTGCTTTTTTTTTCCCCACTTTCCGCCTCTTCGAAGCGTTGCATGCTGAGTGACGGAACACAACGCCGCGCTTTGCCTAGTTTCCAGAGTGAAGAAAATGGAAGTAGAAAAATCCGTCTTCACCGAGTGGGAATCAAACCCTAAGCCGTTGCGTTTACAGGCAGACGCTTATGCCTCCGCGCCACGATGATGATCCTCTAATATCCGTTTTCTTAATAAAAATTGCGTTTTAATAATAAAAACTCCATGTTAAATAGAATTGTTTGTACCGTAACATTACACAGCTGTATGGTAGTCTCTCTTAGTTAAAAACGACGTGAATGATTTATTAAAGTACTTAAAAGACCTCCATTTCATAATGACGTACTTGTAAATAATGAAAGTTATAAGTAGTAGGTTGTAAGAAGCCTTCCTATGCAACATACGAAACAGTTGTGACATATAAAGTGGTAATTTTTCAAGCTTTTTATTTATCAATTAATCGATAAATTAATATATAAAAATCGTAGAGCTGAAGCAAAACAATGAAAATGTTGATCACTCTCTTTGTAAAGTAATTACTAATATTATATGTATGTAAAAATAATTTATATACATATATAAAACCAAGTAAATTAATTAAATATATATTCATTTAAGAATGAAAAACCCAGATCCACGATTTACCTCACCTCAAGCAATATTAGCTGGAAATACTTAGTCCTAAAATATTTCTGATATTCGTATTTAAAATATGTGATTTAGAATTAAATAAAAAGACCTTTGGAATTCATTGAATTATATTCCTAATATTTAAGGTCCATAGCTAATAAAATATTAAAATATTTACAGAAAATCTTCTTTTTAGTATAGTTTAAGAACAGTAATTTATGTGAAAAGAACTGTATCGCTCTAAATAATATTAAATTTGCATACATTTGGTATATTTCGTTTTATAAACTGTCAATTTACATTGGCTTATAAATCTATAGTTTTCATTTAAAATTAAAAAGCTTTAAGTCGTTTTTTTATTGACTTATTGATTTACGATCTTGATGATATTTGTCAGATGATTCGATGCTCATGTCATTGACCTTGCTTTTTGTTTCTCGTGAAGAAGGCTGTATTTATAAAGAATTTTGCACTTGAATAAACATTCAATTGTCTCGTGCTAATTTAAGTGGTAAAAAATGTGTTGTTATTTATTTACCTTTAGTTATGTTTTTGTAAGTGCCTTAATAACTGTTTTCATAATAAGTATATTTTCAAGTGATATAATTTATTTCAGTTCTAATGACAATCTTTTTAAATACAAGTATTATATATCAATATAGTTTAAGATTTAAGTGTAAGGATTAGCCTTTTATAATAAAAAAAAACTAAAAAACCGGATGGTCGCAGCATAGAGACACCGTCTGGATGTAAACGCGACTGTTTGTGGGTTCAATTCCCACGCGAGGAAGATGGATTTCTTCACTTCTGTTTTCTTCGCTCCGGCAACTATGCAAGTGCGGCGTTGAGTTCTGTCACTCAAAACGCTATGGTGGAAAAAGCTACTCTCTATCTACGCTGCTACGAGAAAGTGAAAAAAATAATAATATAAAAACGTAATAAATATTTTTAGCTATCTTTTTTAAAGCGACGAATGCCTCGTGTTTATAACGTTTTACAAGACATAGGCAAAAATTATTTTGGAATTGTATTTCCAACAGAAGTTATGTAGTAGAATTGTGAAAATTATTGTTTTGAGCTATTTAACAAAGAAGTAGCGACACCACTGTTGTTTATTAAAAAAAAGTCACGCAAACTTTACTTTATAAATATGGATTATTGTTTCTCCATTTATATAGATCGTTGACTTTTTTAATAGGCATAGTAAAAAGCAAATACGTATGTCTATATTTGTATCGTTTTATGTATATATCGTGACTGACGTTTCAAATCCTACGTTTTATTTACTTTATATAGGTATATTATTAGATAAAAGGTTTATAAAAGTTTTTAAAAGGGGTTCCACAAAAAATTTGAGAAAACTCTTTATTAATTAATAAAAATAATATAGTTCAATACAAAACATAAGAACATGTTCAAAAATATCGATAATTATAAGTGGTCGCTTTTAACTACCAGTCCTTAAACAACTAGGTATTGCTATGAAATAAGTAGGTTTTGCTAAATACGTAGCCATTTCTTTTGAAGCCACTTTAGCAAAGGCTTAACAAGAATGAGGCACTTCTTTGTATTCCATAGCGAGCAACAGCTTTATAACTATATGACTATTTAAGATAGTCAGTCTGTTATTAGACTCAGTTGCGTAATATTTTCATAAAGGAGGCACTTTCCTAATATTTGAAGAAAGTGCAGTAGAAAAACCATAAAATTCTAAATTTAGTGAAGTCTGTGAACAGAACCGGCGGCTTACCTCTGTGGTGGCGTTACACTTTGAAGTAACATATATTTATATGCATAATTTATCCAGCCAGCTCTCCTCTTCTTTCTTCTCTCTTCTTTCTTCTTAGATTCGATTCTTTGGCAGTAAAATTAAAAATAAAACAGTAAAATACAATTATTTTTTTGTATCTTAAGCCCTACTGTGTTATGTAAAATATCTCACAGCAGAAAGATTCTGACATTTGATTGAAATTTAGATTTTTATTATAAGCAACTAACCGCTATGAAACTAGTTTTCTTTATTACTATAACTTTTAGAAAAATGATTGTCGTATTGGAATTTATAACATAATTAAATTCAGTTATGACATCTGTAGGATGTTTACTGAACATTGAATAGTGTAGGATGTTCCACAGTTGTGGAAGCGTGCTGGGAGGGAGGTTTTATATTAATTATTTACTTTATATAGTCAGTCTTAGGATAATAAAAATGTACAGTACCTTATCTTCATAATTCACAACGCAAACACTGATTGTTCATGGCGCCATGAATCTTTCACATTAGTCCAATTCACTTAGGGTTACAGTACTATTCTATTTTGTGTTTTCCCCTCTTGATATTGAACCTGACAAAGACGAACCTACAAAAGATAATAGTGCAACATTAGATAATTTGTAGAATATTGCACTTGAATAAAATGGAAATTTAATTATGGTATGATTATTTTATATAATTACATAACTTTCTGTTATTTCAAAATACATATGTGTTTAAAACATATGTATACATAAACAAACATCATATTTATATAAACTAATATATTTTATTAACTTATTAGATATATTTTACATTTTATTTTTATAGATATTTTTTGAGGTTTGACGTAGTGTAATTTTTTTTTCATTTTTTAGGTTCTCATTCTTTCTGATGTGTCGTACGTGAATTTTAGTGATAACATCGTTTCAGAGTCCCTTTTATATTTACCATTTTACTTATGCCACTGCGAAACCTGTAATATGGTACACTAGATTATGAGTATGCCTCTACAAATATATATAACTGAATAAATATTATAAGTTATGCTGTTTCACGATAATATATTTAAATAAAAGACGTTTTATTATGGTAAGAGGACAGCTTGTTGTATAAATGAAGCTATTAAAATGTTATTTAAATATCTTATAAATATTAATTTTTTTTATAAATATTACTTTTTTTAAAAGCGATTTTAAAAAGATTTTTGTTTAATATGTCTATTTCTGTTGGTAAATAATATTAGGCATTTTAGTCTACGAAATGAATATCAACCGGTAGAATAGAAAGTTATTAAAACATGTAGGCACTAATTGAGGAGTGAGCTGTTTATTGCTCATTAGTCAGCTAGTGGAAATTTGCACATTCGTCTTTATTCAAGCTGTTTCTTACCTTTTAAATACTCTTGTTTCTTATCATTTAAAAAAGAAAATATTTACAATGTATTAGGAAGGTTAAATGTTTGCTGACTATTAAAAATCATATAATGCAATCTATATCGAAAGGTGTTGTTCCTAAAGATAATAATTTGGCTTTAATCGACTTTAATACTAAAAGCAAAACCTTGCTTTCATTCAACAGACATATATCATGTCGTGTTTCACATAGTCATGTTACCGCTTTCTAACTAAACGCATTTATGATTAATCATCTATTTTGAATTTATTATTTCTTAAATCGTAATAATTAATAAAGTATAATCAAGAATCTTCTTTATCTTTCTATACATCTGGGTTAAACCCATTGTCCTGTTATGATTGGGATAAAAATTGACTTGATTTTAATACTAAAATAAAACTATATTGGATTAAAAAAATCTAACTTGACCGTATCTTGCGACATGTAGTAATATAACGTTTAATACAATAGATTGCATAATTATTTCTTTCAATAGTGAGTATGGGAATATAACACAGTATGCTAGTGCCGCCATTATGTATCAAATTTCCTTTATACGAGGTGTGTATAATACAGTATTTAGAGGAGAGCTCAACTTTGGAAATAATACTCCAGTTTAGTGGTTGAAGGAAGGAATAATTTATTTTCAAAATGTGCCAGTATATATACAAAAATCTGAGTAAAATTGACCAATAAGAAAACGGTTTATAAAACAATAAAAATAATTGGATAAAAATATTGCTTCGGATGCTGACGTCACGAGCCAAGCTGCGCGCGCATCCATCTCGCGTCGAGCTGCGCGCGCATCTTGCCGAGTCGCCTATGCTGACGCGATACTATAAATATTGCCCCACGCGTGGCGTCGAATATTTTGCTCAAGCGCCGCGCGGAGAGAGGGTGTCTGCACCGAAGTTCGCCGTGTCAACTCGTTATGTGATGTAAAGAATAAATAATAGCTGCTCGCAGATGAAAATAAAAACAGTTCTTTTCAGAACTATGCGCTTCCTGTTTTTATCGGCTATGACGTTAACAAACGTAACAAAACAGTCCTTTTCGGGACTTATCTCGTTTCGATGACGTCACTGGTGGCGGCATACAGTTTTATCGGACAGACGTTGCTTCTGTGGCATGCACATCTTGTTTCAAGGGACGTCTTACAAAGTGCTGCTACAAGTATATGAACCGAGTTTATTTTTAGCAATATTAATGATTAATAAAATTAGTCACTTTCATTAATTAATTGAGATTTAGTTGCGTAGTAATATTCACTAACTTGGGTTGGATTTTTTTATAATAAAAAAAGTCAACTAGCAGAAGGACAACATGATGTTAAGTTGACATCCTCACTTATAGGAAAGGTAGATCATTTCAAAGCTTTCATATTCGGGTAAAATAGGTCTAGACATCTGCATTTTGGACGAATAAAATGCATTCTAAGGCAGATCGCCTAAGCAGATACCTACATCTGCTTATGCGAGACATGCGATGGTAAAAGGAAGATGCACCAAATCCTGTGATCGAAGAATTCTTCTTCTTCTTCTCTTTAATTATGGCGTTCCGAGCGTGCCAGTTGAGCACAATTCACTTCGCCAATGTCACGTTGAACGGAGAACACACAAAGGAGAATGTACGGTAAAAAGGAGATAGCATTACGTGATCGAAGAATATCGACACAAACCAACGTCTACGTCAACGTCAAGTGGTGGTGGTGGTATCTTGACATTTCGTTGCCTACATGTTGAATAAAAGGTATAGTGGAATATCAGCTTATCTTTTAGACTTAATTGAACTTGACTAAACCGAACAAAAGATGAAGCCACGATTATTTGCAATTTTAATTGAGAAAATATGGAGTATTGCTGCGTTGAGTTTCGGCATACGAAATGCTTCGAAAAAGGCGAAAAGCAAGGATGTAGAGACGAAAAAACGGAGTGTTGTTTGTGGTTCCTATAGTTCCTGCAATTCCCTCTGCTTTCCTATTCTTAAATGAATCAAATCCACAGCTATGCATTACTGTTGTCGTTTTATATTTTTTTCAATGAAAAAATGACCAATGTTATATCAATCATCTAAAATAGTCAAAAGGAAGTGAATGGCATAAAGGCGATTTGGCCTAGTTACTGTGCCCTCATGAAAGGTGAAGGTTTCTAATGTGGCAAAGGTGTCCTAACCAAACAAAATATTTATAATAAAAATATATATTTTTTCAAGGTTAACTATTATAATGCAACTATGAATTAATTATTTTGTAAGACGTAATGGTCTGATTTGAGACATTACGCTTACAATATACCAATAATGGTGTACCGATTAACTAAACGAAGACACTTGCTTCTATTAAAATGTATATAGTCATAATAATAAATGTACAATTTTATTAGATTTATATAAATGTAGGCATGAACTTAAAATTCGATTTCAAATTTATATACAAAATTTCAAAATGTGCAGTTTAGTTTGTATAATACAAGCTTTTATAAGAGATTTTAAACGCACCATCAAACGATAATAGTCGAAGTAGCAGGTGACAAATAAATCATTACACATCCTAAGCACTCGAAATAATTTAGATCTACGATAATCAGTGGGTTACATAAAGTAAAGAAACTCTCAATTTTATAAACTGTACTTTCTTACAGATTTAGTATTACTATGTAAAATTCCGATTTGTTCTATTAATAATGTAGGTTTTGAAATTTATAATTTATGAAAGAAAAATTGTTTTGTTTCATTTTATAGATTGCAGTATTTTGCCTTCATATATTTATAATAAGGCTGTAAACAAAGAGACTTGAACTTAAATAACCTACAAGGGTGTGGTAGTAATTTTGGGAAAATGTCGATTGTTTCTTGGAAATAATCGACATTACATGTTGTTGAGGTTTTGATATAAGTCTATATATGTTGTGGTATAGTCTTAGTACTATTAACATTTTTTTAAGCCTATCGTATATATTAATATATCTGAAACCTATGCTTAGTCAATTATTTAAAAATATAAATAACGATAAGTAAAAATTTATATTGGATATTATAAAATAAAAGCCTCCCCGGCGGGGAATCGAACCCCGGTCTCCCGCGTGACAGGCGGGGATACTTACCACTATACTACCGAGGATTACATCGATATTAGTAAAATATGTTTACGTAAAGCTAAATTTAAGATAATAAGATTTTTTGAATGAACTAGTTCAGTCCACTAATAATCTATTTGTAGGATCGCATTTTCGTTCCCATTCACAAATATACTTTACCCGACGGAAAAAGGAATAAAGGAAATTAAAAAGTCAAAAAAGGAGCCATCTTTAGATTGTATGTCGTAAACAATTTATCATTCGATGTATGTATATTTGTCTTCTATTTTTTTTTATAAACTAATTTTTTTAAAGCTTCACACTTTTATACTGTACACAACTGAGTAGGCAGACGGAACCGCAGGGACCGTGGGAATCTAGCGTTAAGACATTCTGTTCCCCGTTTTCCGCCTTTTGCGAGGCATTGCGCGATGAGTGTCGGAACTCAACACCGCGCTTTGCCTTATGGCCAGAAAATGAAAATGAAAATAATTTGTCTGTATGTTTGAATGTTTGTCTGTTTGCTCACGCTAATCTCAGGAACCACTGGAAGGATTTTGATGAAATTTTATTGTTATATAGCTATTAGTCCTGGCTAACATACAGGCTATCTTTTTTTTGGAAATTCGGTCTTTAAGGGCGTAAAAGAGGAAAGGCAAGTTTGTATGAAACTCCGTCAGTTCTAAAGCTAATTCAATTAAAATTGATATTTGGCTATTTGGTTAGAAATTAAGAATGACGCCATAAAGATTTTTGGAAATTCTGCTTTAACGGGGGGAAAAGTTTCTATGAAACTCCGTCAGTTTTGAAGCTAAATCGATGAATATTAAAGTTGTTTACGTGAATACTGTTAAGTTTTTCTGCCCTTCGTTTTGTGACGGTTACCTGTTTAAAGAATCACCCCTCAGTTGCATGAATAGATAATCAAAATCTTACTTTATTGTGTTGCAACGGATTATGAAATACACCTTTTTAAAAAATATCTATAATATTTCACAACATAATATACTCAAAAAAAAAATAATATAAAAATCATTTATTCGAGGTTTATAAAAACTTAAAAACAGTTATGTCATAATAATACATTTATCATAATAATTTAAATGAGTAACGTTGTTCCAAGTCAAACCACAATATTAGTATTTAGTTCTTAACATTATCAAGACTGTATAGGTAAATGTTACGAATTACTAAGATACTTCAACTCGGGTATACCACTAAAAAATATAATATGCGTAATACATTTAAAAACTGCGAACGGAGCCGCGGGCAATATTAAGTATAAATCATAAGAGTGAAAGTATTGCATAATAAATAAAAGGAAGTCACATGTTATTTCACCTCTCAACTCACCTGCCTCCGTGGCGCAATCGGCTAGCGCGTTCGGCTGTTAACCGAAAGGTTGGTGGTTCGAGCCTACCCGGGGGCGTTTCTTTTTGTATTTACATTTTTTCTTTTTTTTTTCACTATTTCATTTAGTAATCAATAATTGTGAAATAAATACTGTTTTTTATTGTATTAAAATTTAATTTTAATTTCAAAGTATTATTCTTATTGATTTACATAGGTACAGGAGGGAGCCATGAACCTAGTCAAATCTAGTACTTGGACCTTAAGACTTACCAAACTGAATATAAACGAAATTTACAAAAAAAATAATAATTCGATTATATTATCTTACTTCTAGTTAGTATATATATCATTAATATAATATATATCACATTTTCAAAAATTATATAGCTCACTTCCAATTTACAATAATAATGAATTAGTTATTTTTAGCGATATCGACAATTACGTAGATTTAGATTTATTTTTAACCTAAGAAATGTCTTTTATTATACATTTGTTTTAATATTACACATTTTGGGTATAATATCTATAACTAAAATATAAATATGTATATTATATAATACGTAGAAATCGATTTATAATTTCGGTCTCATTAAACAACCTTCGATAGCTCAGTTGGTAGAGCGGTGGACTGTAGAGGTTTAAACGTAACATTGTCATCCATAGGTCGCTGGTTCAAATCCGGCTCGAAGGATTGCTTTTTGTTTTTTTTAATTATGAATAAATATTTATTGTAGTTTTATATATCAATATCTATTTCAAATTAAATATAATTAGGTGATTATAATAATATTTTTTAGCGACGAGATATGGATAGCTAATAACATGGTAAATGGATTTATCTAAGTAATTGGATTAAGTGAAGTAATCATTGGACTTAAATGTTTAGTAAGTTATTAATCTTAATAAGTAACATATATTAATAATCAAAACGAGTAATCTTCGTCACACTTCTGGACATGGTCTGACAATAAAAGCGACGTGTGTTTGGTGCGTGTAGGTTTGATTCTCACTTAGAAAGAATGTATTATTTTCATTTTCCTCGTTCTGTGCCGCCACTCAATTTTATAAATAATATTTTTATGTAGTTTATCTTTTGACTGTATATTATGACTTCTATGGTTTGTGTTTTGGATGGTTAATTTGTACATATTTACCTATAGGTTTTTATTATTACTCAAACTGTAAATTATGATTTATTTTTGATATTTTTTATGATTAGTGCTTCTATAATTAAGATGTTAAAAAGAATAAATAAAAATGTATATATATATTTAAATATTACTGAAAATAGTGTATACTGTGGTTAGTTACAGTTTATTACAAGGTTAAAATACAATCATAATTTAGTATAATTTGATTCTTTATTGAACTTGATCGTTATAATAATACAAATATTATGGGATCTCAACGTCGACATTTTACATTGTTACCAGAGCAAATAACATTAATTTTTTGTTCCGTCAATTCCAAAGAACCCACAATTGAAAACTACACCAACAAAACTTTATTAGATATACTGTTATTTTGCGTCAGGATACTGGAGTTACCGGAATTATTATTTAAATATTAATTTACTAGATTCTCCATTCCACATTGAATTGCGTACTGGCTGACTAAGATTATTGTTAGGTTTCTTTTAATAAAATACAAAATAAAGTGTAGTACACGTTTATATGAAAAATATGAGCTGGTATTTTACAATAATGTCTTCTAAGCGTTTAGATGTGGCAGAGTTATTAAAAATGCGCTTATTAAAATAACTAGAGTCATTGCAAGGCGTGACTAGTTAGGTGCAGTCACCTACCTTGAATTCAATATACGCTTTCCTTTCTAAACGCAAACGGCTTGTGGGAATTGATTCCTTCTCGTTGTATACAAGCACAAAATATAAGTTTAACTTAATTTAATTACACATGCACATACATAAACGCTTAAATGTAATGGGTATTTTTTTTTCATACATGCTGCTGGCAGTTTCGAGCTTTAAAAGTTAAAAATTTAAAAGTAGTTTACATTTTTTTCACAATATTTTTAACCTACTTATATACTTCATGTATATATTTAAAATATACAAAACTATATTTATAAGTATAATCGCTTTATTTATAATTTTTTAAATACATAAAGATAGTTTGTTGAAATTCAAATATACGATATCGTTGAAGTACAATCAAAAATTTGTAATTTAAAATATACTAGAGTTGCACCCGCGGCTTTCACTACTTGATTTTACAATAACTTACAAAACCCACTATGTGTGGAGAACAAGTTTGTAAAATTTCTATCCGGTGATATGACGGCAATATGTTGAAGATGCATCTCGTCCCGGAAGGCTGGTTGACACTGAATAGTGACATCAATGATAATAGAGATACGATAAAGGTATTAGTTAATGAAAGCCGACGAAAAGCACGTGAGATCGGTAAAAGGCTAGAATAGAATTATCTATGATCACGTGAAAACATGGGTTTAACATCGAAGCTCGATATACGTGCCTCATATTCTGATCAAGAGGAAATCGTGAATCGCCACGTTGATTTCGTTTTGTTTTGAACAGTACCTATTTTACCTTCTGTATACCTACATATTGATCTTCCCCTTTTAATTTTTAAAAAGACATCTCCCAAGGAAGAGCAATGAATTGTGATGTATATACTCGTAGTAACGAAAATGACTAATGCCGTTAAAGCATGAGAACTGTAAATTATGTATACTTCATATAATTTTTTAATTATTTTATTATAATTAAATGGTAAATTTTGACATACTTTACGTTCTACTAAAATAATGGTCTAAAGCGGCTCTAAATTTAGATGATTTCTAAAAATTACAAAAATTTTAAATCATCAGAACAAAATCACAGCTGAGTAGTTACTATTTCTATTAGTTTTGCGTAAGTAGTGTGTTGTTGTAGAACTCAATGTTTCTCAAATATGCGTAAAAAATAGACTATGAACAGTCTATAGCTGTAGCGTTTACATGTAAAGGTATTTCTAGAATCAGCAGATAACAAAATCATGTTATAATTTCGTCTAAGAATATTTAAGGTAAAACAATAAAAATAAATTCACTTAATTATCTAACCTTAAAGGTTATTAGGAGGATATTAAAAAAACAATGATTGAAAGATTTGTGGTGAGTGCAAATTGTGATTAAAAATATTTTGTAATACACTATTCTACACATATATTATATATACAACATTATAATGGTTCAGGTTTTATTTGGTTCAACCAAAGAAGAAGGTATTATATTAGTGTCTTTAAAAACTTTTGTCAAGAAATACTAATAAGAATTGTTTTTTTTTTATTTGGAATAGTATACCAGTCACAAACTTTTCAAAGAAACACACTATGTATACCTGAAATGCGGTTAGATTTATCTGGGCTATTTAGAACGTCTAGAGAGAACGCTATTTTTGTTAAATATTTTTTATTTTTATGATTTTTAAGCTTTTATAACATATAAACTTCCGCTGCGTTCAAATTTTAGTGTGGATTAACACTAGTTAAAATGTGTTGGCTAGACTAGCTTTGAAGTTAGGTATGTTCACTTGACGTAAACATATTTCACATACGTACGTAGTTCTATTAAAAATGTTACATATATAATGCGTTGTCCCGTTAGTATGAAGTTATGCACCGTTACGCAAGTCGGAAAATATTAAAAGCTAGCCGTAACGGTCAAATATAATAGAGTCATCCGTAATCTTAATATATAAGACTATTCACATCCATATGATTTACTATTTGTAATTTACATTTTAAATTTATAAAATTGTTTATATTTATAAAATCGATATTGAATCTTCAATTTAGTCTCCAAAAACTGTTATACTGTTTATGTATTCTCAAAAACTATATTCTATAAACCATATTTAATAATTATGTATAGCTACCTTTGCTCATAATTTTTATTTTACTCTTTATTCTATATTTTTTTCCTCTTACAAAGACTGGGTCTATGAAAATACTATTTATTATATGTATAAGATTATTTGTTTTGTATACATAATCCGTTGTTCGGACAGCTGATTTGAAAATAGTACCTGAGTCACGTACGTGATTCGCTCTATATGAGAAATACATATACATATATCAGTGAAGTGAAAAAAACAAGGAAAACGAAAGCAGACTAGTGATTTTTTGTCCTAAATATGAATATTACTTAAATGTTATTTAATTTCAATAAACAACAATAATTTGGTACAAGTAAGTCAACTGTGAAACCGCACATGATTACTTAATTCAATATAATCCTATATTTAGCGTTGGTTTGGTCTCGATTGCGCAAGTCCAGCATCGGATATGCGGCTGGCCGGCGGTGTGTTTTACTACGATACATTACTCTTTGACAGTTGACGTTATCTCATATTAAAAGTAGGCACCATTAATATTACCTAAAAATGTTCTAAAGGAGTGTTTATTTGTATTGGTTAACAATATTTTTAGCTGTACAATAACTACAATTAATCGATTTAGGCAAAGGTAAATAGATATATAAACTTGTTCCTAATTTTATATTCAGTATGTCTTACTGTGCTGCTATACAAATTCAGGTGTGTAGTAATGCTAACCCAAACTTTTCCTTTAACTCAGCATAATGAGAGATTTTTTACAAAGTACAGTAAAATTAATTTTATCAGTCACATTTATCTAAGTACCGCTCTGCCCACCCTGTTATGCGCGGAATAAATCGGGAAGCTAAAAAAACAAGCTTAAGCCAAGCTCAATAGTACAAAATTAAAATGATGACAAGAGATTATATAAACGTTTTTTTTAATTTGCAAAATATATTGATTAACAACCGAGGTCTATTTCAATTCTTCAGAATTCCTAGAAAGAAAGATTTGTTTGGTCGAAATATCAGTCTCAACTACTACTTCTACAAACAAGTATTCGAAATAATAAAGTAATAAAATAAAATATTGTGAATTCAGTGCAAGCATAATAATCATAAGAAAATAAATGAGTATTCTAGAGTTTACACTAAAACAGAATAAAGATTAGCTACATATATAAGCCCGCAATACATTTTGCACTTTCTATGAGGCAAGGTCATGTGTCGAAACAGACATACTAACGTACATTTTTATTTGATTACCATAACACTGGTCTGTTTTCGTATCTCACGTTATTCTGAGATCAAGATCGTATTTATAGAATTTATAGTGAGTAGTTATTACATCATTGAAAATTTTGTTATGTACCTAACAACGTAAGAGCAAAATAAAATACAAGTAAATGTAAGTATGAAAATAATCTTATTCTCTATAGATAAATCATAAACATAATAAGGCCATGTCTTGACATTTTCCTTTGTCCCAAAACCTTATAATTGACAAATCCTTGACATTTCTTGGTAACAAAAAATGCATAAATTTTATTATTATTATTCCTTTACGTGATAATACTATTAAAGTCTTCCACAATTTAAACCTAAATGACGTTAGTAATAACTTTGTAATATATACTTTATACACGGATGTAAAGTTTTTATACAAAGTATTGTTTCCTATCGAAATAAAGCACGTATTTCCCCAAAATGAATTTAAAAATAAAATTAAGCTAAACAAGTTATACATTTGAGTACAATATGCTCTGAAGTGGAATGGTCTGAAAATAAATATAAGCATAATATTATAAATAAATAGAATAATGTTATTAACATAGAAACAACTTATGCAATGTCATAGGGTTTTTATATAAGTATGTATATATATTGTGTACATATGACTTTGGTAATAAAAAATATACTATTTTTATTTTAAATGTATGCTTTTAAATATATGCTTGCGATTGAAAGTAGTAAGTGGAACGATGAAAGAAACGAAATGGAGTTTGACTGTTACACAAAAAAAATACATTCATAACATTATGTAAACAGTAAAAATCAACTATCAAAAAATTTTAGTTTTTAAATTCGTTAATTACAAACATATACCACTAAAATAAATCCACTAGATATTTCAATGACAAATTAAAAATAAAATGCAGTTTATTAATTATATTTCCCTGAATCATTAACGTCGTTCAACGTATACGTTAGCGTTTTGTGCGTGTTACGATTTATGATCTTTTCGTTTAAGACTTTGAAATCTATATAACACTATATGTGACTGTACATTGCGTGATACATCGTATAAATTTAAAAGAATTTAAGTAAATATGGCAATGAAAACGTTGAAAGCTTAATTTTTCATAATTAATCGATCGGAGTGTTGCCATCGCGACCTGTAGTGAGTGACCGATGCGCTAGGAACGAATTTCAAACGATTTGTTGATCAGTCGACGTTTCATACGGAACGCGTACAACACGTTGCTCAGTCATTCGATTTTTGAATTCGTTCATTCAAATTTATATTTCGAACTGTGTGTGACGCGTTGTGCTCATAAAAATATATTTAAGGATTTTTTTTATATTATCTGTGTTTTATCGTCTTTTTGGCGGTAAGTCTTTTTTATATAATAATCGATTTTTTTAAATAATAATAATTCTTTCGAATAATATCTAATTATAGCATTCCGTTCCAAGAGCGAAACTATATTTCTTTTTAATATTGCTTGTAGCTATAAAAAATATGCTATGATTTATATTATAATTAAATAGATTACCCTTTTTTATTTTATCATTAGAAGAATTGCCTTTAAAGTAAATTTAAAGCTTTTATAAATATATTTTCTTAATACATTATTATACGAACACAATTATAAATTTATATTATTTAATTATATAGGTACTGTTTATATATATAATGTTATTTTTCATTAATTTGAACATATTTGTACATTCATGCGCAAAGTCAAATTGGCATTTAAATCCAATTTTTATTTGTACTGAACCGAAATATTATTAATTATGAAGTTCGTAATTTTAAACTTTACAATTTCCGTCATTATAATTATATTTATAAATTATTCACACATTGCTTAATATATGTTATGAAGGTGCACTAGAAAAGATATCAACAGCGCGTTGCACGCATGCACGTTACCTAATCTAATTATTGCAAACTGAAAGCAAAAACGCTTGCACCAGATAATTGATTTACTTTGAAATATTCATCATATTTTAAAATAAATAACAAATATTTTACTATTTAATTACAAAGAATTTTATTATCATAATTTGCCTATAATGTTACGATATTTTTTGTCTGTTGCTATAACGATAGCAATCTCGATTCGCGACTCTCGATTAACGTTGAAAGTCTATTTAGTTACGTAAATACTACGTCTACATTTCATTTTTTTCTATTCTTATTATAATTATATATATTGTAAAATTTACAAAACGATTTACTTTTATTTAAAAATAATTGAATTTGTGAATGGTTTCTATTACTTAACAAAATAAAAAAAAGAAATGGTACATATATAGAAAATATTCCATTACTAATTTGTGTATTAAGAATATACTATCTTAAAAAATATATATAAAAATATATATAAAAAATATTTTCAATATTATAATTAATATTTTATTTAATGGAATGGAATTGTATCATTACATAACATTCATAATTCAAAATAAATTATGCCTATTTAAACATTAATAAAACCAGCATTTAGTCAGGAAATAATAAAATTTCAAAAAATATTTTAGAACATAAAAATTATAAGAATATTTTAAATTTAACATGACATAAAATTATATAAATATAAAATTCTACTCAAATGACGTGGTTCTGCTTGCTTATTTTTTTATACATGCCTAAATTATGTTTATATATACATACTTAATTTGTTAATAATTTATAAAAGTCAGTAGTCCTTTTAGAAGTTATAATTTGTATTAAATATTTGTTTTTCTAATAAATTAATATAATTTATGAATTACATTATAATTATTTTTATACCTATATAATATATAGCTTATTATTAACAATATTCACTTTTTAATAAATTAAACATATTTTCTTTAAGCGATCAACTAGTTGAGGTGTAACAGAAAAATGTAGAGCTATTTACATATCACGTTTTTGAACTGGAATGTGTTAAAGAAGGTCAACTTATTTTATATTTATTGATAATTAAATTTTTATAGAAACATTAAGTATTAATAAGTATTTATAAGATATTATAGATATGTATGAGATGAAACAACTTCCGAGAGATATACGACTATTTGTATTACGAACAGTATATTATAAATAGTTAAAATATTTCACGGTTTTGTTAACATAAGGATTTACCTTTAGAAAAATAAAAGTCGTACAGTGTTATGTTTTGCTACCTGAGTGTTATATATAAAAAAAGGAACAACCCTTATAGTGTCACCATGTAGTCTGTCAGTTCGTATGCTAAGACCTCATTATCAATATCGCGTGGTGCATTATCAAAATTGTTTATACCAATATCCCAATCGGGTGTACTTTGCACTGAAAGACAACGTCAAAGCCAACACAAATCAAAATTATTAGTATGATAGTCTTCACGTAATCAAAACTGACAGGGTTTATTATAAGCCTTATGCTTATTTCCTATTGAGGGCAAAATAATTTATTTCTTTTTTTCGCTCATAGTAATGAGATAAAGCGCAAAGCTAAGTTTTACCTCTCAAAATTAGGACCGGACGTCATAACATTAGCTTCCCAGTCTTATCCTTTTAAATCCCAAATAACCTGAGTGAGAAATTGCGAAATTACGATTTGAAGCTATTTATATTTAAAAAGTAAAGCTGACAACTATTTAAATTTAAAATAATTTATAAATTAGATCATAATATACATATAAAACATAGATAACTAAATATTAATTGAAAACTATAAGTATTATATACATATATAATAAAAGTTCCATCTTGTAACGCTTATTACACAAAATTTAACACAAACGAAGGTCAAGAGGTGCATGTTATTAACGTCCTTGCATCGCGGGAAAACAAATGAATGTTGCCATTGTCGATCAAAGATTTCTATGAATATAATTATATCAGGTTAAATAAGTCAAGTCATTTGAATAACAATGTAGTCTTAAAGTTAATATTTTATGTAGAAAAAGA
Organism: Dione vanillae; assembly: GCA_037178615.1. Lineage (NCBI taxonomy): Eukaryota > Metazoa > Arthropoda > Insecta > Lepidoptera > Nymphalidae > Dione > Dione vanillae. The sequence goes on along the minus strand of JAZFAU010000283.1, from coordinate 832,493 downwards.
AAAACGTTTTGGCAGCCTTTATTTAATTTTTTAAACAAAATATTTAAAATTGAAATAATTTTTGTTGTGTCACGAAGTAAAGATTATTTGTAAATATGTATATAGTAGCATTTTTTGACACACTTTATTTGACTTTTGACCTTAACTTATTATCAAGTGACATTTGGTTTTAATTACGATAATATGTTAAACAAGTATACGTACATAAACATACATAGCTACAAACAAATAAACATTTTTTTTATAGTTTTTAAGTGGTAATTCATGCTTAGGAAACCTTAGCGGTCAAAAATCAAGAGGAACAAAGTCAGTCCTTTCCCTGCTGCCCAGAAAATACCCCTCTACTGTCGAAATTTTATACGCTTTCTCAAAATATAACAATATAACTAATATTATTTATCAATTTATTGTTGTCTCGCTTTCAATCACTACCGTTTGAGTGAAAATTCACATTAGGGACTAGCAATAAAATAAAATACCATGAATGCGAATCGAACTTACAATCGTCACGGCCTCTACTCTCATATTCTACTGAGCTACGACGGCGTCACGGTTTTCTGAGTGTCAGCCGTAATACAGTTTAAAAGATATCGTTTATAATATCATTATACACATAGAATAATATCGATATTCTAATTAATAAATTCGTGCATAGTTAGGGTACATATTTAATCAGTTTTCGTATGCGTGCGATACGCTACTTTCACAATGTACGGAAGCGGATGACCGGAAAGGTTGGTACAATCGTTGTGGTTTCCAATGCCTTGTAGAAACGGTTTGAAATAAACTTGTTTCTCAATAAAATCTCTTTGTCCCTTGCAAAATGTGTGAAAACATTTCTACTTAGTTAGATAATTCAAGATAGATAAATATCGGCTTCTTCTTTAAAAGAATGACATTTATATTAGCTTAATTTTCTGTATATTTATTATATATAAGCTTTTTATTAAATAGGCAGCGATTATTTAGGTTAAGACCGTCCCTACGTTTAAGATATTACGTGTTGATGGATTCAAAAAAAAATAAATATATAAAACTATAACGTATTTACATTTATTCGAGGGTCAATTATATATTTTTAATATGTTGTTCATATTCAAATTAGGCAAGGATTAATGTTCTGAAATCATACATTGATCACGTGAGGAAATTAAATCTGTAACATCCGGCGAGTGCACCATCTGCAAAATAATCGTCGATATAAAAAGTTTTTATTACAACTCATGTTATTTAAAGGACTGCCATGGCGCAGAAACGTAACGTCTGCCCATAAACGTGACGATTTGTGGGTTCGATTACGACGCGAGGAAAATGAATTTTATCATTTACAATTTCTTCGAAACTAAGAAAGTGGCGTTGAGTTCCGCTACTCAACACACAATGCCTCGAAAAGGCAGAAAGCGGGAAATGGATTCTCTTAACACTAGGTTCCCACGGTTCCTGTGGTTCCCTCTGTCTACCCTGTAATGTGCGGCATAAAGTGTGAAGCTAAAAACAATGATATTTATGAAATAAATTTGAATATAATCTAATTCTATAATAATCTATGGCTCGTCTCTTCCATTAGTTATGTTGCTAGTTGCTACAAGCTAATACCTACTCAAAATTTTCCTTTAACTCAGCACAATAGGAGATTTTTTAAAAAGTAGAGTAAAATTAAATTTATCAGTCACATTCATCTAAGTAATGTCCAATTATTATAAATAAAGTCAAACGTGCATCGGTGAATTTGTGAGTAAGAGCGCGGTAATTGGAAAGAAAGCTTAAAGAGACATGTTATAAGCTCGATCTTGATATCACGTCGTATCAATCTTAAAAAAACTTTTGTACTTCTAAATTATGAGAGGGTGATCGAAATTTCACTTGATGATGACACGAAAAATTTATATAATATAATAGTAAAAATATAAATTATGTCTTAAATTTAGGCGGAAGACGTGGTTTTCTCTGTGAACCCATTATATGGAGGAGAGTATGAAGCTGAAAGAAATATTTATATTATTATAGTTCATAGAATATTCAGTACAAGTATTAATGCATAACTTGTAATCACATAATATGTTATTTTATACTTATAGGCAGATTGCTATGTATATAATTGATTTGTCCGCTCCACCTTATTAGCTAAGGAACTAATTAATCATCATGTTACTGATATTACCTTCAGGAGACATATTAATTGACATTTGTTAACCTTTATAATTGTCATATATTTTGTTATTGCTATTTCAATATAATATGCATTAATTATTCATAATATTGAGAGTACAAATTACTGTTCTATTTAAAAGATAGACAGTATTTGATCTCTCGTTTTCATGACTGAATCCATTGAATTTATTTAATACGGTAAAAATCTATAATTATTACTGTTTATTTCAGGAAAAAATATTTTTATTATTTTCTTCTTCCACTTTTTAGATACTTATCGACTATTACATATATTATATATTATAATATACCATTATAAATGTTGTATACAAGCTATACTTTTCACATAAATAAGTAGAAATTGAAAATATATATCAAGAGAGTAGTTATTATGTTAGTGATAAATAAACAAGCCAGCTTTTCGCATAAACGAATACTAAAAGTATTTATAAATCACTTTCACATATAAGAAGCTTTCAAGACGGCTTACTTTTATTTGTAGGGCTTACATAGATATACTTACTTGATATTTATATAATACAAGTTGGTTTTTATATATTATATTATAACTTTTACTATTATTATTTTATTTTTTTTTGTAATATTTTTGTAATCTCAAACGATAAGTATTATTATTAAGCAGCTAGACAGTAATCTTCAGCAGTGCTGTGTTCGTCTGTAATTGGTACATACATCAGAGATAAGTGTCAGTTTTAAATGTTGATGTGTCATTCAAATAAATAAAAAAATAAATAAATTATTACTTTCGGGACGTCATTTGAGAAATTTGTGACAGCTGTGCAATTTTTAACATTAACCAAGAGGTCGTGTCCTTATAGCATAAATTTTGTTCTTGAATTTGTTTTCTTCTATATCTTTCATAGTTACTTATGTAAGTTGTATAAGATAGGAATTGCGAAGAATATATACTTAAAGCAAGTCCACTCACTATATACGTATATACCTTTCAATGGCGCAAAAAATTGTAATTAATTGCTCTGTCATCTCTTATTCAATATAGAGGAAGATGAAATCTAATTTACATTTATATAATATCCACATTATTGTGTTTCTTCTTAGTATATTTTACATAAACAGGTCGTACGTACGTAATTTTCAATAGGTAGGTAATCTCTTAGGTAACTATTTATTTTTTAACTTTGTAAGTTGCTTTCAATATAATGCAAAATTCTTTATAACATAATAAGTAAGTATAGAATTATGCATTATTATCTTGGAATGGTTAAAATAAAGGAAAAGCGAGCTGTTACTTTATATTATCCTTAGGCAAAAATAAAGGTATGCAAATAAATAATTTTTATCTGATTGGACACTGTTATTGCAGTACCGCCCTACTAATACAAACGAGAAGAAAGTTACTAACATACGAATAAGATTTCAAGAAAATTATATTATTTATAACTACAATATACGAATTGTGTCAGTTTAAATGACTATTTTTTGGAGACTTGAAACAGTGGTTAGTGAATAATTCAATTCTATGTATTATTTTTGTATAGAGCATTATGTGTATATTCACTTGTATAAATTAAATACATTTAAATACAATTGACAATGTCATTTTTTTCTATTTTCTCATCGGTCAACGTTTCTAAGAAACCTATGATAGGTAGTTGAGTGCAACGATCTTATACGTATGTATATATGTACATAAACAAACGTTGATTATTAAACAAACCGATGATACGTAAAATTGCGATTTACTTGCGTTATTTACGAATATACAAATATAGCCTTTAACATGCTCGTAATAAGTGTACTTTTAAAGCCATTGCACTAAATTTCTTAACATTTTGTACAAACAGGATGTAGGAACATACATATTTTTGTTGCCTAAATGTTTTTATACTGATGAAATTAAATTTTTTACCCTACTTTAAAAAGTGACGGATAAGGCGCAGAAAACTTAAAAACAAGTTTCGTCCAATTGTTATAGTGCATTTCATTTCTATATAACTACTGTTGTAACAGTTATTTTATTCAGAGTATAAAACACCAATGTGTATAATGAGGTTCGAAAACATATGATATAAATAATACAATTTTTTTAGTAGTATATTTGAATCTACTACCAACTTGTTCAACAAATAATATTCTTTCTTTTCCTTACCTAAAGTAATTACGCAACAATAGACCGTGCAATTTTGGTTCATACATTTTAAAACTTAACTAAAAAGTCGTATGAGCAAGATTCTTTGTTTAATGTGAAAATATATGTTTTAAATGCAGTGAAAGGATCCGTTAAACTTAAAAATATGCAGTTCATGCAGTTTTTACCCTTGAAAAGAAAGGTCGACGTACGTTTTGCAAGGAACCTTCTGTTTGCGGTACTGTTTACACATCTTCCTTATATAAATTAAAAACTGTTTTTTTTTGGAGGCCTGAACCACACGTAGAGCAAAAGGTTGCGATTTTATATTATACTTTTATTATTAATACCGTCATGTAGAAGTAAATTCATGTAAATTCTATATAGTTTAGAACTAGACACCGGATATGACGGTTAAATCGCTTTACCTAGAGCTATTTTTATTCTAATTTTGTGTAAGTTAATCATACTATACATAAAAGATTACGTACAATCATCTTGAGATGATTTCGACTTTAAGCTTTCTATTATAGATATCGCATTTCATCATTTTCATCATTCATTTGTGTAATGAAGGAAAACTGATACTTGTTTTTGTCAAATTAAACTTTATTAATAATACACATAGTGTGATATATATACTTTTTTGTATAACGATATATAAAAAGTAACAATTTTAAAGAAATCTTATACTTATTAGGAAATACAACCGACCTTGATCAAATTACAACATACAATACATTTAAATATGTTAGTCACGTATATTTCAGTGCAAAATTATGAATGTGCTTACGAGCCTGTCTTAAATGCTAGAGATTAATGGTTTTTTAACAAAACTAATGTTTTGGTGAGCCTACACGCGTTTCTGCCTACTTGTAATGGGCGTCTGTCTAAATGAATAATTACTTCGCTTTGTTTTAATACTACTTAAGTATGAGTGTTATGTATAATATCTAGTTGTAAATATATCTATTTATAAATGTAAATATGTACGTTTTATTACCATTAACGGTCTTGAATTCGATCTTAATACAATGTTAGTAATTGTTCTGTATAAAGTGTGATTGTATATCAATTTCTTTTATTTCAAGTCTGGCTCGAAAAAGTGAAGTAATGAACCGTCAATTTTAACACTGCTTAGTAAAAATAATTTGAATTTGTCGGCCGTGCTGTGAGGCTGTCGTGGCAAAGTGGTACTACATCTGACATTGTGGGTTAATTTTCATTCGTGAAAAATAAAACAGCTCGTCGGTTAGAGCCGCCGCTCAAAACCTCAAACGGTGGAAAACGGGAACAGAATGTCTTCTCGAAGGTTTCGTCGGCCTACCCCAATACGTACGGGATACTGAGCTAAAAAATAGAGTTATTGAAGCTGTTGGACAGTATCTATTAAAAGCGTCATCAAAACTGAAATCTGAAGCTACACTACTAATAACTAAATAATAGTCATTATTAAAATAATAATAGCAGTTATATTATTATAGAATAATTTCTATTCCAAATCTTACACAACCTATATTAAACCTCTCACGAGCAAAAAGCTTATTTAAGTTTTTATAAATGTCACACATAGTAGGTATGTGATATTACAATATAATGATGTTACAAATTTTAGTATGAAAGGTGACACCGTAATTACCAAGGCAAGTTGCTATAGTATTAAGTTCTAAAATTACTTAACTTGGAAGTTCACGAGGTGGGAAGTTGGAAAATAAAGGAGACCTAGTTTGGAGACAGTTAGTTCCCCACTTTCCGGCGAATATTCAATTTACCGTATTGAATGATGAAAAAATTTTATATCCTCGAGTGAAAATCAAACCTACATTTTCGTGTTTATCATGGTCTGACGCTGTGCACTGTACCACAACCGCCTCAGGAGATAGTATAATTTGTAATTTAGTAAAATTCTTATGCAATATATGGCTCAATAACGTATGCATAATATGACCTTAACAAAAAATGGTACTACTAGGCTTGCTTACTGAATAATAATAAATGCTTAAACACATAATTTTATTCTTTTGATTTTATTAATGATTTCCACGATATTGAAATATGTCAGATGAATTAAATTATATTTTCATGTTTTTAAATTCCGACTAAAGACATATTCACCTACCATACCAACATATTACCAACATATTCCTAAGACTATATATTATATATTTATAAAAATTATATTATGAAAATAAGGCCGTAGATTTCTTCACCGTTCATGCGTGGCTTTAAATAACTAAATTATTAATCCACTTATTACATTCATACCATTCTTTTGTTCAGCAAACATGATTTATTATTTTGATTAAGCTGTCACTTTGTGAATGCTCTAGTGATAAATAATTCTTTAATATACGCCATCGTGGGAATTCTGACAATTGGGTACAGGCGAGGGTTCTGGGTTCACAACCAACTTGAGATGATGAAAATCATCATCCTAAGTTTATTCTCGTCAACTGGCGGAACTCAACATCGCACCGTATTTTAACCCAATTTTACCCATTTAAACCTTATCGTAAGATAGGGCTGAATAAAAATAATTTAAGTATTTTTTTCTAGAGTAATGCCACAATAATAATGGCAGTGGAATACAAACTAGAATATACTGCATTTTCAACATATTAATCTAACTTGCTTGATCACGTAGTCCTATAGTGTCTGTTGTAAATTATTTGAAAAGCTTTTTACAAAATATTTGAAACCAAAACATTAATTAGCTAAAATACGGAATAAAACGTTAAATATCTTTATCTGCTAAAACCCTACTTATCAATACTGGGTGCTCTCGGTTCATTCACTTTGTGAGAACAACTGGCATTGTAAACAAATGTTTTCTCTTTCTATTATTTATGAATTGAAAGTAAAAGTGCTTGAAGTAAAAGTATATGAATATATTATTTTAAAATTTACAGTTATTTATTAGTTAAAAGATATGTAAGAAAATGATAAAAAGCAAATAGATTATTTTTTCTAACAATATCCACCTTTTCTCCCAAATTGAGATATCATGTCAGGCCTGCCAATGTCTTCACGATAGGTGTTGCTATCACGAATCATACGGGAATTTAACATCCCTGGTAATGGAAATTATCTCTACCATACAATAGAATATCAGTATATAGTCTGTAAATATGATATATCAACTGTTTATGTTCTGTTACAATAGTTTAAATGCAGGTGCCTTTTTGTTGTTAAAATAATTTCTAAACTCTTACTAATTGCTAATATAATTCCCCATAAAAAGCTTCAAAAGCTATAAATAATATTTAAAGTTCTAATAATATATAAAAATTTTTAAAGCTTAGAACAGAAGTTTCGTTCTCCTCTTTCTATTTAGTAACTGCACTCAAGAATTGCGTGTTAAGTGGCAGAGTACAACACTATGCTTTGTCTTTTCAAAATGCAACGTAAAAGAGGAATCGAACCCATTTATAAAGTGCATAGTTAAACATCTGACTGTTCTATGAATTAGTATTGACATTAATTTATTCATAATACCGATAGCAAATGTGTTTGAAATGAGAAATTCTATTATGAATTACACGCAAATTCTAATATTAAAATATGTATTCTATTTACATCGATGACTTAAGCATTGATGATAAATTATTGGAATTATTTTATGCCAGTTATTCTTGCCTACGGCTTGTTCTAAGTTTGTGAAGCTTGGGCTTAAATTGCATATGTACGTTTTATTTATAATATTTTAATGATATATAATGTTTTTCAACAATTTTAAAGAAAACTTGTCAAATTAAATTAAAATAAACATATACATACATATACTATAAAAGAGATTTTTTATTATTTCAAATGGAAAATTACAATCAAATTGTCTAGCATATAAACATATATTTTTAACTTGTAATATACATATATAATTTTTTCCCTCTAACTTAGAAATAGCACTCGTTAAAACAATAGCCTAGTTTTCTCATGGTACAAGGTAGAGTCACTAACAAATAGTGAATCAATATGCAAATAAGAGTACAACAAAACCTCTGTACAAATGGTGCGTAAGAAATTAGTTCTCATGTTGCAAAACTTTGACTATAAAAAATGTATTAGTGCCATTCTGACATCTATATACGTGCAAATGTGCATAAATTATTTTTTATCTATATCTTTATCTGTGAAAAGAGATTAACCAATCTTAATACATATTGTTTATAATCTACATATATTAATATGTAAAGCAAAAACTTTGCGTGGAAGGGAGGGTATGAAATTTGGAACATTTATAGTTTATTTGTAGAAGAAATGCACTATATTATATTAATAAATGAAATATTAAAAACAATTGATATATGTTTGACAATTTCCACTTCTGTACAGAATGGCATATGCGTTGCTGTGACAACATATATGCCACGAGTTAATCAGTCCGCTAGTGTTTATAAATAATAACCTGAAAAATAATCTAAAAATTATGAAAATTTGATTATGTAGGCCGCTGTGGCGAGGCGGCACAACTAGCGCTAACTGACGTGTCGATTGTTGGTTCGATTATTTTCACAGTTCGGCAAGGAATCAATATGCAATGTCTCGAAAGTTGGCCAGAAACGGAGTGTCTTTCTAGGTTTCCTCTGTCTACTCTGCGGGATAAATATAGGACAAAAATCTTAAGCTATTTTTTAAGAACTTAACACATATATAATTGTTATTTTGATTTATTTATTTTGAATAATATAGTGACATGTAATAGTTACACGAAGATCAGAATTAGACGAGAGAAAATGTTTCAATATTTAGACACAACGCTATATTAATATTTTTTTTCTATTTCGTGATCTGTCAAATGGTGAGATAGTAAATTATTTTTAATTTAGAAAAAGCAAGCATGTCGGCTCTGAACGTAAATGACAGTTGTTAATTTTTTCTATGTCTCGTGCACATACTTATATATGTACGTAATGGGAGCGAATTAACAGTATTTACTTTTTATGGACTTTAATTTTTATGGAAATAAAGTTCAAAGTTAAAATACTATACCAAGGTATGTATTTATCATTACTTAAGTAGAAAAACTATTACTGATTCATAATCAACTAAAGACTGACTGAATATTCAACTCAAGACTTAAAATTAAAACAATCACAAGATATGAAAACGATTTCACACACACACTCTAATGGAATATAATACTAAATGATTTGGATTTTAATTTGAAAAAAAAAAAATAGTAACTTTAAGTAAATATGTATTTATTAATGTATGAATCGCCATTTTTATATATAAAAATAAAAATAAATTGTCCTCCATATTTTTATACAATGTTACAAACTACAGTATATATTTATCTTCCGGGGATATCCACTTAAGGATAATGAGAGGTTAACGTGACATCGCTGATTTATTGCCTCTTAATTGCAGAATATATAATTTTATACGTATCGTAAATTTCAGAGGTCAGATATATACAACAACAAATAAAAATAAGTATGATAAGTAAATATTGTGAATTCGTCACTCTTAAAGTAAATGCTCATACCAAGGAATTTTTAATCAAACTTATCTTACCTAACTGCATTGGTATTTTTCAGACATGGATGGCTTTTTAAATGTGGGTGAAGTGACCAGAGCACTAGTGGAATAACAGTAAAGATAAAATTTACACTTTAATATGTTTACCTGAGTGCAGGTAGCTCTTCATGGACTTACTTTAAATAAACATATTTTTTGTTGTAACTATACTGACAGTACTGACAATTGCAAAAGAATTAAAAGTGTTACTTTTTTTAAGTAAAGCTTTAGTAAATAATCGTTAAGTTAGTGCTTTTTAAACAGGAATCTGTTAAAAGAACGCGCCACATGTGGAGTAGAGTAGAGCGGTTGCATCACGTCTTGGTTTTCACCGCTTTCGATTTTACTAGCGCCGCGCGGGTCGCACGAACTAGTGTTCACGAGTGGAAAGATACATACTACAATTGATATCAAGATATATAGCTAATTAGTAATTATTTCTGCTGAATTAGGCACTAATATTGCAAGGCATCAGTGCGTGAATCACACTTAGATTTAAGTGTAAAACTATTACAAAGTTATATGGTATAAAACATGATAAGGTAATTTGGATTATATAGAGAAAAATATTTTTATTATATTAATTAAAACATGTTGTAGAAATTATTTTAACCATTATTAAAATCTAAAAGGTAACCATGACTGTAATCGTTGTATGTCAGTAAAAAAATCGTTGAAATCGGTTCAAATTTCTCTCTTTTTAATAATATCGAATTTTTAAAATAAATATTTTCGTAATACCCATTTTCTTAATATTCCACTCAGCGGTCGTGTGAAATTTTGAGACTTAAAAGAAGTTTAGACGTACAGCTTGATATCTTAAGCGAAAAAAGTATTAGGTACATCATTTGTGGAAGCGTTTACTTTTAAATATGTTATAAGCTATATTCGAATTTGACAATAATAACGATTTACAGTAAAATCGTTAGGGTATCGATATAATTTTACGATAAAAGTAGTTGGTTACAAATCTGCCTATAATCTCAACTTATTAACAAAAACATCGATTATGTAAAAATAAGAAAAAAGTAAGGTTTTGCAACCCTACTTTTCTCTTTGTCGGACTTAAAATTTTGTATATAGAAATTTTAGTAGCTGTCGTGTGAAATTAAACACAATATCACTATTTTGTATATATATAATAATGAGGTGTAAACACGTGCATTTATTTTATATTTTATTCAGTAACACTATATCAAGATAAAGCTAGCGTGCAAAATTAGACGTGAGCATTTGCTATGCGTTACGCTTGTAATATATTTTTAATAATTGAAAATATTCATAGTACAGTTGCAGTGTACATAATTATAACACTATTTATATGGTTATGGCAGGTCTCACTTTTTTTTGATTATTAACTAATTAATAAAAAAGATTGCATAAGCGCGAGTCGGACTTGCGCACTAAGCTGTTACAGACAGCTTTTTGTTAACCAACCAATTGTTTATAATTTCCACAGTAAATATTATATTTTATAAAAGTCCATCTTTTTGAAATAATTTAAATACATATTTTTTATGAAATATTTATTAAATGACTATTGCAAATATAACTTTGCAACGGTATTTTTCTTATTAGCTATTGGAACTTTAAAGTTTGTATTAATTTCAGCTTGTACAACATAGTATTGCTGTACAAGCTGAAATTCGGAAGATTCGGTTTTTTTCTTTTAATATACGAATACGACAAAAAAGAAATAAAATAAAAGAAAACATCTGAACGTACTTTCAAGAATATAATATTAATAGGTACAATATATTCTTAAGGCATAACAAGTTTAAGCAAATGCTTTTTCACGCTTGTTTATTTAAATTAAATTCTATATTCGTCTATTCGATTGCGTTGACGGAAGCCACACTAGAGTGACTGACACTGTGACCAACAGGTTATTACTTAACGTAAAACTATTTAGAAGGAATAATTTAATGTATTAATTTCATCACTTCTGTGTCCTTATTAACCTTATGTTTCTAGGAAGACATAGCTTTGGTGTCAATATTTCAAAACTATCGATTTCTCTATGTACGAGATTAAAATTTATCCACAAGTTGTTTTCAATATTATATAAATTTCAACCGAAATTTCTTGTCGCTCTCAAAGACAGTAATTAAATTATATATCTATTTTTATATTAAAGGTTATAACTTCAGCTCTAGTAGCTGTTATTGTAGCTAGTCTACGTTAAGCTGTCAAAGTAAAGTATGCTTAAATCAATTAATCTAAATGTAAAAGCTGGTGGTGGTGATTATACATGTGTAGCTAAAATAAAGAACATTTTAAGAATAATAGATTATTCTTTTTTTGTAGAGATCTTTTGCATTAAATGTGAGCCCTTCGTCCAAGTAACATTTAAACCCTTATTTACAGCTTGTTGTGGCCATAACATTATTTTATTTAAACATATTTCTAATATTTCATATTAATACTAACATATAATTAATTTTATATATAATAAAGAACATTTTAAGAATAATAGATTATTCTTTTCTTGTAGAGATCTTTTGCATTAAATGTGAGCCCTTCGTCCAAGTAACATTTAAACCCTTATTTACAGCTTGTTGTGGCCATAACATTATTTTATTTAAACATATTTCTAATATTTCATATTAATACTAACATATAATTAATTTTATATATAATACGTTAAAAATAATAACCTACGTTTAAGATTGACCTCTATACATAACGTATTGCTAACCAGCACACCTTTTAATGATTCGAAGCGTAGCATTGCCATTATAATATTCTGAGAAATCTTAGACATAAGATCACTTTATCCGGTAATAAATGACATATTAAATAATATATGACGACATTATTACTTAGTTCACATCGCGTGTTTTGTGTATTTACAACAGCAGAATATTATATAGAATTGTAAGAAGATTGTATAATAATAAATAATTGTATATAAAAAATATATAAATTATTAAATAAAAATATTTTTTTCATCTTTATCAAGTGGTTACACACGTTAAAAGTATTCACGATTTTAAGTGGACTCCTTCAGAGTGGAGTGGGGGATTATATAACACAAATAAATATTGCAATTTTCTATTATTACAATAGTTCCGATTAGGCGTATTTAAACAAACAAACTGACATATCTTAACAACATAGCTATAAAATGTTACCACTAGTAGTGTAATGAGATGCTTACTCTAGTTTCGAATTAAATAATAAGTGACCTTCTCCTTCTTTAAGATGGCAGTATGAATTTGTTGTCAGGGTTTTTTCAATTAACGGTAGTTTTATATGCTCCCAGACACAGTGTAATTCACCTCTGCGTACCTTGCTATAAAAATATTAAAAAAATAACTTCTATACTAAGTTATTTATAAATAATAATGGTTATTATTCAATTTTTAATGTATCTTATCCAAATTATAGAACAATTCACAATTTAACAAAAGGTATCAAATTAAATGATATTACACGATGTAATAACACAAAGGTGTGTCGAATTTCAAGCAATAATAAATGATTGCATCGTCCTTACTAAATAGTATTAATAATATAACAGTTGAGTAAAGTATTGCAAAATGACATTGTGCGAAGGGAGCGGGCAGGGCAGAAAGTGCAACCGACCGGTTTTATTGGCACATATAAACCAGTTCAAATTCGTTTTAATGTATGGTCAGCAAAATAATATGTAACATAGCGTTTAAAATATATTTGAGAATAAGTTTAGAATTGGGAAAATAACTTAAATATTTGTTATTGAAGGATAAAAACATACGGAAATATATTACTGTGTTTACAAAACTTGATTTAATCGTTTTAAAATTATTTTTATATAGATTAAGTATATGTAAATATAATTCGGTTAATATAGTCATATTACACAACAAGTTAATAATTTAGATATATAAAGTTGTATAAATAAGATAAAATAAAATAACTATTTTTCATTTCTGCAAACGGTACTTGAAAGCTCGACTTCACGTAATAATTAAAATTATAAAAGGACCGTCGTGGCGCAGAGACGCAACGTCTGCCTGTAACGTAACGGTTTCTGGGTTCAATTTCCACTCGGAGAAGATGGTGTTTTTCTATTTCCATTTTGTTCGCTCTGGCAACTAGGCAAAGCGCGGCGTTGAATTCCGCCACTCAACACGCAATGTCTCAAAAAAGACGGTAGCGGGGACGGAGAAAGCAGAGACTAAGCAACGGAGTATCTTAACACTAGGTTTCTACAGTTCCTGCAGTTGACTCTGCCTACCCTGCCATATGCGGGATAAAAGCGTAAAGATAAAAAAAATAAAAATAAATAAATAAAATAATTTCAACAAAAAAAATCACTAAAGCAGAGTCGGATTAAATAAAAACTACACATTTCTATGTTCTTTAATTTTTGTTGAAAAATAAATACAATACTATCCAGTGCTGGTCGGAAACGTTTTAATTTAAGACGTAATATTTTCCACATTATTTGTAAGCTGCATGTACCTAGGTAGTGTCAGAACACTCCCCCGCGCTCTTTTAACGATTTCTATATATTTTACTTTTTGGCTGGTGGACGATATGCTTAGTCTTCATGTTATTGTCAAACGTTTTCATAAATTAATTTAATTTACACGAGTTTGAACCTACAATTTAGTACTCCGCGTTCACATTTTATTAAATATTATTTTCTAGGTATGTATAGTGAAAGTGTTGGATAATTTTATATCAAGTGTGTCATAGCGCAATGACTTCACTGATCTACGGTAAAAGAATTTAAATTAACTTTTCATTTCATATTAATGTTGCCATTTCTTTAATACAAAATATATTTGTTTTTCATTAGTAATTTTTATGTTATTAGTGATTTTTTAATTAATGATTAAAACTTGAAAGCTTAAGCGCAAAAATCATTTGCTATACTAATTAGCCTTGACATTATTTTTAATTCATTTATTATCTTATGTATAAGTGACTCATGCTGTCAATTTAATGTTATTGTATATTACTAACTGTATAAACCGGAGATTGCAATAAAATTTTTTTTAATTGCTATACTAAACGTTTTTTGTAAGTTTTTAAATAATAACAACAATATAACAATACGTATCATAAGGCGTTATATTTGCACTGAATTTTGTAGACATAGAATCTTAAGTCACCTCTACGCTCTTTTTTACGTTTGAGCTTCTTTTTGACAGATGAAAACAGACTGACTGTGAGTTCCGATAAATGGACGAAAGGTTTCTTTTCTGTAAGGTAGGAATTTTAAAAATGTATCGAAATTGTAATATATATTTAGTTTAAAATATTAATTGGAATATCCATTTAAAATCATCCCCCTATATTGAAATATACTACAACTGTGAGAGGAAGCTACCATACCAAGCTACCATAATAAGAGCAACTCGCATATATAGGAATGTAATGATTTATACTTTATATGGCCACACGCGTATGTCACGTAACAAGTGGACCGCATGTTGGCCGGTTTCTTACATAAAATTACGTAAAATTCTAGGCCACATCGTCACGTGGCACAGCCATTAAATATTGCGAGCAAGTAACTTTTTTTTGGGGTTGCAATTTTTATTTATTACATTGTCAAGGCTTGGTTTTTTTAATGTTTGTTGATATAGTACAATTGAAATAATATCAAACGTCAATATTTCAATTTGTTAAATTAGTTTATGAGGAAGTAAGCATATATGTAAATATACTTAGAAATTTCAATATCTATGAACTCTAACACAAATCAAGTTCTTATATTAATATTTTTTTATATATAAGCTGTATCTAGGAATTTTCCGGGTAGACGGAGAGAACCGTCACGCTTCACTACATGCCCAATTTTGGAGACATTGACGAGTGGCGCAACTCAACGTCGCGCTTTGTCTTGTAATTAGAGCTACAAAAGGAAAGTGATTCATTACCCTGAGTGGGAATTAAACCGATAACTGCCGCGCTACATTTAGACACTACTGTATTAATTTTTTAGTGCGAGTATATGCAATATTTCACACAAAAGGACTAATTAGGAAGGAAATCCCAATAATAAACTATGAGTAATCACAGTAGAAAACTTAATTTTCACAATTTATTTCGATTACGTTTTACACATGGATATGAAAGAAAATTGTTGATTCGTTTTAAATAGAAAATTGCTGTACATTATTAGCCTGTGATTGACATTAATACGGTGGTTTTAGGTCATTTGCAATAATTTAATTATAGTGTTCAACTTTCCAGTTCACGTGACGCCTGACGTAATACGGTACGGTGTGATGAGGACTTAGCAACTGAGGATTTTTGCTGCGTTAATATAAAAATTATAGGCGTTTTGACATTTTAATAGCATTTTGAATGATGTTTTATCGTTATTAAGATAAAAAATAATAATTAATAATATTGCAAAACTTTTATTTCTGTATCCTATTATTATCGTAAAAAAAGATATGTGTAATAAATTATGCGTTCGGAAAGCTTGAACTTTAATAAATTAGAAAAGTTTGTAATCATATAAACTTTAAATTTTTTAAAATAAATTAAATAAAATCGGTCATTAATGTCACTGTATTGTGTGTGTTAATTAACGCTTAAAATTTATTATTTATTACCCAAAATAGTATCGTTAATAACGTTATAACTAAATTCGCTTTGTATCTTTTGAGGTAAAAATTTAAAACAATCATTTAAACAATATATAGTTTTGGTAGTTTATCTGGAAATTGAAAAAATATTTTCTGTACCGGGTAGTTTGTAATACCTAAAGGGTATGGATTTCGGCCTGAATTTCGCTTTAATACAAGAAAGGCTTGGGTAAAAGTGAACTAAGTCAAGATATATAATTAATAACTATGTATAATTACCAATTCGCATACATTTAAAATTGTAATGGTGTAATTTAAGTACTAAAACATGCAAATATTATACAAATTAAGGTTACATAACGATTTTGATAACGATGTAATTATATATCTGATTATAATTTGCACATAAAAAAGTACTGTAAAGTTTTATTTGTACTAGTAGTATTTTTTGTTTTTTTTTTTTTAGCTTCACGCTTTATTCCGCACGTGGCAGGGTAAGCAGAGGGAACTGCAGGAACATACGAACCTAGTGTTAAGACACTCCGTTACTTAGTCCCTGCTTACTCCGTCCCCGCTTTACTAGTACTTACATCTGTCTAATAGTAATTATACATTAAAATATAGACACATTAATTTTATTTTTTGTTATATGGTTTTTACTTGTTATGACATATGATTGACGACCAATTAGCATGTCGATTCTTGCAAAATGGCCTAACAACAACGTTGTTTTAGTTTATAACGGCCGAGCTTGCTTATAAAGTTATCTTTGATTTACAAAGTTAACTAAAAATTAGCTTTTATTTACTCTTATATTTTCTTCATTTTTATGTAATAATCTAAACAGAGATAAATTTACTTTTAAGATATTTCAATCTCCGCTTTCGCGAAAAGGCGATCATCTCACTTCGTCTACTTGGATAGAAAATGGAAAAAATAAATTATTATTCTACTAATGCGTTATTCTGGAATGTTCCCACATAGTTATTGAACCTACAACTATCACGTTCGTGAGACGCTGTACTGTTGTGCCAAGACACCTTTTCTTTCCTATTTGTTATATTGTAAAAAAATACTAACTGCAAGAAAAAATTAAAATAAATTATTAATTTTAGATTCTTGAAGCAATTAATATTATGAAGCAATTGCAATATAGTTTTTATCAAAGATACAAATATATCAAAATACAAATAAAAAAATCTTAATTAACCAGGCCACTTTAAAATAATAATTTAATATTAATTTCTTTATTAAATAATCAACTGATATTTTTCCAAGGCTTTTTAATTTATCATCCTTATGTATAGATTAGATAAGATTAGACGGTAGGGGGATATAAACGAAAGCCTTATAACGAAACCGGTTGTTTGCAAAACCGAGTGGTCGGAAGCACGTGTAATAAACCATTAGTTTATCGCAACTATAATTGCCCGTTACATTGGCTTACACCACATTCTATACATAAAAAGCTTATATAATTAATATTTTTCTTTAATATTTCAGCTATGCTACTTTACTCGCTATATATGGTTTCCGATTTCCAATATCATTTTTTGCCGTAAAAAATAACCAACACATTTTATTGAATGGGATTTATATTGAAAAATAAGCGTTATTTGAAAGCGATAATATTTAATAAAAAAATTAACCTTAATTTCGATATTCCTTACAATAAGTTTGCTTGTAGACTTCATACAAGATCTACTTTAATATATAAAATTACAAAATAATTTTGAAAAATAAAGGTAGTAGAATCACTTTATTTTTTGGCATTTTACTTAACTAAACATCGGACTTTATCTTAACAGATCTTGTATATTGTTTATAAAGTATACTACGAGTAACATTATACTGACATATTGCAGCACAGTAGTAGGTTTGACCACTTGGCAAGGACAAAGACAGGCTGACAGGCTTGAGTTAGGTCACTCAATAAGTAATATCTCAATTTTAGACAGACAGCAGAGAACGGAGAGTTGACACTAGAAACGTTATGCCTTCCTTGATATTTGCGGTCTAAATAAAAATAAAATACTTATACGAACAGACTAACTACATACACTACGATAGTGTAAGTTCTTAATGAAGTAACAAACATAATTATAAAGCGGTTATGTTTTATGTTGAAACAACTTTTACTGGTGAACTTGACTTAATTCACTATATCTAAAACTTGAAATAAGTACTGAATTTTAATGACTTCCAATGTCACCTCGACTTACGTTGATATGCAAGTGTATAAAGATATGACCTGAGGTTGTTTTAAAATTGATTGGTATACGTATAAATTTAAATTTACTTATAAACTACCTTTTACTCACATTTTCACTTGCGTGGTCATATATCCAATTGCAGCAAAATCAAAGCTATTGTATATTATACATGACACATTTTATATGTGTGAAGCTAGGTACAACGCTTTACTACTAACGTGACGTAATATAGCCTATAGTCTTCTTCAGAAAATCAAGTATCCCATTAAAAAAGAGTTTTTAGTTTCAACAACATTTGCATTTATATTTAAACAGACTTATTTCAGCGACATTTTTACTATATATAATCTACTAGACCTTTTTGAATACATTTTGACATAGAAAACTAGACACGATATGTTAATTATTTTAATATACCAAACAGCTCTTAAATCTAAGCGTCCATATAAAACAATGGCTTGTGTAATATAAATCAAAGGGAATTTAATTACAATAATAACAAATAAATTATAACATTTATAAAAACAATAACAATAATGACTAGCATAGCTCATATAATTGTAATCATTTGATTGACTTTTAATTGTTACACGATGTTTTTTTTAATCGGTATCTGAGAGGAAACTGGATGGTTGTCGAGTTATTGTATCCATAGCGGATGAATGAATCATAGATAATCTAATATGCGGATAATTAGAATTATAAAGAAATGATATTGTGGCAACTAGGTAAGTGCGGCGTTGAGTTTCGCTAATAAACATGCGAAGCCTCAAAAGGCGGAAAGCGGGGAGCGGATTGTCTTAACACTAGGTTTCCTTGGTTCCTTCCGTTCATGTGCCTAACTTGCCTTGAGCGGGATAAAGGGAGAAACAAAGAAAAAGTACAATATATATATACCGCAAATTTGATGTCGCCTATTTTTAAATGAATATTGAAGGCTTTATATAAGAATGAATTATATAAGGGGCGGAAATCATATTAAGGGTTGGAGTTTTTTAACACAGATCCTGTCGTATGTCTACCTTAATAAGATCGGGATAAAGCATGAAGTTTAAAAATAATGAGTTATTATTCGATTGCTCTAGCAACTAAAAATATCTTAAGCGCAGAATCAAGATAGAAGCAGAGCATTATTTATTTAATTCATGCAACAAAGCGACTTACATTTGATTTGTTTTTTAATGCAAAGTTACTAAGAAGTCATTTATTATTTTATTCATCGATGTTGATGTACTGCGTGCAAGCTTATTAACAAAGGATCTTATTAAATATAATTAGTAATCAAACTTATCATTTTATCTAACATAAGGAGTAAAAAGTCTAAGAACCTTACTATAAAAAGAATAAAAATATACCTATATATTATTAAATCTTTCACATATTGTTTTTGTATTTTTTTTCTAAAAATATATTCTCGCTAATTAAATATGCTCATAACTAATGCACAGCACGATTCCATTACATTTCTGACATAAATTGTAATATATGATATTGTTATTATAATCAATATATTATTTTACACGCATTTAAAATTCTTAGTTGGATACATAAACACTGATTGTTACATATAATATATGTATATTATATTTATATTTTATTTATTATCATACTTATTATTAACATTATACTATTTATTTAATAACATTATATACTCACAACATATAGGACAACGAAGCATTGGCAAGTTGTGGGTTCAATTCTCCTCAATTATTTCCCTTTTTTTTGCTCTGGCAATAAAGTAGAGCGCAGCGTTCTACAACTCTACGCGATGCCTAGAATGGCGGAAAGTGTCATCATGAGATTCTTTTCTTCTTCCTTTCCGTACCCTACTATGTGCAGGACAAAGCGCAAAGCTAAAAAAGCAATATAAAATAATACGTGACCTTTTAAGTTCAATATCACTAATGTTTACTTTTGTTTGTTACAGATAATTCCTGAACCGTCGATAAACTAACCTCCTTGGCTGAGTAATGACAGATTAAAATTTATTATAATCTACATATCTATCTTGACAGTTGTTGTCTGTATAGTAGTAAAACTTCCGCTGATATATTGCAAAAAATAATGCGGATAGGAGTTTTAAGGAGATAATATTTTTATTTTATTATTCAAAATGAAGTCGTGGAACTTGTGTATTTGTACCGTTTTTGTTGTAGTATGTATTTTAGGTAAAATTTCTGGGTTAGATAATGGGTTAGTACTAACTCCGCCAATGGGATGGCTCGCTTGGGAAAGATTTAGGTGTAATACCGATTGCAAAAATGATCCTGATAATTGTATAAGGTAAGGTATTATTTGTAGATATATATAAATAATTGATTCATTGTAATATGTATAATTTATTATTTATAATAAATTCTTTCTGATTGGCTAAAGTATTTATATATGTATATATAATATAATTTATTATTGCTTATTTTATTTAAAGTCAATTCTATATAATAATAAGGCTTTATATTGTAGTTTAATGTACTATGTAGGTAAAAATAAAGCTAAAAAGTCTAATTCAGTTCTATTTGCACTGTTTAATATGGACATAGCTATTATTTGCTTTATTTGTACCTATCTATCAGTCAATGTAAGAGAATATGAACGAAATGACATCACAATATTTAAAATATTATACTGTAACAGATTTATATTGTAATATTTATATTACAATATAAATCTGTCAGAATGACCCTATCAGGACGACTATGTTAACTATAAAATAGTATAGATAAAACAAGTTAATTATTATTTTTTTCATATCTTTTTAAGGCCTTTCTGTTACTTAATATATACTATATGTTTAATTCAAATATCTTTCTGTTACTTGCTCATATTTAATAATAGAAATCAGTACATATTTTTTAAATTAAAATACTAAATATAAGCTTATTTCTGACAGTGACCGGCTATTCCGTACGATGGCCGATATCCTCGTCTCTGAGGGCTATGCAGCAGTGGGTTACGAATACATCAACGTGGATGACTGCTGGCCGGAAAGAGAACGCGATCCTAGAGGCAAATTGGTGCCTGACAGAGAACGGTTTCCGTACGGCATGAAAAGCTTGTCTGATTATGTGAGTAAAAGCTTTAAATTAGTATTTGATTTATTTTTATTAAGCTATGAAAGCTTTGACATCAAATCACTAGATTAGATAGAAGTATATTTGTGTTACGTATAAAAAAATTGAAACATGTACAAAGAAGGCTTTTAGTTATTTGAATACATATATTTTTAAAATATGACCATAATAATTAGGTATATAAAATGACCATGATGTTTATTTTATATTACGTACATTTTAAACAACGACTTAGCCCACGTGGTCGAATAAAAATGTCATATGTACTGTTGATTACATCAAATTATATTATATTAATATAGCCCTTCTTTATAAATCAACCTAATAAGTTAACAATCAACCAACACTAGAAATAATTTAAATCAACTAGGACTAGGAGTTTGTTAGTATATAAAAACTAAACAATTATACAGGGTGTGGATGTAATGACGACCTTAATTTCAAGCATAGTATTAAATAGTCTTTATAATGTTGGTAAAATTATAAAAGGAGTAAAATTTTCAAAAATAAAAAAATATTTTTTTCAAACAAAATAAATAATTAAATTATTGTTCCAAAATAAAACGCCATGTTTCAAGCGTCATAACGCTTCTTAACGCGAGCGTACTATCCTGTCAGAGTGGGACGGAGATATATCTCTTTTTCTTTTGGTTATTTTTTTGATTGAAAGGTGAGAGATTGACAACGTTTAATAGTATTTTTGTAGTATTCATATTTAATGATGTCTGCCTCACGCATTACACAGCACGTGTAAATATCGTGAAATGGAAAAAGTGATGCTGTACCTAAACTAGTAATAATTATTAAATAGATTTTTGTATATGGCCTCGCAATATTTTCCTCTATAAGTAGTTTTGATAATGGCCATGGTGTCAGATACACTCTGTATAAATATCTCGCCAAATCCAAACTGTCAAATTCAAGATAGATTGATATGTATGCACGTAATACTTATAACACGCACATTTGTAACATAATATTTTTATATCTATATATACATATATACACATTCGCGTGCAAACTAATATACTTGTGCTCATCATTTCACGTAAATCTGTCGTTGATATGCGTCTGAATGACATAATGAGCGTACGTCTTATATTTTAATTGTTCTTGACAGATTTTTTTCTCCTTTATAATATTTAGGCTTATAACACGATATTATTTTTTTATATAAATTTTTCCCTGTAATTTGCTGTGGTATGCGTTTAATTAGCAACACTTTTACTGTTATTGTACTTGATGCATTTAATACAATATACAACATAATAAACATTTTATTTATATGCAACTTAGAATGCTACTGTTTAATTGAATCTCTTGTTCAAGATTGTCGTAGCGCAAAGGTGTAAATGCAACGGTTAATGGGTTCGAATCCGACTCAGTGAGGGTAGATTATTTCATTTCCATTATCCTTACTCGGGCAACTTCGCAACAACAAAAAAATAAAGCATTTATATATACAATACGTGCATATTTGCAACCCAGTGAAGTCACATGCAGGTCACTAGTATTAAATAATTAAACCGCATATCATTGCATTGTACACTGCCACTTATAGATGTCACAGTTGTCAGTAACAATATCGCGGTCAAAAGATCGTCAAGGTCCCCATTATATATTAATGATTGTAATTACGCACTATAACATATGAAATGCTAGTGCTGATTAAATAATAAATATGACCTTTTTCATTAACTAGTACACTATGTTTCTATATTTGTTTATTTCTTTAATAAATTAAAGAATTTATATCGTTTTCTGTCCTGTTATACACAAACTTCTTCAGCTGTATTGGACTGGTTTGAACATATTTTTTTATTGTATAGTTCTTCATAGCAGGGTTTAGCCTATTATTTTGAAGACGAGCAACCAAAATGGGGAAATGCTTCAAGTTTCCTTTCCCTTTGCCTATGCTACTATATGAAAATGTATATTTTCCTCAAGAACAGTAAATATTGATATATTTCAAATTGATTTTGTAGTATTCAGATTTTATGGGAAATTTTTAACCAAATTACTTTTTTGTCTCAAGCAAGAATAGAACAAGTGGCCTTAAATGCAATATACAATTATTTTCACATGACTATAATTGTCATTAAATCTTGTTTAATAGTAGTTATATTTAAGTATTCCGTACGTATTATCATTCATAATACCGGCCTATTTCGTGTTCATTGTCTCCGATACACATTGTTACATCACTTACTCAAGCGGAGCGAGCATAAATCGTTCTTTAACCCCATCTACTGTTGTAAATCTTTATTCTTTTCATTATTGAACATTGTTTAGCTTTAGTTCTCATGGATATCAACAAAAATTACAATATTCGTTAAAATACATGAATAAAACAACATTCTTGCATTATATGGCCTTTTCACTTAAAAAAAGCTTGATAAAATGACCTTTGACCTTTTGAACTTTTCTTAGGGAAACAACACCCTAGAGGCCTTACTCCAATAACGTATTATTATTATTGAGTTATTACTCCAATAGCATATTTACTAATTTACATTTATCATTGCTATATATCTACGTCTACTTACTAGTATTCTTATTATATGTCCGGGAACGATTAAACAGTGGCTAGTACTGCACCATCCTTGAGCTCAATCTCTTTTGTTATTGCATTGACAAGACTTCAACGACTGCACCCCTTACTGGTTGACATGAGACAAGTCTTATAATACATATTTATATACTTTTAGTTTAGGCATAGGTGACCGTCGGCTCAAGGAACCTAGTATAAAGACACTCCGTTCCTTGCTTTTAGCCTTTCAAGGCGTCTTTTATTTAATAGTTAATACAAATTAATATTTAACATAAATTAATTTTGAATATAAATTAATATTTAATATAAATTAATGTTCAAGCAAAAAGTTTTAAAGGAAATCGTGATGACGTTAATTTGTATTATTTATTGTGCCTCATCACCAGCAGAAAATACAGTAAAGTGCCACATAATAACAGCTGTTTTGTTATTGACCGAAAATGTAATTTTGTTTTTTCTTTAATGTTGCAAACTTAATAAAGAATATGCTACAGATAGTAAATATATCAAAAGACATACTACAAAAATTGAGTTTAAATAACTTGTTTAACTAACTAAATGTAAAATTGGGTTTACATTTGTCCACTAGATTCTAAGCACTTTTACCATTAACGACGCATTGTTGCTTCACAACTGTTCCAGCTGTAAAGTTATGTAATGGAGAAATTATATCTTGCATCACATCGCATTTTACACAGACAGACTTTTGACACCGATTTGTCATTAAACAGTGTATTTTTGCTCGGTTGTTGAGAAAAAAACTAATCGTGGGACCTTTTATTTTACACTATTTCGAAATTGCAGTCAATTTGAGAAATATATTTTATATATAAATAATAGAAACGAAATACTAAAACTTAAAATGGTTGTTAAAGTGAAATTGATTTGGTTCAATTGATTTCCTTTTAAGAATTATTAACAAATAACAACTTGGCAAATTACTAGTGATTTTTAGAGGCCGTAGGGGCGCAATGGGAAAGCGTGTGAGAACGAGTGTCTACTTGTCGGTCCAATCCTCATTTGGGGAATTAAATTCTTTTTATCATCGCGCATACAATTGTAATGAGGTAGTAATTAATTTAAAAATAATAAAACGTGTTTTCAGTATTATTTATTAAATAAGCACATAGAAGGGAAAGAACTAAGTGCAAAATAGTATTATTATTATCATTATATATATTATGTATTGAGTAAATTTAATTTTTAGCTTAATTAGACAAGCAAAATGTAATATTTTTATTAATATAATAATTTTGAATTATAATTTAATTTTATTTTATTTTATTAAATAAAATCTTCACACATTAAGTGACTTAATTTAACGTAATTGTGTTAAGTGCTCAAGGCGTTTGTCTGCAGTCCAATTTGAGTGAAAGTGTATCTAATACCGTTACGAAGTAGCAATTTGATAATAAACCTATTATCTATATATGACAATCGCACTCGTGTCTAACTTAATTTTGCTTTACTTTTACTTTCAACAAATGACAATGTACTAAATATACCATTTCACTTAAAGTAAGTAAAAAAGAGTGAATGTGTTTTAGTCTCAAAATTAAAAATTTCTATTTAAAATGACATGACAAAGAAAATGTAAATGTAAGTCATATAATAAATACATGTCTGAAAGACATGTATTTTTTACGTTAATTATTCAGTATTTTTGTTCATTCATGTTCAGTATTTTTCACGTTCATTTTTACATTCATATTGAATATCCCCTCATATAGCGCGTACCCCACAGGGTAGACAAAAAGACTCTTGTGTTAAAACACTTACTCTTTTCACTTCCTGCCCAATTTTCGAGACAATGACTATAGATTTTCCTAATTCAACGCTATAGCTTTCCCTCGATTAGTGATGGAACCCACAACCATCGTGTTTACAGACACACGTTGCCTCACTGCACCATGATGACCTTAATTTATTGAAATATCTAGTTGCTCTTTAAATTTAGTTCGATATTTAATTATATATTGTTATAAATAATTCCCACTGTACAAATAATACAACTATTTTAATCATTATAAATAGTAAGAACATTGCAACAATAACTCTAGTTAATCGATAATAAATCAATCGGGTCATGAATACTCATCGATTTACAGGCGTCATATGAGAATAATCGTTAAGACTGATGAATGTTATGCTCATCCTATAATGACATATTTAGATCACTGCATTTTTATTGCTTAATAGTATATTGTATTAATCTTACATTCTTATATAAGATAAAATTTGTATACATACCTTTGATGAAGAACTAGTTACTTCTGTAGTAATATGTACTAATATATTTATGTATATATGTTTATGTACATACGTAGTAGAATAATATACAAGTATTGGCAGGTATAAAAGTGATGTCTATTTGCTTAGTGTAATAGTTCATACATATTTTTAAACTAGTTATAAGAGTAAGTACAAAAGATAATCATACGCCAAACAAATGTAACATATCGGTGACAGCTTTATACGCAACATTATTATTAGACTGTACTAAACTAGAACTTTTAAAATATCCACACGGCTTTGACCCAAATTAAAAATTTAACGTAACATGCTGATCAAAGCTTGAAATTTGAAATGCGTGAGACGTTAATGTCTTCAATTTTTATATTTAAGCTGATATTAATTGTATTACACTTCATATTATTAGTAAGCATCACAGCACTGTGCACAGGTATTAGCACGATGTTACTTATGCAAGATTGAAGATGTAACTCATTTAATTGTATATAAAATGTAGTTGATACACACATACACACACACATCCAAAAAATAGTAAACAGTAAATTATGGTAAAGCCAAGCTATAACAACACCATTAGCTCAAAAGTGCCCGGCTCGAAACAGGTAATTACTGGGCAATAACAGAATATCGTCGCAAAACAGCAGCATATTAATGCTGTTGTGTTCCATCATAAAGGGGATTGGTCTTGGTACGTCTACGGGCGAGGGTGTCCACTTTACATCAAGTGGTCTTTCTGCTCGTTTGCCATGTTATAAAAATTGAAGACACGAGTGGATGAAGGGGTTATGTAACAATTTTAGTAAAAATCAATTTTTATGCTGAATGAAGGAGTTATGTACATATTTTATTTAATAAATACCAATTCGTATACCTTTATCTAATTTTTCCACTTCATATTAGTAGTTCATTACATTAATTTCAGTTTAACGCAAGTAGTTGTGTTCATATTTAACAATAAAATGTCCATTATCTCCACATTTTCAAATTGTATCATATCCTTTTCATACACTCATGTCTTCAAATATATAAAAAACAATCTTAACAAATTATTTAGTCCACTTACTGCTGTTACTGCCACCACCTAGAATTAATATTATATGCATAACATATTTTTTATGTTATGCTATAAAAATATAATATAAATATCATTGACTGGCCGAAGGTTGTAAGATTAACTGCTTACAAATAATTATTTTTTTAGTTCGTTAAGACGCAGTTTTATACTTATTTTAAGGTTATGTTACCATTGTTTTTTTTATGTAATTTTGGTAGCGTTTTAATATCAAGACTTAAGGGGATAATAGAGAATGAAGAAAGATTTTCTAGAACCTTTTTTAAAATCACAAAGTGTTATCAAATCACATTTTATTACATGTAATGCTGTTGTGACATAGTGTGACAGCGTGTAGTTGTAAGTTCAGTGCTTATGCTCTTTGTCTTGTTACCAGAGCAAAAAAAAATATTCGTTCTCCCCGAGTAGGAACCGAACCCATTAACCGTCGCGCTTGCAGGTACACTATGCTGTATTGGAAAATATACGTATGATAAATCATGAAACTATAAAAATTATAACATGTTTATGTCAAAATTTAATGAAATATTAATTTACTATACCATCAATATAAAATGTGTTTATCGAAATAAAATAATATAAGATTCCTCGAGATTGTTTGACAAATCGTTGAACTTTGGCTAAAGGTGAATAGACTTTGTCAACTTAGTATGCGGGAGGTGTGGTCTGATAATAAATTAACACAATTGGGTAAATAACCTAAAAGGAATTTTAATATATAAAATACGTTTAAAATGTCCCGTTATCGTTTCAACATGTTGGTTGATTAATTTTTATAAATTATAGTTATAAAACTGCCATAGTTTTGGATTCGTTAACTACTAGTAATACAAGATTTACATTAGATTCTATCTATTCATCATCCATGGCGTGAAATACTTAATATTGTATTAAAGTCTACTACTAGAGTTATAAAATTTAGAAATCAACTAAAAGCTTAGTTGTAGCTGTTTTATTCCTGTTTTGTAAACATTTTTTTTTTGTTTTATAAATCAATATTAGTTTTATTTTTTATGTTATTTTATTGCTAAGTTAAATTATTTAAATAAAAGTAGTAATTATATTTTTCAAAATTCTATTCATAAAATATTATAGATACACACTTTTTGTAAACATATGTAATATACATATATATATATAAATATATATATATATATATATATATATATATATATATATATATATATATATATATATATATATATATATATATATATATATATATATATATATATATATATATATATATATATATATATATATATATATATATATATATATATATATATATATATATATATATATATATATATATATATATATATATATATATATTTTTTAAATAATATTATATTTGTGATAAATTTACATTAATCTATTAACGTACATTTTAATTTCTATAGCAAAATCTAAACACATAGAAGTATAGCCACTAGCTTATATTAGTATATATTCTCCATAAAGTATAAAATAAAGCTTCCTTTAGTTTCCGTATGTATAACGAGTAACGACATTCAAATTGCAATAAATTACATAACGGCTTAGTTTCCTCATGTATTGTTTTATGAAGGAAATATTCTGACACCTGCACGGCTAATATAATTTTAGGTTCTGTATTTTACCCGAAATGCGTAAAAAATAATTCATCTACTAGTACACTATATAGTTAGGAATCTTTTGTAAAAGAGGCAGATGACAAAGACTATGAAAGTCCATCAATTATATTTTTATACATCCGTATCTACTTTGTGCGAATAAAAACAATGAATTTGTATATTTTTTTTATCTTCATGCTATAATGTACCCCGCATAGGAGTATAACACGGCATAGACACCTAGTGCTATGAATTGTTTTGACATATATGTACTGCACGTTTACAAACAGAACTGCCGCCATCTTTCTTTTTACAGAAAAGTGAGGAAAGGCAGAATTAGGAAAGGAAAATATAGGTCGCATTTGCAGTCAAACGCTGTCCTACTATACCATAATTGTATTCTATTTATACTTTAAACCTATTTTGTCTACTTGAACTTGCTAAAGAAGTGTGCAGCAATAAATTTTACATGTCGATAAAAGTCTAATTAAAAGTATAATATTTAACGATTTTCAATTGAAAGTTCCCGTTCAATTGAAAATCATAAATGGTATACTTTTTATTACTATTTTATCCGAACATTTATTAGCATCGCGGAACTCTTTTAACGTCACGATGGTATTCAATTGTCCATTTAAATCAAAGCCATAAATACAAAGTTGATTGTTATTGATGTTCGTAATTAACGGAACATATGTACGTACATAAAGAATGATGCTTTTATGCTAATTACTCATGCTTTATTACTATCGCTTTGTTTTGAATCGTGATTAGGATTTAAGTTTTGTTCCTATCGATTTTGACGATCATTTTGATTTTGACTTTCAATTTGTGTTATTTTATCTGTGACGCCACCGTATTATATATAGCCTAGTACTAAAAAAGTAACGGAAAATATATATTTGTACACATAATGAATATTAAAAATGTTTAGTGCCTTTCATTTTTAGTAAAAAAAATATTTTGTCTAATAATACTTGTAATTCATATTCATTTAATCATTTTTATATTTCATGTTATATTTAATTGATGCCATCGGGTCATAGGAACTCAGTCTCAACACGATGATCGTGGGTTCTATTTCCACTCAGGGAATTTAAATAAGTTTTGTCCACATAACTTCGTCCTGTATAGTGTTTTTAAGGTAATTTAAATTACTAATTTGTACACACTGAGTACTACTTGTTGTTGTGACTAATTTATTTTATGTTACTTTTCATAAAAATAACAAATACCGTATTTTTCGACTCTACCTATCATCGTTCATTTAAAGAGTACTCAATATATTTTTCTTTGAATATGTACTTTATTTTACAATTAAAGTAAATTTGTTTGATACCCATATGATGACAAATCGCATATAAATGCATGAATCAAAAATGTGTTATAAGACTTTCATTGTATTGGCTCTTGACAAAAGAAAATTTAACCAGTTGTAGGTCAATTTTAGCTTCCAAGTTTTGTCCCTCACTAGCATACGCATCGCTTAAAGAATTAAGTACACTGTTGCCATTAAATTTGTAAACATAAGCTAATGCGTAGATATGACGTTTATCATAAGATATTATGTTTCAATTCTTTTTTCCAATTATAAAATTATATATTAATTTATAATTGTACCTACTTGAAGTACCCCGTGTACATGCACGTGCAAAATTCACATAAATAGACTTCATATTTTATTCAAGTCACATTGTATATAAGATGCATGCTGAATTTTAAGTCAATCTTGTTGTTTTATTCTTCCATGCACAATAATTACCTGACCACAATGTTTTATAGTGGAAATATTTAGGTATTTTAATTAGGTGCATACTACTTATGTTCTTATATATTTTTTTTCATTCTAATTATACATTTAATTATAAATATTAAAAAATTAAAGTCCTATTAATACCTACTAGAAAAAGTATAAATGAACGTAGCGGTATTACAACGCTTGCGCTTGAGCTTAGACGATGTCCTACAGAGCCACTATGGCCTCCTGAATAAGTATAATAATATTAAAAATACTTAAAGAAAACACATGAGAATTTGAACGCAGCGGGACTCAAACCCGTGCCCTCTTGAGAACCGTACAAGCGCTTTTCCCACTGAGCCATGCGTTCATTCAGAACGTGTTTTCTTTTAGTATTTTTTCTATCCTCAGTGTGGATTAACACTTTAAAAATCATAAAAATAATTATAAAAATACTGATATTGTTACATATTAAACGGACAATAATATGATTTAAATAATAATATAATTTTTATGTTTACTACTGCAATTACTTTAACACGTATTACCTTATTACATTCGTAGACAGTCAATTCCATAAACGTCTTTTCAAGACGGATCTTAACCCGCTTTCCATCAAATCGAGCGTAGACTCCGAATATCCATTTTCTATTTCTTGTTAGTTACGCTAAAACCAAATTGCGTTTTGTGGGTAAACTTTCTTTGTGACATCTGCCTTGTTATTTATTGTTATGAGGACGCGTAACTGACACATTTGATGATTATGATGGGATGTAGGTCTTTCTTTTTTTTTGTTTGACGTACCTATTGTAGTATGTAAGTAATTTGGTTCTTCTTTATACGATTATCGTTATTGTTGTATTAATTGTCACATGCTTACCTTGTACTTTCTAGGGTAGTTGTAATATGGTAACTTAACTTTATATTTATTTATTTTTTATTTATTGGGGAATAATTTTTTTATAGACAAATGCCCTTTACCTTGTCTGACCATTGCACATTTCTAGATATATTCTCATTTATATTATTATTATATGGCGTTTGTTTATGTTTCTTTAAAGGAGGCAAAGAGAAACATGTTAAATGTTTAGGTTAAACCAACTAGGCACACTGCCTCACTACAAAACATAAAATTTAACCCATCAAGATGAAAACAGTTCCAAAAACTAGGTCGATGAAAATCTTTCATCGAGTATAAGGTTAAGTTACCTTAAGATAATCTCTATTTCTCTATAAATAGGAAAAAAAGCATGTTAATACCAAACTTGCTATAGCTCGTTTTACCCATGACCTTTATTAGGTCCGTTACACATTTTATTACAAGATGATTATTATCAATCATCGTGGGAACGCAAAGTAGGCGTACACTACCTTCACTTTATTTAATAGAATATGGACGTAATGTATACGTAGGCGTATACCTATTTACTTAGACGTTTATAGCTCATGTTGAAACAATAATGGGACTTAAATTTTATTAAATGTGGATTATTGTTATATTATTCTAGAGAACTAATTGATTGCATAATTTCTATAAAATCATATATATAAACAGTTTTAATATTAGATTTATAATTCCTTTGTTCTTTTAATGTTTTATATGAATACGAATCCTCCGTCTGAAGTAACGAATCGATTAAAAGTTACTTATAAGAAAAAAATATTTTATGGGCATATATAAATTTATAAATTTATGGCTTTTTGTAATTCAATTATTATTATCTCAATCAATATGTAAATGTGTTTTTTTTAGTTTTGTAGCTATATCTTTTTTGGCTTTTTTATGTAGTTTGTAATGTAATGTAATGTAATTTGACTTAAAATTGCATAAGACATTTTTTACTTGGTAAATATTGTCCTTGTTAAATTATTATTATTGTCGACATAAATACATAAATTATTGATTACCTAACATATAATATATAATTTATAAATAAAAAAACGTTTTCTGCAACAGTAACCTTGCTAGTTAATACTAACAGGATATATCAGTTGACTGGTTAAAATCATTCATAAGAATCAATGTCGATTCCAAAATGGCGTGAGAATGAAGTCAATTCATTCATTCATGGTCGCGGTAAAAGTGTAAAAAACATTGGATCCGCCCGAATCGAGTCAGTCATCTGGGTCAAGTGTAACGCTGTGTCAGTCTTAATTGGGAACGTCATAACTTCGCGTTTGCTTTTGTTTTAAAAGTTATAATCTCTTAAAGTAACTGGCGGTAGTAAAGATAGAGTCATATAATTATAATCATATATAATCCTAGTGTAAAGACACTCAGTTTTCCTATTTGCCTCTGAATTATTGCGACGATTAGAGGCATAATTCAATGATATACTTTAACTGCTATAGCTGGACAATAAAAATAAGTTAAATATAAATGTTTCCCCGAGTCAAGATTGAACCCATAACCATCGCTTTTAAACATTTCACAACGGACTCAAACTCAAGCAAGCTTGATTTATGGCAGAATAGCTATGAGCAAAAAAATTCAAATTCCTAAAAAGTATATAAATTTTAAATCAAATTCTCAATATTTTTATACTTTATTTCTCGTCAATTATATAAAGCTATATCATTTTCAAATGATGGAATTCTCTTCAAAGTAATTTATAGAAAGTGACGTCGCGCCGTATTTATTAAGCGATACAGAATAATTAGAATCGATAATAAGTACTGATAGGCGAAAAACTTTCATCTACTGCTATTTATATTAAAAGTAAATAAAAAGACACAATTTTGTCCACTAATATGAAGTTGCAAAATATATGGTATTAAACTAGCAAAAATTTCATCAGGATAGGATTTATATTTCTTTAAATGTACAGTTTTATGACCTTTTCATTTTATTCAATAAATGGAAAAAACATCTTGCAAGTTGCAAGAATCATTACACTTGTTGTTGCTTCAAGTTCAAGCCATTACATTCAAAACACACTAATTAAAAAAATTTTACGACATACCAATAAATAAAAACAAAGGATTTTTTTTACGATGTAATAATTCGTTCAGTTAATTGAGCCTATACTATATAGCAAGGTAAGGTCATTATCTTTTTAGCAGTTAATATGACCAATGTACCTGAGTTTTTGAGTGTTTTATATTTTACCTTGCTTTTATAACGTGGCCTAAAATAGAGTTCCTATGTAAAATGAATTGTGTATCATTGAATTCTCTACTTTCTATTAATAATATGATCTTATTCTATATATTATTTTAGCATATTATTAGTAATAACAGTTATAAAACATCTTCGAACATCATCAAGACATCCTTCAGCTCCTCAGGAGTGAGTTATCTATACCTGCGTCCTTACTTCGAGACAGTACATGCCTTGATATGGGTACTCAATAAATGTCTATAATAATTTCATGATTACTACTAAGATATATATATTATATTTCTTTCATAATAAAACATAATACGTGTTTTGTTTACATTTGTATACGTGAATAAATATTTAAGTATAATAGTATCGTTTAAATGCAGAGTAAAAAAGTATTCCCGCGGCCGTCTGTTGTTTGTATATCTTTGCCTTTTTCAACTTTTGCAACCTCATTATATCACAATCGTATGTCGAAACCAGCCCTTGGTGTGCGAAAAGTCAAACAATAATAGAACAATATCTATAGTAAAACGTTTTATCTCAGGGCGTATATCAAGTCTTAGGTCCATTCCACAGTGGAATAAAAATAAGCTAGCCATCTCAAATTTAATTGTGAAGTAAAAATCACACAACATATTTAGTAAATACTAAGAAAATTTCAAAATTATTTGTATGGTAAAATTAATGCTTTACTATTCTGAACTATTGCTTTGAAATGGAAAATTATTTTGCTTTAGATTAATTTATTTAAGCCTAACCAAGTTACCTTGTTAGTCATACATGCTCTTAGATATTTATATTTACCTAGTTGTATGTGAAGCATGTAGGTGAAACCGACGGAAAACCTAGTGTTGTATAAAATTGACCTCACATGACCCATGCTATATCAAATTCTAGATTTACAAAAACTATATGTATTCCGTTACGTGACAATGGCGACATAAATCTATTTTTCTGCATCATTCATATTACTGTACTAAATATTCTACAGATCTTTACTATTCTTTAAAGTGTGTCAGACGCCTTATTCTCGTATCTTTGAACGTATATCAGTTTATCACGACCTTCGCGAGAAGGATCGGGCGTGGGAACAAGTGTGCCGCACCGAATGGCAAATGAGTTGACACGTTTGATATATGTGTATATGTATGTACGTGTTACATATACAATTATATGTTAATTGACTTTTGCTTGTAATTCTTATAGTAATGTACACTGAAAAATGATTTTTTTTTTGAAAATTTTGAAATTTAACAGAAAGGTAAAGTATTTTTATTACCATTAGTTCATAAGAAATTGAATTATATGATTAGTTTTGACCAAGACTAATTCTTCTTTCGGGGCCATATTCGCATGTAAAGTAGTTGTCGCCTGCACCTTCCTTTGCATTGATTTCACAACTTTTGCCATATTTTATATGAATATTTTAATAATATATATCACTGTGAAGTCCGAAACAAAGGAAGTCGTTATATGTTACCACAGTGGCAGTGAGCGTTGCTTTCGTAACAACGAAATAGCATCGCAAGTTACAACGTGTAATCATGATTCTCACGCAGTTACAATCGGCCCAGTGGTCTGTGGGTTGAAGCCTAAAAGCGTTTCTTTTCTTTATATGGGATTTATATTTTGTTTATTTAAGTAATATGTAAGTAAATTATTGGTAATGTTTAAGAACAAGGAAATGTTGAATGCATATACTTAAGTATCTAATTATAAACTTTTAGTTTATTTTATTACTAAAAAAATAGTCATGATGCAAACATATATGTTTGCGTTTTTATGTACTTTCGACTTTTAATATGAAAATAAATAATAGTCCGACGCACTTGACCACAGTTGGTAAAGCAGCAAATATTTCATTAATATTATATACAATGTTTAATTTCTGTACACATCTGTTTTCTTTAGCTTCACGCTTTATCCCGCACATGGCAGGGTAGGCAGAGGGAACTGCAGGAAGCATACGAACCTAACGTTAAGACACTCCGTTCCTTAGTCTCTGCTTTTTTTCGTCCCCGCTTTCCGCCTTTTTCGAAGCATTGCGTGTTGAGTGGCGGAATTCAACGCCGCGCTTTGCCTAGTTTCCAGAGCGAATAAAATGGAAATAGAAAAATCCATCTTCCTCTAGTAGGAATCGACCCCATAAACCGCCGCGTTGAAAAGCTATGAAAGTACCTATACTTTCAGAAAGTTTTATTAACTTAAGAATTTAAAAAAAAAATAGGTTTCCTGTTTAAATTATAAATTATGACAATGTAGTTTCATTTAACACCTGCAATAAATGCTTTGTTAAAGTTTAATTTTTCACTTGTCTAACCTTGGCTAAAGTGAATGACTGCTCTACGACTGTACCTATTCTTATGATTGATTATAATCATATTTTTTGTTTTGCAATAACAAAGATTGTTAGATAATATTGAGAATACAAATGGTTGCGCATTGTGGTTGATTGAATTTTTTTATGGAGAAAAAAGGTAGGAAAAAATAATTATTATTTTTTACTTTTCTTAGTAAATCTTCATTTTAAATTATTAAGATTCTGTGTAAAGATTTTAATACATTTACAAAGATTTAAACCGATTGTTTAAACTAATATAAATTTATTTTTATTAATTTAAAAGTTTCCCACGAAAGAAAAAAAATTTGAAATTTCTTTGAAACAATTAATTTGTTTTTTAAATTTAAAAAACATTTCTACAGATAATTAAAATATTTTTATTTAAAAATTTATTATCTCTATCGCCAATTGATTGTTTTGAAAAATATTATTTTGTATACTAAACAATCTATTCTATTAATCTACATGTCCTTTCGTATTTCTAATAAATTTATTAATTGACAAAATAATATTATTGAAGATATGGTTTCGTTATGAATAATTTCAGTAAAAGTTAACTCGCGCCGTTTGTAAATTTTATTAAAGTGAGACAAACCTAAGGCTATTATCAAATTAAAGTATATCGATAGTATATCTGTATTATATTAT
This sequence comes from Dione vanillae, assembly GCA_037178615.1. Taxonomy (NCBI): domain Eukaryota; kingdom Metazoa; phylum Arthropoda; class Insecta; order Lepidoptera; family Nymphalidae; genus Dione; species Dione vanillae. The sequence goes on along the minus strand of JAZFAU010000283.1, from coordinate 795,591 downwards.
TTTTCCAAGTATTGTAAGTATTTATGTATTACCAACACAGTATTATAAAAATTGTAAGATGAGTCACGTTAATTTTGTAACGATAAAGGCTTCGATCCGCCCACCATAATTGCGTAATTATATATTGATATATAATTTTCCGTTACTATAGAATTATGAGCTCTTCAAATTGAATTTTGGTACATCCGTGTGGTTATATTACTTTTTTTATATCATTTTTGTATCTCACTTAGTCTGAAATGGTTCGAAATCAGTAGTTTCAACCTTAGATTTTGTTGTACAAATACAGCTGTTTATTTTGTCATGTGATATAACAGGATAGATATAAGAAACCTTAAGACACTCTGTTCACCATTCTCCGTCTAATTTCAGGACGTCGCGTGTTTTATACTGTTATAATTAATAGCTATATAGTCAATATTTTTTCTTTACAGGTACACAGCAAAGGATTGAAGTTCGGAATATACGAGGACTATGGCAACTTTACTTGCGCAGGTTACCCCGGAGTGGTCGGCCATCTGGCTGGAGGTTTGGAAATGTTTAAATTGTTTCTAGAATATAATCAATTCAATAGTACTAATAATTACTATACGTCATTTTTGAGGCCACTGTAGCACAGCGCACATCGTGTGACTCTAAATGCAACGCTTGTAAGTTCCATTTTTATTTGGTGAAATTTATTATATTCATTTTCATAAACGATTTACAAGACAAAGGCGAAATGCAGTAAAAGATTGGCTAAAAACGTAGTAACTATATCCAAGAAGAAAAAGGGAAAATCATACCATATCTAAGATATACTCTTAAGTGTTTTTGATATTTAGAAGTTAAAAATCTAATTCATTTTTGAAAAGTAACATAGATATAATAACTACATAGAATAAATACTTATTATGCTAAACTGATTCTATGGATATTCGTGCAGAATTCGTGGTGGACTCGTAGAGTTTGTAGAGATTTACAGATTACCTTTAAAAGCCTGGTATGCATCCAGTTCGTTATAGAATTTATTCTTATCTGTTAAAATATTCGAAATTGCATGTTTGTGGTGTACCGTGCGTATTGGATGACCTATTGTTCATTATTTTGAACATCTCGTACTCTTAAGTGTGCTACTGTGTCTTGCCTACGCTAAATATATAGAAAGTAATAAGGTAAATAATAAAATATAAAAACCATTACTTTGCTTTGAAACGTTTTGCGTTGTTGGTTAGAAACAAAAAAAATACACTCACTAACCTGCCTTAAGAAATGTGTAGTCTTAGTTAATATTAAGTAATCGTCTACAAAATATGCAAGATTTTGTAAACAAATAATATTTCATAGTAGGTGCCATTTTATTACCAATATTAAATTTACTTTTGTGCAATCAATCAATATTAGTTTTGAAATTAACTATTATGTATGCGATATGTACATCAGTGGACCAACAGTTGTGACCAAATAATATGTTTATAATTCACAAAACATCGTCTAGAAAAAGTGTACCAAGCTATTTATAATGATAGTTATGTAAAAATTCGCGTGCAATTCGCATTGAAATAACTTCCTGACCCGATTGTGTGGCGTTGTATGATGCTATGCATGTTTCCTAATGCTAGGAACGGTCTTTATGATAAAAAAATAAATATATCTTTACATTTTTTTGTGGCTTCACGCTTTATCCCGCACATGGCAGGATAGGCAGAGGGAACTGCAGGGACTGTGGGAACTTAGTGTTAAGACCTGCTTTCTCCCAGCTTTTCGCCTTTTTCGAGGCATTGCGTTTTGAGTGGCGATACTCAACGCTGCGCTTTGCCTAGTTTTGCCAGAGCGAAGAAAATGGAAATAGAAAAATCTATCTTCCCCGGCTGGCGATCGAACCCAAAAACCGTCGCGTTGCGCCTCTGCGCCACGACGCTCCTCTTATCTTTATACATGTTCAAATTTTACCCAATGTCTATTGAATGTAATTATTAAGTTTTATTATCTAAATTTCGTTTGGAATGTATGATATTGTTGGTAAGGAAAGTCTTTTTATTTTATTAATTCACAAGAGAGATTAACATAAAAGTGTGTATTGAATAATAACAATTCGATAATAATAATTCAAAAAAATTATTTGCCATCAAAATTAACGTCAAACTGAGTTGCTAAGTAAAAGTGTTATCAATAAAAAATGACTACTTTCTATCTTATGAAATTTTCATTGATATTTAAATTGCGTTTACCGAAACCATTTTTATGAGTACGTTTGGTACGGAAATTACTTTTAACGAAAATTGGCACGTGTGTGCAGTTTACTCAATTTAGTAAATGCATAAATCATATAATACACAGTAAATATATAGGTACATATGTCGTTCATTAAATACAAAAGGGCGACAAATAAGAAAAAGTGTAATAACGGTCTTATTTTAAAAATGAAAACTAAACCGAGGAGGGCCGTCATGGCGCAAAGGCGTAAGCGTCTGCCTGTAAACGCGATGCTTTGAGGGTTCGATTCCCACTCGGGGAAGATGGATTTTTCTAATTCCACTTTCTTCGCTCTGGAAACTAGGCAAAGCGTGGCGTTGAGTTCCGCCACGCAACACGCAAGTGGGGATGGAGAAAGCAGGAGCTAAGCAACGGAGTGTCTTAACACTAGGTTTATATGGTTCCTGCAGTTCCCTCTGCCTACCCAGTAATAAGCGGGATAAAGAGTGAAGCTAAAAAAAAGCACTAAACCCTTTTAAATATAAAAGGAACTTATATAATTACAATGTTTAATCGATTGAACGTACTAGGTGTTCAGCCCATCCGGCCTGTTAATTGAGCGAGCGCGGAAGCGGTACAATAAAGACACTTTTTGACTGAATTAGAATGTATGCAAAATTATATGTGGAGTGAAAAATTGTTCAAAAATGGCCTAAATCGGACTACTACACGACAAATTTGGCAAAAGCTTTGCTCTCGAATCGAGCCGTAACTCGACTAAATGTAAACAAATTGCACGCGCAAGCTAATCCAATGCATTTTCAATGAAAATCGATTTTTGTTGGTTTTTTCTCAATTATTCCTCAAGGACATGTCCGATCACAGTTTTTTATATATGTTGGCACTCCTCATGACCACAGTGATCGTTTAAAACAAATCCGATCAAAATCGGTTCAGTGGTCTAGGAGGAGTTAGCGAACAAAGAATGCATAGACCCCCACTAACAGAGAGCTTCGCTCGTCGCTGCGCTCCTCACTCGCTCAATGAAATACTACATGAAGGTATGAAATACTACATATAAATAGAAATAGCAATATGCTACGCTATCTAACATAAATAATGAAATTTAAAAAATCCTGATCATATAGCGGTGGCCAAATCAAAATAATACTTTTGGCCATCCTGTAAAATATACAGATTATGATTTGAGGACCTTTAGTGTTCAATGAGCGACGTAGACACTATATACTAATATAATAAGCTTTTTAGCTTCACGCTTTATCCCGCACAAGGCAGGGTAGGCAGAGGGAACTGCAGGGACCGTGGGAACCTAGTGTTAAGACACTCCGTTGCTTAGCCCCTGCTTTCTCCGTCCCCGCTTTCCGCCGTTTTTGAGGCATTGCGTGTTGACTGGCGGAACTCAACGCCGCGCTTTGCCTAGTTTTGCCAGAGCGAAGAAAATGGAAATAGAAAAATCTTCTCCGACTGGGGATCGAACCCAGTAACCGTCGCGTTTTACAGCCAGACGCTTACGCCTCTGCGCCACGACGGTCCTCAATATAATAAGCCTGAAGAGATTATTCAGATGTACGTGGCATTGCTATTATTTTTAACTGTTTCCATATTTAAACTACCACGTTTCTATGTAGTATTTATAGTTGAAATATGTAATTGACCAGACTTACATTTTAATTTTATGCAATATTTACCTTCAAGTGATTCGAATTAAATTTTTTTTTTGTACATACATTTGCAAAAGAAAGGCTATATTTAAACGCGTTAATTTTCATCAATTAAGACAGAACTATCAAAAAATTAAATATTTATAACATGAAAAAAAATATATATTAAATATTTTTTTTGTAATCCTATTCATATAAAAAATTCATGTTATAAATATTTAACTTTCGGAGCCAAATACCAGCGAAGCCAAATTATAAGTTTAGTTTAATTCATAGATTGTATACAACCATTCATTTTGCTATTATGAATATTGTAAATATTTGTAATGTGTAAATAATAAGCTAAACGAGGTTCAATTATTTATTATTATAATAATTTAATTTACCTTGGATTATACCTACAAAATGATATATGACTTTTGACGACTCACCTCCAATCGTCTGTGTTATTTTGTAACTGTAGCCAATTAATATCATTGACGGTTTGTTAATACAAAATAAAATATTAAAGTCTTTACTTATTGTTGTAATATATGTTAAAAATAAAATAATTCTCTTTTATACTTATTATATTACTATATAATAATTATATAAATACATCAATGTCAATGTGCTTTAATATCACATAATATGTACCTATATAATTGTGAAGAGTCCAAATGATGATAATTTTAAAGTTAAATATTTTTTTTACCATTTATGTCCTTTTTTTACTCTACAACCGACGAGTAATTTACTTACCGAGCGGATTGTGTCACGTTTTATAATTTTTTTAAATTTCATAATTTACAATAATTTCAGATGCTGCAACTTTCGCATCGTGGGGTGTTGACTACGTTAAGTTGGATGGATGCTACGCGCTACCCGGAGACATGGATCACGGATACCCGGAGTTCGGTCGGCAGCTCAACTTGACTGGCCGGCAAATGGTCTACTCTTGCAGCTGGCCAGTCTACCAGATCTATGCTGGACTTCAGGTAGAACAAAATGTTTATAATTAAAAATAAATTTTATTCGAAGCTCTGTATATACATATTATTATTCTTAGCTTACTTTTAATGTGGTTTATAAGCGTGGATTATAAGAATGTAAATAAATTAATTCCTCGCTTAAATTAATTCCTGAACCCTGAAAAGTGACCTTTTAGAAGTGATTATTTATAAAAATATTCTTTCAGGAAAACGCCCATCTATTTGCTAATTGTATTTTGAAATTTAATGAATTTAATTAATAATTTGACCACAAAAGTTATGGAGATCCATCGTAGCGCAGAGGCGCAGCGACTGTAAAAGCGATGGTTTATGGGTTCAATTCCATTTTATTTTTATTTTCGTCGCTCTGGCATGAAGGCAAGCTCGACACTAAGTTCCGCCGCCACTCCACACGCAATTCCTTGTGAGGCAGTGTGCGGAGAAAGGAGTGTCTTAACACTAGGTTCCCGCGTTTTCCGTAATTTCTCTGCCTACACTGCTATGAAAAGTAATGAAGTTAAAATAAACTAAATTGCTAGTTATTTTTTTTATTTCCAGCCAAATTTCTCATCGATCATCGAACACTGCAACCTGTGGCGTAATTTCGACGATATACAGGACTCGTGGGCGTCCGTCGAGTCTATCATAGACTATTACGGAAACCATCAGGACGCCATCGTGCCTAACGCTGGGCCCGGACACTGGAATGACCCGGACATGGTAAATATTTTACTGCAAGAAAATAGATTATTACCTCAAAAAAGTGTCTTAAAACTCCTTACGTCTTCTTCTACGGTTAAAATTGAAAATCGTAATAATTTGATTTGATTTCAACTTTTCTTAAAATATGATTGTAATGTAATCATAAACATCTATCGTAAATATCACAAATTTTATTTAAAAAGAAGAATTAATACTAATAGTCTCTAACTCAATATCAAATATTTTGAAAACTACATTAAAAATTATATGATTTATAAATAAAAATGGTGGTATTTCTTACCAGTTAATTATCGGCAACTTTGGCTTGTCGTATGAGCAAAGTAAAACTCAATTCGCGATATGGGCGATACTAGCGGCGCCTCTGCTCATGAGTGTCGACCTCAGGACAATACGGCCGGAGTACAAAGCTATACTGCAAAACAGGAAGATCATTGAGGTGGACCAAGACCCTCTGGGGATACAGGGGAGACGGATTTATAAGGTTGGTACTCGTTTTTTTATGATACTTTTGAGAATGGGTGGGAGTTTTATCAATTTTTTTATTGTGTAAATTTTCTTTTTTTATATATAATATGAGATAGTACTACTTTTTTTATATATAATATATAGTAATTTTACTATAAATATATTATGCGGCAATGCTTAAAATTATGTACCCAGTAGTTAAATAAAGATTTTTAGCTTATATTACATATACATTAGTATTTACTCTAGCTTACTTTATATTCATAAGTAAACATTAAAAATAGACTTAGGAACACGTAATTACGCAAAAATTGATCCATTATCCCCAACTAAACAAAAGTGCGACTATCGACAATATGTGCATGCGCAACATGCAATTATTATATTTCGGACGGAAACAAAGTGAAGTGTGTCCCGCGCAGGCAGAGGGACACTTCGTTGCTTAGTTCCTGCTTTCTTCGTTGCTGTTTTCTGCCTTTTTTCGAGGCATTGCGTGTTTAGTGGCGAAACTAAACTTTGCGCCGTCCAGTTTCCAGAGCAAAGAAAATGGAAATAGAAAAATCCATCTTCCCCTAGTGGGAATCGAACCCACAAACCGTTGCGTTCACGGTCCCCAATATAAATCACTTTATAGCCAATGTTATTTTTATTATTTGGCTATATGTAAGCAAATCGTGTTCCAGCACCGCGGCATAGAGATCTGGTCGCGCCCCATCCTGCCCATCCAGGGGCAGCACTACTCGTACGCGGTCGCGTTCGTGAACCGCCGCACGGACGGCACGCCCTCCGACGTCGCCGTCACGCTGCGCGAGCTCGGACTCAACAACCCGCCCGGGTACCGGGTTGAGGTCGGTGCCTGTTGTTATGTTGTTCATGTTGTGCTATAATTAATAATGTAAATATGAAATTGTACTATTATTAATAAATAAGAAGGACCTGTGTGTGTATGGACCCCTCTTCACTGATTAGGTATATATATATTTAGCTTTTTATGGTAAAATGCAGAACGTCAATATATTTCCAAAATACTTAAAACGAGGTTTTTAAAAATATATTATTATTAATAAACTGAATGGAGGAAAAGGAAAACGGCTACTTTCTTAAATTATTAGGCCCCGTTTTTTGTTTCTATAACTCGATGAATCAAAAACGCTAAATTAACAACAGATTAAAATGTATGAATTTATTCATATACTTTAGATATAGGATTTCATATCTTTTAACTAATAATTGAAGCATAATATACTTTTAAGAATTATAGTAATTAATATTTATAAATTTTACTCTTATACTGTATTATTATACTTTTACAGGATTTATATGAAGATGTAGACTACGGCGTGCTCTCGCCTCAAACCAAAATCAAAGTGAAAGTGAACCCCTCAGGTAGAACGTGTCTTACATTAATATATTAAATACAGTATATTTATATTTTAGAGCAAAAAATATAATTTAACATAATTAAACATTCAGCTGGTATAGTGTCTCACATTATTATATGTGATAATTATAAGAAACCAGCGGAAACTAGAGAAGAAATTTTAATTATTTCTGACTACGAGTCGTTGATGCGATGGGTGGGATAGATCTCTTATTTGTAAATGTGAAACACTAGGTTCTAAAGGAAGAGCATTTACCCTTTTATATGACGTAGAGGGTAAAAAGAGATGAAGCTTAAAGTTATTAAATATGTAGGTCTTGGTCTGATAGTTACTTTTGTAAATGCTATATTCTGGTTACATATAAGAAATGCGTCGTGGCGCAGAGGCGCAACGTCTGCCTGTAACGCGACGGTTACTGGGTTCGATCCCCAGTCGGAGAAGATGGATTTTTCTATTTCCATTTTCTTCGCTCTGGCATCTAAGGCAAAGCGCGGCGTTGAATTCCGCCACTCAACACGCAATGCCTCGAAAACGGCGGAAAGTGGGGACGGAGTAAGCAGGGACTAAGTAACGGAGTGTCTTAACACTAGGTTCATATGGTTCCTGCAGTTCCCTCTGCCTACCCCTAAAAAAATATATATAAGAAATAAATAAATTATTATTATTATTGTAAACAATATGAAATATTTACAGGTGTCGTGATCTTGCGTGCGGACGCCCAGCCGCCGTACGCGTACAACGCGATCCCGACGCGGACGCCGTACGCGCTCAACGACGTGTTCCGCCTCGCTAAGAAGTAGACGCACTCCCTCTTGTACTAAATGCGAGTGAATAAGTACAATCTTGGAATTGGATTTGAATTTAGAATTGACATTGGAATTGAAATATAAGTTTAAATTTGGAATTGATATTGGAATTGGAATTTAAATTTGGAATTGATGTTGAAATTGGAATTAATATAGGAATTTGAAATTTGGAATTGCAATTGGAATTTGGCGTGGAAATGGTCTAAAGGTTGTTTTTTAAATTTACAGTTCTAAAACCCTAAAGATATAATCGAACGCTTATAACATGACTTTGTTTAAGTTTTTAAGTAATTTCATTAATTACACTCTTAGTGAAACAATCTGCCCGTGAAGTTGATTCTTTTTTCATATTATATTTGAAATTAAGTTTTTATAATGGTAATTTATATTTGCTGATAACCAGTACTAGTATTTACCAGTTTCGCTCTAACATAAGTACCAGTATTTTTTTATATTTGTTTTATTCAGAAAAAATCTTCAAGTTTTCGAATATTATACTTTTTTGGAAAATATATGAAAGAATTTAATCCTATCGGGACGTAATCTCACCAGTGAGTGAGCAATGGATAGTATCCAAAACTATGTTCTTTTTTAATAAATTGTTTTTATTTTTCTTTCCTTAAATTGAAATATTGATTAAATCAATATTTATTTTGTCTAAATAATAAGTTTATTTCTTCCGAGTTTATTTTATAAATAGAAATAATAGCAAGTTACTTAATAATTGTTTTTGCTATAATTTTAGTCGCTTAGATCATTTCCTCGCCAATTCTAGGTTTTCTTGTTTGAATACGATGTTGTATCAGCGCCATCTACCGAAAAGTATGGAAATTACGAATGAAATTGATTTTTTAACCAGCAATGAGTGATATTTTGTAGATGTTAAACTATGCTAATCTTATGTTTTGAATCTTAGAATTTAAATTCTCATTAATTATAATTTATTGATTTTACCGCCATCTATTGGATATTTTAGTACATAATTTGTTGCTTTAGGGAAATAAATCCAGTGATACATTACCATCTTTTTAGTATGTTTTTTTTGTTTAACTTATTTGCTTATCTTTGCAAATATTTGAAAAAAAAAATATTTAATATCGATCAATCGATTTTATTTTTTATTATAGCGCCGTCTTGTTTCAAGTAAATAGTTTAAAATTTAACGGTAAATAATGAATCTTAATGACGTATATAAACATAGACGTTTTAATATTTTTCTTTTATTAGCTTATTTTATAAAATCTCAATCTGACACTCCACCGTGTAGTGTATAAATAGTTATATTAAATAATTAATATCACTTTATATATATTTTTTAATATACAACATAGATGTTACCACTGCTTTTTGTAATTTTCTAGCTTGCCTTAGTTAAAGTAATATTTATATTTCCCGTGTGATCGATGGATAGTTTTATGATAAATGATTTTGCCATTACGATGTATGTACCTACGTATCTAGAGTAAGGATGTACATTATAATTGTGTTAATTATAAGTTTTTAATAGAAAAAATAAATATATTTTTACTCGAATCAGTTATTTTATTTTATAAATTATATTTTTATAAATAATATTAATTAATATTTAAGTACAATTTAAATCAGTCACAAGGGTACTAACGTATTTTAAAAAATTGCATTCAAATCCCCGAATTACCCTTTACGACTAATTACAAAACAGTGTAACTGTTTTAAAAATTCACTATCAAAATATTAAGTATTAATAAGTTTTTGCTTAGTACTACTTATTACTTTCTAAACGTTTATATACAACTTGATATGGTCCATCACTGAGCTATACGAATAATGGATCATCGGTAACTATTTCCTCGTCTTCTCGACTGGTTGTACTTTTAAGTTTACCTTCTTTAAGGAAAATGAACTCATTCTGATCTGCATTTTCTTCTGGAGACAAATAATTGTTCTTAATAGATGACGCTTCTATATTTTTTGACGTTGCCTTGTCTTGACCTCCAATGATGGCGCCGTTACCCCTTTGTAGCGCTAGTACTGGTACCATTTTTCTTTCGGCTCTTGGATTATATCTATGGTTTTTCAATAAACTCCTTATTCTATAATTCCTCTGTGTATTGACATTTATAAATGGAGGAGCAGCAATTGTTTTAACTTTTTCTGATGCAGCAGCCTTCATCTTTCTTCTACGCGAAGGTACTTTCTTAGTTGTAGTCTCTTTTGGTTCGTCTGAATTCTTTTTAATTGAATCATCAATATCCGTAACATTTTGAAAATGATTGTCAGGATGTTCGGAATTTATGATTTTGTTTGTCTCAGTCATTTTGTGTTTTTCTTCAGTATTGAGATGGTTAAATTTGTTTTGAATGCGTTTCTTGTGAAAGTTAGATCTTTCTATCAGTACATCCATGCGGTCATTATTATGTTGCTTGACTGTGAATCTTTTAACTTCTATCACTTTTGGTTGCGTCGTACTTAGTTCAGGAAACGAATCTTCTCTAGCAGCCTTATGCTGTTTTTGAAATTTAGAAATTTTTCTGTGGCCTCTTCTACGTAAGTGAACCGATTCCGTCGTAGGTTCTATGAAAGACACCAGAAACTTCCTCGCCCTATTTGGAGCTGTCCTGCCACGAGGAGACTGCGATATATTGGCATTGATTTCTCCGTTTTGAAGATTATGAGATTCTGTCACGTCATCACTATCAGCAGCGATCATTTTCATCATAAATATTATGGCAAAAGCCACCTGTAAAAAAATAAAAATAAATAACATAAGCAACATTCGTAATATATTTATATCTTCAGATATTATCTATATATTCAGAGGCCTTAGTCAAGACGCAATTCTTTTAACATGTATGGAGTTAACAGTAAGTCACATGATCTAAGCCTAATGAATAAAAGAAAATAGAAACAAAAGGTTCATTTTTTTTGGGTAAAGATTTAGTTTAGTTAATTTCTTTAATTATGGCGTTTTGAACACTTTAGTTGGCCAAAATATCTTTAAAATATAATATGGAGAAAGCACGAAGGAAATCGGTTGAATACCTTTAAGAACTTGTGTTAAAGAAAATATTACTTACCGGTATCAACTTCATTGTCGATGTAAAATGTTTTTCAGATGTGTTGCTCGTCAAAGGAACTATCACAGAATGATACATGTACACGTCAATCGTGGCTTTAAATACAAAACGTAATTATAAACTATAATTACTAACAGGTACTTTGCTAAGTACTTAAGCCTTATTAGAACTAGCTTTTTAAAAGCTAATTGCTTTCTTAAAAGCTTTAATATCATTAGTACATTTAAGAAGTGATTTATTTTAATATACTAGTGTGAAAATATAAAACGATAAGTGATTAAACAGGTATACAGTGATTTTATATTATTTTTTTTAATTTTATTTACCTGAAATAAAACCGCTTGCCTATTTATGTTTCAACACTATATTTTGTTTTTTATTCAAACGATTTTAAAGAAATTACTTTTAAAATTTGAATTTTTTTAATTATATTTTGTGACACTAAAATGTTTAAAATTATACTCTCTGTATTTATTTTGACATTACTTCACCTCAATATGCTGATCCCTCCAAATCTGTCAAATTTCAGAATATTAAATTGCTTGCTTGTTCTTAACTCCGGTAACGTGGACTTTATAGCTCATCCTATTTGCAATTACCGGCTTATTGCAGTTTTTTTTATAATTTAGCATGTCACGTTTAGTGTTTCAGATCCTTGATTTTTACATGAGTACTAAAATATCAATAGAAAATGCATGCTAATCCATTTTTATTGACATGACTTTACTTTGTATATTTTTACTGGGCATTATAGTTCTGCATGAGATGTTCCAGAACTTAAATTTTTATATGTCAACGCGTAATTCTTATCACACTCAACAACTTTTACTAAAGAACCATTTCTTTTTTTCTCATAATTTAGTTTGTCAACGTTAAGTGTTCCAGATCCTTAATTTCATATTTATTAGAAAATGCCTATTATATTGGATTAATTTGTTATGGCTGTATTTTTTTTTACGTTCACGCTTTATCCCGCACATGACAGGGTAGGCAGAGGGAACTGCAAGAACCATAGGAACCTAGCGTTAAGACACTCCGTTGCTTAGTCACTGCTTTCTCTGTTCCCGCTCTCCGTGCTTTGCCTAGTTTCCAGAGTGAAAAAAATGGAAATAGAAAAATCAATCTTCCCCGAGTGGGAATCGAACCCACAGACCGTCGCGTTTACTTCACTATTTTTTATTATTAAAGTGGATTGCTTTGATGCTGCATCAGATGTGTCAATCTTCACAATCAACTTTAGCCTAATTTGAAAGCTAAAAGCTAAATAGTAAATTTTTAAATCAAATCCGTTCAGTACATTGAAAGACAAAACTTCATAAAAATATTCAGTGTACAGACACAATGTTTTTACTTTTTTGTTATAGTATATCTTTGAAAAGTTATATAAATACAACATATAGTTCATTGTTTTGCTCATAATAACTTTTTTTAAAATCTTATGTAGTGACCTTAACGATTTCCTTTACACTTAGATATAGAATATATTCTTGCGGCCTTATTCATAAAAAGTTATAGCACGCTTAAAGGCTCGTTATAGAACAGTTGTCAAAAAACGTTATTCATAACAGCATTTTAGTGCTAAGTTCTATAAACCTACCATAAAGTTATAGAGCCGAGAACCCTACTATAAGAGTCCAAACGTTAACGTCCAAAGATGGCCGATTCATATAACAGCTAATTAGAGCTCATACTAGTATGAGCACTGATATGTCGTCGAGTCGCTTGTCATCAAGAGTGTCAATTTCAGTTTCGTGAACAAAACAATATAAAAATTAGTTTATGAATACAAGCATTTATCGAACGTTCTATAAGCCTGTAGTCGTTTTAACTAAAATATACATAAAACGTTCTATAAGACTTCTTTATGAATAAGATTGATATATATGCATATATCTAATATGGATTAGTTATTCTAAAAAAAATAATATATTATTCTATACTTGAGAAAATCGTCATTTTTTCTTGACGTGGCATAGTTTTAACTAAAGAAGCCTTTACTTGGAATTCGGACGTTTTAAAATTTGTATAAGAGAATATCAATCATCAGAGAAAATATTTATTTCACATAAGTAACTTTTTTTTCAAATAAAGACATTTGAAGAAGGTTTTTTTATTTGTTATTATTACTATGGTAATTTCTATATTATATAAAATTATTAAAGCATTCTCAATAAGCAATGCCTCGAAAAGGCGGAAAGCAGAGAAAGGAGTGTCGCCGACGAGGTAGATAAAATTATCCAGTGTGAGAACAGAAATAAGGCGACAGGACATGATAGCCTCGTGGTTGAGCATTTAATATATTCAGGCCCCTATTTACCGACACTGCTTGCCGCTCTGTTTAACGCTTGTCTCACTATATGTTACATCCCAACTGACATGATGAAAACCACGGTCGTGCCGTTACTTAAGCATAGACAGCTTGATATATCTCTTCTTTCGAGTTATCGCCCTATATCATTAGCTACGGCGATCGCAAGAGTTTTTGAGAAAGTAATATTTGTTCACCTAAGGGAAAAGTTACAAACAAATGACCGCCAAATGGGATTTAAACCTGGTACATCTACCGACACTGCAATCATCACCCTTAAACAGACAATATCTTACTATAATAAAAGACGAACGACAATATACGGCTGCTTTCTCGATCTCAGCAAGGCTTTTGATAGAGTTTCCCATACAAATCTCTGGAACAAATTACATGAAAGACATGCACCAGAATATATAATTAATATTTTAAAATTTTGGCATAAACAACAAACGAATGTCATAAGGTGGGGTACCCATACATCTGATCCGACATTCCTGAGCACTGGAGTCAGGCAAGGTGGAGCCATGTCGCCTAGTCTGTTTAATGTGTACATGGATGCATTAAGTGAGAAGTTATTGGCAACGAAGGTCGGTTGTCATATAAACAATACCTGCATCAATCACATTGCGTACGCAGATGATATGGTGTTACTAGCGCCCAGCATCAGAGCCTTAAGAATGCTCATAGAAGAATGTGAAAAATATGCTGAAGAACATAATATGCTATATAATGTTCACAAAACTCGTCTCCTAGTATTTAAATATAGAAATGGGCCGGATACAATTCCGCAAGTTCGGCTTAATGGAAAGGTTATTGAAATGGAGTCATCTATAAAATATCTAGGACATATAATAAGGGGCGACCTCTCAGACGTCGATGATATCAACAGACAGAGGAGAGCAATAACCACACGTGCGAACATGATATCACGACGATTCAAACTGTGCCCTGATGAGGTGAAATCTATATTATTTCGCACTTATTGTATGTGTCTGTACACAGCCGAATTGTGGACTAAATACACACAAAGTGCCATTAACGCTATGCGGGTGGAGTATAACAACGCATTCCGATTACTGTTCGGACTACCACGATACTGTAGCGCGTCGGAAATGTTCACCGAAAGGAGAGTACACGGTTTTTGGGCGCTGATGCGTGTAAGAATTGCGAGCACTTGGAAGAGATATACTCAAAACAACAATTCGTTAGTTAAGGCATGTTCGAACATTAATGTAGGATATCTGTTAGAGCATTGGTCCAGAATACACACAAATTATCAGGGAGTGTGCTAATGTTTAGTGTGTGATAAAAATATTTTTAAGTTAAGGTTTTTGTTTTACTTTTCTTTGATTCTTATTTGTTGATTTTAATTGTAGTAGTGTTTTTAGATAAGAGTTTGTAAAATTTGGAACATTGTTCTGGAAATAAAGCGATTTATTATTATTATTATTAAAGAGTGTTTTAAGGCCCTTCTTAAACCATGGGAGAGTGTTCTCATGGTTCCTTCGGTTTTCTCTGTCTACCCTACAATGTGCGGGATAAAGCGTGCTGCGTGAAGCATTTAAACTTGTCATAGACAATTACTTTCAACAACAACTTCTTTTTAGTTTACTTTGTGTAGAAAGCAATGTTAATTACAAAGGACTGTACTACTAAATTTTTAATATTAGTGAAGTTATATAAATAAATATATTTTTAATGTTAATTATAAATTTTAGTTAAGTAAAACTAACTAAACTAATATTAATTAAATATGTATTACACATATACTTAGAATATCATTTTTTCATCTACATAAGCGAATATATATTTTTTGTATGTACTTAAGAGTTAGTGTATTTTTTGTATTATTTTTTTTACAAATTCATTTATATTATGTAAAACGTTTTGTTACTTGTGAAAGTCAGGGAATATTGTTAAATTTAAGAGTGTTAAAGTTGATGATGGGAAAAACAAAATTATCTAAAAATCTTAGAGGCCCTTGTTTCGAGCAACATTATAAAATACAGATAAATAATCGTCGGAATACAATTATTTGTTTCATTTCAATTGTGTAAATTAGGGTTTAATAAATATGTTTATATTTTACTTATATTTTTATTTATTTAATTTAATTGTTAATATTATAAATCTAAGAAATATGCTTACAAATATATAAAGACATTTTTATATAAATTCACTTAAAAAAAGATATAAGTTAATCACAAGGATGCTTGTTGACTGTACATGTTTTTGGTCATTTGTCGTATTGCTCCTTGAAATCTTCTCCGTCTTTTCTTTATTTATTTTCCTTCGAGCGTGCCAGTTAACAATTCTCTCTCTCACAAAAAAGAATTTACAATAAAAAAATCCTATAAATCAATAAATTACAAATACACTATATATTACACATTATATAATAGTCAGAAATTTATAAATATTATCGTTTCCTAATATGTTATATTATATTTATGTTTACTATCTTATATTAAAATTATAGGATCAATGGTAACCACTTCGTCATCTTCTGGACTGGCCGTTGTGCTGCTCTTGCGTTTATCTTCTTGAACAAAAATGAATTCATTCTGATCAGCACTTTCCTCTGGCGATACTTCAATCTTCTTAGCAGATGGTATTTCTACATTTTTTGATGATGCTGTATCATTTTGACTGCTAACTATGACATTGTCACCTTTTTGTAAAGATAGTGCTGGCACCAATTTACGATCAATCCTAGGATTATATTTTTGGATTTTCAATAAGTCCTTAATTTTATAATTTTTTTGAGTATTGACACTTACAGATGGCGGAGAGGCAATGGCTTTGACTTTATCAGATGCAGCAGTTTTCATATATCGTCTGTATAAAGGCTTCTTGATTTCATCCGATTCTTCTGAATCGTTTTCACTTGAAATGTCAATATCCGTGAAATTTTGGAAGCGAATATCAATATTTACTGAATTTTGATTATTGTTACTATCTTTTTCAATATTTTGTTGTTTTTCTTCAGAGTCGTATTGATTAAATTTGCTCTGAACACGTTTTTTGTTAAAGTTATTTCTAACTATAAGTTCTTGCGCGTAGTCGATAGCATGTGGCTTGCTTGTAAACTTTTTTGCTTGCATTAATTTTGGTCGCTTTGTACTTACGGAAAAAGTATTTCCCCGATGCGTGTTATGTTGTATTTGAAATTTGGGAACATGATCTTTTCTACCTCGTTTAGGTAAAACAAAAGATGTCTTCGTAGGTTTTTTTAAGGTCACTACAAATTTCTTCATCTTATCCGGAACTTTTCTGCTGAAAGGAGACGTCATGGTGCTGTTCGCCTTAATTTCTACACTTTGAATACTACGAGATTCTGATGAGTCCTCGTCGCTTTCAGCGACTATCATTTTCATCATGAACACTAGGACAATAGCCACCTGAAAATAAAATGTACAACAAAATAAGCATAATATAAAACTAAGATGTTAACAATAGATTTAATTAATTCTTGAAATTCATTTTTTTTAATATTAAGATCTCGAATTTTGTAATTATATCAAAACACATTTTTTTTACTCCTTTTTAATTGTTATAAATTAATTCAGTATTTTAAAAAAAAAAACAATTATTTAGGGACAGATTCCGATATTTATCCTGAAGTCTTGAAAAAATACTTACCGGTATTAATTTCATTGTGGATATAAAATAATCAAGGAGGATGTAACACTCACAAGGAACTATTACTAAATGATATTTGTGAACAAAAAATGTGGCTTTATATACAAAAAATAATCACTGTAACAAAATTATTAACGCTAATTATGTCTTTCTAAGTAGGCCTATTCATAATTCCCTTTAGAAGAGCTAATCACTTTCTTGAAAACCACTCATTAGGCTAAAAAATCCTTAAGAGTGAGTAATTTTTTTAGTTACATTTAAATATTTACTAATCTAATACCCAATAATATACTTACAATAGAAGAAATTTTACAAAAAAGATATAAATAATAAAAGCTTTGTACGAACTTTGTAAGGAATTAGGTTTCTTATATAGTCCTATTATACTATACTTTCTATAGTATAACGAGTAATGTCGAGATTATCTCATACTAATAATACAAATGACTTTAAGCTTTAAAAGTCCTTAATAAAGGCGGCAAAGAATCATAAGTTGGACAGATACTTTCACTGAGATCAACAAAATAACAATATCCTAACATGATTGCATCTTTATCAAGCTAGAACAACAATTCCTTTAATTGAGTATTAATTATTAGCAATAAATATATTTTAGGATGAATTATTTTATTATTGATTTCTTATGTGAAATTAAGGTAATACTAAATTAAGGATTTAAAATAGCTTTACGTCATGAAACTCGTCTATTCTCTCCATACGAGCTATTTACCAAAATTTAGATGTACAATTTTGTTAAAAGAATACATTGTCAGAGACAAAAATCTTAAGAACTTAAGGATTTTGGTTCCTTTTTTTCTAGTTTTTACTGTCTTAATATTTACAACTGTAAGATAATTAACTGATACAGAGGTAAACATGCACCAAGTCGCAGCGTTTCCATATTCTGCTGAAGGAACATTGATATTTCATAGTTTATGTAGCAGAATTTCGGAACCTTTCGTTTGTGTATTCATTTTGTAAAAATAAATCTCCACTTGCGCCATAAAGTTATCGCGAAGTGTATCAAAAATCTTAATTTCAAAATATATGGAGAGATTTGTTATGAGTTCAAAAAAACACAAATTTTCATTGTATTACTGTTTGAAGTTTTAATTATATTTTATATTTATTTATATGAAATTATAATACAAATAAATGAGATGCTTACAAAACTATTTATTTAAATATGATTAATGTAAAATATTTTTATCGATAACAGACCAGAAATTTGCCAAAAGTTAGTTAAAATGATTAAATCATTATCTAAAAAACGGTGTCTTTGCAAAAACTAAAGTTTTAGTATTTTATATGACCACGACTATTCTGTAGAAATGCCTTCAAGCTTAAAACAGCATTCAGTATTGGGGTCATATTTGAATTCAGGATTCCTATTCTGAACGATCCTCGATACGTGATGGCGTTCAACATGGTGATATGTTGTCTTTATGTTTTTTTTATAGCTTCACGCTTTATCCCACATATTGCAGGGCAGAGGGAACTGCAGGAACCGTATGAATCTAGTGTGAATACACTCCGTTGCTTAGTCCCAGCTTTCTCCGTCCCCGCATTCCGCCCTTTTCGAGGCATTGCGTGTTGAGTGGCGGAACTCAACTTTAACTTAATAATAATTTTTTAATTAATTTATATTGTAATCATGCTTTTCCCTACCGCCTATGTGTAAATCTACAAATATATTATAAATATACAAAATCAAAATCAAAATCAAAAATCCTTTATTCATATAGGTATCACAGATACACTTATGCACGTCAGTATTTATCTACTACCATTTCGGAAAGGTGCTTTGTCATGGAGGAGAAGAAATGGCGAAAGAAACTCCTCAGCACATCTTTTAAATAAAAAAAAAAACAATTATACATACAACAAATGTATCGCCTAGCCTGAGCGGAACTGGTTGCAGAACTGATTAACTCCACGCGTCTTTGTCATTGATATAATCATCAACCCTATAATAACCTTTGCTAATAAGTTGTGCTTTTGCCCGTTTTTTAAACAATTCTATTGGCAAGTCGCGTTTACGATCCTCCGTATCCTCCGTATACGTTTTACGATCCTCCGAAAACTATAGCGGCAGTATCCCAAGAATTAACAAAGCGAATTTCCAAGTGAAGCAAAACACCAACAACTCTCTAGGAAATTACAAATATGCGTTATTATTTATTATTGATTTTTTACGGATTCTCTAAAGCTGCACTTGTACAATCCTTCTTATTATTAATTCTTGATAACGTTTAATGTCGTTACTTGATGGTCTTGACCATGTTATTTATATATAAATTACATGAATTCTCTCTAAGCCCCAAACATACTTTATCATTTAAAATTCCTTGACATTCTTCTTCTCTACCTACAACAGTCACACGAGCTAAAACACTACTGATATTTGAAAAAAAGCTTGAGGAGTACACTTCTAAAAATCCTATGCAAATTTAACCATTGTCGGTATGTATTAATTTATTTTATATATATCAAATAAACTTATGTATATATAAGTTAATTATGTTTATATGTGTATACACATTTTTATACTATTTGCATTATATTTTATACACTCTCCCTTTTAATTTCCTCTCTCCCACGGTTGCCTGGAAGAGATTGCCCACCTAGAAATAAGGCCTATTGTACGTTTTTAAATATAATGTTCTACTATTTTTATTAAATTGGTATAATAAAGAGTATTTTACTTTTACTTTACTTCATGTTTCAAGAATTTAAGTTTTACCAAAACCCTGTTGCGTGTTATAGAAACAACTACGATCTATTTCATTCCATAAATGTTTCATGGGGTTAAGGTCGGGTGAACAGTGAAGGTCATTTAAAAAGCCTAGTGTTAAAACATTCCGTTGCGTTGCGTGTTGAGAAGCGGAAGTCAACGCCGTGCTTGCCTAGTTGCCAAAGTAATCTATTGACAACACTGTATAATACAAGATATAGTATATAAGATTTAAATAATTCCCAAAATTTGCGCATTCAGATATACGTGAGAACTGTCGTGAGGCATAGGCGCAAAGTCTGCCTGTAACGTGACGGTTTGTGGGTTCAATTTCCAGTAGGGGAAGAAGGATTTTTCTATGTCCATTTTCTTCGCTCTGGCAACTAGGCAAAGTGCGATGTTGAGCTCGAAAAGCCGGAAAGCGGGAGGCGGAAGGCGGAGGGAGAAAGCAGGGACTAAGAATCGGAGTTTCTTAACATTAGGTTCCTATGGTTCCTGCAGTTCCCTAGAGAGGAAAGTTTTTGACCTAGAATTTTACTTTTGGCACCGTTTAAAATATCTCTTAAATACAAAAACTTAGCCGATGTTCGAGCTTAAATTGTTCAATTGATAATTAATTAAAAAAAATTACACGTAATCCAATTAAATTTGTTTCATATTTAACATTTGACATTTGAGCGCGCTTTTTGCCAGTCTCAAAACTTATGTCCTAAAAGACAACATAAAAAAATATATCTTTACAATCTCTACTTTACCATCCTTAAAAAGTGTTAAGCTAATAGAACGAAGCACGTATATATGATCTCCCAGGGCCTACATGTATGTAATTGCTATCTCCCAATGAAATTCAAATAATCTAATTTCCATGCAAATATTAATATATTCTTTAAATATTCTGTAACTAAGTAATAAACATTTTTAAATAAGAATTTTTTACATAGTTTAATTCTTTTTACATACAATTCATAGTTATAAAGTAACTTCTTTTTCTCAGTCTTATTATGATTTCATTAAAAAAAAAATTTATAATTTTAATAAAGGTTGATAGAGAATAAAAAGGAATATAATTGTATCACTGTTTATTTTCATAAAGTATATCTTAAATTATTATAATATATCGACGACTTAAGCTAATTTTAATTTAAATTTTAAATAATATAATAATACTTAAAAAAAATAAAAACAATCAATCACGTGGTTTCTTTTTATACCCTATGAAAGATATGTAATAATTATTTTTTTCAGTCTTTCTAGTAAAACTTAAGAGTGTATATTTTTGTATGTAAATTCAGGGCTCATGGGCCAGTCTTTTGCAGAGAATCTTGTTCCTGAAGTGGTCGGTACTCGTTCTTCTTCTATTATGTTAATAGACCTGAAAATGATAACATTTTGTTTAAATTTATGTTGATCGCTGCATTTTCTCTATATAAAAAATAAAAAAATCATATTTCTAGTGGATCTATATTCACATATTTCATTATAAAATGACTTAAAAATGTTTACCTCTCCTGTCTAGATTTTGAATCATCTTTTGCTACAGTAGTTTCGATTTCATCTTCTTCAGGGTTCGTCGTACTAACTTTACGTCTGATAAAAGCAGATTTCTTGTGATCAACAGCTGCTACTACACGATTCTTTCTAGTATTGTTATTTTGGGCATCATCATTCTCCAGAACCAGCACTGGCATTTTTCTTCTTTCAACCATTGGATTATATTTATGATTTCTTAATAAATCTTTAATTTTGTAATTTTTTTGCGTAGTAGTACTAGTCACGGGTGGCGATGTGACAACTTTTACTTTATGAGATGCGGATGCTTTCATAAATCTACGTGGCGTAGGTCTTCTTGTTTCTTTAATTTCTTCAGAATTTTCACTTGGTACATCCATATTTGTGAAATTTTGAAAACGAGTTTCGTTATGCTTCACATCTTTGCTTTTATGTTCATTTTTATCAGCATCGTTCAGATTTTCTTCGTTTCCGAATCGGTTAAATTTGCTTGGAGCACGTTTATTATAGAAGTTATATCTCCCCAAAAGTTCTTGCGTTCGGTCAACAGCATGAGGCTTAGTAGTAAACTTTTTAGATTCCATTATTTGTGGGCGATTCGTACTCGAAATAGGTGATATTTCAATGTTTTCTTTTTGATTGTCACGCTTAAGTTGGAATTTTGGCACAAAAGGTTTTTTTTCACCCCTTTTAGGCAAAACAAACGGTGTCTTGTCAATAGGCGGAAGAGTTACGACAAACTTTTTTGTTTTGTTTACATTTAGCTCTCGATTTCCTTCAGGAGCTGTACTTAATGGATCTTCATTTTCGGCATTGATTATATTCACTATGAATATAAAAATAGCAAGAATCTGCAAATATTGGTTAATTAAAGATTTATGAGTAAATAATAAGCAATTTGTACCTATTATAGAAAAAGTAATAGTATTAAATTATTAATGTAAAGGAGATCCCTCTCCGTATTACTTTCTTAATACAATAATACATATTATGACATACAATTATCACAAATTGCATGTAGTAAAGCTGCATCACATATATTCCTTTATATATTATACATATGTGATATATATAATATGGCAAAGATAGTAAAAATAATATAGCTTATAGAAAAACTTACCTTGACTGACTTCATTATGAATATAATAATTTTATTGAATTGAATGTAACTCTCCTGAGGGACTATCACTGACTGATATACCAAGGCATAAACACTTATGTTTAAATATAGATATTTTTGGTACACTAATAGATCTTTAGTTAAGTACTATGGTTAAAAAGGATGATTAATTGACACCTTGTAGAACTAATTTAGGGTCATTAAGAATTCTCACAATTTATCATCGTTGTTATCTAAAAAAGTGTAATTAGTACTTAATTATAATTTTTACTTGCAATTTGCATGAGAAAAGTGCTTGTATAGTTTTTAAAAAAAATGTGCATTTTAAACGCCTAAGTATATATATTATTCAACACAAAAATATTTTCAACACTTACAACGTTCTTTTAAAGTAAAGAAATTATAAAAGAAAAAGATACATATATAAAAAGTTCAATGTTATTGTTTAAAACAAGAATTAGCCTGAAACCGAAGGTTTAGGAAATTTAATTTTTATTTACTAATTTGTATATACTAATTTTTAGTATGTTCCTATATACGTATGTATATACATTTACTATTTTTCGATTAAATAATTCGCATTATTAATATATGACATAGTATATCGTATTTTACATATAATGGACAGAGTATAGACAGATATGCATAGATATGAAAGGTTTAAAGTGGAGAACGGAGTGTCTTAACACTAGGTCTCATCTACCTAGATGAGACCTAGTGATGGTTCCTGTTTACCCCACAAGGGCCCTAAAAAATAATTATTAATAGTTAATCTTTGCTATTATTTAATCTTATCGTTTTTAAACTAAATTATAATTAAAAAAAAATTAGAACTCGTGGACTTCCGCCATTATTTATCAGCATACAATAGTATCAGCTCAAATAACTGCTGCGTGTAAGCGTGTAGCAATGTCAAGGGTCAAAATGGCTTGTCCAGCCCGATAACAAAACACTGTGCGAGCATTCACCTACCAATACAACACTCGTAATTATAGTAGAGTTCAAGTACTTTTGGCCCAGTATGTTATATGTTATACATGTATCATAATTGATATAATGACAATTTATATGTTACAGTTAACATATATTTTTTATAAATCATGTTTATAGTAACAATTTCCTATACAACACAAAAACTTTGTTGAGAAGAAAATTAAATATTGAATTAAGGTTATTTCTAACAACGACGCGTTTTAATTTCAACCTATACTTTGTTAAATTACTGAAAGTATGTAAAATTATAAATAATAATATATATATGTACAACTAAATTTGTTTTTAATCCATGTGTTTTAAGTCAGATTTTTCATGTATCGCAATCTTCGTGAGTTCTTTGCACTATATAATATTGATGAAGATATGATTGGTTTTCAGCTGACATGCTCGGAACACTATAACCATATAACTGAACTCAAATAACTCACTCATTAGTTGCTTGTATCATTGTGTTTATTTATAATTTTCTTTTTTATAGAAAAGTATAAGGCAACACTTCAAATCAAATAAAATATACTTAAAGCAATAAACAAAACTATACTCGAAAACCACATAAAGTTTAAGTAAGCAAACCCTCTACTTCAAATATGGGTAAATGAGTTATTGTATTTTGAAAATCAGGTATTGTACAGCAAAACGTTAAGCCTTCAGACGGACTGTCGGGATTCCAAGACAACCAACGCGTGAACAAAATGTTACCTCTACACACATCTTTACAAAAAAATAGCTCGTTAGCGTCTTTTGTTGTATAATAAGGATTGTTAATACCTATAAAAGCCACGCCTCGCCTAGTACTAGGTTCATATACAACTTTGTAATAATACTGAGGTACTGCTATCACAGGATTATTATTTATATCGGTATACAAGTATAAATCGACTTTTTCTTTTACTTCATTTAAAAGCTGTGTAACTCCATACGTGCCAGTGTATACTATAGTGTCGTATCCAGACGAGTGTATATGATTCCTTAGATCTACTTCTAAGGTGTTCCAATTGCCACCGTTAAAACCAGTCCATTGCGGTGCACAGTTGACATAATGAAACGTTGCCCTTTCTCCAAATGCAAACACAAAATCAGTTTTAGCAGCCAAATGTCCTCTCGATAACATTTGTTTACTAGTAACGTAACTATTAACTCGGTTTCCAACTAAACGAGCTATAGCATGCTTAAGTTCTCTCGGCGAGTATAAATGTGTGACGGGAACCGAACCGAAATTACCATCATCTACAAAAAAAGGTCGTGTCACCCGCGTCTGGTAAAGCGAATTGTAAGGTTTTTGCGTATATTTTGAATAAATGGCATTAAGGTTATTTGTATCAAAACAACTTTCGTATATAGGATAAAAAATGTTTTCGACTTTGTAACCAACTTCGATAATATGGTTTCTTTGAAAGCAAGTTCTGTTGGTCCGATGACTATAATACGTGGGATAATCTGAACACAAAAAATCTGAAAACATTGCAGGGGGTAGAAGCCAATCATTGTTACTAAAATATTCTCCACTGACGCATTTAATGGATGCCGACGACAGACGCTGAGTAGTGCTTGGATGCAAAATGACGCCAGACCCTTCACAGCTCAAAACAAGCACGTCACCACTATTAAGATGCACGTTCCCATTTTCATCGTCAGGTTCTAACAACACTCCGTTTCTTAATATAATTGGAAGTGGTTCTCTAAAGTGATATCGGCTGTAGAGTAAGCACTTCTGTTCTTGCTGTATACTTAGAACGCTGAGTATCAACCAGTATAATTTTTCAAACATAATAATACTATAATTTGTAAATGAATTTGTGTGGTATTGTGTATAGAAACTAGAATTTTAAGTCATACTGACATTGATATTTGAGTGACATTTCTTTTCCTTGTTTTTGTAAACTACAAGATATAATACTAGAAACGTGTGGCTTCCCCCGCAAATGCTTTACGATTATTTATTTTATATTATTTAAGTGTATTTAGCAAAAATACACAAGAATATCAGTAATACAAATTTGATAAGGTTCTTTGGGAAAATGTTATTAGCAAAATAATTAAATATTTGGTACTGAATGAAACAAAAATATACTATAATATATACAAAATTGAGTAATGCTATACAAGAAAAAAATTTAAAAGTGACAATTGTGTTTGAACTGAGTTTACATCACAGCAACATACATACATACATGTCATCCAGTGATTCCGCGAATCATATAAAATTGAAATACTATTTTCTGGCACTTGTGAAATAAGTAAAAATTTTATATTTTTTATAGTGACCTTGTACTAAGACCAATAATATAGGCCAAACTCAGATAAATTTCATAAATTATTATATTTAGAAAAAACTCCCTCTTTAACTCAACTTTTGTATTTGTTTGATGTCATATCAAATAATAGATGTATCGTTTTAAATGTGATAAAATTAACTTTTTCTAATAAAAATGGTTTTATGTATTTAAAAGCAGATAGAAGAGAAGTGCTAGTTGCTACCAAACCAAGACTATAGTGGCCATCATTGAAATCATTATAAGTTGTTCAAATTAATATATACATAGACATATGTTTAAATAATAACATATTTGTACGTTGCCAATGTTACTTACGTGTTTTGTAATTGATTGTTAAATATGCTTACCCGCGAACGTGATTATGAACGGAATATTAGAATGTCATAAAATTAAACATTTCACTACAATAATAAATAAACTTGCTATTGTTTTTTGGCTTCTTTTTTCTTTTTATTTAAAACTGTACACATTTAGGTTAATGTAACATAGTATTTTGTTTTGACCAAATTCCCAATACAGAATATTCAACAAACGATATGTGTTATATACCATATACGATACGATTATTATTATGGTTGTAGAGCTTATTTAGAAATTAAAATTATTGAAAAAGCGGTTAACTTTTACGAAAGGCTCAAAAGCTCTTTAAAATTTTTTTTTCATTGAAATATATAGTGCAGTTTTTATACCCATCGCTTTATATTTAAATACAAAAGGTAGTAGTTTCCATTCCTACCGTGGATATTCGTTTACTTACTATCTTCTTCTTTTTGAATAAACATCGGACAGACCAACCGCTTCTTTTGCCGTTCTGATTCCGTCCTTAATGAATGAATGACACGTAGATATAATTATTACAATAAATTTTAATACTAACGCATGAAAGCGTCGTCAGAAGTAAATATTTATTTAAAGGCTTGTCACCCTATTGTAAAAATCCACAGTATTAAACTGAGCCTGTTCATAGAATTCAGTCTCAATTTGTAAGGGGCTAGTAGTTCAATAAATTAAATCTAGGCCTCTAGGAACAGTTTACTATAAAACTCAAGATTAGATGAATTCAATTAGTATATGATAGATGAACGTTTCGTATATTTTCTATAATATCTTAAGCTGACAACTGTTCGCGTTCGAAATATTTTTGCCAGAAGCAATGATTTTAGAATTGTACGTCTATCACAATCCTCCAGCACTGTACATGTTTTCAGGCATAACTCTTTATTGATTAGATACCGAAACAAAATTACCTAACATCTTCGCGAAATCAAAGGAAGTCAAATCGAGGCCAATCATTACCTCAAGACTTAAAAGTAAACTTTTCTTTAATTAAACTATCCCTTAGTCCGGTACTTTCTTTAAGACTCAGAACAAGCTTTCTGTCGATGCCTTCTTAATCTTAGATAATCTCTATGATTAACTTGTTCCAACTCACTTCATTCAAGTTTTTTCTTCCGACGCTGTAATTGTTTTAAGTGTAAAAGATTTACCAATTATTACAAATATAATATTTTTTTCAATCTTAACTCTCAATGAGAGAGCCAGTCAGTGCTCTAATTTAAAATTTGAAAGTTTGCGCACATTTTGAAAATCAGTAAAGTTCCATGAATCCATTTAGTTTACAACCATTACAATTTAAATGATATCCGATATAGTACTTTACAATATACCTCTAAAGATTTTTCAGTTTTATCTATTAAGAAATAACCAGGCCTTACCCATACCAGGCCATATTGAATTTCCACATACAATTTTTAACTCAACGATGACTTCTTTTTACGCGTACTAACTTTATCGTTTTTAGTAATTTACATATACCGAACACATATTTGGTATTCATAGTTTTGTATGTCGATTGACCTTAATGTTGCCATTTGCCTTATTTCAACTATACAAGAGTCATGAAACTTAATAACGATTTACTAATTATTTACTATGCCGATTGAGAACATAACGCTCAAATGTAAATGAATTAATAGTATTAATAAGTAATAATCATTATATTTAGGACCCTTGTAACACAGAGGCGTAAGTCTGCCTATAAACGCGACGGTTTGAGGGATCGATTCCCATACGGGGAAGATGGATTTTTCTATTTCCATTTTCTTCGCTTTGGGAACTAGGCAAAGCGCGGCATGGAATTCCGTCACTCAATACACAATGCCTCAAAATACGTGGAAAGCGGTGTAGGAGAAAGCAGGGACTAAGCAACGGATTGTCTTAACACTGAGTTCATATGGTTCCTGCAGTTCTCTCTGCCTATCCTGCAATATGCGGGATAAAACGTGAAGTTAAAAAAAAACTTATGTTATTTGTGAAGGAGTTCTAGTTGCGCACACTTAGAGAAGTAAAATTTTGACCTAGAGTTTTATTCTTGGTGCCGTTTAAATGATCTCCAAAAGGCGGTGGTAAATATAGCTGATGTCCTAATTGAATAGTTCATTTGATTAAATAAATTCTACACGTTTACCAATTGGATGTTTGTCAGCATTTTTTGTCAGCCTCTAAATTTTTGTCTTTGAACAAAAAAAGAATTCTAAATTTACCATCCCTAAATAGCGTTAAGCTATTAAAACGAAGCGCATGTGCGCAGTAACCCACTTCAAAGATTATTATTTCTCTTAATCACTTTCTTATACACGGAAATTCTAACTCAGTCTATAAAAAATGCACTATTTTTATCAAATTATTGTCATTACGTTATTTTAAATCTTTGTCCAGCATTCATTGAAAGTTGTGAAAGGCATGTCAGTCCACCGTTATAAATAGTTTGTATATAGGTAGATTATCTAAGAGTTTTATTAGTATAGTATAATAACCCCTTTAGAATCTAGATAAATTATAAAATGACATACCAGTATTCTGTTAATCAAGCCAAGCGTTTCATTAGATATTAATCTGATATAAATTATCTATTCCTTGGATTCTTCTCTTCACTTTCACTAATAAAAGCTATATTTTTTTGATTTTGTTAGCTACTATAGGTTTATTAGCTACTGTTGAGTTATTTTTCAGTTCGATAGATCATTGAAGGTTCAGCAAGTTCACTGTCTTGCAATTCATTCACAAATAATATCGTACCTGACTGGCCAATGAGTAGTAATATACTTTGTATGATTTTATCAATTACCATAATTCACCATGGTGTGAGACAAAAACAAATTTAAATCAAGCTTTTTTGTAAAACTGTAAAGAAAATTGAGTGTGGTTTAATAGGTTTGCTAGACTTATATCGTCTTACATACATACATACGTAACTTCACGATTTTCCCTAGCGGGATAGTCAGAGAGAACGGAGCGCCAAGCGCTGCAATCCGTGCATATCTCTTTTGCCTCGTTCACTGTCATTAAACTCTTCATACATAGGGATCTGTAACTACACAAGTTACAACTGTCAAAAATATTTTAAAAAAATCACTGTCATCGTACCCTTCCGGGGCAACCCCGTGCTTCTTACGTGATTTTCCTTCAGTATCTTCAAAGTGTGCTCTTACCACTCACTAGGACAAATTTAGTCATTACTGGCAAAAGATTTGTTTATTTATTTATTTATAACTTTTCCACTTGGCATCAATAAGATGACCACATGTGTACGTCAGATAGAGCGAACGGAGGAGTGTCAGAAGAGCCCAATTCGATAATAAATATCGAATTGGGCCCCTCTAAAACCTACACACTCCACGACTTAAAGTTAAAGTTATGAGGGTTCCAAGCGCGGCCTGGTAAGAAGAGCCCACAACAAACTCTATCAGGTTTCCCTAAACCTATTGTGATCACTTCACAAACGTCATCTAATTATAGCGCAGTGGAACTTGCAGCTCAACTCTATAAGGAGTCAAGTACAGAGTGCTATCAACATTGTTGCCTAGATTTTTAATAGTACTGCAAATCTGTCTTGTAGAATTCCATTATAGAAGATCATAAGGGTAAGGTAAGTAATATTTATTTTACCTGCATAGGATTTCCGAAAATACATATTTGAGACTTTTTGGATTTATAAACAGGCCTTACAATTTGCTTCAAGTACTAATTGTTTGCAAATTGAAATTGATAAGACTAATAACCCTTGCAATGTTGTTTCCGTCCGTAGCCGTATAAATCATCAGAATAAAAGTGGAACGGTAAAGATAAGAGCTTAGTAACTAATTGATAAAGATGAAAAAGAACAAAGGAGAAAATACTCTACCTTGAGGAACGCCACCATTGAGATAGCTGTTAGTAGGGAAACTATTCAACAGTCACCGAGGAAATAATAATGTTTTAAAATTTTAAGTATACGGATAGAATATAAATATACAGATTCGTGAAGATCAAATTTAGCTTTATTTAACTCTTATTTAAGTTTAACGTTATATTATTACTTGGGTGACGGATGCCAAATCGTGTACCTGCTTCCTCTATGGGCATTCACACAAAAGCCACTGGTCCGCCAACAAAGCGTGGCGTTCGATAATACATTTCTAGATTCCCTTTTAAATATTTCCACATCTCGCCAACGCGACGCTCATATCATAGTGAGGTATTGAGATGAACGGACGTTTTAAAAGATGATAAAAGTATGTAGTGAACATGTGTTCGTGGAGTAATAATATGTATCGAGCGGTAAGTGGCTTTGATTACAAATGTTTTAAATGTTTTAAAGAAAAATCCTCTAGGGATAGTGATTTAAGAAAAAAATGTCGTAATTATTTATTTTCCACTAAACTTAATTGGGTATGAACGTCAATTACGTCAATTATTTATGTTATAAGTATATTGATTTTATATAATATGGCAAAGTGAAACATTAATTAAAAAAATTAATTTTATTAAAAATTAATTCCTTTTTCGAAAAGAGATCACTGGAAAGTGGACAGCAGAGTACTTTACATCAGGTGCCTTCTGTATACTCTACTTAATGCAAAAGAACGTTAGATAATATATATATATATATAAATATATATATATATATATATATATATATATATATATATATATATATATATATATATATATATATATATATATATATATATATATATATATATATATATATATATATATATATATATATATATATATATATATATATATATATATATATATATATATATATATATATATATATATATATATATATATATATATTCATTACATTAGCTATTTGCTTATATTATGCTCGTGGCTTCTATATATCGATTGTGGAGTATTGTTGTTATAATAACTACGTAATATAGATCACGTTATTCGTAAACAAACAAATTATTTAGGATCAGTAAATATTGATTTAAAGCCGCTGCTTTTGCTCTACTTTAGTCTTTTTCTAAGAAATTTAAATATTGAACTGTGCTCTCGCACATAAATCACAGATCTTTTAGATGAGGCAGATTTAAAAAATGAAAAGATATTTCGTATTAGGTTGGTTTCCCCAACCAAAATGCAATGCCTCGAAAAAGAGGGAAAATGGGGACGGAGAAAGCAGAGACTAAGCAACGAAGTGTCTTAACACTAGGTTCATATGGTTCCTGCAGTTCCCTCTGCCTATCCTGCCATATGTGGAATAAAGCGGGAAGCTATGAAAAAAAAATAAAAAAAAGATATTTAATATAACATTATTTTAATGAAATAATAATATTGAGATTATCTTTTTTTAAAAAATTAAAAGAATAAATATTTTCGTTTTAATACATATTCATTTTGTTTATATTTATTTTTTTATATAACGGTTTTTAATATATATTAAAACATATATTTCTTTTTAAAAAAAATGTAAAGTGATAATCGTGTTTATACATTACTGTTAAGATAAACAGCATTAGTAACACGTGACGTCATAAACAGTTAACGTTGTACTAATTTCATACTAATATTCCTTTAGCGAAAACGAGAGTCTATAACATATACTACATATGTTATAGATCGTCATACCTTTTCTTATAAACTTTTAAACAGTCTTCGTTACGCAATGGGAACCTCGTATTAAGACAGTCCTATACATACTCAGTACTTACTGCCCTAAATGATAATACTCAAAATTCCCATGTGGGACTCAAACCCACAACTGTCGCGTTAATGTCGAACCCTCTGAACTTACTTATTCCTTTTTCTTATTCACTTATGTAAAAATATTAGAAGGTGGAAAGAAAACAAAGTGTTTTAACATTAGGTTTCCACGATTCCTGCGATTTCCTCTGCCTACCCTACTATGAACGGGTTAAAGTGTTAAGCAAAAAAATAATACTCCAACACTACGCAGTATTTTATAAGTGGCACAAATAGAAATAAAAAAATAAGAGAAGTGGGTTAGTCATCCACTTTGTTTAATTATGACACTTATTTACTGTCCCACATCCAATCTAATTATAGTTTTGTGGACACTCAGTGACGACTTCAAGTTGAAAAATTTCAATAATACAAGACATTATTGCAAGAAAAAAGTTACTTTATTAATAGTATTCGTATTTAAATTATATAAATTTATTATTTCTTTTTAGTATACATTTATTCAGTGTAGTATTTAGTACATATTCGTTTTTTTATACAATGTTTTTAATGTACTAGGTATATTAGTAATGTACGGGCGTTTTTTTAATATTAAAACAATGGTTTTAAATTAATTACATTAATATACGTACGTGACTTATAAATGATAATGTATATTATGTATTTAATAATATATTGATGAAGCAATCATTTATTACAGATAATTTTGGTGTTCCTGATACTGTTCAATGTCGCCATGTGTTACATACTACCAAGTGATGATGCAAGTAAAGATGGGAACACTGCAAATGGAACTCATGGATCGGAAGATTATAACAAATATAGTTATCTTATTACCACATATTTGTAGTGAACAAGTAAAAAGTGATTTAAAATATATTTATTTTATATAATTTTACATCTTGGTAGGGTGAGAGGCCCTACGTCTCTACTATACGTCGTGTACGTCCATTGTTATCCAATGACCGTCTTTAATTATACAATTCTACAATATATACATAGCTAATGAGGACTTATGACTGTCTATCTATCCATATAGATACACATATACTGCAGTGTAACATGTGATTTACTTATGACTTTATAAAAATGAAATTATAATTTTCTATTTCGTAATTCTTAGAGGAAACGTGAACGAAAGGAAGCCAAACTTTTCATTTAATTTTGGTTGCTTAAAATATATGACCCACAGTTATATGTAGTCCAGAATAATATATTTCTCTTGTTAGGCTGGCTGTAAATTTGAGGCTTTTATCTGCATTGTTTTTTAACCTATATGTTAAAAATGCGTTACGTTTCTGGCACGCAATATCTTGATAATTAGATGGAATACGAGAAATAATGAATGCGATATAAAAACGTGTAGATGCTCGTTTATGTATAAGTAATATATAGATATAGCCTACATATATATAATATATAAATGTTATGTACATAGTATTTACATATATATAGCAAAAATATTGACTGATTATAGATACTTTCATCATAGGACAAATGACAAAACAGCTATATACTCGTAGTTTAAGGGCTAAATATTGTAATAATGTAAATAAAAACTTGTAATTTGTACGCACAGTACATTTTGTTATTTCAACGTGACTGAATGACATTTATTATGTTAATAGAAATGTTTCATAACTGTATATGAAGTTTTATTTTTTATATCACAAAATTTATATATATATAAATATATATATATATATATATATATATATATATATATATATATATATATATATATATATATATATATATATATATATATATATATATATATATATATATATATATATATATATATATATATATATATATATATATATATATATATATATATATATATATATATATATATATATATATATATATATATATATATATATATATATATATATATATATATATATATATATATATATATATATATATATATATATATTATTAACAAAATTATAATATATACGGAGATTATGAAAAATAACTTTTGCTATATAATTGTTTAAAAGATATAAAAAAATCTTTATTTATCCTTCTTACCCTACCATGAGCAGGATAAAGTATGAAGCTAAAAAAAATTTATTAATAATATTTAATTAATAATTTTGTATGCATAATAATTGCACATTTTTGTGTAACTCTATACAATTTCAAAATGTGTTAAATAAATGACAAATTGTTGCTGTGTTAATTCTATTTATATTGTATATAACCTTGACTATGAATGAAACTTTCGAACAAACATGTATTTTAGTATTGTTAAAAGTCATCAAATAGTTTTTCATGAGGTCACCAAGGTTAATGGCAA
The DNA here is from genome assembly GCA_037178615.1 of Dione vanillae. NCBI lineage: Eukaryota > Metazoa > Arthropoda > Insecta > Lepidoptera > Nymphalidae > Dione > Dione vanillae. Next base: position 761,459 of record JAZFAU010000283.1, on the reverse strand, counting down.
GTACCAAATTACATTCGTACGTAAAACGACAATAATTTAAAATAAAGCGAACTTGAATACAATTAGAATTTAATATATATTTATTTTACATTTAAAAGTAATATTTACGAGGGACCGTAGTGGCGCAGAATCTTAGTTGACAGAGACGTAATGGTTCGATTTCCATTCGAGGAAGATGGAAACGAAATAATCCACTTTTTTCTCTGGTAACTAGGCAATCGCGACGTTGAGATCCGCCACTCAACGTACAATGCGTTGAAAGACGAATGGAGGAATTGAGTGTCTTAACACTAGGTATTCGCGGTACCTGCCTTTCCATCTGCCTACCCTGCTATGAGCGGGATAAAGCGTGAAGATAGAAAATATACAAAAGAAACCAATTAGATAATGTTATTTATCTAAAACTATTTATAAAAAGCATTTGCCTTTATTCTCACTCCATTGTACTTAAGACAATTGATTTCACTAGTTAAATTGGTATGTATGTATGTATGTCGTTAAAATATTTTTGAAATTGATTATTTTTAATTATCTCTTTTTGCCTTAATTGTGCCCTAGAAGAGATGGCTTCAAAGTCATATGAATGCCTTGTGTACATTTATTTTTCATACTTTTTGTTTCCCTTTTAATATTTTTTTATGATGTCATCTTATACAAATACAGAAATAAAAACAAATATTTAAAGAAATATATTATAAATTTTTCAAATTGTAAATAAATAGTGACTTTATTGTTATTTCAAGATATGAATAAATTCAAAAACGCTCATTGCCTGTAACAGTCAATTTCTAATAGCAGGTACCTAGTACTTATATATTATATAACATAGACATAAGTACAGAACTATTATTTTGTTAACACATCACAATTGTTGAAATTCTGCTGTAACTTGCATATGTCGACATTTTCGTCTTAATATGTAATTATAATGAAATCTGAAATAACTTAAACCATTAGTTCAAGTAGGTGTTCTATTTTACGTTAAGTTTTTTAATGGTTTGCTTTAAATAAATTCTAAATTTGTGCTTATTTTTCCTAGTAAGTGAAACTTCAGTTAAGATCTTGAGACACAAATAAGTTCATATTGTTTTTATATTTCTTTTACTTTATATCTGTTTATTTGTTGAATGGATAAGTATTGAAACTACAGAATTCATTTTGCTCTGCAAAAGTAATTCAATTATATTTTTTATTTCGTCAACTTTTTATTATTTTTGTTCCTTAGAAATTAACTACCCAGGAGACTAAAATTAATATTTTTAGTAGCTGATCTTCTTTGCTTTTCGTCGAGGTCAAAAAGGTATCATGGTAGCTGCAACATTTGGGTGATGAGAGACGAGTATGTAGAAGCTGTCATGTGCAAGCCTACAGCATGAATGCGATGATTCCGAACCAGATGAAGAACGTCTGAAGTCAATTTTGATGTAGAACAGCCGCCAAGCCAGCCGATCCCTTTCCCTTCATTCAATAGGATTTGTAGAAAAATTGGGAGGTTAAATACCATACCATACCATACCAAATCGTAAAGAGAGATGAGAAGTAGTATCTATACATCAATATGAAGCGAGTGAGTGACTCCAGGAGATACGTCAAAGCCGAGAGTCAATCCAAACTTTCATCCTAAGAAGATCATCTGATTTTCGGCGGCATTAACAAATTGATTGAGAGGCGAAATATTTGCTATTTAATTCTCATGCTTTACTCATAGCAAAGTAGCCAGAAAAATTACTACAACAACTACAAGGTACAATCTACTTTACTTTTTTTACTTGTGCACTTCTGTTGACCTCCGCATGTACTCGCGACTCTCCGTTCTATCTAATTTTCCCAAATATCATTTCCTTCTTTAAAATAATTTTTCCCTTTCCGTTATTTTAGCGTTTAGCTTCATATATTTAAAATACCACAACATTTATCTTGCTTACATTTAAGCTTAGCCTTAGACCAATTATTTTCACACCAATCATACATAGTACTATAATATAAAATAAAATATATAATTGACACTTGGCAAAAAGTAAGTAGCATGATTCTTTAAGATAACGATAATAGAATAGATAGAAAACTTACGATTTTACCGAACTCTACAACCATCAACAAGCATAATCTTATAACATCTGATGCCCACCGTACAAAAATACAGCTATAAAAAGATATTATTTTAAATTACAAAATAATAGTTAACAGAGGTGAGGACTGTCGTGGAGCAGAGGCGTAAGCGTCTGCCTGTAAACGCGACGGTTTGTGGGTTCGATCCGCCCTCGGGGGAAGATGGATTTTTCTATTTCCATTTTCTTCGCTCTGGACACTAGGCAAAGCGCGGCGTTGAGTTCCGCCACTCAACACGCAATGCCTCGAAAATGACGGAAAGCGGGGACGGTAAAAGCAGTAGTCCCTGCAGTTCCCTCTGCCTACCCTACCATGTGCGGGATAAAGCGTGAAGCTAATAATAATAATAATAATAGTTAACAGAACTTATAATGATTAAATAATAATAATTAATCTGTAATTAAATAAGCACCTATAATTTAAAATGAACAGGTTATTTGTGACAACAGATCAGTCGTTATTATTTCATATTCAAGAAAAGTCGTAAGTTGTGTTAAAAAATGTCGTTTCCGGTAAGTGGTAAGCTTAAAAGCTTTTATTGTAATAATTTTAATATATAAGATGTTTTTTTTTCTGAATACCGTTCGAGGTAAAGGTCATTTCATGTTCAACCAGTATACTTATAAGTACATAACGTTCATGAGTAAACTTCCAAAAAAACATTTTAATTATATCGTCTCAACTTATTATATATATATAATTTTCCAAATATAATACATAATAATAACGGTTTTGCTAATAAAATGTTTATATTAAGGTTTGTTTGAACATGGAATTTAAAAATTTTGTTATTTCATGCATTTGTAAGGGAAATTAGAGGGATCATAGTGCTAAAACACTGCGTACTCTATTTTCAAATATGTTCGTGACATTGACAATTAAATTCGATTCTCATTTTAGGGAATGAATGCTTCATTCATTCCCCAAAATGAGAATCGAACTCACAGCTGTCGCTCTTACAGACTGTGCCGCTATGCCACGTTTTTTTACATATACTTTTTGACATAAACATTAATTATTTTGTAAAATTAAATTAATAACAACTATTTATTATATACTATATCTTTAGCATGTGGATAGTAATTCTGTTGGCCATAACCGTCAACGAAGCAACTATAACGACGGGTGCAACAGGAAGCTCGATAACACTAAGTCCACCTAATAGAAAAAATTTACTGGTTAAGACACCCAACGATGAGAAAATTGAATATATAACTTTTGTAGATCGATCTAAAAGCAGAGGCAATCAGGTCGCTATAATAAATCAACTTGTTCCCGTAGCAACCAAATTAGCGTCAATGAACGAGTATGTACTACCCGACCGCATTATGCAAATCTTGAATACGATTTTTAAAGAAATTACGTCAGTGCTCTTCGGACCTCATATTGATGTATACTGGCCTTTGTTCACAAACATTCTCCTTCTGTTTCTGAAGTAAGTTTTAATTTTTATATAGTTATAGTAAGTTTTTATTCATATTTTTTCTATTTTTGCTTTTATATAATCTAAGAAGCGTAAACATATTAATTTAGAGCGGCGAAAATTTATACTTATCATTTGATAGATTCTATATTTAAATTTATTAAACAAATTTCACAAACGTTCAGCCATTCTTTTTACCTAAGTTAAATGAATCAACTATGTTTATTCTCTCGTTCTGACAGTGTTAAACTTAACCACTAAACGCAATTCTCGTAATTTTTGACACATTACAGTAAAAATACAGCTTTGTTAATTTGAATCCCCTATTCTATACACGAATTAAATTGTAACCAATAAAATTATTACAAAATAATTGTAAATAATCCTATTTGAGATTGTCGTCTCGATATCAATGTGATATCATTTATCAGTGTGATTGCATTCTTTTCAAGAGCTTGATCTACTTTTTAATCAAAGTACCACGCACTTTCAACTTATTTAACTTATTCTGTATATTTTATTATTCATCCTATATTATTATAACATATTTATTATATGACTTAATATATCTGACTTAATACTTCTTCGTTTTTCAGATTGCTGATGTAATATCAGATCAATATCAGAGCTACCTTGATCCTTGTCCAGTTGCAATCAAATTTCGTAATTATATTATATTAAAAGCACAGATAATGATGTTTTATTTTATATGTATATTAATATGCATATATATTTTTATTAATTCATAAGAAAACATTTATTCAAAAGAATTTAAAAAGAAAGTAAAAAGTCAAAAATTTATAACAACATTAAAAACAGAGGTTTCAGTTTTATACACATATGAAATATTATTGGAATAGATAATATTTTAGCAATGCAATGAGCTAGTACATAACATATCTTGAATATTTTTTCACTAATACCTCGAAAACTGAAAGTCATATCTAGATTACCCTTTTTTTTATTTTGAATCATATTTCTGGCACATTGTAAGTATATAGGGTTATAGAAATATATTGAAGAATGTTTTAAAAATGGCTAATCATGTTTTGTTGTTATTTTTTCATTTTTTATATAAAAATATGTGAATGAAGTAAGTTACACTGCAAAAGTGCAAATACTTTTTTTAGTATGGAATTTTGGTGGATGTAGAAGGTTTTCTTGCAAAATATAACAACTTTATAAATATAAAGATAAAATAATAAAACAATTTATCTTCCCATGTTTTATTGAAAATTCACACACACAAAACATTATTTACAAGAATTTTTGCTTTGAATATCGATATCCGTGTATTGGTTAGGTGAGCATCTCTAAATAGATAGGTATGCTTTCATCTTTAAATATCGGCACTATATAAAAAGTTACATCCACAAAATTCTAAACAAAAACTTCAATTGCAAATGATAATCGAAAATAGATGAATTTTCAATTTTTCCTTTAAGAGTTTCGCAGCAAATCAATTTAAAAAGCAGCTTTATAATCAAACAAACAATTTAACCACATGTATCATCAGCTCGTCTCCTAGTAGAAGGCAAAGGTTCTTTAAACCTTTGCATCGACCTCCAACTTGCTTTTGCGGCGGAACTGTACGTATCCATATATTCAGTTCTTCCTGGGAAGTCAGTGAACCAGGTCTGGATAGATTTTGGACTAACTCCTGTATTAACTGGGGCAGGAGGGTGGATAGTAGGCCGCACTTTAGGTGGTTGATCGGTAAAATGCGTAGGGTCTTTATAACAACGTAACAATCCGAGCTTATGACTTTCTATAGGAACAGGTGCGTTGGATTGTGCCGCAGCTATTATTTTTTGGTAATCAGATACAGGAAACGCTGGATGGAAAAGATTGTTAGTAAATTTATGTGTCTTTCTAAATAATTAGTATGTTTAAATGTTACTAATAAACATTTACAAATTAATTAAGATTTAAACACAGTAAACTTATTACATGTTATGGTATTCATCGACACTCTAATTCTATGGAATAAATTATGTAAATTTAATTAGAAGAATATCGCGGCGCGTCTGCCTGTTAACGCGATGATTTGTAGACTCGATTTCTACTTGGGGAAGATATTACTTTTTTCGTTCTGGCAACTAGGCAAAACGCGGCGTTTAGTTCCGCCACTCAACACGCAATGCTTCAAAAAGGCGGAAACCGAGAAACTTAATAAACGATACGAAACGATAAACGGAATAAAGCGTGAAGTAAATATAATTCATACTAAACGTAAACAGTATTATTACTCATTATATTATGTAACAAAGAGTAGCCATAAATATTTGTATTGCAATAGTCACAGAAAATTAAAGTTACAACCTATTTATAACAAATAATATAGTTAAATTTACAAAAAGTAGAAAAACTTAATTTAATTTATATAAATAATTGATAAAAAGGCATTTCTAAACCAACTATTAACTTAGAACTTGTATTTCCCACAAACACATTATATTACATTTATTATTGAGGCAAAGCGCGGCGTTTAGTTCCGCCACTCAGCACGCAATGCCTTGAAAAAGGCGGAAAGCGGGGACGGAGAAAGCAGAGATTAAGCAAACGGAGTGTCTTAACACTAGGTTCATATGGTTCCTCCAGTTCCCCCTGCCTAGCCTGCAATATGCGGAATAAACTGTGAAGCTAAAAAAAATCTCCTTAAAATAGTATGAATCGCTTCAGAAAGAACTTTCTTCGAGAGATCACCGATTGAATATAGGGTGCCAAATCAAATTCAATATAACGTTTGCTATAATAATTTAGATATTAAAACATTGATATCATTGACCCTTAAGTCAAGAGGTCACAGTAGTTGCTGCTTAGATTTTGACTCCCACTTGGTGAAAATTTTTATTAAAACCGATTTTTTTTAATTTTCTTCAGACTGGACGAAGAAAAAGCGCGGTGTTGAACTTCGCAACTCAACAAATGCTAATATCTATAAATTAAAAGGTGATGGAAATACGTGAACATAAAAACAGTTTTGTACTTACATCTTTTTTTGAAAGTTGCCTGATACATTGTCATCATTTTGCTGTCGAGATCGTCGCAAGGATGATCGAGTATATCATTTGTTACATCTACCATCTAAGAATAATACACATTTTCAATACTTATAGTCATACTTATATTAAATTGGAACATACATTTCCGTTCGTGGAGCGATAAATGGCAGTCTCCAGAATAAGATAAGAAATATCCGCTCAAAGAGAATTGTCTAATAATATTCAGTTTATATATTCTGCTAAGATATGCTAAAAAAACTTATGAAGAGTGAAAGCCAGCATTTCGCTCACTAATAAATGGAAAAAGGTAATTAAGAGGCCATTATCGCAATTCATTTAAAGATCATTTCAATATTTTTCCATTCCAAAAATGAATTACTAAGACTATTTAGATTTCAAAGAAAACCTAAAGTAGATTATTATTATTAACGATAGATGATTTATATTATTTACCTGCTTTCTTAATTGTTCATAGTCTTGGCATAGTTTTTGCTCCTTTTCGAGCAATTGTTTGTATTGTTCTACTCGAGGTGAATAGGAATGGGCATCGCAATGGCAGTATGGTGCAACGGGTGCTGGTCTGACAGTCGGTGCTGCGTCTGGTGTGGGTGGCTCACATGGTCTATTATATAGTGGATGTTATTTAAATATTAAAACTGTCGTATCTTTTTTCGTATCCAAAAAATAAAGGACAACAAAATCTATAGGTAAAAATGTTATATATGGCAGTGTAAAATCAAGTAGCATAAGCAATATTTTCACACACTATTAAAAAATAAAAAATATTTTACATCGAAAGAATTAATAAGAAATTAAAAAACAATATCTTACTTTCCCACTACAGGTTTCGGAAACGGCCAACGATATTCACTGTTTGTTGTTGTATCCATTTTACTCTAAATTTACTTCAATTTTTACCAAAATGTTAGTTTACGCTGATAATTTTTTAATCAGACATTAGCTGCAATGTTATCAATTTATTATATTAATATTTTTTAAATTAACAATAACAGCCTTTGCTAATTGACACCCTACATAATTTAAAACAGCTTTCGAAATAAAAAATTTGATTTGCATTATAATTTCATCGATGAGGGAAGATAAAAACATTTTGTCACTTTTCACTTTTTATTTTTTTATATATTTGGTGATGTAGACAGTTACAATAACTTTATTTATAGCTCGTATAGAAGTAATAATTATTCTTATATGGTATACATTTAAATCTGGCAACACTCAGATTGTAATCATACAGCTGGCAACTCGTATGTTTTTCTGTCAGCAGTCATCAAATCAGCTGTGTATCACATACTGGGAACATGTAACATAACAAATGTGCGTATTTAAAATTTCGATGTGAAAATGTCCAGTGAATCAATTGATATAAAAGCAACTCAATGTTTATGATAATTTTTTTGTGGAAGAAACATGGCGCGCCGGAGAAGCAGCGGTATCACGAGCCTGGGATTTAACCAGGACCAAGGTTTGTCTCACTTCCTAGTTTGCAAACCGAGTTCTTTGTTCTCTTTGGTACCGACAAAATTATTCACCATGTGAGTAATCTAAGTATATGGATCGTGTTATATATTACGAACTAAATTGAGACAGTATAAAGATGAGTGGCTACGCTTTACAATTGCGTTGCGTACATTAAGTTGCCACGCTCCTTACGTTTGTAAAAACTCCACGTGTTGTTGATATTTTTGGTTGCGCGCCCACGCATGTTATTTTATGAATGCTTACTATTGTTTGGCCTTCTTAGTGTATACTATTTGGGAAATGAAAATTGTACCAACAAAGACATTTTATATATATTTTTAAGGATAATTGAAAATTGTATAAAGTAATATTAAAAATTTATTTTATCGTTACAGTAACAGTAAATATGAATCATCAAGTAAAAGGATTATGTTTGGTTTCATTGAGTTTATTCACCCTTCTAGCACACTACAAGAAATTGTATGCTCATTATTTTGACGTCATTTTTAATCTATAATTAAGTACTACAAAACAATAGAAAAAAATATGCTAAATCATTGTCGTAATGAAAATTTTTAAAAATCATCTTCATATAATTAGGTATAAAAATTAATTAATATGTTTTTTGGGTAAATATTATATTATTTTTCTAATAAATTTATTTCCTTCATAAATATTTGTTTTCTTCTATAAATAATAGCAAAATGAATATAATGTAGTATTTTTTACAATTCACAGGCTGCTTCACTTGCTGTTTAACATCTGGCCTGCGCGTCTATAATGTAGACCCATTGGTTGAAAAGGCTCATTACAGTAAGTGCAATTAAATATACTCTTTCTAAGCTTTTTAATTCTGCTATATAATTTTAAAACATTATTCACTGATAACAACTTGGAAAATCTTAAAGAATTAAATGAATTGAAGAATTTGAAAAAATAATTATTTATTTATTATTTTTTATGTAAATCTTTATTCAATTAATTTGTACTATTTGTATATAAACATTATTAATTATCTAAAATATTTGGTTATTGGCTTGATATTTTAGAATATGTTAATACATAACTTCTATTTAGTATTATCATAGCTACCGTAGAAATATGTATGCATAAATTTAAATTTTCTTTAATATTTACATGTTTTTCGCTATTAGTACAATACTTGTTTTATTATAATTTGCAAAGGTCAACATAATTACAAGAGGTTATGTACAACTGTAGAACAAAATCTTTTCTTATTCTTACAAGTCAAGTCATCTTTGTTTTTAAAACCTAAGTTAAATTTTAACAAGTAAGTTTCATTGTACCTTAAATACATAAATGACTCGTATCAACACTAGCTTTATTAGGAAAGCAAAAAGCTTCTTTCAAGTATGATTAGAAAATATATGTATTAGAATTCTTTAATATCTTAAATTCTGAAGCACAATCATTGCATAGTGGGCCAATAGTTGTTCCACGAAAATGTTTGAAATCTATTTGTTTTCTACAAATATAAATATATAAGTAAGCTTCACGCTATATCCCTCACAAGTCAGGGCAGGCAGAGGGAACTGCAGGAACCATTGGAACATAGTGTTAAGACACTTTGTTTCTTAGTCCCTGCTTATTTATTAAATATGCGTAATAAAATCGATTTCAATTTTATCCAAATTTAAATATATTAATTTCAGGCAAGGAAGAATTAGGGGAGGTATCACTATGTGAAATGGTGTTTCGTACAAACTGGCTTTTGCTAGTTCGAGCCAGACGCCCCTGCAGTCTCATGCTGCTCGACGACCAGCAACGCGCTTTCAAAGCCGAGGTCCTCTTCAAATCACCTATAAGAGCTCTAAAAGCTAGGAAGGACAAGTAATATATTATTATTATTTTATTAATAATAAACGACCACCGTTTCGCAGAGGCGTAGCTTCGGTCTGAAACGCGACAGTTTGTGGGTTCAATTCCCATGAGGGGAAGATGTATTTCCATTTTATTCGCTCTGGAAACTAGGCAAAGCGCGGCATTGAGTTCCGCCACTCAATACGTAATGCCTCGGAAAAGGTGGAAAGCGGGGACGGGGAAAGCAGGGACTAAAAATAATAATAATCAAGGCTTGTCAAGAGTTCATAAATATAACTTTTTAAACGGGATGTTTGATTAAGCTTGCAAGAGCTTGGCGGCCCGGGCATATTTCGGTTTTCTATCACAATCAAAGAAAGCTTGCTTGCTTGCTGCTGCGTGTAGGCGCTTGCCAGGCCTTGCCAAGCACCAATATACAACATAGTATAAGTATATTTACGATTATAACAGCTATCTTGTTTTTTTTTGAATAGTAAAATTATTTTTTTGCGCGATTGATAGCAAACTATAATATGATTTACAGATGGCGTATAATATTTAAAAAAAAGAACTCAAAAATAACAATATAATATATGGGTATACATGTTGTATTACATACAAGCACATATATACAAACGCAATAATTAAATATAATTTATATATTAATACATATATACCATGTTAGTCTCAACGATTATCTAATTTAATAAGTTAATTCTAAAGACAACAACAGATTCTATTAATACCGTTAAAGCGGCAATAAAGTTATAATAATGGCACTTAACGGTATTTATTTCTTTTTGATTCCTTTGTTCTTGAACACATCGACGATGGTGGAGCGTGAATAATGAATAAAACTAAATTTTTATGACGCATATTAGGTACAAGTCGAATATACCTATCTATTGTATGAAAATAATTGTTTCACAAATACTGTGTTAAAAGGTCGTTTGGCATTCCACAAAGCGTTTATTTGCCGATTTTATAATGTATAGAAAATTGAAATGCAAAGCCTTGGATAAGCTGTAGAATAATAAATTTTACTGAAACCTCCCTTAACTATGAAAATATTGATTTCTTCTTTTCCAGTACCATTTCGTGTTATAAATACATTTATTCGCTTTTTTATGTGGTTCCATAATTTTATATGTCGCCGTTAAATAAATATATCTATACATTTAGTAATTATGTTAATAAGGAAATTTGCAATAATCCAAAAGTCATACAAAAGCTTTTAGACACTAAAAATGAGGAACACAAAGTTATAGTAAGAAAAAATAGTTACAACATTGCACAATATATTGGTGATTGTGATATATGATAAATACCTCGAATTTAGGACAGAGAACAGAGTGTCTTGACACTTAGCTCTCTCTACGTACTATATCTACTGCAAACATGCATAATACTTTATGTACATGTGATGATAAACAGACGAAAATATGAAGCATCGTTTTCCAAATACCACTTTTGGATGTAATTGCAAAATGACAATCCCACATATAAAACAGTACACACTATACAACGATATACTACAGACACTTTAATATTTACTTTAAATCGATAAGATACTACGACCTTAACCGAATAACCTAAATACTACAACCAGTCTAGCTAGTATCAAAGTGCAAATTATTTTTAAATATTTTTCTTATTTTTATTTAATTATTTTTCTTATTTCTAAAGTACTTAAAAAATGCTCAATTTGAATGATTTCTTTACAATCTTTTAATAAATCTTTAAAATCGCTCTTGCTATATAATTATTCTTTGCAGAAGCCTTTGTGTAGCGAAAATTACTGACCACTAATGTAAGTAACCAAGGACGTAACAAATTGAAAAGTTATCACAATTGATAACTTTTTCATAATAATTTATGCAAAATTTATTTTCCGGGATTATAATATTTTATAATAATTACTTAACATAATTTAATTCCCCAAAATACGAGTAAAAATATCTATTGACTGGGACTTACTTCCTAATCATACTTCTATCTTAGTTTTCTTTAGCTTCACGGTTTATTTCGCACACATTCTTGTGGTTACTTCTGCGTACCCTGCAAGCAGCCGTGGAAACTTAATGTTAAGACACTCCGATCCCGCTTTCCGCCTTTCTTCGAGGCATTGCGTGTTAGGTGGTAGAACTAAACGTCGCGCTTTGCCTAGTTGCCAGAGCGAAGATAATTCCGTCTTCCCTGAGTAGAAATGGAACTCACAAACCGTCACGCTTACAGATATACGCTACATCTCTGCGCCACGACGGTCCTCTCATCTCTACCGAATATATAAACAGAACATCGATATATTGAACATCGATTTTCCAGAGTTGCGGTGGTCCTAACGTCGTCTGTCCAAGTGTTGTCACTGCCATCTCTAGCGCGCGTCGCGTTGTTGCGCACCCCCGCGACAGCGAGGCCGCTGTGCGCTATAGCGACTGACCCTAACGCGTTACAGCTGCTCGCCGCGCCTGCTCACAGGAAGGGTTCATTACAGCTGCTGGTGAGGCATTTTTTTTTAAATTATACTATGTTATACGCTATATTCATACTATATAGAAACTTAAATGTTGCAAGAGATTAAAACACAATGAAAATGAAGTTATATAATGTATAATTTATGATATAGAGGACCGTCGTGGCGCTGAGGCGTAGCGTCCACCTATAAACGCGACGGTTTGTGGGTTCGAATCCCACTCGAGGAAGATGGATTTGTCTATTTCCATTTTCTTCGCTCTGGAGTTTACAGAAGGCAAAACGCGGCTTTGAGATCCGCCACTCAACACGCAATGCCTCGAAAAAGGCGGAGAGCAAGGACTGAGCAACAGAGCGTTTTAACACTAGGTCCTATAGTTCCTGCAATTTCCTCTGCCTACCCTGCCATGTGCAGGATAAAGCGTGAAGACATAAAAAAAATGTGATATAACTTTTAATGTCAATAACCAGTCAAGAAATATTTAAATTCGAAAACTTTATTTTTTTCTCATAAACTTTTCAAAAATGTTTATTCAAGGATGTATCTAGAGCTGTAAAAGGCGCAGCGTCCAGTTCTCCAGCAGTTGTAGGATGCCATCAAACTGATTTAGTATGTATAAGTCTATCGGCGAATGGGGCGAAGTTGGCGACGGCATCAGAACGCGGTACCATCATAAGGCTATGGGATACAGCCACTAAACATATGCTGCACGAGTTGAGACGGGGCTCGGATTACGCTGATGTTTATTGGTGAGTAATAAATACTATGATATATTAGTATTATAAACAGTAGAACCTTATTAAATTGAATCTCTTAAAGTCGAATTCTTCAAACCTTAAATAAAATTGGGAACAAAATTGTTTTCTTCAATCAATCAGTACCAAAACCTTCAGTACTCGAAATCTGAACCCTCTATTAGTCTAAATAATCAGTGAGTCTCTGTAAGCCATTTTGATATTTTTTTCCCCTTATACAATAATCAAATAATCGAGTGTTGCGAAGTTATTTGTAACCTTTGCAATTTGAAATATTAATTGTTTTGCCTATAACATACGTCTGTCAAATTCATAAAATAATAAAAAGTCATATTTTCAACCACAAGCTAGGCATTGGACGTGGGCCACTCAACCTACAGTGTCCTAAAATTTTACCAAAGCATCACTACAAGATATATTTATATAGCGCAAATATATATTTTTTGAAATATAACGTGTACTAACAGATTAATATCGCCTAAGATATTATGTTATATGAAATATAGAACATATTCAAACAATATAAACTTCTTACCACTAAGTCGCTAGCACTATCTCTTCTACCATACTGATATATTTATATAGCGTAAAGATATATTATATGAAATATACAACACATTCAAACAGTATAAACTTCAACGCGGCCGCCACGCTGGTGTGCTGCGTGTCGGACAAGGGCACGCTGCACGTGTGGTCGGCGAGCGCGCGCGGCGCCTACGCGCACCTGTGCGCCGCGCCCGCCGCCAGCGCCGCGCCGCCGCGCGCGCTCTGCGCCTTCGCGGAGGACGGTGCCGCTGTCGGTGAGCGACTGACCGGTTGGGGGGGGGAAATGACATATATATATGTACAGTAGAAACTCGATTATCCGGCCCTCAGTTATACAGATTTGCGATTATCCGGACTACAGGCCAATTGAATTAAATGTACCCTACATGTCGTATTTGTGCAAGCATGGTCCTACGTCAAATGACAATCACCAAATAATTTCAACCGAATTTCTAAAAAGCATTGATTTTTATTAATATATACTAGTTGTTTTTAATAAAGTATAACATTATGTGCTTACAAATGTTATTCATATGTATGTAGTTTTGATTATCCGGATTTTCGATTATCCGAATGCCTTACAACAACTATTAGTCCGGTTAATCGAGTTTCTACTGTATGTGTGTGTGTATGTAACGCTGTGGGTGAGAGGGCAGCGGGGGAGGGTGGGATGATATATGGGTGCATATATGTATGTGTGTGCGCGTTGTCACGACACAAGTTCGCGTTCAATCTATGACGTGATTGATCACTTTAAAAAAACTTAATATTAGAGAAAGTCGCGATAAAAAGCGATAAGCAATAGGTATATAGTCGGTGTATTCGCGACCTTAATTTAAAGCATAGTATTAGTCTTTACAAGCTTGGTAAAATTATAAAATCATTTTTTGTCATAAATATTTTTTTTAAACAAAATAATACGTTAAATTATTGTTCCAAAATAAAACAAAGTAAAGAGATATATTTCACAAAGACAAATATCTATTCTCTTTAGATAACTTAAAGACCTTTTCTAATGTATGGTGACAGATTGACACAAATAGTATTTTGTAGTTCGCAATTTTTACGCCATTTGTCTACTTCAAGCGACTACCTCATGACTACTTCACGAGTTACACAGCTCGTATGAATAACGTGAAATGGAAAAAAATGATCCTATGCTTAAAAAATATATATATATAATTCTGAATTGGTTTTTTTGTATAGCCTTGAAATATTTTACCCTATAGGTAGTTTTGACTGATACCGTGCCACTTTTATAATCATATATATAATTATTGCCACAGTGATATGCGAAGACGGCACTTTCCACAAGTTCACTTTCTCAACGGAAGGCAGTTGTCACCGCAGCGATTTTGAATATTACTTACAGGTGAGATTTATATTTAAATTATTATATATATTATTGTTGTTTACTTCTGAATCTTATCTAGACATAAACAGTTGTTCAGGGTTCAATTCTCTGTTGGGGAGAGTTTATTTTTTCTAGTTTAGGATAGTTAGAAAGCGGTGTTGAGTGACAACTATTTCATAAAGAATTTAAAACATTTTAATTATTTATCAATAATATGTAGACGGTAAAGGATGGTAAGATGGAAAATAAATGGTAAGACGATGCCAGATATTGAGTTCCGCCACTCAACACGAATTTTTAATTTTAACGGAAACCGGAGAATGGAGTGTCTTTACAATGGGTTCTTTCTGCATTTAAAATATGTTAAAATAAATATAGTAAAGAGATAGAAATAAAGTTGTGGTATTTTCATTTTGGCTCCGGTAACGAGAGAAATCGCGGAATTAAGTTTCGCCACTCAACATAATTAACTCACCGCTTTTCGAGAACTTAGAAAACGGGGAACTTCTTAGGCGAACTTCAGCTTCTTAAGCGGGGAGTATCGTAACACTACGTTTCCTTAGCCTACCCTGCTATTTGCAGCATAATGTGAGAGGCTTACAAATAATTTTTACCGTCGTAATTACCGTCGTGGCGCAGAGGCGCAACGTCTGCCTGTAACGCGACGGTTACTGGGTTCGATCCCCAGTCGGAGAAGATGGATTTTTCTATTTCTATTTTCTTCGCTCTGGCATCTAAGGCAAAGCGCGGCGTTGAGTTCCGCCACTCAACACGCAATGCCTCGAAAACGGCGGAAAGTGGGGACGGAGTAAGCAGGGACTAAATAACGGAGTGTCTTAACACTAGGTTCTTATGGTTCCTGCAGTTCCCTCTGCCTACCCTGCCATGTGCGAGATAAAGCGTGAAGCTACAAATAATAATATTATATACATATTTATATTCTATTTCACAGGTAGGCGACGATGACGAATTTTTGCATTGATTGTTATAAAATATCTAAACAAGGGACAAAATATATTGCAAAGTGAAAAGTGATAATACACGGTAGTTTAAATTTAAGTCGTCTGTACACGAAATAATGTATTTTTGCTACTCTACAATTGGTTAGACATTTTAAGGCTAATATAAGTATACCGCGCAAATGTGATATTGTTGATTTTGAAAATAGTTATGAGTGAATCAAAAAACAAATTATTATAATCATTATGAGAAGGCTATACATATTATAATAATACTTTTACTGAAAAATAAAGACTGCGCTTAAATTTAACGTTATCGAACATCTCTGTGTACAACATGCTAACGATATAACTTGAAATGTCAATGCACTTACACATACATATATGTATGTATAAAAATATAACAAAACTATATATACTTAAATAAGACAATATTAAAAAAATGTATAAAATTTTTAACATATCACACTCTAGCCTACCTTTCTTGGAAATCTAAGACTTAAATCTAGCATTGTTTACTTGTACACTCATAAATAGTAAAATATATTTTTTAATTGCTATTTTTTTTAATGTATAAACATTTTTAATTATATCTTATTTATATTACACCACTGTCGATTTCCTTAAAAAACATTAAATATATAGTAATTTGCATGTATTGTCATTTTTTTGCTTTATCATTCTAAGCCTTTAAATGTCATTAGCATGCTGTATACATACTTATATTACCCTTAAAACCTTGCTATGAAATTGAATTTGAATTTAGAATAGCCATTTTATACGAGCATAGACTAAAAATTACTAACACCAAATTTGTCTATGAGTAGAATTAAAATTAAACATTTAGCTTTATTATAGTTGATATTGTTTTTAAATAAATATAACATAAACACAGGGCAACGAAACCTTTGCATTAATATTTTTTATATGAAATCAAGGAATATTTAAGTGAATATGTTAAATGAAAAATAAGGTTTTATTTCTCATTTAAAAAAAAGACACGACTGGCACTAAACTGCATTTCTTATAATTATTAATAAATAAAGATTTATAAATAAATTAAAAATGTCGTTTTTCTGTAAATTGAATAAAAAAATGACTGAACGAATGCTTTGAATGTACGGAAGATGATATGCAATAATTATTATATTTTCTAAAACAGTAATTTAAATATGTAGGATAATTTAGTATCACTCACCTTATTAGTTCTCGTTTTTTAAGTACAAGTTTATGAAAAATATGTGTTATTTAATTAAAAATTTAAGTGTGTAATTAAAATAACAATATATTGACAGTTATTGGCATTTGCTTATAAAATATTAAAAAAAAATAAATAAAAATCATCCAAGGGTAGAAAATATAAGATTTTATTTTTTAAGCAAATGTTAACAATATATATATATATATATAGATTTCTTTATTGATATAATTATTTCTTTTTGTATTATCTATGTATCACTGAGCGATTTTAAAAATTGAATCTATGAAAGTATATTTTGTAGTGGTAGTCCATTATTTTGTAACCAAATTAAGTAATTTTTTCAAATTATTTTCATTTTAATCATTTATAATTGCTCATTAATTATTAAAATATGTATATATACATTAAAAATTATAGTTGTGTAAGTAAGTTATGACAATTAAGTCCTACGCGCAATATTTATATAAAAAATAATGTTTGTGATGTCCTGTACTCTTTATAAATATAAAAATAAATGATTTTTGTAAGGCCGACAGCTTTTGCATTTCACTGACTCATTATTATTAAAAATAAAAATTTAAGTCATGCAAAACATTACTTGATAACAATTTTATATTTTAATAATTATAATTGTCACATAAAATCCATATTTACGATGTGTTTTTTGACGCTCAAGATAATAGTTTCACTACAACTCAAAATGCAAGTGTTTCGACGCTTGTGTTCTCTAAATACACTGCTATAATAGGTTTGCAGTCTGAAACCGGAAAACTTAAAATATACTAAATAACAATAAAAGAAAAACTGATTGAATAAAAATAATGATGTAAATTAAAGTTGTAATTGTTTTCATTAATTTTAATTCAAATTATTCATAAATAGTTATAACAATTCCAAGTTATTAAGTCATTAAAATTATAAATCTATTGGTGCATGCATATTTTAGTTACATATATTAATATATTATTTAGCATACTATTTTATTTTTAGTTATTTTTAGCTGAATTTGCACTGAGAGAAATAAGAAAAATTTCTCGCTATAAATGTGAATGAGTTGATAAATTGTAATGTTTTATATGCTTCTTCCATAATTGATAATTATTATGACTTAGAATTAGAAATTTAAAAATAAAAGTAATATAAATATAAGTTTATGCAGTTTTTAAAGGTCTGGGAGTCTCATAATATGTTCAATATATATATGTTAAATGACTAGAATAGTTATGATGTTGGTATGTCAACTTATTGACAATGTACTCTATGATTTTTCATGTGTATAACCATGTACATAAGTAGCGGGTTAGCTTTTATATATCAGTACTAGGTCTAGTAAATCAATATGTCAGCTTTTTCTACTTTTAAGGAAATGATGACAAACACTTTTTTGCAAAGATAATGAATAAAGATTTTAAATATTGTTGCTTGTTTTAATTATTTAAAAAGTAACACATTTTTTTAGCTTCATGCTTTATTCCACATATGGTAGGGTAGGCAGAGGGTACTGCAAGAACTGTAGGAACCTAGTGTTAAGACACTTTGTCACTTAGTTCCTGCCTTCTCCATCCCAGCTTTCTGCCTTTTTCGAGGCATTGCGTGTTTAGTGGCGGAACTCAACGCCACGCTTTGCCTAGTTTCCAGAGCAAAGAAAATGGAAATAGAAAAATCCATCTTCCCCTAGTGGGAATCGAACTGTGGGTTCCGATCATCGCATTTACAGGTAGACACTACGCTTCTGCACCACGACTGGTGCTCTGACAAATTAATTATTAATAAATAATATCAAATTCTAATTAGTTAATATTTCTCATTCAAGTCAGCTCAGGTAAGAAGTGTTAGTCACTCATTGTAATAATTGGTCACTCATTGTCTCATAATGGATCATTATGATCCTATGTATAGCCTATTTATGCAGAAACTATGTCTTAATTTTTTTGATACAACTGTGGAGCAGTAATTAATTGCACTAACTATGTGCAATTATATTCTGAAGAATATTTTTCTTAAATTATATATTAGTATTTAAGCTATATCACTTATAAACATGATTCAATATAGTGTAGCATAAGGATCTACTGAACATACTTAGTTTTAATATCATCACTTCAAAATAGAGATAACCAAAACATAAGTAATAATAAATAATCATATAACTCTAATGAAAAAATTGTAACAATTTTTCATTCATTTTAACAATATTTAACATCCTGGAAGAACTATCAGTATACAGTGTACTACTATATGTAAACAGAAGCAACCTAATAATTATGAGCCATTACATTACATAAATTGGCTATACTACAAGCATATTATTTTAAAATATAAGTATTTCTTACCATTTTCAATTTGCTAATGCTGCAAAAATTTATGAAGAAAATGTAAACTTTTTTTGTTTTTATATAAATAATTTATTCACTAATTAACAAAAACTATTTCAATTTTTATACACATTTTATTCACTCTCCTTCTTACGTCCAAATGGGTCTGACCAAACTTTCATATCTAAAACAATTAATATAATTTTAAAATAATAAATATGGACATATTAGTAACAATTCATAATAGACGTATTTCACTAGTAAACTTACTTCCAGGTTGTATGTCTTCTTGATTTATATTTTTCCTTGTCACCTTCTGGATTTTTTCTGCAAGTGATTTTTATTATTTTGTATTTCAGAAATATTATTATGCAATGCTTCACTTTATGACTCTGAACTTACTATATTCGCTAACATCAATCATTGGGCTTATAACAATAGGGTATAATGTAAGTCCAAGTAAACCAACGAAACCGCTTATAAATGCGAAATATCGTACATTTTTAGAAAGCACCATTGTTAATCTTTTAAGTGTATCTGCTGATGATATAATAAACAATATTAATTAATGTGTCTTAAAGGTTTTGTTGACAAATCTCATGTGTTTTCAATATCTACTTATGACAAGATCTGTCATTTTGACAGTGTCGGAGACGATTGAAGTTTTTGAACAGGAGATATTGTGCTCAACCGGCACGTTCGTAACGCCATAATTAAAGATAAGAAGAAGAGTAGAAGATCTTTTGGTAATTTTTTTTACAATAGATACCTATTTAGTATTTGCCTATAGTAAAAACTTGTAAATTTTAAACAATAAAATTTAATAATATTTTGACATGTATTTTAACCTACTGTTAATATAAGATTTAATCCACTTGTTTGAGTTTGAACTAGCTATGAAAATATAATAAAAAATCAGGAGGAAAGGAGAGAGAGAAGAGAACACATAACAATTTTTTGACAATAAGTTTTCTCTGTATACGCTGCCACAGTTGGTCCTTAGTATTTTAATATGATACACTAACAGTGAATAACCTTTATTGTAACATTAGATTTGGATAAAAAAATAAACAATTTTTCTGAAAATTAGCTATACTATAAAAGAAATTTTATTATTTATGATCTGTTTATGCCTAGAATACGTCCCTTATGTATGTTTACTTTAAATTTAATAAGATATAAAAGTGAGCCAGATGATTAGGCACATATAATAATATTCGTATTTCTTTATAACTTGTTCCAAAGTTACCTCATTATCTACGTAGAAACTACAAACGTACAAGCACAATGATATCATGTCGTCTAAATAAATCAGAGTGAAACAGCAACTATTATTATGTTTTATAAAATATGAAAAACTTAACTAAACTTATATAAATTATCATCATCATATCAGCCGAAGGACGTTCACTGCTGAACATAGGAGTCTCCCAAGGACCTCCAGTGCGCCCTGTCTAGATGTCATTCGCATCCAGTGGCTGCATGCAACCCGGACCAAGTCGTCCGTCGACCTGGTAAGAAGCCGTCCTATGCTGCGCTTACCGGTACGTGGTCTCCATTCGAGAACATTTCTGCCCCAGTGGCCGTCAGTTCTCCGTACTATGTGCCCTGTCCATTGCCACTTCAATTTACTAATTCGTTGGGCTATGTATGCTACTTTCTATCGTATCAATCGTATCGATCAATCGTCGAATCACACTCGGCTGGGCAGCAGTCGGGAAACTACGGAATATCTTGTCGTCCAAAATAACTTAGTGCCTTTAGTCTCAGTGCTCTTACTATGGGCCTCCTAAAGAAGCTCTAGGTCACTCAACGAGCTATGGAAAGGGCTATGCTCGGCATTTCTTTGCGAGTGTGTACGCAACGAGGACATCCGCAAACGAACGAAAGTTATAAATTATATTTCAATACAATAAGAATAAAAGTATGATGTCCATAATTATTATATAAGGGAAAAACATTAACATATTTAAACGTACTTACAAAAGAAAGAACCAAATAAAATGTTCTAAATTTTGATATAACACCTTATTTATTTATTATTATTTTAAGTATTACGAGCACTAACGATGTTTTGGCTTGCTTACTTAAAAACAATGTAAATAGATTTTAAACATATTATATAATAGTATTGTATTAATATACATTACATGTATTATTATAGATTAAATAATTTATTAATTTGTGCTGTTTAGTCATTTAAATCGATGTTTTAACGAATATTTTTAAGTTAAAAAATAAATAGCTAGATATTTGTGACAATACGTCGTTCTTCTGTATACAGTTGAATTGTCACTAATATAAGTTAGTGTACTGTAAATCATGTTTACGTAATATTCTTATATAACACATTTATTATTTTTTAAAAAATACCTATATTTTTATTTTATTATATTTAAATTGTTAATCTACACTAGCTATAAAACGACACATAAGGAAAACATAAAAATGTAAACGCAGCAAGATTTGAACCTGTGTCTCTTGGAAACCGTCCAAGCACCCTGATCACTAACCCATGCGTTCTTATCAAACTGCATGCAAACTTTTCAAGTTTTGTTTAAGTATCTTAACTTATGTTTTTTTTCTATCTGGACCATATTTCGAAATACCTTGCTTTAGTACGTCGATGTTAAAATAAAAATACAAATAAATAATTATTTGTCATGCAAAAAGGTCAAAAGTGCAACACGTTGTCTCCATTTCCCTTGTCATACAAACGAAATAACTAAGTAAATAAATGAGTCACAGTGCTACGAGTTAATAATATCTAATTAAATAAAGATGTAGAATTTATAATAATATAATAGATAAACAAACTGTCAGATAGACGGATGACAAATTTGTCCTGCAGTTTCTTTCTTTATTGTTATATCTTAAATCATTATTGTTGATTATAAAATGAATTTTAATAGAAAATAAATACAGTATATATTTTCATTACTCACAATTTTGTACTTAGGTACTAAGAGATTTTCTATTTTTAGTTATACTACACGATTTCCTAAATATATCACATATGAAAAAATTATACTTAAGGAATTAAATTATAGAAATATAGCATTTCATCAACGCATGATTATCTACAGAAGTCTAGATACATGATTATGACGAGCACATGTTATAATTAATATGAATTCAATTGTGTCTTTACCTTATATTTAAAATCGCCGAACTTTGCATAAGTTATTAATATTATATACTAAGTACATTGAAATGTAACTACATATTGAATATTTTGAATTTAAACAGAAAAATTATATGGAAGAATAAACGAAAAACAATATTAAATATTACCGATATCAATGAAAATATGGGATAACGAACCAAAAGATAAGAAATATTTTATACAGAATTTTATTTACACTTAATTATTAAACAAGTTATTAAAAGATGACATTCGTCCTTCTACGTCCCCGAGTAATTGCAATAACTTCCCGTAAAGTAAAGTCGGTGCATCATTTGCCCATATGAAATCAAGATGATTAAACTCATGCATTGGAACAATATAATGTTCTATCAAATTAGAAATTTTAACCGCCAAGTTCGTAACATCTACGTCGCCTGCTAACCAGTCATTGTCAGAGCTGAAAAGAGCAATTGGCAGAGTTATTTTAGTTAGATTATATTCAGGAGGTGTTAGTGTCCCATATGCTTTCAGATTCTGTTGAAAGCCGTAGTCAAATTGCTGAAACTTTCCACCTTGGTGTATTTCCTGAGCATAGTGGACTATGGTCTTAGCTGACGCTCCAGCAGGTGAATGTCCTAAAATAACAGGTAGCAGGGTTTGGTTAAACTCTTTCTTATCCGGCCCACACAACATGAACATGGTATTCTCACAAATATTTTTTTCGTAATTATTTTCATCACACGCGTACTCAGACAGCCACTTTAGAACGAAATTTTGTGGTAAAAAAGCATTGATCCCAATAAGTCTCAACAGAAATTCGATTTTATCACTATATTTCGCAAGAAGACGTATGGGGCTTCTAATATCGGTCATAAAAGCGACTGGAGCTAAAGCGAATCCGGCTCTCAATACTTTGTTATAATGAGTTTTCGTAGACAACAAAGAAAACAGAATAGTCGTACCCATCGAATGTCCGATGTAGTTCAATCTTACGTCAGAGCCTTTTTTATGAACGATATAATCAATAACAGCAGGCAGGTCATACTGACTTATTTCGTGAAAAGTAAAATTCCAAAACGCAAAGTCATCCGTATTTAAAGTAACATGTGACCTAGAGTAGGTGTTTCCACGTGCATTTGCTAACCAGACATCATACCCGGCATCAGACAGTATGTAAGCCAGGCTTTTCCCGGGACCTAGGATCGACCCAATCCGCTGAGCTGCTCAGAAGACCGTGGTGTAATAAAACCGTGTCCCGAGGACTATAAGTGTAACTGTAAGATTTTATTGAGACCGGTATTCGATGAATCGTCAGTATATATCCATCTTCAGTCACGATAGTGTGCGATTCGGACGGGTATCCATGGGATGCAATCAATTGTGGTGTAGTCATGTCAATGCTGGGGTCTTTATCGATGCTTTCATTTATTCCTTCAGAGTTTATGTAGCTTAAAACATTTTCACATACAATATCTTCTGATCGTCGTTTTGTTTCAATTGAATTATGATGTTCAACTAAATTTCTTCTTTTGCATTTTGGCAACAACTTTTTCAAATCACAATCTATATATTGAACAAGTATACACAAAGTAAATATAAAGTATAACAACTTCATGATACATTCGACACGTGAATCATGTACGCGCAACTCGTGTGAACTGAGATAGAGAGATAATTTAAAATTGTTATTATTGCGACTGGTCCTGTAGCCACTAGTCTGTATCGAGGGGAAATAAATGCTTATTACTTGTAACTTATAAAATTGTATTTATAACTTACAAAAATATTTTTCTAATCCTAATTAAAAGCTATTAGCGTTAAGTTTTTTAAATATCATATATAGTGGATATTACTATTTTATGCATAATTTATTTATGGGCGTAGCAAGTAGGAGCGAGAGGTCTAACGACACAACAATTGCCTATAAGCTTGGTCTTCCTTATCATTTCATTTCGTTATCATTTACGTATTCGTATTTTATAGTAATAACAAATTTGGTTGAATAACAGAAAAGAGCTGGGATCCTTTCACCGATAACTAAGAAGTTTTTTTCTCTTAGAATACAAGTAATTGCTAATTATAAGGTTAGGCTGTAAAAATTATTTATATCTGTATGCTTAATTTACTTAATAGTAAAAACTATAACAAGGACGAACTTAGTAAGCGTATCAATTTATATAAGTAAATTATACATCTATATACAAGCATACAATTTTTTTTTTATTTATTTAATTTTGTAACCTAACACGATAAGTCTACAAAAGACGAACATGTTTTGCTTTTGTTTGTGACTCATTAATGAGTAAAAAGCTAATATTAATAGATTTAAATAAATATAAATAGCATTCATTCATATATAAAAAAATGAAATAAATAAATCTATAGCTTTACTTTATCTCTGCCATTTGCTGACTTGACAGAAGAAACTTGAAACCTATACTCTGTGTCAATACTCTCCTTTCTCCATTTTTGGTTCAATTTTCGAGACGTTGCCTGTTAGGTGGTGAAACTGAAAATAGCGTGGTTACACTTGATTTAGTATAGCCTCATAGTATTGTTACATAGTTTTATCATAATTATATTTTACAATAATTTAATTATTTTAGACATCTTCTACATACATAATGCATAGTACATATATTACATAGTCACCATAATTTTTATTCGACAATCCATTCATAACACTTAAAAAAAACAGACGACAATATTGAGTATTTCGAACTTAAATTACAATAAAAATTAAAAAAAGAAAATTTATTTTTGGGTTTTGTATAAATAAAATAATAATTTAGCTACTCAAGGAAGTTCACATATGATTCCACACTATTGGAAGAGTCTTTTTCAAGCTTAGTACTATAGGTGTCTAAATTAGAATGACCTTCTTCTAACAATTGTAACAATTTCGCGTATACTAGTCTTGGTGCATCTACTGCATACAAGAAATCGATGTGGTTAAATTGTTTTAATGGCACTATATAATGTTCTATAGGGTTCGGAAGTTGCACAAACAAATTTGTAACATCTATATCACTTGCTAACCAATCGTTTTCTGCACCAAATAAAGCTATAGGTAGAGTTATTTCGTGAACAGGATATTCAGGTGGCATAAGACTTCCATATATTTTCACATTATCTTTAAGTCCATAATCGAATTGTTGGAAACGTCCCCCATTTTTGATTTCTTGAGCGTAATGCACTAAGGTTTTTGTAGATGCACCAGCAGGTAGGTGACCAAGTATTATGGGCAGCAAGCTACGATTAAACTGTTGAAAGTCAAACCCACAGAAAATAAACATAGTATTTTCACATATGGCTTCCTCATAGTGGCTTATTTCACAAGCGTGTTTCGATAACCATCTCAAGACAGCATTGTGGGGTAAGAATTCGTTAGCGCCTAGAAGTTTCAGCAAATATTCTAAGTCGTTACTATATTTGGCTAGCATTTTAATTGGACTCTTGATGTCAGTCATGAAAGCTACAGGCGCAAGAGCAAAGCCCGCCCTTAATACCTTATTATATTGAGTTTTCGTTGAGAGTAAAGCGAATAAAATAGTTGTTCCCATTGAATGTCCAATATAGTTTATCTTCACATCCCATCCCTTTTTGTCCATGATGTAATCAATAACAGCTGGCAGATCGTATTGGCTTACTTCGTGGAATGTAAAATTCCAAAATGCGAAAGCATCAGAGTTGAGTGAGACGTGGGCCCTCGAGTACGTGTTTCCTCGAACATTCGCCATCCAGACATCGTATCCAGCGTTCGATAGTATATAGGCGAGACCTTTCTCTGGCCCAGATATAACCCAATCCGCAGAACTGCCAAGAAGACCGTGATGTAAAAGAACAGTTTTTCGAGAAACTTCACGATTTTTGCTGTAATGTGAGTATGGAATTCTATGTATAGTAAGAATGTAACCGTCTTCAGTTACGATAGTATGTGATTCGGATAAGTATCCATGCAAAGCTAACAACTGCGGCGTAGTCATTAGCACGCTGGGATCATTGTCGTTGCACGAGTACTCCAACTTCTCGGGTGCGATAGAATCAAATATCTTACGACCATTTTCCTCAGCACTATCGACATAGCCTTGAAACTTGTCTTTCATCTTCTTGTGAATGTCTTCATTAGCAATCTCTGTATCAGTTTCATTTTTCATACCAAGATAAGAAGTTATTTTATTATGCACATTTTCAACATAAAACTGTTTAATGCTCCGTCCTTTTGATCGAACGTAGTCAGTTATACGAAATGTCTTGTCAGTTAACGTGCCTACAATATTTTGCGGCAGCCAATCATGTGTATCTACACTCACTACATTGTATTAAAACAATTATTGTAAACAAAATTACGAATAGTTTCATGTTTAAACTTGAACTGTATACGACGTTCGCGCGACCATTCGTTAATGGAGCACTCGGCTAAATTATCTTTGATGCGATAGATGTGTCATCACCATAATATGTAAACAATATTGTACTGGAGATTACCATAACTTTTAACTGATATGTTTTTTTATAAATAAAAAATATCTTCTTAAAAATGATACATACAAATTTATTTAATACTTTTTAACATCTACCCAACGTTATCTCAGGTTACAATGCTTAAAATGTATTCATAAATTAAGTCTTGATAATACGCACTTGTTTTATATTTTTACTATATTTTCAAGGTACCTTAATGGAATCTCTTTATTATTAGACTACATATCTTTCACCAACTCAAACCTACTCGCAGACATTTCTCATCTCTTATACAGATATGTTTTTAGTACAGCAAAGAATATTACATATTTTTATTATTTTTTCAACATATACATACTATATTTAAAATATGAATTAAAACAAAATAAAAATGCGTTGACATACCAATAATTCTATATAGATATATAGAATTGTTTATATTTTTATCGTGGTCTCATATTCCGTATTTATAGCTTATTCTGATATAACATTTAATGAGTCACATGTGAACGTTGAACTATGTGGTAAGCCGCAAGCGTAATTAGTATTACTAATATTAACCTATAAAGGAAGTAAATATATTTTAGGGTTCCGTACCTCAAAAAAAACAATACCCTTATATTACTTTCATGATGCTTCGTTTTTGCCGCATATTATATAAAATTAGCCGCATAATAAAGACCTAAATATTAGATATTTTCCGTTTTCTAGGTTAACAAATGTAATTTTAAATAAAACAATTTAACCGAATTTATCGCGTATATTAACATTATTTGGGAAACCCGACGTTTCAAACACTTTGCAGTAGTCCGTGGTCACGGGTAGAAATACAAAATCTACCCGTGACCACGAACTACTGCAAAGTGTTTGAAACGTCGGGTTTCCCAAATAATGTTAATATACGCGATAAATCCGGTTAAATTGTTTTATTTAAAATGTATAAAAATCGCGAAAATCAAAGAACTTATTAACAAATGTAATTTAGCATAAAGTTAACTATAATACAAATAAAGGGAAAAATGTAAAAGTTTAAAATTTTATATGTATGCATGTGTATCACATAAAACAACTATTACAAGTTTTTATTTGTACTTCATTTCATACAAAATGAGTGCAAACATGTTTTTTTTAGCTTCACGCTGCATCCCGCACATGGGCAGGGTAGGCAGAGGGAACTGCAGGAACCATACGAACCTAGTGTTAAGACACTCCGTTGCTTTAGTCCCTGCTTTTATCCGTCCCCGCTTTCCGCCGTTTTCGAGGCATTGCGTGTTGTGTGGCGGAACTCAACGCCGCGCTTTGCCTAGTTACCAGAGCGAAGAAAATGGAAATAGAAATATCCATCTTCTACGACTGGGGGACGAAATCAGAAACCGTTGCGATACATGCAGCCGTTGCGCCTCTGCGCCACGACGGTCCTTTGTTTCGGTCGACAACATGTTTGTTGTTCTTTTTTATTTTTATAAATTCCGTTTATGACATTGACCTCTGTAATCATAAAATTAGTACGTTAATTTTGCCCGATATTTCTTTTGTAAAATACCTAAATATGTTGATAATAGATATTTAATTCACATATTTATTAAAAAACTCACCTTTTTTTAGAATATCTTAAGGCGTAAAGGGCGTATATGCATTAGAACAGCGTGTTTTAAGCATTTAGAGGATCAATATATACTGTGAATTAAAAAAAATCAGTAATAATGCACAATATTTAATAAGCTATTAACACTAGTGCATTTAAATACAAAGTTCTCAAGAACATAACTATAAGTTCACACCAGGGATGTAGCGAGAGTAGAATTTGAAGTAGGGCAGCATTGGTTACAAGTAGGGCGGAAGTAAAAAAATATTATAATTGATCTGCCTTCGAAGCACGGGCTCCTAAATCAATCACTTAAAGTGATATACGTACATTCAATAGCTTTGCGTAGACAAATAATGTATTTTTATCTTAGTTTTAGTATTTTTAAGGTAGGGCATTGCCCCACAATGCCCCCTCTTAGCTACGGCCCTGCTTGCGAGAGTAATTTTAGATGACAATGACTAAAAATAGCAATGAAAAAATATTTATTTCGCAACAAGCTGACATTTTACATAACTTGTATCCACTTCATAATGGCATACAAATTTCCAAAAAAAACCTCTCATAATGTGGACCTAAAAATAAAAATTACGAATTGGAATCGCTCAAAGAATTTTAGGATTCTAATAAACATAGGTACATTGAAACAAGTTTTCGTGTTTTTTTTTATATATTGTATAAATAAGTTAATACAAATACACTATAATTGTTATAGTGTAAACTCTATTATCCGGCCCTCAGTTATACGGATTCGCGATTATCCGGACTACAGGCCAATTGAATTAAATGTACAAGTCGTATCTTTGCAAGCATGGACGTGTCGGAACTTGTGTGTTATCGCCATTTTCAACCAAATTTCTAAATAAACAATGATTTTCGTTAATATGTACTACTTGTTTTTAATAAACATAATATTATGTTACGATTTTATTCATATTTATGTAGTTTCAATTATTCGGATTTTCAATTATCCGAATGCCTTACAACAACCATTAGTTCGGTTAATCGAGTTTCTACTGTACATTAATTATAATACTGATTAAGTTCACAGCAAAATATTGCAGGAATATATTTTGTATAATATTATGAACATCAATATAAATAAAGTAAAATTGAACCAAAAATGCTTTAAGCCTACCTACTAATAATTATATTTGTTACAAATAAATAATAAATTATAAGCTTAGTCTACTAAAGTTTAACAAAGTTTTGATTTGGACTTGTATCAGTCATTAATTAAGTAACACTTAAAAAAATTGCCGACATTTTATGTCTACTTGACTTGACATACATTATATTTTAATTTATATATAAATTACCTACCTAAGCGGACACCGAAGTACATTAGGTATTGTCTGCCTACCCCACTTTAGTAAAGTAGCAATACCTACCGAATACCTCCAAGTTGTTTCAAGATTATTTCAACATGCATATTGCAATAAGAACCTGGATGGTTTGCAATTACAATTCAATCGCAAGTCGCTGCAGTCTTTATACAATTATAATGGATCGATAAATTTATATTAAAATTAATATTTTTTATAGAATGTTTCTAAAGCAGAACCACATTTATTCCGAACAAAACCCCTCCCTCCCCCTTTAACCACTTCTTTCGTAAATCCCAGGCACTTCCCTAAGCTCCTCTCCCTACAACAATATGGCCATTTAAGCCATGGAATGTTAAGAAATTTTTACTTATATGTTACATATTTATTTAATTACAACTAA
The DNA here is from genome assembly GCA_037178615.1 of Dione vanillae. Classification (NCBI taxonomy): domain Eukaryota; kingdom Metazoa; phylum Arthropoda; class Insecta; order Lepidoptera; family Nymphalidae; genus Dione; species Dione vanillae. The sequence goes on along the minus strand of JAZFAU010000283.1, from coordinate 731,115 downwards.
AAATCTAATAAATAGTACAGTAAGTATTTGGTAACTTTTAAAGTAAATGCCATTTTGTGCTTATTCTATTGTGGCATTATACACAGAATGCATAATGGTTGGAGCTAATTTTTTTAATTAGGAATCTGGATGTAGATGGCATTACAACCATAGTGGAGGATGTTTCCTTATTACAGTACATTGTATGGTTGCTCTCATTGATTTATACTAGGAGCACTTTGATTGCATCATACTTACCACTGAAATAATAGCGGCATCTGTAGTCAATTAGATAAAGTATATTCATAAGTAAACATAGTAGTTTTAATCATTCAGGAAAATGATTTAAAGGCGTTAAGTTTCGCCATTCTACCCACAAACTAGCTTACCTTCCTATGTAAAACATACAAACAGATAGTTTTAATTTATAAGCTATGCTCCATACCGCAAAAATTAATTAAACTGTACAATAACTTAACTTCTTCACATAATTCATCAAAGTCATCGAGTTTCCAATTACTCAATTCATCTTCAAGATGATTTGGCTGTAGACCTTCATATTCTTCTGTATCTAAAATAATAATATTCTTAACAAATGAAACGTTTATAGAAAAATAGTAAATAAACTTATTGGAGAATTTAATATTAATTTATTTAAATTTTAAAAAAATATATTTTAAACAATACTTTCATTTAATTAATATATCAAAATAATTAATTAATTAAATTTTAAATAAATGATTGCAATTGACTATATGTACAACCAATTACTAATATAAATAGACATTACGCAGAGAACAAGTGTTTGAACACTAAGCTTTATATCTAATCAATATTTTTTATATTAATTATATATCAATCATATAATAAACAAAAAGTTAACTAATAAGGTTATAAATACACACCATCTACTATAAACCATCCACTTAATTCACAAGCTGCTACATTAAAACTACTCAAAACATCTCCCAAACTACTTTTTCTTGGATAAATTATAAGTCTTAATCCTTCTTTATTATCCATAGACAATCCTCTCGTAATAAAAATATTATGTGGTATCACTTTCTTATAAGATGCTCCAATAATTTGAATATTTCATCAATTTCATACTCTGGTGTTATGAAAAAGCAAAATGCTGACGCTGGGTAGGTCTCGTCAAATGTGTATACAGGACCAGCAATGTGATTACATTTCTGAAAGAGAAAATGATATTTTATCTTTGGATATAAGATGGTAAAGATTATTTTTAATTGTTTTTTTTTTTTTTTTTTTTTTAGCTTCACGCTTTATCCCGCACATGGCAGGGTAGGCAGAGGGAACTGCAGGAACCATACGAACCTAGTGTTAAGACACTCCGTTACTTCGTCCCTGCTTTCTCCGTCCCCGCTTTCCGCCGTTTTCGAGGCATTGCGTGTTGAGTGGCGGAACTCAACGCCGCGCTTTGCCTAGTTTACCAGAGCGAAGAAAATGGAAATAGAAAAATCCATCTTCTCCGACTGGGGATCGAACCCAGTAACCGTCGCGTTACAGGCAGACGTTGCGCCCCTGCGCCACGACGGTCCTTTTTAATTGTTAAATATGTAAATATATTTTGCCAAATAATATTAAGTTAAATGTATGTATGTGTTGTATAGCGGATGAGTTGAAAATGTGTCTACCTATAAAATTATATTAATATAGCAGTTTACAATAGAGAGGAGTAATAACAATATGTATTGTGAAAAAATACTTAAAGAAAACATATAAAAATTTGAACGCAGCGGGACTCGAACCCGCGCCCTCCTGCGAACCGGTGCGGGCTCGAATCCCGCTGCGTTCAAATTTTTATTATCTTTAAGTATTTTTTCTATCCTCAGTGTGGATTAACATTTTAAAAATCATAAAATTATGTATTGTGAAGTCAATGTTTTATTCTTGTATTTTTTTCTTGTTACATATCTAATACTTATCTTGCTAAATGTAGATGTTGAGTAAATTAATGGAAAAAATATAGTTTGTACTGCAATTTGAGACCTAATACAATAAATATTAGGTGGAAATTCAATGAGATTCACTAAATAAAATATATTTATTGTTTTTTTTTTTTAAAAGAAAATTTTAAAATTATTTGTATAATCATATCCTTATAGTAATAGAAAAAAAAGGAACAAAAGCAAGAAAGAACAATAAGACAGAAAAAAAAGTTGTTGTTATGTGTTATTAGTAATTAACTTAAACAAACAACAAAATAAGAAAATTTAACATTTACCACATTTTCCACAGGGAGATCATTTTTCTCCAGAAAGAGATGGAAGTGGAGATGGTTGACTGATGCTAAAGCACATAAGCTGTTGAATGCAATTCTTAGTTCTCTGTAAGGTATAGATATAAAATAATATTTTTAATTCATATGGAATATAAGATAGAGTATATGTATATATTTAAAAGTATACTTATTTTAATTTTGTATTAGCTTCTTTAAAAAATTATCTATGTTTATGCAAAGATCATATTTTAATATATAGAAAATTAGATTTTATCGACTTTCACAAAAAGCTTGGAATGATTACTTTGATAAGTCACCCAATAAATTAAGAAATTAAGTTAGTAATATTCTTAATACAAACATAGCAAATAATAACACAATATGATTAAAATTACCTTAATAGTAAATTAAAAAGAAGCCAATATTAAAACAATATTCTAATATTGGACACTTTTTAAGTCTGACCAGACACCAGACATCATTTTGTTATGATATGCACTAATATATTGTTACTGTAGTCATTAAAATATTAAAATTTAATGAATTTAACACTGACATTACATTTTGTAAACTTACCGATCTTGAGCCTCTAACATCAAATCTATAGCCAACTTTAAGCTGTCTTTAGTAATAATTTGGGGCAGGTACTTGTCTATTGAAGGACAAAGAAGTGAATGATATCTTGATATAGGACTCACATTCACTAGTGCTGTATGAGTATCTGGAATGCAAGTAATTTTAATTATATATATTACTGTTTTACAAACTGTTATTGACTTGCTTAAGATTAAAAGTAACAAAATTATAAATAAAAGTTAAAGATAAATACTTTTTAGCTATAAATAGATACTTACCACTAGGTTTTTCCTTAATTATAAATAAGAGTTCTTGCTTGTTTACTTTGTTAAAGTTAAACTCTTCATGATTGAATGGCTGAAGCAATTCCAAAATATCTTGAGGTAATCTTCGCTTTCTGTATCTATTTAAATTTAACTGAAAAATACAATGACTATTGTAATTTATTACTATGGTAGAGCATATTAGGTGATGGCACGTTTGATATATATTTTCTATCATAAATATAGTAAATAAAAGTTGTATACATACCTGTAAAAAATACTTGCCTACAAATTTCTCCTGTACACATTCAATGTCGTAACGAAAAACATTTGCAGACGTATAAATATCTTGCCATTTTAGCCTTATAAGTTCTCCAATTTTTGTGGTTGTATAGTCAATTTTCATATCACAATACGATATAGGTTGGTAAAAAGTAAACACCATTTTCACTTATTAAATTATTATAAAAAAATCAATAGACACTTATTTACTATGATTTGTCAAAAATATGTCTCTTTATAAATCGTGTGAAAACTTTTCTATTTATTGAGAATTAATTAATTAAATGCATATTGCATCTAAATATTGATTGCAATTTTCAACGCAATGTTGCCAGTAGAATTTAAATAAGTTGCAACTTTGTGAACGTGAAATAATTTTAAAATTTCGCGCCTACTAAAAACATTTTAAAGAAGATATTTATTTATTTTAGGTATAAGTATTAAATTTTCAAGAGTCTTAAAATGCCAGTGTAATACGATCATTATATGCTAAAATTCAAACCTGCCTTTCATTATCTAAAGAATATTTTTATGAATGATCATTTGAAAAAAAGGAAGGCTATTATATTATTATTTTACCATTCCAGTGTGATTTATGATCACTTAAGAGTTAAGTTACTATATATATTTTATATTCAATTATAAACTAAATGCTGTTGTTAGACTTCTTTTATTTTGCATATAGTGGATTAGAATAATGATTTAGTACTGAATTACATTAAAGAAATTAATTTATGACAGTATCTTAATGGTACCTATTTAAAAATATAATAAAATACAGAAGTTCAAAAAGTATAATATTTATTTTCCAATATGTTTCACTTTAACTCTATTGGGGTTTGAAGGATTATTCTTATCATAAAGGCACAGTATATCAATAATTTTTTGTGATATTTTTGCTGCTTCAAATGAGTTCATTTTGCTTAATTTTTTTGTAACAGCTTTGCCAACTTTAGAATATTTTGTACTACCTAAGCCAAACACATCATTTTGGACACCTTTAAATACAGTTACTAAATTTTCTGCTATATTTCTACATGTTACAGAACTTGATAAATATTCATCTGGTTCAGTATAAAATTCTTTATCAGGTATATTTATTTCATCTTGAAAATCATTCTGAAATAAAATAAACAGATCTTATTTAAGTCATCATGAGGTAAAGAATTTTACAATTTTTACTCTTTGTAACAAATATATATATAAAATAATTATAAGCCATAACTAGTAACATTGACAATTTTGACTACAATTTTTCTATGTACCAGTGCATACATAGCTATGCAAGAGGCTAATGGATGATTAAAAAATAATATATACCTCTCCTTCTGCTATATCCATGGTCTCTGGTTGGTCATCTGTTGGAGATTTTTCTGTTCTATTGACTTTTCTTAAAAACTGACATGCATCCCACAAATGCCAATTGACCTGATATTCCTAAAAATGTTATTGAAAATTAGATTAAACAATATATTATATTATTCTTAAACACTTAAAAATTTTATATAATATTATTTTACTAAATACAGTGTAAAGCAAGTATTTTTAAATATAATCACTATAGACATTTATGTAAAACTGAGATATGATATAGATTTTAAAATCACCCGCAGTTGCAAATTTGCCTACCAGAGATTTTTATACAAAAATGAAGGAGTTGAGGTTGAGTTGTTGGAGGGTTGGTTGAATGGTAAAAGCTCTTTTAATTAAGAGTTATATATATTTTTGAACACATGTCCTTTAGATTTTGTTTTATTTTAGGTAGGTTGAAATTATTGAGAGTACCTCTCCATCATTTTTTGCCTTACTAGCTTTAATTTTTCTCAAATAATTAGAATATGTAGATCGTATGTTTGTCCATCTATCTTTCACCGCTTGACCTGTAAATTCATTGCCATATTTAGCTGCAAATTCCGCGTAAGTTCTATCTCGATGTTCTACTGATGTATATTTTGGATGTTTTGGATTCCAAATGTTTGGTTTGCTATGTATATAATTTACCAATCTTAAATTCATTTTTCTTGTCCAAAACACTTTTTCTTTGGCAAATTCAGATATCATCTTTTTATTAATTAATGGGTTAAGGTATTTCGTAAATTAATATCTGTTTATGTCGCTTACTGAAGCTGTTATTTAAAATTAGAGGCTTAGTAACGAAAATGACATTGTCAAAAATGTCAAGCGACACTTGTAAATTCCTTTTTACATTCTGTTATATTTTTATACAAGTTTTATCTCTACGAAATTCATCTACTGAAGTTATTATTTTACTTGTTTATTTATTATGTTATATTAAATCACTAATACACCGTTAATATATAAATAATAACGATTAAGTGGAAATAAAATTTAAAACTAATTTTGAATGCTGAGCAACATTATATATCTTACGTACATTCATATTTCATACTTTCCGCATCGAGATTATTTTTAAATGCTGCAATTTTGCTGGCGATAAATAAGAAACGTAAATATGAAATTATTTTTTATATCAAACGACGAACAACAATATGTGCAGTAAAAATATATTCAGACTAGCTGACCCGGCAGACTTCGTACTGCATCATCGATAAATAAAAAACCAAATCTTTTGTATAAAATGATTTTAAAACAAACAAATCGAATCCGTATTTAATAAAAAAGAATTTATGGAATAAAGCAGGAAGTTTTATTATTATTTTCGATACATCATGTTGCTTACTTAGAAAAAAGAATTTTCCTGAAATACTGGCTATTTATAAGGTTTAAATTTGATATTCACAGACACACACTATTAAAATACAGTCTCACACACTATTAAAATACAGTCTGTTAATTAATTTAAAGCTTTCTCATTAACTATATTTTTTGTTTTGCTTTGTGGTGTGTAAATAAACAAAGAAGACGGTTTTCCGACGCGCGAACACGCGACGTATAATTGTCCATGCGCGAAACAGGGAAATTCCAAGTTGATTCCACAAACTTCTAACGACTGTCCTTGCGATTTATTTATGGTCATCGCAAAGGCCAGACGTACTGGAAATTGTAACCGTTTAAAATTGAATGGTCCGCGGGATCAAGACATCCTCTCCTTTATATTTTCCTTTTATGATTGTCGCCTCAATGACGTTATTCATTAGTCTTTTCACAGCCAGTCTTGTTCCATTGCATAGTCGAGGTTGATTAATGTTACGCAGCATGATAACAACTGATCCTACTTTTAACTGCAAATTGTGAGGTGGTAATCCAGGCAATTCCAGTGAATTTAAAAACTCAGTGAGATATTTGATTACGTCATCCTGGTTCATTACGGTGTCGATATAAGTAGCTGGCAAAATTGTCATTCTTCCTACATTATTCACATTGCCATCAGCATTTATAACATCGCGAAGATGGATGTATTCCTCTGACCGTAGCCGTCGTTGGTTCAAACGGATGTTTGTCAATCGTTCAATCTCAATTTTGAAATACATGTCAACTGCAAACTGATGAAAAAGTCGTTGACACATCAAAATATGATTTACTTCACCTTGACGGATCATGAGTCTGTATGAATAGAAATACATAGCACTAACTTTTTTGTTGGTTTCAGCACCTGCAATTAAAAATTATAAATGTTTACATTGTTACTTAGATGAATTGAATTTAAAAATGTTATTTAATCTTGTTCAATATTATTATGTATCCATCTGCCCCCTGCCAGAAGATCAAAGGATATTGTAGTGCATCATAACTCCTGTGTGTTTCAGATACACGTTTTATATCACTATTCCGACGATGAAGCACAATATCTCTAGATTGTAAATTTTCTCCTACAATGACAACAGCCACTTCATCAATGGTAGGTGAATTGAACCTCCTTGTGTGTTCACCGGCAGGTGTTTTGTCAGCTCGAATAGTAATATTATGGCTATCAGATGGCATCCGATCCAATGCTATTTTGAACATGTTTACTAAATTGTTATTCTGATGAAGAAACATTTGTAATTGTTGGACAATGGTTCTCTTCACTGTGGGATTGTGAGCACAACGATTATTAATTTCCGCATCTAAATTGCCCATAAAATAAATTTGTAAAAATTGATGATCTGCATCAGGTAGTGGTAACAGAGTTCCCAGTAAGTGATAAATTTGTCCTTGTATCTGTAATTTTTAAAAATTTGTCCATTAATTATTTTAGATATATATATTTTAGTACAAACTTGAATAATATAAAAAAAATCTTATATAATACCTTGAAAGTGGGCATAAAATTGTCTTGTATAATATGTGTAGCACCAAATGATGTCATCTGGCAACAGTTGTTATATTTCTGAATGTTGGTCAAGAAGTGTTTAGAATCATTTCCAATCCCAGAGACTAAAGAGCGTAAAGGATCTGGTGGTGGGACCAATTGTGGCAATTTTACTTTGCCTTCAGCACAACATAATCCAGTAGATTCACCAGTGTATTTTAACGCCTTACAATATTTACAAATTGTTTTCATTTCCCCAATTGTTACCGATTTGTCGGCACAATAATCAATTGCCGGATCATAGTGGAATACAGCTCGTTCAAGAATCACAGGAGCTCTGCGTCTGCGGATTCGCTCAATTTCATTATGTCTAGCTTGCTGTTGATGTGTTTAATGTGCACGAACTCGTTGCATTCTAAGCCTATCTCCTACATTGTCACTCACTAAAGAACGCAATTCTGACATAGCAATACAACTATTTTCTTGATCTGTCTGTCTCTGGTCATCAGTGCGGTTAGCACGTGAGGTAGCTCTTCGCACATTTGATTGACTACGACGACCTAAGTCAGGTCGTCTTCTCCTCGGCATCGTAAATTGTAATTAATCAAAGTGAGAAAATTTCCCGCTTATTTAGCAGTAAAGTGTCACTATCACAAAAAAAAAAAGCACATTACTTGGAATGTCACTATCACAAAGGATCACCAAAGTAAAGAAAGTTCTCGCGCACGTATCCATAAAGATAGATATAATATCGTAATACTTTTTTCCATGCTCTGAAATGCGACAGGATGGATTGACATATTAGTTGGTTGTCAAATCTAATGTCAAATATTATGATTGCAGTACAATGTATTTGAGACTATGCAATTTTCTTCTGTTGAGTTTCAGAACGCGATATTTGATCCTCCAACGCGCACGCGAATTTGAACTTTATGCAGCGGTAATAAATTACAAATTGACTCTCCATTTTATTTAGAAAACGTTTGTATGGGAAATAGAAAAATGCTGTTTTAAGGATTTTCCCGGCAATTTTTCGAATTTTTCTCACCTTTTAAACCTTCCCTAGACCTCCACGAATAATTCAAGACCAAGATAAGATAAATCCGTTCAGCCGTTCTCGAGTTTTAGCGAGACTAACGAACAGCAATTCATTTTTATATATATAGATAGATATCAAAAAAATATTTTTTTTCTTTTCGAGGTATATGCAGATACGAATGCCTCTCTTATCTCTTATCCCCATGTGACGAAGTCTCAAACATTCAACGCTCAACAAAAGTGTTACGTTGTACAGTTATAATTGTTTATACAAATTTGAACGTAATTTTTTTTTTTCTAAAATTCGGCGCTTTGGTCCTCTACTCTATGTAACTTCAGCTATTGAATTATTGTTATTAATAAATCAAACCTTTGTCAATATTCTTTTTACATACATGTAGGTCAAACATAAATGTATGTTGATAGGTCATCAACCTATCACATTTTTAACAAGGTTAACGTTTGCATTTTAATGTCATCTACCAACCCATGGCTATATTCTTCGTGATTTTTTTATTTAAAATATATTTAAATATACCCTTAAATACTTTAAATATACTTAACTTATATATCACAAATTATAATTATTACTATTCAATTTCTTGCTCTTGTATTTTGTTATATTGTTAAATTTACTCATATTATAAATTTACTAAAATACTAAAAATTGAATGCTCAATTTTTAATCTTAACATATAAAGGAGATACACTATTATTATTAGTTTAACGATAAAACATGTTAAGCTTTAGACAAATTATTTTTAAATTATTTTGAGATTAAAATTTCTATTAAAAATGTCAAATTATTTAAAAAAATAGACGATCTGAACTCAATTTATGTGATTAAAAATCAACGCGAAAATTTAAAAAAGAGAATGCGGCTGCGAGATTGGCGTCCGTGAATGTACGGGCAACGGTAAATATACGATCTCTATAAGTTCAGTCGTCGATGCGGCCTTAACCGCCATGGGTCGTTCGCTACGCTCGCTATCGGCGTACACCCGTCCGTTTGTACCAGTAAACTGTCGCCAAGCTACCACAGGATGCCCTTTTTCCAAACGCCAACGTTCTCAAATTGCTCCATCTGCTTCTCTAAGCGAGGAAATATTTGCAAACGCAAAGCCCTACTCCGAAGTCCCTGGACCTAAACCTATACCAATCTTGGGAAATACGTGGCGCATGGTCCCTGTTATAGGGCAGTTCGATATTTCAGAATTTGCTAAAGTCACCAAGTTATTCCTAGAAAGATATGGTAGGATTGTTAAATTAGGAGGGCTTATCGGAAGACCGGATCTGCTGTTTGTGTATGATGCTGATGAAATAGAAAGAATGTATAGAAGAGAAGGACCCACTCCGTTTCGACCAGCGATGCCGTGTCTCGTTAAATATAAGTCTGAGGTGCGCAAGGACTTTTTTGGTGAATTACCAGGAGTTGTTGGAGTGTGAGTACAATTAATTAATTATTTATGCTTAACCTGTTATGAACTATTATTTTTATTTTAACTGTATATAGAACAGAAAATATCTATATAAAAGTTCATTACTTTATAAGCTTTTTCTTTTTGTCCGTCAAACTTTCACTTTTGTGATTCACATCTACCCAGAATATGTATTCCAACAAACTTTAGAAAACACTGTTAATCCTAATTTGAGTAGTTTTGAAAACACTTAAAACTACACGTTTTTAAAAATAAATTATAGTATACAAACTACTTTTTAATCTATAAAACATGACGTGATACATGAGAGCTGCGTGCTAAACATTTTAATTTTATTTTTAATCTATTTCTTTACAATAACTACACCTGTAATTAACAATGCGTGATTTATTTTCTTGCAAGTATGTACATATGTAAATATAAATGTAAAAAGAAAAAGCAATTTTTGTCGCACGTAAATTAAAATCGACTATTTTAAACGCAATACTTGAAAGTAAAATAAAAAATATAAGCCTGCTTTAGTGAGTTAAAAAGTATGCAACATAACACATTATTTTCATATCCATATTTATCCTTATTTTAAACTATTGATACGTTATAGAGAGAGAGCCAACATTTTGTTTGTAATATCGCCTAATGACATAAGAGATGGCAGAGCTCAACCTCGCTTTGCCAAATAAAGCCGACAAGAAGAGAATATTTCAAATGTAAATATTCCTTTGAGTGGGAATCGAATCAATAGCTTTTTAACTCCGCTATTATATTCTATGTCAGATTTTAGTGACGTTCCTAAACAGCTAATTGTTCTAATGCTAATTGTTAATTGCTAATTGTTCTAAGTAAAGTAATTTTCGAACCCTTTGGAAACGCCATTAAGTGTTTACTTCAACTCATTCATAGCAGACAGCCAAAGTAATATTATACAAGTGACATAAATCTTTTATGTTCGCACACTACCACTGTTTAATGTTTGTTCAGACTTCAGAGGTACTCTAGGTCAAATGATCTGTGCCTATATGAATAGTAAATGTAAGACGAGAACGTAACTGAGACCTAGGCAATGAGTTATTGTGCAATTTTTTGTTACAGTTAATTTTATGTATTTGTGTAAAATTAAATTAAATTATTTATTAAATTATTGATATAAAGTACCTAAAATATTGAAATAGATCATTTAATTGTTTTACAATTACATTAGGAATTAGGTACAAACTATGAAATACAGAGGTTTGTGTTCCTATAAACATATTATGAAATATTTTTTGAAAATTTAAAAAGTGACCAGCTGTAAAAAGTAAATTTTACAAAAACTTGAGAAATATTTTGTTTTGTATCTCACTTTGGCAAGAGTATGTTACTTTTCTGCTACATGTAAAGTAGGTTTTATTAAAATAAAAATACACTTTTTTTACGAAAACTCGTTTACTAATTAATGTATATATTTTAAAATGGCTTTCACATTATATTTGTGATAGGAGAATAATTAAAAATTATGAAATTGCTTTAAAAATAAGCTCTTGAGAAATTTTTGATTAGGATCAATATTAATTAATTGATTAATATGTCTTTAGATTTTTCGTTGGCTAACAAAACCTAGAAAAACCTAGACAAATCTTAACTATGTAAAATTCCTTGCTAATTCATGTATTTCGTTCTTCCAGTATTACACTTCAATATAACAAAAGCAAATAAATAATGTGTACTTGACGCGTGAAGTGCTAAAGATGACAATGTCATATCTGCGCTACATTGGAATTCAATTTATCACTTGCTATTAGCATGTGTGATATAATGCTTACAAATATTCAAGGTGTAAATTCCCACTTGATCTTGACACTATTATTTAAAATTGCCTTAATTTTAATTTTAAATATCCTATGATGTAAGAAAAAATGTATTTAGGTACTATATAGTGTGGTGGGTTGTCTTTAATGGCATAATATAATAAATAATTACATTTTATTTTGTCAAAATAACGTACGTTTAATTGTGAGAATCGCGAATGATTCAAATAAAATCTTAAGTAATCACAAAGTTTTAAATATTTTTGAATTGAAGAAACAATCATTATTGTGTTAGATATGCAATAAATGTAGCCATTAAAATATTTTCAAAATAAAAATCAATAAAAATATGGATACTTCGATTTTGTGTAGTGATTGTAGTGATTTAAAAGAAATTTTTAAGGTTTCTCTAATAAAAAGTATAGAACAGAAAGTGGGAAAAAGTTTAATAAAAAAGGTTATACATAAGTAGATACTGAGTTTATTTACTATACAAATTACGTTTTTTTTTACGTTTTTCGAAAATCCAGTTAGTTCAGTTTCCATTATAAAATTATAATTGAATCTTTAGAAATTATTCTTCACAGTAAAAATTATACATATGTATAATATGGTCTTGTCGGGCGAAATTAGCATTAAAGTTGAAAAACCGGTATCGGTTGGTAGTTGTGTTCTTTCGTGATGTGGAATGTAGATAAAAAACATTTTTGCAAGATTTCTCTTTTAATTTTTTCTTATTAAAATGTAATTTTAACATGTTTTGTAGAAAGCTAGAAATCAAACACTTTTTTAATTTCATACTGCATCCTGCATATAACAGGTTAGGTAGAGGGAACCTAGTGTTAAGACACTTTGTGCTCCGCTTTTCCGTCTTTCGAGAGATTGTGTGATGAGTGACAAACTTAACACGGCGCTTTATTTTGTTATTATAACAAAGGAAATTATTATAGTTCATTCCCCCTGAACGGGGATCGAACCCACGAACTGTCGCGTTTACACTCTATTCTTCTATTGGTGTATAATTTTCATAAGCAAATGTATCATTTCATCACCTGCCAATAATAATTGTTAGTCTGTCAATAAAATTTGTTATTGCATCGTAAATGCTACCTCAGAGTCGTTGCATTTAATGGTTAAAATCTCCATATTTCTTTGCAATATAAATATCTTTTACTTTTAATTTTATAAACTTGTAGTCAATGATGTTCTTTAGTACATAAATAGCTTATTTCAATAAAAAATCTTAAAAGAATCACCCAAGTTGTTGGATTTCATAATAATATATTAATAATATTTGATGTATATGCTCCGTTTTACACTCACGATCTGTTCTCGATTATAAATATTAGTTCCAATACTACTGTACTGTGCAACTAAACAAATATTTAAAATGAAACAACACTATGATGTATCTTAGGTGATATCAGTCTATATGAGAACCAGAGCGTGGCGAAAGCGTCTCTATCCACACTCTGTAGAATAACGTGATGCGCGTACAGATAACTATTTGTGTAGCAAAATTAACCGCTTTTATACTTTTATATACAAAAATTCATATATAAAAGTACATAAGTAATAACTAGTTCATATTATTAGAGTAAATGTTGCTTTTTAAATTATTTCCATTTTCCAGTTTTTGTTTGACAAAAAACCTAAATAACCGATAATAAAGCCAATGAAGGCTATATAGCTAACTAAGCGAAATAAGGTTATTTATTACAAGTATATAGTTTAATCGCTTAAGCTTAAGGTTTTTAATAGTAAAAAAGTATGTTGACACTTCAACATACTTGTTTTGCAAAGGTTTTCCTTAACAGGCTATACTTGTATCACTTTCTTAACAAAACAAGCCTAATGTAAATAACGAAACTTTTACAACTGTTAAGTAAATATTTCTATAAATCTAAATAATTTGTTTGCAAAAGTTTTATCTTAATAAGAGTTAATACATTTTTGAAAATTATTACTGTTTTGAATTTTAAACTATTACTAAGAGAGGAGCAAAAGCGCAATTTCGTGGAGCAGAGGTGCAGCGTCTCCCTGTAAATGCGACAAGTACGAGTTCAATTCCCACTCGGGGAGGACGAGTTTCATGTCCATTTTCTGCGCTCAGACAACTAAGCAAACTCAAACAAAATCTCTATATTCCTTGTGAAACTGTAAAATGGAATGAAATTAAATGAGAAATAGAAGTTTTTTTACATTAAATATACTTATTAATATTTACTTATAGGCCTATATTAAACATGAAAGGTTCATTCACAAGCACTGCTAATAATGTGACGAGCAAACACTTTGCTGTGTAAACACTTTAGAGCTCTGGCTGTGTGAATATTTGTATATTACGCTTATTTGTTGTAAGGATGCCACTTATATACGTCTATTTTATGACATACATTAGAATACCATAAATGCTAGATAATTTGGGTACATTGAAAGGATGAATGATGAAAGAATGGTGATACACATATTATGCAAGTAGAGAGACCCTTCTGTTCTTCGGCTTGAACTCGATCTTCGAGAGTACAGTTTAGTCTAGATGTATAGAAAAAAATCATATTATTTAGGAGTAGCCAAAACGCTACGTTTGTAGAGTTTAATGTTAGTGAACGAAGCTTGGAGAGATGCAGAGGCTGCGGTCGCTGTACCGAGGTGAGCTCTGTAATTACCACGCAAATTGTGAAACTAGACATAGTAAAAACAAATATAATTAAATTTTTATTTATATATAACGGAAGTAAATTGACATCTAAAATAATTACTGATTATATATACATATAAGAAGCCGTTACTCTACTTTCTTCTTAATAAAGTATAGGCTTAGTCACTCTGTCAAGATGTTAACCGTTTCGAAAGTCACTGATTTTTGCAATAAGTTTCTTAGCGTTAAAATTATCCTCAATTACCTATCGCTTTGAAAGTTTAGACAGAGAGAACGTTTTAGATTCATTGAGTGTTGAATTGAATTGAATTGAATGAGCGAATTGCGGTATATCTATAATTAATTAAGGGCATTGTTAATTGTAATTCTATAAAAATCTAAAAATTCATATATACCGTCTTATTGTAAACTCAACGGCTTGTGGACTTAATCCTGGAAAACTCGAGGAGGACGGATATGTTCATTCCTACTTTCTTCGTTCTCACAACTAGGCAAGCATTGTGTTGAGTTCCGCCACCTAATATACCTCGGCGAAAAGCAAAGAATCTCTCTGCTGCCTTTTTGAGCAGGGGCTATCAGCGGGATACATTTTAAAGTTAAAACAATACCTCTTTTATTGTATTTACAATTTTATTAAATATCCAAGTTTAAAGTAACTTATATATATGTACCGACCGTTATGACTCATGATTGTATTGAAGAAATACTTAAGTTACCTTAATGAAGAATCAATAATGTGAATTTCATCAAAAGTAGGTAATATAAAAATACCAGTGGCAATGAAATGACAGAATAGCTTAAATAATACCTATAAAATGGACAACGAGAATAATTTACGTTCCATTCCGTTCCGTTCCGTTATGTTCTGTCACTATACTTTTAGTTTGTTTGTTTTCTTGTTCAGCTTGCCTTACCCAATATCCTATTTACCTCTTTAATGGATTAAGTATTATAATTTGAATTAAATAGTTTGGATTCATTTCACACTATTGCTTACCATATCTAATATAAAAAAAACAAGGTTCTAATGCTATAAATCTATGTATACAAGTTATTATTAATACCATTCTAACGGTACTCTCATGTATATATATGATATCAGATACCGTAATCAATTAATATGGCGTGAAACCGTTCGCTTGGGATTTATATTAATATTCAACAGCTTGCCTCAAGGAATTGTATCTTCTGTAGTCTAGTGTTAAATGTTTAAATTATTTTCTTTGGACATTTTTCTTTCCATTACAAGTATAGTAAATAAAATAACAATTTCATTATCATTTCTCTCCATCCTCTCATTATCATTTCTAAGTTAGTACAGAAAATTGTTGTAGTGAATACAAGGGGAGGGAGGGGGTTCAAAAATCTTCAAAAATTGCTTTGCGTAACGAGTATAAGTGCATATATCATTGTCGAGCTCCAAGCACGGTGTTTGTGGGTTCTAATTTCCCTGGAGGGTTTTCACTATAATCATTTTCCTTCTCCAGTAATACTGGTTAAGTTCCGCCAATAGGCACGTAATGTCTCGGAATTAGAATTGGAATCATGCGGGATAACTCGAAGTAATAACTTGAAGTTGAAAAAATATATCTACTATTACAATATCATATTTCGTCTGTGCAAAATGTTTTGTTTTACATGAAAACATTAAATATTGACGTTCTTTATAATAACTTTATGTCTTTAAAAATCAACCTAATTTAGATAAAAAAAGATCTCAAAATATCCAAATCAGGTTCTCATGTCAGTGACACGTAATTACACTGTGGTACTAAGAAATGACTGTAGCAAAATAAATAGATCATCAGCATTGTCTCACGAACGCGTACAGCACACAGCCAATCACGGTGGCGTTGTTTCTATTTTCATTCTGAATGCGATTTCTTCATAGCAATGCGAGTTGTCTACGTTTTAATGTGATTAAAACAAATTTGCACTGTATTTTCTCAATTGGTTTAGTTTATGGTGTGTGGATTTTGAAGGGATCAAATATTTTTGTTTATCAATTTCAACGAGTGGAAATAAAATATTAAGTGCTGCTTATATTTAAAACTTGACAAATTAGAAAAGTTATTAAATTAAGGAAACGTGTAATAACTAACACAGCTTATAGTATTTTTTATATTATTAAACGATAAAAAATTAAATTGTACCGTTGGTTAAATGCAATGTAAAGCAAATTAAAAAAAAACTCTGTCAAAAAAAGATGTTGGACAAAAACATGTCACAAATGTCAAAAGTTAGAGATTTTTCAATTGTTTAGATACTATTACCAGTTCGTCCTCAACATTCATACATTATTCATATCGTATGTATGAAAGTGATAATTAAAGTCGTCGTAACAAACTCATACACTACTGGTGCTTTTCATATTTCTATTGAGTGTTGAGTGTTCGTAAGCATTACTCACATTGTTTGTGCATAGATTATTTTCCTAGTAATAATTAATACTCTAAAACACGAATTTATGTAAAGAAAAATATTTCTAATTCAATAATGAATATGATAAATCTATATCAAAATCGATTATTTAATAAACTAAGGTTAAACTTTTGCAGAAATAAACTAAGTTCATATGGTTCCTGCAGTTCCCTCTGCCTACTCTGCTATATGCGGGATAAAAACGTGAAACTATAAAAAAAAAAGATTAATATATGTTGAAAAATAAAAGCAATAACTATCTAACACATTATTAACAAAATTACTCATTGATATTAATGCTCCTTTTTATCTCCTTTACTTTACTCTATTGACTGTCAGTATATCTATATCATTCTGATATCCTAAGGTATTAAAATTGTAACTATAAAACATTGAGAGGAAGTCTAGTACACGAACGCTATTCGGTTTGTTCAATGTAAAATCGTGTAGTTCAAGCGAACAAAGCCTTAAAGCCTTTTAATTTTAGGCAGCTTATATTAACAATAATTGTAACAAGAATAATCATAACTTATTATAAAAATACGAGGCTACATTTCGAGGTAGTACTTGCTGACTTTAGAAAATAAAACTTGTGGTTCTTAACCGGTTTGGCGACAATTTATTCTGTCCCAGCTTGCTAGTCAGCTTAATACTATAGAATAGAATTTGACATTTTATTCTATTTTATTATGATTTATTTATAATACATACGTTATTGGAATTAAATGAAACGGGCCTTGGCCTCTTGCTTAAAAAAGTTCCACTGCTTAAAAAAGTTCCACTTCAAACGCTGAAGTAAAATTAAAAATAAAACGCTTGGCTTTATCATCTGTTTATTTATTGCTTTTTTTGTAGCTTCACATTTTATCCCGCACAAGGCAGGGTAGGCAGAGGGAACCGCAGGAACCGTGGGAACCTAGTGTTAAGACACTCCGTTGCTTGGTCCCTGCTTTTACCGTCCCCGCTTTCCGCCATTTTCGAGGCATTGCGTGTTGAGTGGCGGAACTCAACGCCGCGGTTTGTCTAGTTTACCAGAGCGGAGAAAATGGAACGCAGACATTACGTCTCAGCGCCGCGACGGTCCTCAATTCTTATTTATTGTTTTTTTGGAATATTATCGAATACCTATAACTAATTGACATTTTTTTATACTCTTATGATGTATATTGTATACCAAGTATTTATATTACCTTGATGATCTGTAAACTGTGTTAATGATGTCTAATTTCACAAGCGAATGCCTCCATCCAATGGCGTAGTCTTGCTTAACACCTGTTCTGTGAGTTGTATACTTTATAAAATAACGCGAATGCTTTATGTTGATATCGAATTAAGCATTTGGTGTTTTTGATATTTCAATTCTATTTTTATAGTGTCTGACTGTGAACGCGATCGTTTTTGGGTTCGATTCCCATTCAAGTATGAACTATTTTTATTTTTTTTGCTTTAAGGCGGAATGTGGGGAACGGAGTAACTTAACACTAGGTCTTTTGCGGGTACTTTTAAAGCAAAATTATGCTTAACATTAAAAGCCGATACTTGTATTAAACTGATGATCGATGTATTAAATATAAATTCTACAATTGACGGTACCTTTAAGTAGGCGAACAATGCAGACTGATTTATCACTCTATCCATTCCGATAATAAGAACAACAAAGAAATAAATACTTATAAAAAAAATAGGTAAATGTATTTTAAAATTACAGCCATGGCGAGCAATGGAGGACGTTCCGGTCCAAGGTCCAAAGGCCTATACTTCAGCCACAAACAGTGAAGAAATACGTAACACCCATAGAACTTGTGACAGAAGATTTTATCAAATACATGGAGAATGCTAGAGATGAAAACGGGGATTTACCTCATGAATTTGACAATGACATTCACAGATGGTCACTAGAATGTGAGTAATAAATAATGTATTACCATAATAATAATGATAATATTTTTTAATTTATCATAATTTTGTGATTTAATAAAATAAGCTTATTATTTATCGTAATCAGATTTTGATGTGATCACGTGATTTAATGACAAGAAATATCCAAGAGCCAAGCCGTTGTTGTATTATTCATAGCTACATGGCAATGTAGAATGTTTCGAAGACAGCTTAGAAATATATTTCTAATCAGTTTATGGACTATGGCGTTGTGCATTATATTTGAATATACTGATGAATTAGGTTAATTTAATTTTTATTTTTATTTTATTCGTTTCCGTTTAATTTCCGCCACTTTACACACGCGCTCTCAAAACATAAAAATTAAATTGAAGGCGCTATAATATGTTGGCACTAGGCTAAGGTTTCATTGTCCAGAGTCCATTTTTCAAAATAAAATAACAGTGATATCAATTGTTTATTCTCGTACTATAGCTAATAAAGAGGAGATTAATTTTGCAAATTCAGTCCTTTTTATCAAATTACCAGCTGATATTTGTGTTCATTATTTGCAAACAATATTATAAAGAACATTACAAATTGAATTTACTGATCGAGTAATTAAACATTAATTTAAATGTTTTCGTAACAATAAAATCGTAAAATGTATATTAATTTGCGCCGATATATGTATACACCTATACACTCCGTATATCCCAGCAGGGTATACATGTGAATTATATCGTGAAAATTACAAAGAAAATATTAAAAAAAATAATAAATGTGTGTTTGGTATAGGTATTGGACGTGTAGCTCTCGATGTAAGACTGGGCTGCCTGTCTCCGCATTCCACCAGTACGGAGCCCCAACGTATAATAGACGCAGCAAAATTTGCGCTTCGTAACGTAGCCGTGTTGGAACTTAAAGCTCCATACTGGAGATACTTCCCGACGCCATTGTGGACGAAATATGTAAACAATATGAACTTTTTTGTCGAGTAAGTATAGTTGTTAAATTTAAATATACACTGTTATTTGTGATTTTTAAAGTAGCAATCCACACTAAGGATAAAAAAGAAAAAAAATTAAAGAAAACATATAGAAATTTGACCGAAGCGGGATTTCAACCCGTGCCTCTTGACCACTAGGTCAGAGCGCTCGCACGGATGGCTTAGTAGCCATTCGTGCAAAATTTTTATATATTTACAAATACATAATATTGTGAATTTGCAAAGACGCCATATGGGCTTATATCATAATGAAATCTGTGATTTCGTCTCGGAATATATATTATATTTTATTATACTTACTGCAGCTTTCGTGTTTATATTTTTAATATAATTTTAATAATCGTCTAGGTTATGTTCCCGCTACATAAATGAAGCTTTAGAACGTTTGAAAACAAAGGACATAACATCTGACAAGGACCTCTCTCTTCTCGAGAGAGTGCTACAAAGTGAAGGCGATCCCAAAATTGCAACAATCATGGCGCTCGATCTTATACTTGTTGGGATTGATACGGTATTTATAAATTGCTTTTTTTACGGTATTTTAATTTTTATTTATATTTTTTGTTTGTATTAAGTTTTATGATAAAGTTTAAAATTATATAAATAAGTTTGCAGGAAAATGTCAATGCTAATACTAATAAGGCAGGTTTTGTTATTAGAAGACATAGAAAGACAAACCTACAAGGAGTCCTTGTAAACGAAATTATTTTAAGTTAAGTTTAATTTCCCTTGGCAAACGAATCAGCAATCTTTCGTCGTTAAATAATTACTATAATAATTATAATAAATTATATAGAAAATAAATAAAAACTATTTTGAATACTTTGAATTTTTTGTAATATAACTATCCTGGTGCAGTATTTGTGTAGTTCTGGGATCAATGTA
This sequence comes from Dione vanillae, assembly GCA_037178615.1. Classification (NCBI taxonomy): domain Eukaryota; kingdom Metazoa; phylum Arthropoda; class Insecta; order Lepidoptera; family Nymphalidae; genus Dione; species Dione vanillae. Next base: position 710,441 of record JAZFAU010000283.1, on the reverse strand, counting down.
CATTCAGCAGCAGTATTTTCATTTTCATGCTAAATTTCTACTTAACATGTGTTTTATAACGAAAGTACGACATTTTTTGGTTCTTCGCCATATTTAGCATGCTTTATGAGAGATAAATTATGAAGTTAGAAATTAATAATATTTCTTTTATCCTTAGATATCTATGGCAGTGTGTTCAATATTGTACCAAGCGGCAACAAGGATCGAACAGCAAGAAAAAATGGCGGAGGAAATTGAAAAAGTGTTGCCAGATCCAAGCAAACCTTTGACTTACTCAGATTTGGACAAATTGCACTACACTAAAGCCTTTGTTAGAGAAGTGTTTAGGTATATACATATTTTTCTCGATAAAAATAAATATAAAAACAATTTAAATTTAAACCTACTATAGTTTCTAAAATTATGTAAATGATAATCATAATTTTGATATTTAAATATTATGATATAAATTTTATATTTCTTAAATTCCAGAATGTACTCAACAGTCATTGGTAATGGAAGGACGCTACAAGAAGACGATGTCATTTGCGGTTATCATATCCCTAAAGGAGTAAGTACTAGAACTTTCATTTATACTTTATCTCTAGTAGTGTCAACAGTTCCGCTATTTAACATAAAGTGTTTTGTAACATAAAATCTATTTATCAATCTATTGAAAATATTTAATTAAACGTATACATTTTTAAGAATAACAAATAAGCTTTTACTTCAAAAATCAAAATTCAAAATTTAAATCCTTTTCTCAGTAATTTACAATATACATCTTTTAAAATTTAATTTTCTTTCTAATGGTCTATCTTGATCGTTCTTCTTCCACTTTGATTTAGCTTATTATAGTAGGGGAATTAAACTATTAATTCATGACTTCCTATGGCTACGGCTAAAAAAAATATTATGTTAATATCAATGTCTTTTTAAATATTATTATTTCCATTTCAGGTACAAGTTGTTTTTCCAACAATTGTAACAGGAAACATGGAGGAATTCGTAGCAAATCCAAACGAGTTTAGACCAGAGAGATGGCTCGAAGACGGCAGGCTGCATTCCTTTGCGTCTCTCCCTTATGGGTTTGGAGCTAGGATCTGTTTGGGAAGACGTTTCGCCGATTTGGAGATACAAGTGCTATTGGCTAAGGTATTATTTAATGACATAGGAAATTAATGATTTTTCCGTTCCCCGCTTTTCGTCTTTTTGCAGGATTAGTGGCGGAACTCAACGCTGAGTTTGCCTAGTTGCCAAAGTGAGGAAAATGAAAATGAAAAATCCATCTTTCAGCCACGACGGTCTTCAATATTAATGATTGTTTTATAATAATAATTTTCAATTGCACTACTAAAATTCTAAATCCAGCTATCCTGGAAATGGTTATTATAAAATTTTATAGAACAAGATATACATTTGAAAATATATAAATAAATAAAAAGCTTGGAGAATCCAGCTCAAAAAAGAAATGCTTTATGCTATTTCTTGCATATAATAGGGCAAATACAGGGAACCTAGTGTTAAGACACTCCGTTCCACATAATGTCCAATTTTAAAATATTACCTGTTGGCTTGTGGATATTTTTGCCACGCTTTGTCTTGTTCAAACAAAATTCAGCATCTATAAATGAGTATCAATTAACACTAAACCTAGTATCTGAACTACTAGACTTATCAATCAATTTCTTAAATATATTTATGTATATCTCATAAATATTTATTTATTTTGTTTATTTATTTACTCACTCACTCACTCACTTACTTAGTTACATATTTATTTATTTCTTTATTTATTTTTTATTTGATATTTATTTTATTAATAGTATATAGAAACAACATAAAATTGTCCACAGCTTCTCCGAAGATATCGTTTGGAATACCATCACGAGCCGCTCGAGTACGCCGTAACCTTTATGTACGCGCCCGACGGACCTTTACGCTTACGAATGCTTGAACGATGAACAAATATACCTACTTATATAACAATAATAATACTAATATAATAATTGTTATTTAATTATGATTTTGGTAAAAATGCCTATTTATCTTTAATTATCGTTGTTTATATTATTAAAAGAAATTTAAACATTTTTGAGCCTATCGTGACATTTTCTCAGTTGTGACACTGTATTTGGAGCAAGATGAGAGAACCTGAGTTGTAACTATGATAATTTAAAAAAAATAATGATAATTATTTTTGATATTTAATATTGTATTTGTTATATCTATAAAGAACCATTTCGGAAAATAAAATACTTATATAATTTGCCACTGTACGAATTTCATTATTTAAATAAAAATGTATATGTGTTGTGTATAAATAAAAGTATATTAATAAAAAAGTTTTTATTTTCAAGTTTTCGATATTTTTTATGATTTTTACTTTCCTCGTTGAAATATATACCATATTATGTTGTGTGAAAATAATTAAGCTACATGTATTCACACTGTCAACATCCCAAGGGGGAAGAGGTAAGCAGTTCCAGGGCGTACACTAATATGGGCGTGTCCTTAAGCTGAGTTCACGCCCTTCTTTAGAGGGACAGGGTTCGTGTGAAGATCAGGATGGGAAAGCTGTGTGTTGTTAGGGCTGTCAACTTAGCCAAGGTCCGGCTTAGGTGATCAGCGACTGTGATAGTAGCTAAGAAGCTGGGAATAATAAGTAATTTTCTTTATTACCAGAATTTAGGCAAATTAGTAATTATATATATCAGAGAAGAGATACTACTTAGCGTTCCATGGATGCACTTTGCGGTTGCCGGGCCCATCGTGTTGTAGGTAGAGGAGCTCTGAGCAGCGCTTGGGACTTGTGACCCAAGTGTAGATTTAAAGGACCCCTTTAAAAGGCATTAATGATCACCTTTACTGTTCGAGCTCCTCCCTAACCTAACCTAACCAAAATTTAAATGATTCTACCAAAGCCGCCTTCGAAGTGCGTTCTAGAAATGTATTTTTGACAGTTCTAGACAGGCCGAGATCTTTTAGTAAACTATAGAGATTTCGCTGCTATACCTCTCGCTCCTACTTTAACCGCATATAAGCTAACTCTAAATCTATTATTCCTGGTCAGTCCGTTTGTAAGATCGAAATACTTATTAAGTTTAAGGCTTGACTTTACGCGATATTTGTTTCCTACGGAACTGCAAGATCTACCAGTACTACACGTTTTAGGCTTCGAGAATAAAGAAAAATAAATATCCAGGCTGGATGACGATTCACAAATATTCTGAGGGATTCTATGCTGTTTCTCATACGTGTCCATCACAAGTGTCCAATCAGGAGGTGGATCTAATATGGTATAATATCTTTTGTGTAGGTTTTTATAAGAACTTTCATAATTAAATTTTAAGAACCGATCCTCATATACAAAAATAAATTTAATAGAATGTAAGAATGAATGAATGAAGATGAATATATTTCAATTTTATATTAAATTAAAACAAAAAACATATATTACAATTTAATTTCTTATTAATTACGTACTCCAGATTACGTTTTTATGTAGCACAACTCTTATAAATAAAGCTATCCCTATGACGTATCCGTATGAATATAACGACAAACAAACAACCTAGTACAATAATAATAATTATTAATTACGGATGTATTAATTAGAAAAATTCGTGTAGCGATTAAAAAAACCATTACGAATCCATAGAAAAACGCTTTGTCCATTTAAGAAAAACTCTTTTAAGTAATGTAGGACATGAATATTTATAACAACTAAAGTTTTGCAACATCCTAAATTGCACTTAAATGTCTGTTTATCTTAAACATCGTTAAGAACTTGTTCTAACGCAACATCCTCTGCGTGCTATATGATTATTTATACAAAAATTGTTAGCAAATTATACATGGACAGTGTACGTATTTGATTGTATTTATAAGAGAGGTTTTACGTCTAATGACTCGGATCGCTTTATTACACGATATTAATACTATTTAACAGGTTTACAGAGCTTTTACAAATCATTTTCCCGATCAGGTAAAAAAGCGTCGCTTTGAGTTCCGTCACTCAAATCAGAGTGTCTTAAATTCAGACAGTAAGTGGAGATCGAAGTGTCTCTCCACCTGACTGACTTATTATCTTGATGACTGACTATATACTTTGAATATATCAAATGCTTTTAGTTAAGATACTACCAGAAATGTTGGTATGTACCTGTTATTACGTGATTCTTTTTCTGAATGTTTTATTTAACATAATTGCAAAAAATATGTTCTTATGAAATTCTTATTACTCTATTGATTGTCATATCTGTAAAATAAATAATTATCATTACATCATGGTAACTATGCAATGTATGCCGCACTTTAAACGTTTTCACACGCACGTCGCACACCCACTAAAATCTGTTTGGCTTTTACAAATATTTGAGTATAGATTAAATAACATTATCCTATTTGTAAAGCACATTTTTCTTTTAAGCACATCAATGAACTTTGTCCGCTAATATATTCAAAAGTTTCGTGAAATTGTGTACGCTTCAAGCAGGTTGATTAATAGTTGAAGGTTGAAAAAATACTAATTTGGAATCAAAATGTCCATACATTTTGATACCAAATTAGTTGTTTTGAACAAATTTAGTACAATTATTTTTTTTCTTTTCTATTTAAACGTTTATAAAACTATTTACGTGCAGCATCGCAAGTATCAGGGTTGCATCTGGAGCATATTACCTGCCCAGCGGTTTCTATCAAGTGCCTCTCTCACAGCCGTATAGAGCACGAACGACAATGTCTTGGTCAATCCATCAAGTGAGCGACTTTTGCCTTCTGTATTGCCCACCACAATACGCTTTTCCGTTGGTTTCGCTCCTGCGCATTATCTGACCTTATGACCTATATATACCTGACCTTAAATGCATTTTTAGCATATTGTAGATAAGATAGTATTTATTTGCAACTGTGGTAAAATAGATTCATTACGCAATTTAAGATACATCCGTTTCCAACAATTCATTTTGAATGAATCAATTTTGTGTCTCATCTGTGCTAAGATAATTAATTATTTATTATTTATTTATTATCATATTACAAATTGGTATATTACTATCCGTTGTGGCGCAGAGGCGCAACGTCTGCCTGTAACGCGACGGTTTCTGGGTTCGATCCCCAGTCGAAGAAGATGAATTTTTCTATTTCCATTTTCTTCGCTCTGGCAAACTAGGCAAAGCGCGGCGTTGAGTTCCGCCACTCAACACGCAATGCCTCGAAAAAGGCGGAAAGCGAGGACAGAGAAAGCAGGGCTTAAGCAACGGAGTGCCTTAACACTAGGTTCCCACGGTCCCTGCAGTTCCCTCTGCCTTTGCCAGCTAAAAAAAAAAAAATAATATTTTAGTTTGGCTTCAATATTGTCTTTTATATATGTATTATTAATTGATCAATCAATTGGAATAAGGGAAGCAACAGTACGTTCGCCGTAAGTATTAGCTCCTGTCGTACGCAACAGGTTATTAGTGACTGATCGTGTAGGTACATACAAAATGTTCAATGGGAATTTTAAATTCATCATAAAAATAATATTTTTTTAATAAATTATATTTTAATAGGCTATGTACAGATATGTTTAGCATACCATGTCTCTACTCCACATAGAAAATTGAGGAATACAAGAGCTCGTATCAATCGTTTTTTTTGGTTTTGTTACTAATTTCTCTCTTTTTTCATTTGTTGTTTAGACGAGTCATAGCGTCTTTTGCCGTCGCTATTCTCCTTTTGATTTCGAACACACAGCTTCCGTCAGTACACATTTGGGAGTTATATATAGTTGTCAGTGAAATCAATACCAGCAATATTGAGTCTTTGAAAACTTTTCTACTCTGTCTACTATAATGTAAACTTGTCTCACTCCTTTAAATTGATATGGAGCCTCCATATACCATTCCGGGGTCCTATTCCAGCTTATACATAATATTCATATTCAATAACATTGTGTTCCGGCTGCACGATGTTTAAACAGTTTCTTACATAAATTGAGTTCGATCGTCACAAATTTATACATATTTGTTTAACTATGTGTGAATTTTCGTGTATGACTTAATGAAACTTAATATAGATTTAAAATAAAGTATGCCGAAATCAGGATTTCTCTGTGTCTTGATACCAGGATAAAGAACGGAAATAAATCATTCTCTCCGAATGGAAATCAAATAAAAAAACGTCGTGCTTACAGGCAGACGACGTGCCGCTGCCCCACAACAATCTCCATACAGTCTATATGTAGAGAATATACGTACATTTATATATTTTAGGCTTTATTTTGTGACATAAATGGTTTAAATGTAATCACATATACGATAAACATACATGTTGTCTTATTATGTATTATATGTATTTTTATAGCTTTATATTTTGCTTTTGGTCATCCCAGTGAGGCCCTAGGTAAATTAAACAAATAGGTAAGGTATAAGTAATATTTTTCGTAATATTACACACTTATAAAAACATAGAATGTAAGAGTTAAAATTCTATAATAATAAGTTTGAATTTTCATATGAGATTTCAATATGTTTTTGATAATTATCATGAACGTGTGAATAAAGCATTAGTAAAGCGTTAAGAAATTAACATCCTCTTTTACCAAATCTTCAGTAAAGTTACAACACTATTTGTAAGAAAGTACTACTGCAGCATTGAATCTGATTTATAAGGATTAGTAAACTTTTGAAAGTGGTTAAAAATAGAAGGCTGTTGAGTAGTAAAATGTAAAGAACAAAATGTGACATCAGATGTTTTTAATGGCAGTACAATCTACACAATGTGACAGATTTCAGCTTTTAAAAGGGGCTTCTTCTAGACCAGATCCTAGACTCTACTCAAAAATCTAGTCTCAATCGTTTTTATTCCTCCTATAGACTGCAGAGGTTAAGTTTAATAATTTAAAACATCTCAATAATTAAATTTAAATTAGATCTTTAATAGTTTAAACGCTCCGTTTAGTCTACATTATTCCATAAATGCCTCAATTTACACATTATTGTAAAAAAAGTCTCGTTTTACATGCAAGTCATAGTCATAGTCAGCATAATATTAACATTTTCTCACTTCACAATAAATATTTACATAAAAAGAAATGGAAAGTGTGTTTGTATATCATACCTAACCGGTTCTTTAATGGTCTAGTAATACTTTAGCTTCGGTTAATGTGGGAAAGTAAAAGGGATAGATTTTAGTTCTATATTCTGCTTCTTCTATATTCTTTTATAAATAAGAGGCTACACTTTTAAATATATAGATACATATAAAATATTGAGTGTTTTTTCTATTTTAAAAGATTTTAATATTTTTTTTACGTTTTTGACATTATTTAGAATTGTAATTTCTTGAAAAGAGACCTTGGTTCTAAATATACAGAAGTAACTAAGTTTAAAATAAACAAAATGACTTGATCGTTTTATTTTATGTTAACACAATTAGGTACTATATTTTAGTGATGTGACATCATATTATAAAGAGTATACTTCCGTTTTACATATGGTTGTTACTTACGTTGTATAATATTTAGTGTATTATATTTAAGAATATATGTTTTATATAAATAAGTGACATGCTATTTGAAATAAATAAAGGTGTATAATATGTTTTTTATAAAATAAATATAAATGAAAAAAATAAATTGAATTTATAACTGAATATTAGGTTTCATATATGTATATATAAAAATATTACTTTTATAAGTAACGAAAGATCCAATGACAAAAAAATTGTTTCATTACACAATTGTCTTAATTATATCCATAAAGCATTTTAAAGTAAAGCATTTTAAAGTTTTAGAGCAGTCTTAAGATTTCTCATAATTTTCGAATCGGAACATATATATATATATATATATATATATATATATATATATATATATATATATATATATATATATATATATATATATATATATATATATATATATATATATATATATATATATATATATATATATATATATATATATATATATATATATATATATATATATATATATATATATATATATATATATATATATATATATATATATATATATAATAACCCTACATCAAGTAGGGTCGAATTTAAGACTGTCAGTTTAGTGTAGGTGTAAGGTATCTGAAGGTAGAGTTTAGTGGGTAATATTGGGTTTGATGAGTCATCCACCTATAGAGTACAATTGCCTAATTATGGATAGCTGCGTAAAAGCATGTCCAGTGACAAAAAATAATTGTAAAATATCTGTGAAAAATCCAATAAAACTTATACCTATACACTCAATGTGATTCTATGACATTACTAAATAAATAGCTATTGAATTGCTTAGTAATAAAATGATAGGTGTGTCTTTATGTTATCTTATGAATGTTTCATAATGTACTTTAGAGTTCTTGAACATCATATAAAAATATTGCATCTATATTTTATGAGCATAGCTTTTTATAGCTTTAACAAAACATCATTGCGAATTAAATTAAATAGATATAAAATATACATACATAATATATACATATATACTAAGTTGCTTGAAGCATCTTTATTCATATATATATATATATATATATATATATATATATATATATATATATATATATATATATATATATATATATATATATATATATATATATATATATATATATATATATATATTTATATATATATATATATATATATATATATATATATATATATATATATATATATATATATATATATATATATATATATATATATATATATATATATATATATATATATATATATATATATATATATATATATATATATATATATATATATATATATATATATATATATATATATATATATATATATAGTATGGATTTTGATGAATGAAAGGAGTAGCAGTATACTAATTATATCGACATAAGATTTCAACATTTCACGTGATAATAACAAAAAATAGGCCTTCGCGACAAGATTATAGTAAATTACAAGATATCTTACACGTACGCTGACTTTAATCGCAGTAATGTAGCATTTTCTAATGTGGGCTTGGATAACTTGTTGGGCTTGCCTGAGTGAAATCTACAGCTTAGTTATTCCTTACCTTAGTTATTTCTAGTACTAGAACTCGGCTTTCTAATATTATTTTTACGCCACGAAACTTATATTACACTTGGAAATGGCATCGATCAATGAAAAAAGTCGAACATATTAAAATGTTTACTTATGACAATTGCCCTCACAATGAAGTTGTATATTTATATTTATTAATAGTGTAACAGGATTTCCATAGAATCTCCGATATTCTAAGAAATAATTAAAAGTTAAATACTAGCATACAGCTTCAGGGACATCAAGACTAAGACCATTGTATGTACCGCCACGATTAGACACACATTATTTGTGTCGAAAGAAAAATGTGAGGCAACCAAAGAAAAAATGCATATTTATACACACTTTACATATATATAAGTGTTATAAATTGATTTAAATATAAATTTTATAGACTGGATCGAATTAAATTATACTTAAGTTATAAAATCGTGTATATGTAATGAATATGTACGCAATATCGAAGGTGATTGTGTTTTTGAAAGTTCAGTAGTTAAGATTTATAAAACAGCACAATGTGGCAACAATCTTGTAGATTAAGGCTTTTTTTTTACTTTGACACTTATGACATGGTATGTACATGTGCCAGTATTTATTGAGAGTAAAAATAAGAACGAGAAAAAAAAATATTTTTTCTTTTTCAAACCTTATGTGACGAAAAACTTTTTTTTTTTAGCTTCACGCTTTATCCCGCATATGGCAGGGTAGGCAGAGGGAACTGCAGGAACCGTGGGAACCTAGTGTTAAGACACTCCGTTGCTTAGTCCCTGCTTTCTCCGTCCCCGCTTTCCACCTTTTTTCGAGGCATTGCGTGTTGAGTAGTGGAACTCAACGCCGCGCTTTGCCTAGTTTGCCAGAGTGGAGAAAATGGAAATAGAAAAATCCATCTTCTCCGACTGGGGATCGAACCCAGAAACCGTCGCGTTACAGGCACATGTTGCGCCTCTGCGCCACGACGGTCCGACGAAAAATTAGATTTAATTTAATTAATATTATAATAAAAATAAAAACGAAAAGCCTAAAATCCTAGATAAAAAACAAATATAAGAGCGGCTTTGTAGGAGCAGTACAGAATAACTGATGTGTAGGTTGACTAAAGAATAGTTTATACTGTCGTTCCAAATCCTTATGTAGCTTTCATAATATAATACTTGAGGCGAAAATGAAAGGCGAAACGGCGAAATGAGAAACCCTCTGTATACCCTACTAAATATGGGACAGCGTGAAGTTATAATAAAAGTTATAATGCGCTATTCATTAAAAAAAATAGTTTATTGATATTCGAGTGTGTTGAAATAGGAATATATGTTATATGATATTGTGAAATATATTTTTATGCACAAGGAAATATAGAAAAAAATTAAAAAAATGACAGTTGAATCGGGCAAAGACATAGATAAAACACTAGTTAATATACAAACACGTACATGTAAATATAGCTTTAGTTCAGTTTTATAGCAAAACTTTAATTGCCGAATATCTTTTTCTTATTTAAATTCACATCACGTTTGTTCTATTTATTTGTAAGATAAAAAAATCTTTGTCACGTATACTAATGTCAGGTAAAAGTTGTGTACATGTCTTTAAATATAGTGATAAGCTTAAGTACTTGTTACTTCTTGAACATGTCAACAGTAAAGTAAACAATGTAGCAATTTACGTTAAAATGTTTTAATTAGATTAATAATTATTATTAATTATTAATGAAAATTTTAAAATTTATATATTTTTAGTTATATAAAAAATGTATGAGTGATTCATATAATTTGAATGATCGAATAAAAAAATCGAAGAAATCGACTAAAATACAAGAAAAATGTAATATAGATTTTTAAATTTTCTAACAAGATTTAGATGGAAAATAACTTATTAATATCATAATAAAATTCAAATTTAACCAATTAAATATTAAATATTAAATAAAATAATTTATAAGTTCTTAAACAATATTTAAAGATTTTTATATTTTTTTAAGTATTTTTTCTCTCTTCAGCGTGGATTAAATTTGAAATCATAAAAATATTTAATTTATAAGTTGATTATCGATACTTAATTACTTTGAAACGATTTATTACAAACACTTTCGCTTTACGCACTACGTAACGAGTACTGAAACAAAACACTATGTTCAGTATTATTTACAAAGGTAAGGTTGTAGGACGCTAAGCGTATCAAATTATAGCATGGAGGTTAGTTTCCATTGTACGACGTTAAATGCATTGTTTATAATATGATAATATCAATATTATGTAATATTATGTCGAAGTTATGTTGAGATTTTTAATAGGAACTAGAACCGTCATAAATAAAGAGAAAGAGAAGGAATATTGATAGTTAATTGTTACTATTGTATTTTTTTATTTTTAATTGATCATTACAAAAAAGCAAATAAAAAATTATACTGATTTTATAATGAGACAGATTATAAATAGATTTTTCAAATTCATATATTTCAATATTTGAAGACCTGTATATAATTGGGTAAATTATATTATACTCTTGGTTTTATAAGCTATATATAATATAATATTTTCGCAAATTTTTATTTTTTCTGTTACTTTTTACATATGATTGTAAATATTTTAATAATTTAAGTGTAATCAATAAACAAATATTAAAAGATTAAAAAATCGTATCAGAGCAATGGGTACACGCCAAGAAAGCCAAACCGCGGTTGATATGGAAAGCGCTTGCCGTCAGTCCGTCCGTGGCGTGCGAAATACTAACACAATACTATTTTTATTTCCTCTTTCTATGTACATGTTGAAGTTAATTAGTTGTGACTAAATAAAGAAAATTGTGTGTAGTAAATTTATAAGGAACTTTAGTGTTTTTGTGTAACAATGTGAGTATACTCCCAAGTACTTTAATATCTATTAATTATATCTGAATTTATATAGCCAGTATTTATTTTAATAATAAAAAATATATAGTATAATATATAAGTTAAATTATATAATTAAAGTTAAAAATTAAATATAATGTCATAAAATTATAATAATAAATTAATAAATTTTTTTATTATTTTAATCATTAAATAACATATTATTGAATTACAAAAATCATTTTACCTTTTTGACGATTTTTTTAACCTTTTTAAATTTTATTTTTAATATGTAAAAGTAAATTTACTCCTTTTTTAAATTACTACACGTATAAAATAATAAAAGTGGGGACGGAGAAAGCAGGGAAGCAACGGAGTGTCTTAACACTAGGCTCCCACTGTCCCTGCAGTTCCCTCTGCCTACCCTGCCATGTGCGGGATAAAGTGTGAAGCTAAAAAAAGAAAATAATAATAAATAAAAAAAAATAGATTCAAAAGATTTTATTATCCAATAAATCTCTTTATATCGATCCCTCTACCTGTTATGTTAATCTTTTGCTATTCATCCCTTTACCTGCGGGCTGGAATTTTAGACTTACAACTGACATTTAAAAATATATGTTAATGTCAAATAGCATGTCTATGACAGACACATATAGCATTGGTAGGTACACGATTTACGTAATATTATGAAGTTTATAGCATACTTCCAGGAATTGACTATTTAACATCAAAATATTTTAATATTTTTATGATTTTTTAAAGTGTTAATCCACACTGAGGATAGAAAAAATATTTAAATACAATATATAGAAATTTTGAACGCAACTGGCCACGAACCCGCGCCCTCTTGTGAACCGTGCAAGCTTTCACCACTGAGCCATGCGCTCTTCATCTTGCTTGCCGCATGCACGGTTCTCAAGAAGGCATGGGTTAGTGTCCCACTGCGTTCAATATTTCAGTTATCGCCAATGAACCAAGATAATTTAACTTTGAAAAATAGTCAAATTCTTTAATTGTAAATTATTTGTTCTTTTACTTTTTTTAGATACATCAATACTTTTGCCCTAATTCTACATAGCTTTTTGTAGCAGATTGCCATTATATTAATTTTTTACCATTTCTTTATTCTTTAAAAATAAAAATTTACTGCATTTAGCCTTATGAAATATAAAGTTTTGTAGTCATATCCTAACAATTATCCTGATTGACTGATATACAAGGCTACGTAAAAGTTACCTTTCAAGTAATTATATAATTCTACAGTGATACTTTTTGTAGGGTTCCGAAACCGGAAGTCGAAATATATGAACTGTTTGAGATTCACAATTGAGAATCACTAAAGGCGGATATCACTAGGTCTTTCGGTTGCATAAAAACCTAATATAACTTATTTTCACCTCTTTTTTCACTTTACGCTTTATTCCTCTCATGGCAGGGTTGAAGCACAGGAACCATAAGAACATAGTGTTAAGACACTCCGTTCCCTGTTATCACTAACGTTATATATCCTTACGGAATCCTCCAAAAATAAATCCAAAACTCACTTGCTTTTTAAAAAAATATCTTTCAAGGACGTTCAGTAATTAAGCAAGTAAATTACGTGAATTGTCTTATTGGATTTATCTATATAAATATAAAAAAATGTTGTAATAATTAAAACCTGTACCAATATTGTTTTAAGATAAATATAATGAAAAAATGTTTGTCAGTTAAGCACTTTACTTCAACTTAAAAGATATGTTGAAATAGGGTTGTACCTTGTAGGTACGGTATTTAACCGGTTTCCATTTACTAAAGTGGCAAACGTAGGGACGCCTTTCTTATATAGAAGTAAATTCAGCCTTACAAATACGATTGCTACCTAGTTTACTATATACCTACTTACAGATTCCAATAAAAGATAAAAAAGGGGAATATACTTTTAAATTTTCTACCTTTTGACGTGACAACGTCTTAAATTAGGTTGCGGCTCGGAGTCACATATGAAAAAGGTAACGTAACGATGTGTCAACTGTCACCGAACTATGATCGGTCCGCCGCGCGTATCACTTGACACATGTACAATGTTTTAGTAAACAAAATATATTTTCTATAGTTAAAATTTGTGCAATTTATATTATAATTATTAATCATATCAATAAATATTCTACCGAGAAAAAGACGTTGTCACGTAAAATTTTCGCCCGTAAAACCCACTTTACCGGCAACCATTTTTTTTCTATTAATTAATTTTAGATGAACTATGACAAGTTGTGGATTTAATACGCATTAATATTATTCTCGTCTTGTAAGTACTGTCAAAATAAGTAGTTAAATAATATGGGACCTAGGGCCAATCAATTAGGCCCTGGAAGGACCTGTAAGCAAGACGTATCTTACTATAAGGCTCATACCCCAAGAATTTAATTTTTCAACATTATATGTATATATATATATATATATATATATATATATATATATATATATATATATATATATATATATATATATATATATATATATATATATATATATATATATATATATATATATATATATATATATATATATATATATATATATATATATATATATATATATATATATATATATATATACCTATTGTATTATTTGCAATATGTATGCCTATGTGCGTGTGAAATATTTTATTTATTATTTTCAGTAACATAATCTCTCTATATACAATAATTTGTGGTGATTCACCGAAAGTTCTGTGGTAACAGCAAAAGTTTAATTTTTTTCAATGCTAATGCTTCAAGGCGTGAATAACGATCTTTTCAAGTACGTTAAACTCGACTAAAGAAGAAATATACCTAACGTACATTTATGTAAATGATACCACTTTCTTAATAGTACAATTGCTTGCTTTATAAAGATTTATATGAATTACATACACAACTTTTTTTCTGGATAGACATTAAATTTAAATGAATGTAATATAAATGATATGTATCGCTAATATAATAATTAAAATTTTACAAAGATCTAACTATAGGCAAAACTGCTAAACCTTAGTCTCAAGGAACGCAGAAAAGGTTAGTTATACAATGAAAGTGAGTTTTAGGATCATTTTACGCTTTATTCTGCAAGGAGCGCCGAGTTCTTTCGCCTCGTCCATTGTCATCGGGCATCCTGTGTGTGTTTTTACCATTCTTCCTAGATTATTATTTTTAACGTGTCCTTGTCACCTGATCCTGTTTTGCTTAATTCCCACTGTTCTCTTCGCAGTTAAGATATTCACATATCTTTACTGTGGATTAAGTTAGTTACTAGTTACTTAATTAATTCACTCGGCCTAACTTGTCAATGGATAAATGGTAATAAGTTACTTATAAGATAAAAATAAAAACTTTATTTATTTTCTAGTCGTAATAGAAATTCCAATATTAAGGCTCTTAAATTTAATTTTATAATCACAAATTATTTACTGATGTAAAGTCAATTAAATTTTACACTAAAGTTAAGGTCAATCATAATGCGAAAAGCTACAGCTCGAAGCAAAAAGTTCAAGAGATACTTCAAGAATTAAATTAGAGGTCATTTTTATTTAGGTCAGTGTTTATTGAGATATTTTTTTAATTGAGGTCCAATATATAAAAATCCGATTCTATAATATGTGTATTTTTAATATAAAATTTTTAGTAATAATAATTATAGACTAAAAATAAAAAAAAAACCTTTACACCATATTTATCCAATGTTGAAGTAAAAAAATGTAATGTTTTTTTTCGAATTATTTATAATTTAACTTTTACCTAAATTGAATATTAATTAGAATTAAATCTGTAATAATATTTAAATATCGCTTACTATAGAAAAACCAAGTAATAAGTTCGGGTAAGTCCCGAAGATCATTTCAGAAGAGGTGGGTACAAAATAGATATGGAAAACGTAGTCACAACATTTGAAGTTTCATATTCTCAAAGTACCTTGCTAGGTTTAAGTCGAGAATTTAACAAAAACTAATATTATACCTACATTATTCTGTACTCTAAGTAACTCGACGTTTTCTGCTTATGCTATATGTGCCACAGGATGCAGCGATTACTATCGTTTATGTTTTATGTGAGAATATTCTTGCAATGTTTATTAAGCCTACTATTAAGGTTATTCACAATTTATATATAGGTACATTATAGATATAGTACTGTATGTGTGTGTATATTTTTTTTAGGTATTGTTTGAGATCTCCGTTTATTTTGTTCGGAATCGATATTCCTACAAAAGAAAATCAATTTTGATTTTTTTTCTTTTTTTTTACATTAATGTATATGAACGAATTTTATTATTTTTACAGCTATAATATCAATAAAATGAAAAATCACATAGCTGTCGTTAAATGGCCTCTTCGAAGACTGTGCGAGCGTAGTGTTGCCACTTCTACGAGTATGCAGCAAGCACTAGAAGGTTCAGATATAGGTACCAAATACTGAATTACTAAAAGCTTTACTATACAATACTATTCTATACTATGTACATGTAAATACATATATATTATTGAAAAATATATTCGATATTTTCGTTTGATATAGCTAATAATGACTTATTTTTTCAACAAAGGTCATAATATGTCGCGACCTGAAACATGCCCAGTTAAAAATCACCGATCAAGATCTACACACGCTGTAGCATCCGTGTTTGAAACTCTATCGCCATCAATAAAGCCTTGGGAAGAAGTTCCAGGGCCCAAGCCTCTGCCGTTGCTGGGAAATACTTGGCGGTTCATCCCATATATTGGTAAGAATTTATTTTAGTAATAAATACCAGCAATCTATTTTTAATGAGATCGACAAAATATTTTGAATCGTAATCAAATATTTTTTAAAAGAATTAGTTCTTTTGGGTAGGTAATTGTTTTGAATTATAGATGATTTTTCAAACACAAATTAAAATATTTTACAATAACTTATACTATATTAAATAATTTTATAGTCAAAATTACTAATGTATGAAGCAGGGTTTGTGAGATATATATAAGAACGTTAGTAGTAACATTCTACTTAAAAAATAATCATAATAATAGGATTATTTCTTATCAAATTATTATCTTTATTAATAATCATACACTGTTCGGAAGCGGATATTTTTAAAGATCTATTATCAGTAGTGAACAACACAAAAAAATTATAACAAGTATAAGTATTTTGACGTAGTATAATGAAAATGCTGGGAGTGTTTCTAATTGCTGCAGGTTTAAACCCAGTTATGCTTTTTCTTTCCTGAGCAAAAATATATATTTGTTTTCATATAAAAATATGACAATCATTCATGCAAGATGTATATAATATACTAAACTGCAGTAACAAAATAAAATTGAACATTTTCTAAATTACTATAATAAAAATTAATAAACTTGGGGTATTACCTAATAACATTTTATTTATTTCTATGAAATTAGTATCTAACTTAATTACTCGAAGTAAATTTTCTCAAGTTACTTAACGCCTAATAAGTTGAAAATGTAAAAAAATTAAAATGTTACTCAGAATTAGCTCCTGCTTTGTTAGCTTATAGACTATATTTTATAATACAGGCTATATGTTATGGTAGGATATAATTTTTATAACATTAACCACAACTACGTAATTTCTGAAAGAATAAATCCAATAAATATGTACATAAATAAGCATTATGTAGGTAAATTGTACCAAAGACGCAAATTCCGTTTCGAAGACGCGTGAAAATAGAAACGAAACAAGTTATATATATAAATGTACAATTCACGTACATATATGTATTGTACACGTTACTATAGAGTAGCTATATTAATACAAAAGTAGACATATAAAACATTAATAAAATTAAATCTCATTAAATGGTTTCAGCTTTTAGTACGACATATGCAAGGTTGATAATAATATCCAAGAAATTAGCCTTGTCCTTAATGACTAAGTTCTTGTAAGTTGCTAAGTTCAAAATTTGAAGATTGATATAAGCAAGAAACTTCAAAATTTGAAGATTGATATAAGCAAGAAACTAAGATATAGTATGTAGTACTTAAAATTAATAACTTTTTATTAATACGTTTAAATATTTTACACTAAGACTGTTCGACGATGACGTCTTAAAATAGACACTTACGTAAAATTAAAAATATTACAAGTCCAGCCCTAGCAACTGGTTTGATAATATGATAATATATGTTAGTTATATGTTGACATAGTGTTAATAGCTTTTGTTTAAGGAGTATTAAGTAATTTATTCACTATAGTGACATCGGTATGTATGCCATAAATATCATGAGCAAAAATTATCGTGTGACATAGACAAAAAAAGACCTGATATATTTTTTTTGCATAATTATTTAATTTTTTAAAGACTACTTTGATGGATGGATGGATTATCTGATATATGAAGAATTATAATTGTAATTGTATAAATATAATTCATTCTTTATATAACAATTATATAATCTTCATTCGGGAAGCCTACGATTGTTCAATCGAATGAAAAACTGTTGAGTTTCTCCTTGGTTCGTTGTAGCAGAACTCGCCTCCTAAGCAGATAGTAGCTTTCTGTACTCTTTAAATTATATTATAACATATTAATTTAATTGATTTAACCTACTATATATGGTCAGAGCTACCTCACACTCAGAATACATCGTTTGTTATATAACACGATTGTTAGTTGTCATGTAGGCGAGGCCTTGAGTAAAATTAACTTTAATATATGCGGCTACATATACCAATTTCCATTAATATAAAATATGTTTCATAATTTTTTGATAAAACAAGCACTAAATTTTAAATAAATCTTACCTCGATACGATATTAAACTATATTTAAAACAGTTAGTTATTTTAGAGATACAAGCGCATTGACAAACGGACACAATTATTGAAAATCTTTCTTATGGATTGTATGAAAAAGAAAAAATTATGTTACATAAAGTAATGTTACATTGATAAAACTCCTCCTCCTCCAACATTATATTTTTTCAATAACTTCTATGTAGAGAAAGCGGTCAGTTACATTTTTATTATACATCTATATTATATCTCGTATATGTTAGATAGTGACGGTTTTGCTATAGTAAAAAAACTATATTTTATCTGGATTTAACAGATAGATTTAAACTTGTACACACAACCCTTATGTGCAATTTAACTTTGGGCCAAACATGTTTGCTCGAGAATAGTAGAACGTACGATCAGCATGTTCAATTGACTTATTAATATTTTTTAAATAATGATTTAGAAGAACTTGGCGCAGAGGCGTAGCGACTAAACTGTAAACGCGACGGTTTGTGGGTTCGATTACCACTCGGGAAAGATGAATTTTTTTATTTCCTTTTTCTTCGATCTGGAAACTAGGCAAAGCGCGGCGTTAAGTTCCACCACTCAACATGCAATGCCACGAAAAAGGCGGAAAGCAGGGACGGACTAAGCACCAGAGTGTCTTAACACTAGGTTCCTATGGTTCCTGCAGTTCCCTCCGCTTACTCTGCCATGTGCAGGATAAAACGTGAAGGTAATAAAATGATGATTTAAAAAAATAAAGAAGTTAAGCAGAGCAGTGAAAGGTCAACGACAGTCACTATCGGGCATCGATTGCTGAGTGCTGTGTACATTAATGCATGTTAAAAATATACGTACGTTGTATGAATTAATTAAATAGGGTGATACGTGGTTTGTAAATATTACTTGCGTATATACATACTTCGCATGCTTACGTATATAGTGAATTCATTACCAATATAACTGCTATATTAGTATTAGCTTTGTTTGCTTTAATCCGTTAATCTCAGGAACTACTTGAAAATTTCTTTTTGTTAAATTCTATTAATTGTGAACGCATGACACATGACCGGTACGGATGACGGGTGACATAATATTTAATTAATTGTTTCGATGCAACCAACATTAGCTACCGTTAAATTTACTATGGATATTTAGTTAAGTAACCTGGGGAGGAAACCCGCACGTAAGAATTACATTAAGTATGAATATACAGAACATTATTATGAAATAATATAATAAAGTTACTATTAAAAGCCTTCAGTCTTCGCTACCCCTCACTATATCTTTTATAAAACAACAATTATGTTGAAGCACAAACATAAAATAGTCGGTATATGTATGTTGACATAATTACATATACAAACTTTTCTCTCGAATTTATTATACCTTTTCGAAAAAACCTTATTTAAATCCATTGTGTTGTTTGAAAAAAGTATATGTAAATCACTTAGAAACAACTTTGGTAAATATATAATATATAAAAATAATAAAATGGATAGATTTTAGTTTAAAACTTAAAATAAGCTTATTCAAAAGCTTATATTGAAAACACCTGCCAATATACATTTACAGCTCCTATGGCAACAATGTTTGCTAACTATTGTAAATTATGTAGTAACTTTTGACTACACAATTTGTAATAGCTAACAAGCATCGTGGGTCTCACACCTAATTATGCAAATTTATATGAGGCCGTAACAAAAACTAATGGTGCCTACGAGTGTAGAAATTTTAAAATACACTATCAATTTATTTGATACTTTATACTAATATTTAGTGAATGAGAAACTGATATTTTAATAATTTACCTGATCTCTTATTTTCTTTAAAAAAAATGTAATATTAAGTAAAAAATATATTAATTACTCAGGCAGTTTGGTACGATAGAGCTTTTCAGCATGCGCTGCCGTATAAAATGCATCGTGCTCTAAATCATGGGCTGTATTCTGCTGTCGCAGTCTCCTGCATTTGGACCAGTCAGTGCTTAGCAAGACATAAAAATAATGATCCGAGGACCGTCGTGGCGCACATGTGTAGCGTCTGCCTGTAAACGCAACGGTTCTCACACTCGGAGAAGATGGATTTTTCTATTTCCATTTTCTTAGCTCTGGAAAGTGGGCAAAGAGTGACGTTGAATTCCGCCACTCAACACGCACTGCCTTTAAAACGGCGGAAAGCGGGGACGGAGAAAGCAGGGTCTAAAGGAACGGAGTGTCTTAACACTAGGTTCGTATGGTTTCTGCAGTTCCCTCTGCCTACCCTGCCATGTGCAGGATAAAGCGTGAAGTTAAAAAAAAAACATCTTTGCTTTAGGGCTCATTCGAATCCAATGAACCTCCAGTCAAACTCCCACAAAATATGTATTCAGTATTCGACACGTATGTACATTTAAGTGTTACCTTCTTACGAGTACTCTTTGAGGTAGTCATGTTATGCTCCATCATTAGTTGGTTCCGATTAATGCATACTGTATGATTGACATACGTTATTAGTCACTGA
Source organism: Dione vanillae (assembly GCA_037178615.1). Lineage (NCBI taxonomy): Eukaryota > Metazoa > Arthropoda > Insecta > Lepidoptera > Nymphalidae > Dione > Dione vanillae. The sequence continues at coordinate 689,346 of JAZFAU010000283.1, read as the reverse complement.
AGACAGTCTTGGATACGAGCCGAGTTGGATAGGAAACTATCATTAAATAGTGGTTTTTACTACAATGTAGATTATTTGTTTATTAATGTATGATTTAGTTGAGTTACTATTGGATGTATAAATAAGTAATTTTAATATTTTCCACAGTTCTTTTCACTTAAAAAAATGCTATAAATATTTACGAATTGTGTTCCTTGTTTAAAAACATATGTTAAAAAGAGTAGGCGCGATTTTGAATCCTGCTTCATCAAAAGTTGTTGCAAGACAAAATTTTAGATTAATGGCTACAAAAGGTTTTAAACTTTCACTGTTACCATCATTTTTTATTAAGTTAGTTAAGCTTAATTATTCGAAATTAATCAAAATTTTATTATTATCTGATGTAAGATTTTTTCGCGTACCAGGCAAATAGCAGGATAGACAGAAAAAAACCTAGTAACAACCTAATAACCTAAAAAACCTATTGTATGACAAACACGGGTTTTTTACGTGGCTTTTTACAAATGTTTCATATAAAAAAGTTAATTTCTCCATAGAGTTAAAACTTGAAACACACATGTATTGGTTAGCAGTATGTTTGATGTGTTTGCTTTACATTTATTTTTACCTAACATTTGTTTAAATAAGGAACAAAATTAGTCGCTATTAATGAATGTATCGAATGGCCTAGTGATACAATAATGAAATTTAATAGACCAATGGAATAGCGAACTTACTTACAACGTGAAGATATAAGTTCGATCGTCACTCTAAATAATACACTACTTTCACATCCCAGCTCTAAACACGTTGTATCAAGAATTCGGCCCTTAAATGGAGGACAAAGAGTCATTTAAACACTAGATGCTTCTCCTATCATGCTTTTTAATAAATACTGAAACTACATAATAAAGATTATAAAAATTCAATACAATTACAATCTTCAAATTACAATTTAATAGCTCTACATTGTTGCAGTTAATGATGCGCGCACGCTTGTCGCAACTCCTTAATGTTTATTGTACCTCGCATTTAAATTGTTCCCATACTTTCATATAATTGACGAACGGTTACGAAATAAGGGAATTAGGACAAGGTTTGCGTCAAGTGTAGTAGCGTGTTAGACATTTGATTAAGAATCCAAATCTTATCTTTTTTGCATCATAACTATGATAGTTAACAGGTTTTTTATTTACTACAAATTAATAGTGATAAGTAAGCATATTAGAAATATAATTGTTTTGTTAATATAATTGTTATACTGAACCTTAGCTTATATTTATTTAAGATCTATCCGTTTGACAAAAAGTCATTATATGATTAAAGAAACAACGTGTATTACCAAAAACATAGAAACATTTATCATAAGTGTCGATTATCACTAGAAGAATTTGGAGGTTCTGTCGGCCGTTGTAAGTCAGTATTTTTTTTTTATGGGAAGGACAAGGCAAACAAGCGGTCGGGTCACCTGATGGTAAGTGATCACCGACGCCCACGGCCCTGTGTAACAGCAGAGGTGTTACAAGAGCGTTGCCGGCCTTTAAGGTGGACGTAGACGCGCTTTTTGAAGGTACCCATGTCGTATCGATCAGGAAACACTGCCGCAGGTAGGCTATTCCACATTAGTGTGGTACGTGGAAAAAAGTTCCTACGGAACCGCACAGTAGAAGAGTTCCACGTGTCCAGATGGTGGGGATGATATCTTAATTTGTGTCGTACTGTGCGGTTGGAGAATTCAGCGGCAGGCATCAGATCAAAAAGTTCTCCAGAACACTCCCCATGGTATAAGCGGTAGAGAACGCACAGCGAGGAAACGTCTCTACGCAGCGCCAAAGTGTCTAGCCTTTCACAGATATTTGGGTCCCCAACGATACGAACGGCTCTACGCTGTATGCGATCAAATGGTTCAAGTTGATACTGGGGTGCCCCAGACCAGAGATGTGAACAATACTCCATGTGTGGCCGAACCTGGGCTCTATACAGAGCCAATCGGTGTGCAGGCGTGAAGTACTGTCTCGCTCTTCCGATGACACCCAGTTTCTTCGAGGCCAACTTGGCCTTGCTATTCAAATGATCGCGATACTAACAGTCATTCGAAACGCTGAGCCCCAATATACTGATAGTAGGCGAGGCTTTAAGAGAAGTGTTCTCAAAAACTGGTGACACGACAAAAGGGTTTTTTTTAGTGGTTAACGTGCAAACTTGAGTCTTCTGGGGGTTGAATTGAACAAGATTCTTTTCACCCCATAGTAAGACATTACTGTGGGAGGTCTCAATAGAAGACACAAGTTTCATTCGGCAATGGTCAACGTTTTCCCGAGAAAGACCTGCACGGCCGGAGTATACGGCGTCCACAGTACTATCATCTGCATAGCAATGAATGTTAGAATCTTCTAACATGTCATTGATATGCAGAAGAAAAAGCGTGGGGGACAGCACACAGCCTTGAGGGACGCCAGCATTTACGGGAAAATAATCAGAGCAAAAACCGTCGACAGCGACTTTAATGCTACGCCCGGTAAGAAAGCTAGCGACCCACTTGCACAAATTCTCGGGAAGCCCATACGATGGAAGTTTTGCTAAGAGTGCTCTATGCCACACACGATCAAAGGCTTTCGCCATATCCAGACTAACTGTCAGGCCTTCGCCTTTGCTTTCGACAGCTGCAGCCCAACGGTGAGTAAGGTAAACTAGAAGATCACCAGTTGAACGACCACCACCAGTAAGGTAAAGCCTTAAGAAAAAATTAGTATATATAATATTTGTATATAGATCGTTAGTGTTGTAATTGGTCGTGGGTTCGGGGGACAAGTTAAAATAAACTACGTGTATTTTATAACCTTTATTTACAAAAAAAATGTAAGCTTTGCATTTTATAATTTAAAATACCTTAAATACAATAAGTAACTTAATTATAAACTAAATGCCACACATTTATAGGGGGATCGTTTTATTGACGTGACACTTTTTGAATGTATAGGAAAACGTAAGCCATATACTCTCAATGTCCTAAATGGAAAAATTGTCTATGATATATACTTCATTCTAAGTGTACGAGGTCACTATGCTTGCAAACAAAGTGGATGGCATAGAAACGATTACATTATTTATTAAGTCTTTCTCGTTAAATAGATATTAAAATAACTATTCAACAATTAAGTATTTCCTGAGATTGAGTGTTCATCCGAACAAACTTCAATTATAATATATATATATATATATATATATATATATATATATATATATATATATATATATATATATATATATATATATATATATATATATATATATATATATATATATATATATATATATATATATATATATATATATATATATATATATATATATATATATATATATATATATATATATATATATATATATATATATATATATATATATATATATATATATATATATATATATATATATATATATATATATATATATATATATATATATATATATATATATATATATATATATATATATATATATATATATATATATATATATATATATATATATATATATATATATATATATATATATATATATATATATATATATATATATATATATATATATATATATATATATATATATATATATATATATATATATATATATATATATATATATATATATATATATATATATATATATACAAATAGTAGAACTGAAAATTATTAAGTACGTAAACAGACTTCCTATTTTATGTAACACGAGTAACGCTCGAGAGCGTGCAACACTTTTTCCTGCTGTAATTTGCTACAATCATTATTTTACGATTATCTTTTATTGTTCTTTTTATGAACACTAAAGAAAAATATATGACATCGTCATTTCAAAGTTTATTAATAGGTATGTACGAAAGCTTAGTAAGTCCCACATTTTATTACTAAATGAAATAAAAAAAAGTCAGCTTCACGCCTTATTCCAAAACATTTTATTATACACTTCCAGTCGTAGATCTTACATGCGAGGCTTAAGAACTAAACTCTAAAGAAACGAAAATAATTTATTTCCCTAAGTGATCCCGATCAGGTTCGATATCTCTTTGACAATATTTACGTATATATATATATATATATATATATATATATATATATATATATATATATATATATATATATATATATATATATATATATATATATATATATATATATATATATATATATATATACATACATATATATATATATATATATATATATATATATATATACATACATATATATCAACATATTGACGTAACAAAGCTCGTTCGATAACGAATTAAATTAGGATTTTGTAATTAGGGTTTCGACACTATACAAACTTTAACTGTATCACGACTGAACGAGGATTCAGATACGATCTACTTTCTTTTCTAGAGATTTAAGTTACAGACGATACAATCGAAATTGGTAAAATATTTGAATTTAAAAATAATTTTATCGTTTAAAGATTCACTCTTTAAATAGCCATCAAATTACTTTGATTTAAATTCCATTGATCCCAAATCTTCATAATTAATCATGCCTAATGAAATTTAGCAGGCCATTTTTAAATTCAACACTATGTTCTCTCTGCTTACCCTGAATATAAGAAAAAGAGCGCGAGTTAAAGAAAATGCTAAAAAGTTCATATGATCTGATATTTGACGACGCAAAGATGTTTCATTGTATGCAAACTCTCTTTAGGGCCTTTCTGCCTGCCTACTATATTTAGAATAAAGCTTGAAGAAATCATGCTTTCAGACAGACATTCAGGCAGACATTCCGTTCCCTGTTTTTCGAGACAGAACGCCGCGTTTGCCTAATAGCCAGAACGAAATGAAAATGAAAAAAATCTATTTTCTTCGCGTGGGAATCGAACTCACGAACCGTCGCGAAATTATGTTTATTGTAAATAATGATATTAATAATTATAGTTGTATTTGTTACAGGTGGATACTCAGTAGAACATGTGGATAAGGTATGCTTGTCGCTTCGGAAGCAATATGGCAAGTGCGTCAAAATGGCTGGTCTACTGGGAAGACCAGATATGTTGTTTGTGTTCGATGCTAGTGAAGTAGAGAGGGTCTTTCGGGGAGAAGACAGTGCTCCACATAGGTAATGAAGTCTTAGAAAGATTGGAAAAATAATAAATTGAAATCAAGTAAATTTCCAATTTGAGTTTAAATCATTGTTCTTTTAGAGGTTTTTTCTTAAGTCTATTTATATAAAAGAATTCCTATCACTAGTGATCATCAGTTTCTCCATTCCGCTCTTTTTTATCGATTACCAGTCGTGGGAAGAAGTATTCTCATTTCTTCGTTTTAGTAAAAGGATAAAGTGCAACGTTGACTTTCCCAAAAAAGGGATGGAGCTCCTTAACATACTCCATTTATGAAATACTATGCAGTACATGTACTAAATTAAATGATAATGTAAAACTATTTTTCTTAAGGTACTAATGATTTTTGACATACGCAGGCCATCGATGCCATCTTTAAATTACTACAAACACAGCCTAAGGAAAGATTTTTTCGGTGCAGAAGAAAACTGTGCTGGTGTAATAGCGGTGTGAGTATATGCATTTTGAAATACTTTTTGAATTTTTAAAACTATTATTACGATTAAGATTTATTATTACTTTATAAAGCAACTTGAACATATTCTTAACTTGTTTTTATTTAATACAGATAAATCATAGAGGACCATCGTGGCGCAGAGGCGCAACGTCCGCATGTAACGTGACGGTTTCTGGGTTCGATCCCCAGTCGGAGAAGATGGATTTTTCTATTTCCATTTTCTTCGTTCTGGCAAAGTAGGCAAAGCGCGGTGTTGAGTTCCGCTACTCAACACGCAATGCCTCGGGACGGAGAAAGCAGGGACTAAGCAACAGAGTGTCTTAACAACTAGGTTCCCACGGTCCCTGGCAGGGTGCCATGTGCGGGATGAAGCGTGAAACTAAAAAAAAATTATTTAATACAAATATATTTCCAGTTTGTTTAAATTACTTTAAAGTATTATATTTATAATTAAACATATGTTACTCTTGTTTAGGTAAATTAAAAATTTTCTCCATAAACTAATACTGCGCATATTTATTGTACCCATACTATAATATAGATATGCTGTGTAATATTACTGGATTTTATTTTTGTTCCAGCCATGGCGATTCATGGGCAGCGTTCAGAACAAAAGTATCTCGAGTAGCGCTCAGTACAGGCGCTGCGGCGCAATATACAGACCAAGTGGGCAAAGTGGCAGAAGCGTTCATTGATAGGTGCATACCTAAAACTTTCTAACTAAGAAGCTTACCAAGTAATTTTCGCATGATTTTCATAATATCTATCCCTATACCCAAACTTATGTTTTCTAGAGTTTAGGGTTTTCCAGGGAACTTAGGTTATTTCGGCCGGGTTCAGTTTTTTTTTAATCTAATCTGATTATTTTTATCTCAAACAGGTAGGGTAAACTTGCCTAATTCGTACCACTTAAGGAGAACCTCAAATATTTTGGAAAAGAAGGAAAAATACATAGTTATTTATATAAAGTTATTAACTATAACTAATGTTCTATAAGTATATCAAAATAAAACAACGTAAATCTTTTAAATTTCTGAAAAATAAGCAAATTTCAAAAACTTAAAAAAAGTACGATTTAAGAACATTCGTCTTATCTCGTACTAGTATATTCTTAAATCGTACTTTGTGATCTTATCATTGGTTTACAATATTAAAATTAAAAATCTTAGTAGCTAATGTATTGAATGCTAGTACATTAGTATTTAGTAATACAGCCAATGGTTTCTGCCAATTCCTGTCCGTCATCACAGTAACATTTAATTTTTTTTGTTGTTCCTGCACATAGCTTATGTATCCATAATTCACAATTACTGCATTTAATCATGTTTTCTTTGTTTCTGTTGAATAATGTTGTAATCATCATCCAACAGTCATTTTCATCTTGTTCTTGTTTCTATTTCTTGTTTTTTTAGGTATTTTCCTTTTCTTTACATTTAGCTTCTTTGGTATGGTCTTCTTCTTGGTTTCTTCTACTTTAACTTCAGGCTCTTGTTTATATGGACTTCCTGTAATAACAAGAGTGCCTTTGGCTTTTCTTTTAACTGGTTTTAATGTCCCAGAAGTGAATTTATTGACAACAATACTCCAAGTGTCTCTAGAATTAGCTTTGAAGAAAGAATGTAGTTATTTTTCTTCTATATTACCTTTTAAACATTGATCTTGCTATTTTTTTTGACAGGTAGCCCTAAAATAGTAATAAAATAATTAGATACAAATAAAATACAAAAAATAACTAAAAATTTAAATGAAATTATAAATAGTTTTCCAAAATCGTACCGGTACGATTTAAGAAGTTGCTGCGAGTACGAAATAGGCACAAGTGTCAACTGAATTTCAAATCTGCTACAAAAAAAAATGTCAACAAACAAGGGAGTTTTATTTTGTGAAATACATTCATAAATATACGCATAATTATATTATAATAAGGTAAACAGCTTAAGAACGATATACTTATAAGACAGTTCTTGTGAAATATGCGAAAAAACTGTTCAAAAAGTAAGAATAAACTTACCTGCTTTATATTTTAGTCGGGAACAACGTAGCAGATTTGTATTTGTCATATGGCAATATGACCGCCAGTTCTTAATATTTTATGGTACTAAAGGCACTAATAACTATTACCCAAGCAGAGATATAGAGGAGGTACGATTTAAGCGCAGGTACGAATTAAGCAAGTTTACCCTAGCTAATAAATTATCTATTGTTTATTACAGAATACGTAAAATTCGAAATCAACAATCTGAGACACCTGATGATTTTTTGAATGAAGTTCACAAGTGGTCTTTAGAATGTGAGTGTTGTTAATATTTACTAAGTTAACTACCTTATAACATTAATGAAGTGTTATAATATTAATGCAGTGTAGTATGATATACTCAAAGCAATAAAATATCTATTTATTTTCAAGCATATATTTCTCAAAAACACTCTTTAATAAAAGAAAGAGATATTAGTTGCAATTACCTTATGAATTTTATTGCCAAGTAACAATTGTTTAAATCGAATAAAAATGGAGAAAGTTTTAAAATACATTAAAAATAAATACATATACTCATTGTTTTTATTCTTCGGTAATATTTAAAAAAAAAACACAAGCAAACTCATTAGTTATGTTTCAGCATTGGGATTAATAGCATTAGACACTAGACTAGGATGTTTCGATTCACGGGAAGGATCAGAGAGCCAACGTCTTATAGATGCTGTTCATACGTTTTTCTTATGCGTCGGGGAGTTGGAACTTAGAGCCCCATGGTGGAGGATATATCCTACAGCAATGTTTAAAAAATACGTAGCGGCGTTAGACACCATACTAAAGTAAGTATGAGTGTAAATGAGGGCAATTATTTCTCTTTTATCACTTGGTATAAGAATACACTGATTCAAAAGAGGTAAAGCCGGGTATGATATCATTACATGCAGCTACTTACTTGTAGAACAATAAATAACTTACATATAGTTCTTTCTATATGTAAATTTTATTTAATATTTCTCGTTTTCTATAAATATTTATTAAGACTTCAAAAATAATGAATAAAAATATTATATATTTTCTATTAATATTTTCTTTGTCTGTTGGAAAGTAATTAAAAAAATATATTATACAAAATACAATAAATTAAAAATATGCAATCAAATTGAGAAACGATTTGGATTAGACTTAGAAAAATAACGATTTCGTATGGCTTATTATATAATATATGTATATTTAATATTGTTCTTACAGTATCACATCAACCCATGTAGAGAAAGCTCTACAAGAATGTCAAGCTCAAGGTAGCAACAAGTCCCTTTTGCAAGACTTGGTGACGGCTGCAGGTTCTAGAGTGGCCGCCATCGCAGCGCTTGATATGTTCCTTGTGGGAATTGATACGGTAATTAAATCTTATATAATGCCATTATCTATGGGATTGATGACTGTAGTGGCGCAGAGGCACAGTGTCTGCGTGTTGTCGCGACGGTTTGTGGGTTCGATTCCAACATGGGGAAGGTTTTTCATTTTCATTTTCATTTTCATCACTCTGCCAACTTAGTAAAGTTGAACTCAGCCTGTAATACTAGATGTTCTAATATCTGTAAATATATGGTCGGAAAACTTAACAATTTTTGACTTTGACCATTTAGCTGAGATAATAATAAATATTTTCAATAATTCCAGACATCAAATGCAGTGGCTTCAACATTATATCAGCTGTCGCAAAGGCCGGATGTTCAAGAACAATTATACCATGAAATATCAAATGTTCTACAAGGGCGGCCATTAAAAGCTGGTGACATTAACCAAATGCCCTACTTGAAAGCGTGTGTCAAAGAAGTTCTGAGGTAATTACAATTATTTTATTTCCCAAGATTTTTTTACTGTTTGTAATTAAATTGTTTGTAATTAAATGTTTGTAATTAAGTTCGAAAACGGCGGAAAGTGGGGACGGAGTAAGCAGGAACTAAGTAACGGGGTGTCTTAACACTAGGTTCGTATGGTTCCTGCAGTTCCCTCTGCCTACCCTGCCATGTGCGGGATAAAGCGTGAAGCTAAAAAAAAATCGTTATTTATGGCGTTTTAAGATTATTTTGTTACTAATATGAAAATTACTTGCTGCTTGTTCAACATGATGTATAATTTCATAATAAACATACAATAAAAAGTATTAATAATATTTATTTAAACAATCATAATTGTTGTTTATTTGTAGAATGTATCCAGTAGTAATAGGTAACGGCCGCCAACTGTCCAAAGATACGGTTATATGCGGTTACAATATCCCTAAAGGGGTAAGTTAATTTTTTTATTACTTTTTTGACGTGACAACGTCTTAAATTAGATTGCGGCTCGGAGTCACATATGAAAATGGTAACGTAACGATGTGTCAACTGTCACCGAACTATGATCGGTCCGCCGCGCGTATCACTTGACACATGTACAATGTTTTAGTAAACAAAATATATTTTCTATAGTTAAAATTTGTGCAATTTATATTATAATTTTTAATCATATCAATAAATATTCTACCGAGAAAAAGACGTTGCCACGTAAAATTTTCGCCCGTAAAATCCACTTTACAGGCAACCATTTTTTATATAGGGCTTAGTGTTAAGACAATACATAATGCATAATCCGTTATGCAAAAGAAAGATTTAAATTTCTAGAATTAATATTCCAATTAACAAATGTTCTGGAAAATTTAAATGAGAATCTATTTTTTCGTTAAGATTCATAAGTACATATAAATTCAAAATTTATTATAAAGGAAAGAATATCTTGATTCTTTATCTTTGACTAACAATTTTAAAAATAAAACATTTTTTCATTATTTCCAGACACAAGTAATATTCCAACATTACGTAATGGGTAATAGTGATGAATATTTCACAAATGCATCGGAATTCCGTCCGGAGCGTTGGTTAAATCGATCGACGTACAAATACCATCCGTTCGCATCCCTACCATTTGGTTTTGGAAAACGAATGTGCCTTGGACGTAGATTTGCAGAACTTGAAATTCACATCATGATTTGTAAGGTAATATTAAAAATAACCATGAATACTTAGCAATTCTTTCACGCTTTATATTTCTGCTCTATTTTTTGTCATTACATTACATGCAAAAGAGAGAGGAGGACCGTCGTAACGCAAAGACGAAGCGTTTTACTGTAACGGTTTTTCGGCTCAATTTCCAGATGGTTTTTTTCATTTTCTTAGTCTGGCAACTAGGCGCACACATTGAAAAAGTGTAAAGCGGAGAATGGAGTGTCCCAATACTAGGTACCCATGGCTCCTCCGGTTCCCTCTGCTCACTCTGCTATGTGCGGGATAAAGCTTAAAGCTAAGAAAGGGGAAACAATGTAAAAAATACGAGTGTCAAAACCGAAAACTTTAAGTTCACTGTATATTATATATTTTTAACATATACATATATATTACGTGACTGTAGTTTTCTTAGACGCCTTCATAAATAATGGAGCAACCACGAGAGATTGCAATTTATTCAAGTAATGTTTACCAGAATTATTAAATTGTCAAATGCTAGTAAATACAGTTCTGTAGCAATAAGACTTGTTAAACTTTATTATTGGAATTTGTAAATATGTATAAATCCTCGAAATATATGTGTTTTAAAAATGTATAATAACAACCACTCATAGGAAAAGGACAACCCTTTTCCTATAAGTAGTTGTTATTATAGCACTTTAAATTTATTTAATTGATTAGACCACAATCGTATTAGAATCTATGTAAATTAAATGACCTAGATTCCTATATACATATATATATAGCAGTATGTATTTTTTAGACAATAACTGTTACTTTCTAGGGCTCAAAAAGTATTTATAACTCAAATATTTTTTTATTTCTAGATGGTGCAAGCTTTTAAAATGGAATATCACCATCAACCGTTGGAATACCATATTCACCCAATGTACACACCACAAGGTCCCATACGTATTAAATTGATAGATCGATGAAATTTATGTCATTTAAAAACAAGTATTGTTAACTGTGTTTGATGCAAAATCTTGTATATTTGTACAATATTTTTAAATATACATAAGTTATAACATATGTTCTTTTTTGTTTTATTTTTATAACTTTATATGTTTTTTTTCACTATATATTTTTTTAAAGGAGTTGTAAGCTTATAATTTAAAATAACTTGTTACTTGTTCTTAATATGCTGAAGAAATATATTGTAATTTTTGATTGAATGAATATATTTTACAAAGAATATTTAGTACAATGCTTAAAACAAAAAAATAAAAATGATTGTAGACGTTTTGAAGTTGTGAAAATACATTTCATTTGTATAAAGCGAGTATAAAACGAAAAGGGAGAATATCCTGTACCTAACTAGATCTTCGATATTGACATTAGCGATTATATTCGATATCGATTTTATTCAATAGAATGTACGGGAGTCAAATCCATGTCACATACAACAAAATGAAAAAACAAATTATTTAAGTGCACTTATTACAGGTTTGTGTTTTAGTAGGTTTATTTTTGTAAATAATTAAGGAGCGTGCGATGATTATTGAATATCTAATTCTGATAACAGATGACTAATGATAACAAATGTCACTGACACCTATGTCGCTGATATGTACAATTTAAGTGAACTGTTTTGGCATTGCTGAATACTTATTTCGAGGGTACCGCTGCGACTAAGAGATGTATCTCGTGCCATTTAACTGTCAGGGTAAGGTTAGGCTGTATTTCACTGATATCTGATGTTGATATCTGACCATACCTGATATTGACCTGATATCTAACCATTCGGCTATGATCTGATATGATACTGACAGAGTGTCAGGCTGTATTTGACTGATATGCTCTCTTTCTCTCAACAACTCTTTTGTACAACAAGTTCTATGACAAGGTGTATGATAAGTCCAATACTTAGTTAAAGAGCAATTCGATAAACCTGTATACTGCTAGGCATAATTTAGTTATCTAGATCGTTGTAAGTGAACGACTTAGTAGGGATTATTCACCAGTTTTTCTCAGCACTTCTTAACATAGGTTCCTTTACGAACTGTTGATAGAATCATAGCTATTTAGTAGCGCCGGCTGCTATAAGTACTTGCTTATTAATGAATTTCTATTATATACTGATCTCAGTTTTTATATAGGATCAACAGCTATCGGACAAACAGCTTCTGGGTGTGTGCCGTTCGTATATCAGTTTCAGTTTAATAACGGAAGTTACAACAAGAAGTACTTGTCTGGAAGAATTCATTAAAATATACGTTTCGGCATTGTGCTACAATTTTGATAATTTTTCTGATCTGATTTTTACTTTCCTTTGATTTTGACTTGACTTTTGACTTCGCCTTCGTTTTGTAGAAATTTATATATTAAATATATAAGAGATGTTACTAATTAAGTATATATAAATTTAAAATTAAGTTAAACTTTTTAAATAGGAAAAAATTCACAATTATGGGTAAGAAATAAAACACGTAATTACATTCATAGAATGTTTTACTTATATTGATGCAATAAGCAATCCTACTAACATTAGATTTTAGGCTTTTTCGTTCTGTATTGTGACAAATTTACAATAATTTGTTTATATAGAAAAGACTTTACACAACACAGAAAGTGAATTCAGCACTGGCATATAAAATGGAATAAACACTAATAACTAAACACGGATGGCCACAATACAATATTGGTAAATATGTACAAATATCACATATTAGTATAGTAAAATATATAAAGTAATCATGTTTTATATATTTTGACTAGGAATATAGGTAATACAGATAAACAGCTGTGAACATATATATATGTCGCTGACTAATACATTGTACAGTATTCTTATGGCACTATAAAAGAACCATACGGGCATTACATAATCCCAAATATAAAACTTTAAAAGGCAGTGATTTAAATTTATTGTACACAATTGATTTCTACTGGCATTCATTTTTAGTACAATTATACATTATAAAATACAAAATATTACAAGCGAAGAGTTCATATCACACATTAATTTTAAACTAACAAGGTTGAGTATTTACATTACATTTAACAATACGTCTTAACTTAAGGGTTTGTGAGCGTTTATAAGTCACCAAAGCTATTGCTATGACTAAAGCGACGAACATAATAGAACCAACTATAGCAAAATATTCAAATTCTCCATATTTTATATCATCAGTAACATTGTCTAAGATATTTTTCAAGTCTCTTGTTTTCCTTGATCGCGGTTGGGTGCGAGAGAATTCAAAATTATCTGAAAAATGGTTAAAATAAAATTACAAATGTAATAAACAATAAATCATAATATTATCTTGAAATATATTTCTTACCTGTTTCGGGAAGAGAATCATCATAATAATCATTACGCTGATCAGCCAGCCTATTAACACGGTTAGATTTTATTTCATTCTCAGAAGGGAAAGGTGGCAAGTAAGTTGCTGGTGGGTTTGTACTGCTTGGAGCAAATGGTTGAGGGCATTTAGGGTCTTTAGAACCAGGATAACATGAGCTAGGCGTTGAGGATGGTTCTGATGTTGTAGGCCTGGGACAACGTGGATCGTTACTTCCAGGATAACAGCGTGGAACTCCTTGTGTCGTAAGTTTGGGACAACGAGGATCACTACTACCGGGATAGCAACGAGGAGACTCAGGTGTGGTAGGCCTGGGACAGCGAGGATCGTTGCTACCAGGATAACAACGTGGAGCTTCAGTAGTGGAAGGTTTAGGGCAGCGGGGATCGTTACTGCCAGGGTAACAGCGTGGAGCTTCAGGTGTGGTAGGTTTAGGGCAGCGAGGATCGTTACTGCCAGGGTAACAGCGTGGAGCTTCAGGTGTGGTAGGTTTAGGGCAGCGAGGATCGTTACTGCCAGGGAAACAGCGTGGAGCTTCAGGTGTGGTAGGTTTAGGGCAACGAGGATCGATACTACCAGGGTAACAACGAGGAGCTTCAGGTGTGGTAGGTTTAGGGCAACGAGGATCGTTACTACCAGGGTAACAGCGTGGAGCTTCAGGTGTGGTAGGTTTAGGGCAGCGAGGATCGTTACTGCCAGGGTAACAACGAGGAGCTTCAGGTGTAGTAGGTTTAGGGCAACGAGGATCTTTACTGCCAGGGTAACAGCGTGGAGCTTCAGGTGTGGTAGGTTTAGGGCAGCGAGGATCGTTACTGCCAGGGTAACAGAGTGGAGCTTCAGGTGTGGTGGGTTTAGGGCAGCGAGGATCGTTACTGCCAGGGTAACAACGTGGAGCTTCAGGTGTGGTAGGTTTAGGGCATCGAGGATCGTTACTGCCAGGGTAACAGCGTGGAGCTTCAGGTGTAGTAGGTTTAGGGCAGCGAGGATCGTTACTACCAGGGTAACAGCGTGGAGCTTCAGGTGTGGTAGGTTTAGGGCAGCGAGGATCGTTACTGCCAGGGTAACAACGTGGAGCTTCAGGTGTGGTAGGTTTAGGGCATCGAGGATCGTTACTGCCAGGGTAACAGCGTGGAGCTTCAGGTGTGCTAGGTTTAGGGCAGCGAGGATCGTTACTGCCAGGGTAACAACGTGGAGCTTCAGGTGTGGTAGGTCTAGGGCAGCGAGGATCGTTACTGCCAGGGTAACAACGTGGAGCTTCAGGTGTGGTAGGTTTAGGGCAACGAGGATCGTTACTGCCAGGGTAACAGCGTGGAGCTTCAGGTGTGGTAGGTTTAGGGCAACGAGGATCGCTACTGCCAGGGTAACAGCGTGGAGCTTCAGGTGTGGTAGGTTTTGGACAGCGAGAATCCGTAGAACCAGTGAAACACTTAGGTTTAGAAATAGTTGGAGGTAAATATGTCGGTGGATTTAATGTTGTGGGTCTTGGTGGTTGAGGACAATTAGGATCTGGTGATCCTGGATAACAAATAGGTTTTGGTTTTTGGGTTGTTGTAAGTTTGGGACACCGAGAATCAGTGTTACCAGGGAAACAATTTGGTGGTGCAGGGGTGGTAGGTTTTGGACATCTTGGATCGTTACTTCCTTGATAGCACCTAGGTGGTGCAGGAGTTGTAGCTTTGGGACAGCGAGGATCTGTGTTACCGGAAAAGCAGTTAGGGGGTGCAGATGTAGTTGGTTGTGGGCATCTAGGATCAGTATTGCCTGGATAGCACCTAGGTGGAGCAGGCGTTGTAGGCTTAGGACAGCGTGGATCTGTATTTCCAGGGAAACAATTAGGTAGTGTAGGAGTGGTAGGTTTTGGACATCTTGGATCGCTACTGCCTTGATAACACCTAGGTGGGGCAGATGTTGTAGGTTTGGGACATCGAGGATCTGTGTTACCGGGGAAGCAGTTAGGGGGTGCAGGTGTAGTTGGTTGTGGGCATCTAGGATCAGTATTGCCTGGATAGCACCTAGGTGGAGCAGGCGTTGTAGGCTTAGGACAGCGTGGATCTGTATTTCCAGGGAAACAATTAGGTGGTGTAGGAGTGGTAGGTTTTGGACATCTTGGATCGCTACTGCCTTGATAACACCTAGGTGGGGCAGGTGTTGTAGGTTTGGGACAGCGAGAATCTGTGCTTCCAGGGAAGCAATTTGGTTGTTCAGGCGTAGTAAGCTTAGGACACCTTGGATCGTTACTACCTGGGAAACATTTTGGTTCAGAGGAAGTGGGAGGCAAATATGTTGGAGGATTTAATGTTGTCGGTCTTGGTGGTTGAGGGCAATTTGGATCTGGTGATCCTGGATAACAAACAGGTTTTGGTGTTTGAGTTGGTTTAGGACAGCGAGGATCTGTGCTGCCAAGGAAACAATTTGGAGATGATGGTGTAGTTGGTCGTGGGCATCTCAGATCGCTGCTACCTGGGTAACATCTTGGTGGTGCAAGTGTTGTAGGCTTGGGACAGCGCGGATCTGTGTTACCAGGGAAACAATTTGGTGGTGCAGGGCTAGTAGGTCTTGGACATCTTGGATCGCTACTCCCTTGATAACATCTAGGTGGGGCTGGTGTTGTCGGTTTAGGACATCGAGGATCAGTGTTACCAGGGAAGCAGTTAGGAGATGCAGGTGTAGTTGATTGTGGGCATCTAGGATCAGTATTACCTGGATAGCATCTAGGTGGAGCAGGTGTTGTAGGCTTAGGACAGCGTGGATCTGTATTTCCAGGGAAACAATTAGGTGGTGCAGGAGTGGTAGGTTTTGGACATCTTGGATCGCTACTGCCTTGATAACACCTTGGTGGGGCAGGTGTTGTAGGTTTGGGACAGCGAGGATCTGTGTTACCGGGGAAACAATTCGGAGCTGCAGGTGTAGTAGGTTTAGGACATCTTGAATCGTTACTACCTGGATAACACCTAGGTAGAGCAGGTGTTGTAGGCTTAGGACAGCGAGGATCTGTGCTTCCAGAGAAACAATTCGGTGGCGCAGGCGTGGTGGGCTTAGGACAACGTGCATCTGAACTACCTGGGAAACATTTAGGTTCAGAGGAAGTGGGAGGCAAATATGTTGGAGGATTTAATGTTGTCGGTCTGGGTGGTTGAGGACAATTTGGATCAGGTGATCCAGGATAGCATACAGGTTTTGGTTGTTGAGTTGGCTTAGGGCAGCGAGGATCTGTGCTGCCAAGGAAACAATTTGGAGATGATGGTGTAGTTGGTCGTGGGCATCTTAGATCGCTGCTACCTGGGTAACATCTAGGTGGTGCAAGTGTTGTAGGTTTGGGACAGCGTGGATCTGTGTTACCAGGGAAACAATTTGGTGGTGCAGGTGTAGTGGGTTGTGGGCACCTGGGATCTTTACTTCCTTGATAGCATCGAGGAGGAGCGGGTGTTGTAGGTTTGGGGCACCGAAAATCTGTGCTACCGGGAAAACAATTTGGTGGTGCAGGGGTGGTAGGTTTAGGGCATCTTGGATCGTTGCTACCTGGATAACACTTAGGCGGAGCGGGTGTTGTAGGCTTAGGACAGCGAGGATCTGTGTTACCGGGATAGCAATTTGGAGCTGCAGGAGTAGTTGGTTTTGGGCATCGCGGGTCGGTATTGCCTGGATAGCATCTAGGCGGAGCAGGTGTTGTAGGCTTAGGACAACGTGGATCTGCACTTCCAGGGAAACAATTAGGTGGTGCAGGAGTGGTAGGTTTTGGACACCTTGGATCGCTACTGCCTTCATAACATCTGGGTAAGGCAGGTGTTGTAGGCTTAGGACAGCGAGGATCTGTGTTACCGGGATAGCAATTTGGAGCTGCAGGTGTAGTTGGTTTTGGGCATCGCGGGTCGGTATTGCCTGGATAGCATCTAGGCGGAGCAGGTGTTGTAGGCTTAGGACAACGTGGATCTGTACTTCCAGGGAAACAATTAGGTGGTGCAGGAGTGGTAGGTTTTGGACATCTTGGATCGCTACTGCCTTCATAACATCTGGGTAAGGCAGGTGTTGTAGGTTTAGGACAGCGGGGATCTGTGTTACCAGGGAAACAATTTGGAGCTGCAGGTGTAGTTGGTTGTGGGCATCTCGGATCGGTACTGCCTGGATAGCACCTAGGTGGAGCAGGTGTTGTAGGCTTAGGACAGCGAAGATCTGTACTTCCAGGGAAACAATTTGGGGGTTCAGGCGTTGTAGGCTTAGGACATCTTGGATCGTTACTACCTGGATAACATTTAGGCGGAGCAGGTGTTGTTGGCTTAGGACAGCGAGGATCTGTGCTTCCAGAGAAACAATTCGGTGGCGCAGGCGTGGTGGGCTTAGGACAACGTGCATCTGAACTACCTGGGAAACATTTAGGTTCAGAGGAAGTGGGAGGCAAATATGTTGGAGGATTTAATGTTGTCGGTCTGGGTGGTTGAGGACAATTTGGATCTGGTGATCCAGGATAGCATACAGGTTTTGGTTGTTGAGTTGGCTTAGGGCAGCGAGGATCTGTGCTGCCAAGGAAACAATTTGGAGATGATGGTGTAGTTGGTCGTGGGCATCTCAGATCGCTGCTACCTGGGTAACATCTAGGTGGTGCAAGTGTTGTAGGCTTGGGACAGCGTGGATCTGTGTTACCAGGGAAACAATTTGGTGGTGCAGGTGTAGTGGGTTGTGGGCACCTAGGATCTTTACTTCCTTGATAGCATCGAGGAGGAGCGGGTGTTGTAGGCTTGGGGCACCGAGAATCTGTGCTACCGGGAAAACAATTTGGTGGTGCAGGAGTGGTAGGTTTAGGGCATCTTGGATCATTGCTACCTGGATAACACTTAGGCGAAGCGGGTGTTGTAGGCTTAGGACAGCGAGGATCTGTGTTACCAGGATAGCAATTTGGAGCTGCAGGAGTAGTTGGTTTTGGGCATCGTGGGTCGGTATTGCCTGGATAGCATCTAGGCGGAGCAGGTGTTGTAGGCTTAGGACAACGTGGATCTGCACTTCCAGGGAAACAATTAGGTGGTGCAGGAGTGGTAGGTTTTGGACATCTTGGATCGCTACTGCCTTCATAACATCTGGGTAAGGCAGGTGTTGTAGGTTTAGGACAGCGGGGATCTGTGTTACCAGGGAAACAATTTGGAGCTGCAGGTGTAGTTGGTTGTGGGCATCTCGGATCGGTGCTGCCTGGATAGCACCTAGGTGGAGCAGGTGTTGTAGGCTTAGGACAACGTGGATCTGTACTTCCAGGGAAACAGTTTGGGGGTTCAGGCGTAGTAGGCTTAGGACATCTTGGATCGTTACTACCTGGATAACATTTAGGCGGAGCAGGTGTTGTAGGCTTAGGACAGCGAGGATCTGTGCTTCCAGGGAAGCAATTTGGTTGTTCAGGCGTAGTAGGCTTAGGACACCTTGGATCGTTACTACCTGGGAAACATTTTGGTTCAGAGGAAGTGGGAGGCAAATATGTTGGAGGATTTAATGTTGTCGGTCTTGGTGGTTGAGGGCAATTTGGATCTGGTGATCCTGGATAACAAACAGGTTTTGGTGTTTGAGTTGGCTTAGGACAGCGAGGATCTGTGCTGCCAAGGAAACAATTTGGAGATGATGGTGTAGTTGGTCGTGGGCATCTTAGATCGCTGCTACCTGGGTAACATCTAGGTGGTGCAAGTGTTGTAGGTTTGGGACAGCGTGGATCTGTGTTACCAGGGAAACAATTTGGTGGTGCAGGTGTAGTGGGTTGTGGGCACCTGGGATCTTTACTTCCTTGATAGCATCGAGGAGGAGCGGGTGTTGTAGGCTTGGGGCACCGAGAATCTGTGCTACCGGGAAAACAATTTGGTGGTGCAGGGGTGGTAGGTTTAGGGCATCTTGGATCGTTGCTACCTGGATAACACTTAGGCGGAGCGGGTGTTGTAGGCTTAGGACAGCGAGGATCTGTGTTACCGGGATAGCAATTTGGAGCTGCAGGTGTAGTTGGTTTTGGGCATCGCGGGTCGGTATTGCCTGGATAGCATCTAGGCGGAGCAGGTGTTGTAGGCTTAGGACAACGTGGATCTGCACTTCCAGGGAAACAATTAGGTGGTGCAGGAGTGGTAGGTTTTGGACATCTTGGATCGCTACTGCCTTCATAACATCTGGGTAAGGCAGGTGTTGTAGGTTTAGGACAGCGGGGATCTGTGTTACCAGGGAAACAATTTGGAGCTGCAGGTGTAGTTGGTTGTGGGCATCTCGGATCGGTACTGCCTGGATAGCACCTAGGTGGAGCAGGTGTTGTAGGCTTAGGACAACGTGGATCTGTACTTCCAGGGAAACAGTTTGGGGGTTCAGGCGTAGTAGGCTTAGGACATCTTGGATCGTTACTACCTGGATAACATTTAGGCGGAGCAGGTGTTGTTGGCTTAGGACAGCGAGGATCTGTGCTTCCAGGGAAGCAATTTGGTTGTTCAGGCGTAGTAGGCTTAGGACACCTTGGATCGTTATTACCTGGGAAACATTTTTGTTCAGAGGAAGTGGGAGGCAAATATGTTGGAGGATTTAATGTTGTCGGTCTTGGTGGTTGAGGGCAATTTGGATCTGGTGATCCTGGATAACAAACAGGTTTTGGTGTTTGAGTTGGCTTAGGACAGCGAGGATCTGTGCTGCCAAGGAAACAATTTGGAGATGATGGTGTAGTTGGTCGTGGGCATCTTAGATCGCTGCTACCTGGGTAACATCTAGGTGGTGCAAGTGTTGTAGGTTTGGGACAGCGTGGATCTGTGTTACCAGGGAAACAATTTGGTGGTGCAGGTGTAGTGGGTTGTGGGCACCTGGGATCTTTACTTCCTTGATAGCATCGAGGAGGAGCGGGTGTTGTAGGCTTGGGGCACCGAGAATCTGTGCTACCGGGAAAACAATTTGGTAGTGCAGGGGTGGTAGGTTTAGGGCATCTTGGATCGTTGCTACCTGGATAACACTTAGGCGGAGCGGGTGTTGTAGGCTTAGGACAGCGAGGATCTGTGCTACCTGGGAAACATTTGAGCTCTGTAGTAGAAGGAGGCAAGTAGGTTGGTGGACTTTTTGTTGTAGGTCTTGGCGGTTGAGGACAATTTGGATCTTGTGATCCAGGATAACATTTCGATTTAGGTTGTTCAGGTGTAGTGGGCCTCAGACAGCGAATATCTGAGCTTCCTGGATAGCATTCTGGAGTTTCTGGAGTTGTTGATTTTGAGCAACGTATATCTAGGCTACCTGGAAAGCAATTTGGAGGTGCAGGAGTCGATAACTTTGGACATCGAGGGTCAGTACTTCCATCAAAACAGTTTGGCTGAGTAGATGTCGGTATCGGACATCTGGGGTCATCACTACCTGGATAGCATCTGGGAGCTGGGGTTGTAGGCTTTGGACAACGTGGATCTGGGCTACCCGGGTAGCAACTAAACGGACCTAATGTTGTGAAAGGTGGGCAACGTGGATCACGGCTTCCTGGGAAGCATTTAACAGTGCCTGGAGTTGATACTTTAGGGCAGCGAGGATCTGAAGAATCTGGATTACAGGCTTTTGGTGGCCTTATTGTAGATATTTCTTTTATAATTCCTGTACAATCTGAGTCACAACCACTAGTACATAGCTAAAAAAGAAAAAAGGATTAGTTTTTATTTCTTAAACTGTATGATTTTATATTTGAAAACTTACACAGTAATATTTAAAATTTCTTTTCAATTTACAAAATACAACAATATTGAAATTTTTACATATTAATTTCTCAGGCCTTTATCATATACTCAGTAATAAGATGATTAATTGTGTAGTAAGCTTGTCATCAAGGAGTAAATAAAATAAATTATAGGTAATAATTTTAGACATACCTCCACGTTACATGTAAGGTAAACTTGATCAGTCTCTGGGAATCGGAAGGCGCTTACTTTACTATAAGCTATTAATGTTGCGCCACTTTTGCCTGTATTAGTTGATTTTTGCCATACATCGATAAATTTTTTCTTCCTGTAATTTTAAATTACTTATTATTCACAAAAAAATCCATAATTTTATATATGAGAAGAGAAGAAAACTGCTTAGCATTCTATGGATTCACCGTGCGGGTGCCGGGCCCATTGCGTTGTAGGAAGAGGAGCTCCGATCAGCGCTTGGGACTTGCGACCCAAGTGTAGGTTTAAAGGGGCCCCTTTAAAATGCATTAACGCTCACCTTCACTGTCCGAGCTCCTCCCACTACCTAACCAAATTTTAAATGATTCTACCAAAGCCGCCTTTGAAGTGCGTTCTAGAAATGAATTTATAATTGCTCTAGACAGGCCGAGATCTTTTAGTAAACTATAGAGAGATTTCGCTGTTATACCTCTCGCTCCTACTTCAACCGCAAATAAGCTAGCTCTAAACCTATTCCTGGTCAGTTCGTTTGTAAGATCGAAGTATTTATTAAGTTTTAGATGGTGACTTTTTGGAATATTTGTTTCCCACGGAACTGTAAGTTCTACCAGTACTACGCGTTTTAGGCTTCGAGAATATAGAAAAATATCCGGTCTGGATGACGAAACACAAATATCCTCAGGGATTCTATACTGTTTCTCATACGTGTCCATCATAAGTGTCCAATCGGGAGCTGGATCTAATATAGAGAAAGGTTTTTGTGTGGGTTTTTTATAAAAACCTTCTTTCACAAACTCTATTGAGCGTTTGTTGGTTCTTTACGAAACATTTTTATGTATTGTATTTTAAAAAGAGACACAAATACACTTCTAGGATACATATTATATCTCAATTATAATAACCAGGTAAAACCAAACTTACTTTGGACAACCACTTTTATCCGTTAATTGAATCTTGTTTGTGTTAGGACTATCATAATCGTCGTTATCGTAAGCCCAACAGTCATGAATCTTCAGATTGAATTGATTTCTTATATCTTTCAAATATATTAAAATAGTTAAGTATTCACCAATTTTGATTGAATTTTCCAAAGGAGTCGTCTGAAAAGTACCAAAGAAAAACATTGTACAAATAATTTAATGCGTGGAAGTAAAAGTTAAATACAAAAATTTTCCATATTGAGGATTAAAAAAATATAAAGCTCAATTTTTCTTAAATCCTGAACAGAGTCACAGGGTCTCTGTGACACCTTTCAGAATTTCAAGAGTTCATTTTAGTGTTTTAAACACTTTGACACACGTGAACTAACATTGGGGAAAACTCCTTTCTGAATATCCATCCAGCATTCGACACCACCAGCTGGTCCTTCTACTGCAACGACATCAAGCATATCTACCATAAAAGGCTTTAATTTCAAAGTATGCGATTGCTCCTTCCTAGCTCCTCCAACAGATACTTCCAAAGCAGTGCCCACACAGGAAACCTAAAACGAAAATTCAATAACTATTTTTTTAATTTTTCGTATCCAATATTTTATAAATAAAATTATGAAATATAAACAAAAGTAAATGTATATATATATATATATATATATATATATATATATATATATATATATATATATATATATATATATATATATATATATATATATATATATATATATATATATATATATATATATATATATATATATATATATATATATATATATATATATATATATATATATATATATATATATATATATATATATATATATATATATATATATATATATATATATATATATATATATATATATATATATATATATATATATATATATATATATATATATATATATATATATATATATATATATATATATATATATATATATATATATATATATATATATATATATATATATATATATATATATATATATATATATATATATATATATATATATATATATATATATATATATATATATATATACATACCTTTCTGGCAAAATCGTATGGTCCTTGAACGAGATCATCCGATTGGAATACAAGGACATTGTCGACAGTACCGCACGCATTACAGAGTGGTCGGCTACCACAACCTTTGAGCGGCACTCGGAATGAATATCGGGACTGGCTGCCTCCAGCAGTCACATATCTGAAATTCACAAGTCACATTTTTATTACATTATTATTCTCAGTAACTGTAAATAGTGGCGTTAAATGTGTTCAATAATGTTAGAAATATTAAGTCATATTTTATGCTGTTGTCATTCATTTGACATTTTCTCATTTTTCGTTTAGTTTTCGAGACATTTCTTAATAAGTGGTGAAACATATGATCGCGCTACGACTTTGTACCAGGGTTATATATTTTGATGAAGCCTAACGATAAGTCATTCAGCTCCACATTTCCTGACTTTAACTCAACAATAGGCTGCGACTTCTTGGTAAGGCGTGGAAATTAAATTAATTCCAAGTGGGAATAGAACCTTTACCTGTTTCATTTGCAAAAGTTTACAAATTAAATTAAGTAAATAAGCAATTTTTTATTTCGTCGTTAGTTTTTAAGTACTCACTTGCATTTAGGGTCGTTTAAGAAACCCTTGCTGTATATTATCCCATCGTATATATCGGCGAATTCAACTGTAACTTCAATGAAGTCAGCCGCACATTGTACATCAATATCTGGAGACAAAGGCGAGTTGGCTGCTCTGGAACCCCTTACGAAGTTGACCCCGGTGTCATCGCTGGTATCTTCAAAGAATGGTGATAGCCCATTCTCGCCTGCTAATTGTAAGTTAAGCTCAGCCGCAGTGAGCGTTCCGACATCTGAAACAGCTGTAGCGAGCGACAGCTACAAATGAAAATAAATAAATTATTCGGTTTGTAGCTTTATGTAGTATACAGTTATAACATAATATAGAACTATAACATACTGTGAAATTTTTACTATTAATGCCAATAGCGGATCATTAATAATTACCATTTTAAAATGAACTGTACCAAACAGGGTAACATCATGTAGTTTAAAATAAACTATCGTCTTATCATCTTATCGGTCTTATCATCTGAGAAATATTATATTATTATGGTGACAAGCGTCCATGTAAATTTATAATAAGTTTTATAATCACTTAGTAATTTTCTTTTTTTTAGCCACTATGGCCTCACCGTGTATTTTGACTAATCTTAATGCTTCGATTTCTACCAAAAAATAAGTAATAACAATTAATCTTCATTATTTAGCTAAAATTACATATGAATCGAATAAAGTACCGCAGTTATAAGATTTATAGCTGTAAAGTCGGTTAATGTTATCGAGTTATCTGTAAGATTATTGTATGAACTGAATACAATGTGAATTTTTTCTCTCTCACGCATTATTTTGCCTTATTACAGCGATTTTGGTGTTGAGAAACATAAACGGTATATTGTTTCATATACAAAGTTATGGTATTTAATAATATATGGTGCCTTTGGTCTTTTGGTTAACTATAGTAGCAAGGCGTGATGTTGTACTGTACCAGCGTTGGTTGTGAATTTTCCACTAGGCTATATATAAGATCAAAAACTATAAAATATTCAGATCAAATTCTTAAGTAAAACGTGACTGGCCCATTATCAATTAACGTACAATGTCGTAAAAATGGGCGGAAAATGTAGAACCAGATTCCTTTGTCTACTTATATATTTTTTTCTTTGGTATTACTAATACAGATGAGCTAATAGGTCAGGTGAAATTATTTACGAAAGGAATTTCTAGGATAGCTGTATAAAAGCTAAACCTTACGGTTTTGTCATCATTCTATTACCTTGTAATTTTACATAATATCATATTTTTGTTAAACAATTTTTTATATATATTTATTTACTGATGATAAAATATCATAAAGCATAATTTCTATTAATTCCGCTATTGATTGGATAGACAGTAAAGAAGTTATATTAGGACTTCTCAAACTACCCTACAATTATAAATAAACATTATTTCCCAAACACTGTCACAATAAAGCAAACTTTACCTTTGACACGATTAAGTTCATTAAAAAATATTAATGTTTCGATTCAAATAGCAATTTAGTAATCGATTTGCTAACTGTTTTCATTCCAACACCATGGTACACCATAAGTTACGGCATTTACGTAAGATATTGGGAAACTTGAGACTAGTGATGTACACATTAAAACTATCAACAATATATTGCATAATTTTATATATCGATGACCTTTAAGCTTATATAATTTACACAAACATTGTCTAATGATTAATGATATTGCTTTCAATGATTATTACTTCCGGCAATGATATGAATATTTTATTTATGTTTAAAATTACTTGTCGCTTATTATACACATGATATGGCTGCCGCTGTATGTATCTTTGTACGCTTCTTGTGTATAAAGAATGCCATTTCAAGATCTTTATTTAAAAGACAGGCTTTATTTTGCCAGATTATTTGATATATTTTTAATAAGTAAATATTATTGAAGCCTTTGCTTAATGCTACATGTTATCTAGTTCTGTATGTTGATACATTCAAATATTATATTTCTAAAGTTGGTAAGTATATGTCTCATTTACAGGTTCGATCTAATCTAAATAGATTTTGGACCTAATATGCATTTTCGAGCTTATTTGTATATAATAGAATAAGATATTATTTTGCACCTGTTTTGTCAACACTCAATGCACTCAAAAAAAATCTTTTGTTTTAAACTAACTTGGTACTTATTTACCACAATTTGTAATTAGAATTATTATTCTTAGAAGTTATCCTGAGCTTTATTTTCATGAAAGTATTAATTAAATTTGTATTTGAAAGTCAGCTTCAAGATATATGTAAATAATTTACCTGCACGAGTGCAATCAGTGCCGCTATGTGCATGACAGCCGCTTCATGGGGCCCTGAAACAAAAACAAAAAATAATATATTAAGACTGATAAAAAAATTGTAGTAAATAAAAATTATTATATAGATTCACGAAATTAATTTATCAATTTCGTTTGCTTTCATTCTTTAAAAATATTAAGTTACGAACAATTCAACTTCAATATTTATTTACTTTAGAATAAACGAAATATCACTTAAAGAGTATCGAGATGATATTTGACATATTAGTGTCAAGAGTCTGCACATAATAGACGGTTGATGTCGCAATCCCTTGCAAGTAAGTATAGGTAATAATTTGTCAGGATTTGGCAAACAAATAACCGTTTTGTTTATTTCACTTTGACAGATCAATGTAAGGTAGATCGGAGCTTGTTGCATCATTACAATATTGTTTGGTCTTTATTAGGTGTCATTTTTAACACTTTAATATTTAAAGATTTTTATTATGTACCCAAGGATTTAAGGATGTTTTAAATTTAACGTATGCTTGTATAAAAAACCATATATGTATATATATATATATATATATATATATATATATATATATATATATATATATATATATATATATATATATATATATATATATATATATATATATATATATATATATATATATATATATATATATATATATATATATATATATATATATATATATATAAAAAACCATATATGTATAATGAATTGCATTATGCGTTGGTTGTGTGTTCAATATTCACTCAGGAGAATCAATTACTTTCATTTAAATGCTTTTGTCAGGCAAAATCTTAAGTAGGGATTTTTAGAGAGGGGGATTTTTCTCTATAATAAATAGAATTTCCAAAAAGGTCCTTTTGACTATCAAAACTGAAAAGTAGATAAATTGTTATTTAGGATCTTTAAAATGCGTATATATATATTTTTTTTTAGCTTCACGCTTTATCCCGCACATGGCAGGGTAGGCAGAGGGAACTGCAGGAACCATAAGAACCTAGTGTTAAGACACTCCGTTACTTAGTCCCTGCATACTCCGTCCCCACTTTCCGCCGTTTTCGAGGCATTGCGTGTTGAGTGGCGGAACTCAACGCCGCGTTTTGCCTTAGATGCACGAGCGAAGAAAATGGAAATAGAAAAATCCATCTTCTCCGACTGGGGATCGAACCCAGTAACCGTCGCGTTACAGGCAGACGTTGCGCCTCTGCGCCACGACGGTCCTCAATATAATTTTGTAAATCCATAAAATGACAACAAAACTTTCAAAAAATACCAAAAACAACAAATATTTAATATTAATTACAAGGCATTATTCGTTATGCTATTAGGCTATGGTTTTTCACTACATTCCAAAGTAAACGTGAACTAAGCAAGGATGGGTATAGATATTTGTTTAAATGGCAGGTCACGATAAGTTTAATAGCAGATGCATCTCGATTTCGTGAGGTCAACTTGTGTGAACCTACGATGGACGATATTTCCTTATTTCAACATTATAATTTTGTTAATAATATTTTTTCTACCATCTCGAATTCTATTACAATACAATAAATAAGATTATAAAATATCTCTATCTTATATGAGAGTCTAGTATTGAGATGCATAGTTTTGAAACTCATATGATTATTATAAGAAAATAATGAATTTTTTTAGCTCCGCCCTTTATCTCGCTGAAAGCAGGGTAGGCAGAGGGAACTTCAGGAACCGTGAGAACTTTGTGTTAAGACACCGAACGGAGTGAAGTTCAGAAAAGTGGGTTTTCGCCTTTTCGAGGCATTGCGTGTTGAGTTGCTCGACGTCGCGCTTACTTATTAACCAGAGCGAAGAAAGTGGAATTGAAAAATGCATCTTCTCCAAGTGGGGAATTTACAGGGAATATACCGTAGCATTTCTTCATCTTCTTCTTCGGTTCTCTTTAACAATTTAAATGTTCAATATTTGAAGTAATCAGCTAAAAATATTAAAATTACTTTTTTGTTGCCGTGCTTTTGAAATGGTGCTAATATAAAAGTATATAATACAGCTATAAATAAACACGTAGGCGTCAATATTTTGTATGAAGTTAAGCTGTCCTATAACATTTGTATACTATTCACTTTATTTAAACACAAAGCTATCATTAACAAGCGATTACACTAAAAAAAGGCCACATTAATAATGTCATTGATCATTCGCGTATTGGATTGTTCCGTTATTAAAACAACAATAATATTCCCAAGGTATTTCTACAAATAACCACTCTCATGTAAAGACAATGCAAATAAGCATTTCGTGAATGCGGCATTGTAAACATTTTTAAATTGTACCAAGTTGCTCAACCTTTGACTTATGGAGCGTGAAAATGTATTACACGAACTCAAACTCAGTGTTGGTATTGTATTAATGTTGGATTCTAATTGTGAAATTGTTTTTGTAGGTAATTTGAAATAAATTATCTCTCTGTGTAAATAATTTTTATAAAGGTTACATATAATGAAGTAAGGTATATCACATATAAATGCTACACATATAGAAGTAAAATATTCATATATTTATACATATATAATATTCTGGTTATATTTTATAACATAAAGCTTGGAATAAGTTAAAATTATTTTTTACAAGTATCATTAATTAAAAACAAGTATCATTAATTAAAAATTAAAAACGATTTTAACAGTACTGGCCAAGAAGAGATGAGCAATGTAGACGAACGATTCCTTCCCATCAACTTCGTTTTCTTACAGTCTCATAAGAAATCATAGATCAATAGAAAAATTCTGTTGACATTTAAAAAGCATATGCACATATGATATATGTAAAAATCTTTGATATTTAGATACAATGTTAGCCAGAAAATTTATTAAAAGTCTTAAAGGTCTCGTAACATAAACATTTGTTAATATAACTGCAATAACTGAAGTGAAGTGCTACGTAGTTAACATCACTGTAACAGTTAAGTGCTAACATTGCATGTAAAAGAGCAAACGTTTCAGAAATACCTCTAATTACTCATATAAATATCAATGGCAATAGTAATCTATAAAACGTAAAGTTCATTGCTAAACAAAACGTGTGTAATAATTACATGTTTTATTATTTTTAAATGTCAAAGTTTATTTGGGTGTACGATTCTATTTTAATAAAATTAAAAAAAAAGTTTGCTTAGAGTTATGTATTGAGTAAGTTTTAGATATCTTTTTTTTTTTGTTTTTTTTTAGCTTCACGCTTTATCCCGCATATTGCAGGGTAGGCAGCGGAAACTGCAGGAACTATATAAACCTAGTGTGAAGACACTCCTTTGCTTAGTCCCAGCTTTCTCGGTCCCCACTTTCCGCCTTTTTCAAGGCATTGCGTGTTAAGTGGCGGAACTCAACGCCGCGTTTCGCCTAGATTGCAGAGCGAAGAAAATGGAAAATAGAAAAATCCATCTTCCCTGAGTGGGAATCAAACACACAAACCGTCGCGTTTACAGGCAGACGTTTACGCCTCTGCGCCACGACGGCCTTCAGTTTTAGATATTAGATATATTTAATATATTATTTAATATATTATTTAATATAGGTTGACATAAAATAAATATATCTCACTTTCTCAGGTTCAAGCTATATCTGAAATAGTAAGCAGAGAAAATCTATTGTAAAGATGAAAGGTCTTCGTCTAATTTCGAGAAAAACCCCTAGGTACGCGTAATTGCCTACATATGTGTATCTACAAAAATTACAGTTACGTTAAGATGGCATTATTATAATGAAATAATTATTAATCACAAAATCATTAATCATCATCAGTTTAATCTGTTAAAAAAATAATGAAATAATTTTGTTATTAATAAAACAATTAAGAATAAGATAAGTCAAATTAAGCTTTTTAACTTGATCTTTAATTAAAATATAATCTTTTATTTAAAACTGGTATTACCGAATTGAGATGTTTCTTACGATTATAATGGCTAATGATTCTAAAACCTTTTAGGAAAATATTTATATAATAATATTGAACTTTCTGGGCACATAAATATGGTTCTCCCATGATACCATCAAATGATGCGAGAAAGGCGTGCAAATTGATTATTAATTGATAAACGATTAAAACCTAATTGCTTTTTCATCATTTAATATGACTATACATACTAGAAGGCCGTTTAAAATGTTAATCTAAAAAACTTCATTACATCAAAGCTACATCCATCTAGTTATTGCGTGAGAAATACATGATGAGTCAATGGTTATGTGAGAAAAATAAAGTAATTGAAACATTGAAGCGTAAAATAACAATCGATTTCATAATTTTTTAAATTAAAAATTCACAGGTATTACCTCAATATATTTCAAAGTTATCTTTTCAGTCAAACTTCACCTTGCAGGGTAGACAGAAAGAATTTGGTAAAGATTATACTTGGCAAAGTATATAGTATATATGTTTTGTGTATATTGTTATGTATAAATTATGTTTCCTTATAAGTAAACCATTATTACATACAATATAAATATTTCTGAATATAACATCGTTATAAAAGTATGTATGTCAATGCCTTACATATCCTTTCATATAAAACACTTTTATCCTTATTATAATTTATTATTAATAACGCAACATACTGCAGCTCTACGCTACTGATGAGCGATACTCGAGACAATGTCCAGAAGGTGTCGGGCTCCCATGACAAAAGCCATTAAAAAAAATATACATAAAACGGGACATAATTTTGAAAAAAAAAAATACGTAGTTTAAATAATCTTAGGTCAAATTTTGTGCTTTCTGTCTTTTTTCACTTTCGTCTAGTTCCCAGATAAAACCCACAAACCGAGGCTGTTATGTTTTTTTCCCCTAAATAAAAAAACTAAAAACAGCTTTACCTATCGTCATCTTGCAAAAAAGACTACTAATAAGATACTCCTAATACTTCTGTAGTATTATAATCTTTATTAAATCTAAAAATAAACTTTCAACTTTTTAAGCTCATAATGAACATGTTGCAATATAAAATTATTTGCGACATTGAATTGACCAAAAAAGAAAGCCTATAAGAATGAAATCGAAATTTATGTGGGACTGAATGTACTTTAGTGTGCCATGGTCAGGACGGTGCATCTTAAAGTACAGGCGGTCAGACTGGTTCACATTATATAACACTTGCACAACACATGATATCCATCTGCTTAAGAATTAATGTTAATTTATCTAATTAACGCTCTCTTATCTTAATTTATACGGGATATGCGTAAATAATTATATTTCACTGTTTTTGTTGTTGCTTTATTAAATTCGGTGCAGTAACTTTCATAGAGGAACTAGAGCTTTTAATATTTTAATTTTGAAAAATATAATTTCTTATTGAAAAAGCTCCCGCTATTATATTTATATTATTAAATATTTCTTTACTTAAGTATTTTTTGTCAAAATATTCTTCTATAATTTTCGTATACATTAACTATGTAATTTAAGCACCACAAACAATTTTATATTATATTTTAATTCACATATATTTAATCCCATTTAAGTTATTTCTAATTTTGTAAAACTTATAAAAAAACAGAAAAATAAATCATAATATAAAATAATAGTATTGTGGTAAATTTTTTACAAATCACGCAAATATCCACAATCACGTTGATTTAACGGTTGAAATATTTTTAATTATTCCAAGATGATTATTTTAATATTAGTTATACAAAAACAATTTCGAATTTATATTTACCTTCAAAGAACCCTATTTAAAGTTAATATGAGACATTAAAACAAAGCACCTACTTATTTATTTACAAGACCTATATTTGTTGTAGCTTTAATTATTTATGAGAATCGAGTAAAGACTTAATGGTGACTTTGTGATTCATAGGAATCCAGTGATGTATAAGAAGATTCTTAAACATCTCATTAAAATGTTGAATAAAATATTATAAATGTTCAACGCAATAGTTCTTAACGTTATGTATGATTACATATAATTTGCATTATACGCATTTTAAATAAAATGTTATGTAAATAATGTAGCGGCTCATAATGTCGCCTGCTTTGTAATTTTTTTTTAGCTTCACGCTTTATCCCGCACATGGCAGGGTAGGCAGAGGGAACTGCAGGGTCAATGGGAACCTAGTGTTAAGACACTCGTTGCTTAGTGCCTGCTTTCTCCGTCTCCGCTTTCCGTCTTTTTCGAGGTATTGCGTGTTGAGTGGCGGAACTCAACGCCGCGATTGTAAAACATAAATATAGAAACTTTTTTTGTTAAATCGATCTCTGTATTGCTGAGGTCACATCGGTTGCTTGAAATATTTAAGCACAAATCGTGGCAAGAGATTCTGTGACTTGACAATGGTAAAAATAAGTGTTTAATTAGACAAATCACAAATATCTTCTATCAAAATTTAATTGTATATGTTATGGTGGCTGCTTTTCAGATTTTAAAACATACATTTGACAATATGTATTTATTTCGATTTGTATTGTTTTTATTTATTGGTTTATAAATCAGAATATAATATTTTGTTATGATATTTCTAGTTTTCTAGTCTAATTTACTTTTAAAGTGTGAAAATTTTTATCTTTAGTTGACAAAACGTGACAGGTAGACGGAAATATTTGAAATAAAAATCTAAAACTGATGAAATAAGCATCTCTTGTATAATTTCCAAAAAGCACGAGCACAAGCTTATATTTTTCTCTCGTTATTGTAAAAATACGATAAAGTTTAAGATAATTAATTTTAATGGAAATAACATAAGTATATTGTAAGAAGGCTTGGTGGAAACTAATTTAAATGGCATTTGTCATTTCACAATAAGTCGGGACGAGTCGAGGGCCCTTAATTGCGTGTCTGTCTGTAAGTATCCGAAACTCAAATGTAATTTAGTCTTGCACAACTTTGGGCAACGAACACAAATAATTTTCTCAACAAGAAGTTAATGGCCGTGGCATATAAAATACTGTTCATAGTTTTGTTTAATGCAATTACGTTAGATTACGATCCTAATATTCAATTATCCTTAATATATTGTTAGCAGTAATTTTGGCATTATTGATAAGTTAATGCTGTCACGAATTGTACTCTAAAGAAAGATATGCATATTGATTCCGACAGTCTACGGCATTTTTTAGTGGCTTTTCTTAAATTTAATAGGGTATTTCTAAAATCTTTGAAGCTAGTATAAAAACATATATTTTGAAGTAATATATTTTCATATTAAATCAAGTAAAAGCTATAATTACAGATTTGTTTCTAAGAGACCCTAGTGTAAAGACACTCCTCTTTTTGTCTTGCACTTCACGCCAATCTCTATGTCACTGAAAGAAATACGAAAATCGTTCTCCCGTGTGGTATTCAAATTAAAAAATATTATATTTACAATACAACAATATTAAATATTAACATCATCAATATGTATTTAGACAAAACAACTATAAACCTTACAATAATGTCATGTTTAGTGCCTAAATAAATACCAAGTTTTATTAGTTTTTTATTACTTTAATACGTGTGAGATAGACGTGCCCTTACCCTATAACCCACGCTCGCTCCATGTAAATATTTATAAGGATGATTCTGCCAATATATTAAGTTGCAGTTATTTGTGGTATTTCGAAAATAAAAAGCCCTATAATTATAGTCTTTTTGTTTTTTAATGATTAAATAAAGTTTTAAAATTCTTTTGTAGGAAACAAGATTGTAGCGTGGGGTATATCTCAAAACCTTTCCCACTTTACCCCCTTCTCTAAGAGTATTTAGAAATATTAACTTACTGCTTCATTATAACCTTACAAAGGTCAGTCAAGCACTCAGTAACAGAAAAGTTTTATTTTTGTACTTCAAATGACATTATTGAATAAAACAATATACATATTAAAAATACATAGTGTAAATGTAAATTAAAAAAAAAAAATATTAATAAGCATTTATAAGTTTATATAATTATAAGAATATTATTAAAATTGCGAATCCGTAATCCTATATCCTTATAGCGTATTTAAGTATATTTTTATTTTGTGTATATAAAATCTAATTACTATGCTAATATTCGTTTTAAGAACTTTAAGGCTGAAAATTTAAATAACGAAAATATGTGATCTGTTAATTAAAGTAAAGAGCAAATACTGTATAGCAAACAGGATGTTTAAAATTAAAATTAGTAACGTCTTTTATCAAATTACGCACAATATTATTTTATAAAACCATTCTGGTACAAATTGAAACAATGGAATAATTTATCACTCATTTCTAGATTTATTCAAGGATGTGATCAAAATATGTGATTAAAACAAGTTAATAAATGATTATAGATTAAATAATCTAAAACCAAATATATACACACATTTTATTCTACCTACCTAGCTAGTGTCAAGAAACACTCCGTTCTCCGCTTTTCGACCTAATTCAAATAATTCCACGGCTAGCGACGGAAGTCAACCAGCTTTGGCTTGCTCTGACTCACAAACATCTCATTGATAGTCAGTCGTTGTCCAAGATGGCCTTTAAATACTTACATACATTTGACATATTACTTTATGGAATTTTTGGCGTTGAAAGTCTTCGGCTTCTTTTGAAAGGAATCAAAGCACACGTAACCTTTAGTAGGTCAGGTCGATCTGACATGTGGATAATGTAAAGATCAACCGTTAATATATCAAAATGAACGATTAAAATTTATGTAATTATATAGGTCGCTTATAAAATACACCTGAGAGTAAGAGGTTAAATGCTATCATTATATTTATATACGGCATATTGATTTATTGTCAATAAATTTATATATTTATACAAATCTATTCTATAAACACCATCGCGGTCCAGAACCCCGTCGTCTGCCTATAAACGTGACGTGGTTTGCACGTTCGACTTCCACTCGGGAAGAAGGCAGTGCAGGCAAGGCAGCAACGCGGTGCAGAGTTCCATCACTTACAACGTCTCGAAAGACAGCAATTAGGGAAGGAGTGTCTTAACATTAGATTACTACCCTGTCAACACTATGCTTAATCCCGTTTAAGCGTGGTGTTGACTAAATGAATGAAACTTATAACCAACATATTCAATCTTCTGTTTTAAATAATTAAAAAAAACAAATTATTTAACTAATAACGAGTAACTAATAACGAAAGTATAAAACGAGAACTCTAATTATCAATTGCCTAAAAGCTATTTATGAAAGTAAAGATGTATGTAGCATTTGTAAGAAGAATCTACATGGTTAAGGTCTGGTCTCTACTGATTTTTACTTAAATTAGACTACAAATATTCTAGGATAGCCGAATGCGAAAGCCTTCAAATTATATATATGAAACATAAAAGACATATTAATACAAATTTATATATATGTTATTCTTGCTGCATTCATATTAAATTGAATTTAGTGAGACTATCAAATAGCATATCATACATATTAAAGTTCATGTAATAAATAGTTATGTGGCCCATTTGAGTTCAAATGTAGAGTCACAAGTGTTTACGAAAGATTTTCATTTAATATGGTTTTAGGTTGCTATTAAAATTAGCAGAATTTTGAAATTTATTAATTACTATTAATAATTAGTAATTTATTTTACAGTAGTTAAAGAGATTATATAATCATCGTGTTTATTACAGATTATATTGATTTAGTATTTAAGTTAGTCTATAGAAAGAAATGTTATTCATGGATGCAATGCACTTCAGTTGCTAAACTTTGTCTAAACTAATATCAAAACTAGATTCGAAATAAAATATAATATATATATAAATTGGCAATATTTCTTTTTGAATTTCGTTTCTTGAATAAGTTGTATAAGATAACCAGTCATTTTTTTAGATATAGCTTTTCGACAGGGCCCTATAAGTTATGTAATGATTTACAAATATATGACCTAACGACACGATAGGGTTATCTGGTCTTAAATATCTCTTTGATTATTTATATATAATCGGATTAAAAATTGTATTATTGATTAGATAACTTCTAGTAATATTCGTGACATTTGTATAAAACAAGAAGAAGCTTGTATTAACACACCTCGCTTTGTGACATTACTGACAGAATTCAACACCGTGCCTTGTCTGAGCAGGGAAATGAAAATAATTCATTAGATATATAAACATATTGTAAGTAATCCAAGTAAATTCATTTTATTATAACTTAAGGTACATGAGAAATCGTGGGCGGATGCTTTTAGCTATAATTGAAATAGTGTCTTATTTCAAACTGGCACGCATTCACGTTCGCCTCTATTATTTACCTGTCATCGACCAAAGGTTGTTATGTGCATAGATAATGTATACGAAGCTTATATTATGAAATATTATGTCATAACATATGTATATGATCTTTTTCATGGGAACTTATTACGAAAAATAAATTTAAATTAATTATAATATGTAATTCATCGTTTTATTCTAATAATGTTAGAAATAAGTCCAACTATATATTTATATTTATATATTTATATTTATTTAGAAATGTTCATATATTAAAAGGAAAAGGACAAGCTCGTGTGGTTTGGAAGTCATCCAAGCACTTGTCGCCAATTAGGCCATACGTGTTTTGTTGCGTACATTTTATATTTGTTTGATGTACTCTATAGAAAGATGTTTTATAATAGAATATTTAATTTTAAATCAAAATCATAAAATATATTTTCTCTTTCACGTTTTATTTCATACATGGCATGGTAGGCAGAGGGAAAAATAGGAACCTAGCGTTAAGACATACTGTAGCTTAGTCCCTGCTTTCCGCCTTTTTCGAGGCATTGCGTGTTGAGTGGTAGAACTCAACGCCGTGCTTTGCCGAGTTTTCAGAGCGAAGAAATTGGAAATAGAAAATCTGCCCTGAGTGGGAATCGAACCCACAACAATAAAATTATCGCTTACGGTAATCTAAAAACCATTAACAATTTAAACATCTAGAACAAATGTATTCACAATATCGTTATTTGATGTTCTTAACCTTTTGCATGTGACCAGCTCTACCTTTACATGCAAGCGTGCATTGGTTTTTGATCTTATCTTTATGTATGTTTGAACTTAAAATAGTTACAAGCTTATTAATATTTATTTTGATAGCATCTAATAACTGACCATTTGGAGGCGATTTGCTACTTTTTTTTCCTTGGAAACACGCGGCGTTGAGTTACACAACTTGTAATATCTCTTTGTTGGAGAATGAACGGAGAATGAACTATATTGATAATAGATTTTGTAATCTATATTTTTGTGCTGTTAATCATATTGTTATTTATATTATTCTTGGTTAATTGTCTAAGTATATTCTTAGTAAGTACTACGTAACTAATAAGTAGCTATTTTAGGTACTATTAAATAAAAATATACGCAAATCAAAATATTTTTAATTTACGACTCGATATTTATAGTTCATATCGATATGTGATATAATACCTAATCATATTATTAAAATTAATTATTTTTAATTAGTTTCTTTGTGTATTATAAAGATCTTAATCATTTGTCGCAATATTACATATTATGTGATAATGTATGTATATTTCTAATGGCTTACTTAACCAAACGCTGTTCCCACGATCCCTCATTTCTATGTCATAGAACATTATGATGACTTAGAAGTGATATCAGAAATTATAAAAGGTCACAATTCTTTGAACTTATGTCACGGATTAAGCATTTATTTTATATATAGGTAAGCAAAGATTTATGACAAAATATACACATTTTAATGTACTATGTAGGTGTTGATATGTAGGTGGATGTAGGTGTATATAATACTTAATGTGGAAATCGAACCTAGGACTTCGGTTTATTAAATTAAACTCTTTTTGTTATTATAATATTGGGTTAGCGTAACCATAAATATTATATTGTATAAATATTTCAACTCCTTTAAAGAAGAAATAATAGCCTCACGTGGCATTTGAACCCATGACCCCAAAGTCTCCCACATGATCTCATGAATATTAAAAATTAATTAAACTAACAACTATTTAAAATTTAGTAAAGATTGCGACACCATAGCAATGTTAAACGTTTAATAGTAAATGCCTTATTTTACTCATCACAGCTTACTCATGCCTTGTCTCGAGGTCGGTTACAATGACGATATGGTATTTATAAATTAATAAATGTTAAATGCGACCGTTTAAATGGCATCTAAGGTTCTTCTAATACTTTTTGTTTATATATAGAATATAATATACAGAGGGAAACACCGGAACTCTTGGATCTTAGTGTTAAGACACTGTGTTCTTCCCTTGGACTTTTACGAAGATTTTTCGTACTCAATACCACGCTTGGCTAGTTGCCAGAGCGAAGAAAATGGAAATAAAATAATCCATTCTTTATAATAATTAATTAATTAAAAATCATTTTATTAAGAGTAAAATAAAGCTTATAAAGTTTATATGTTAGTCACATGTATTTAAAATATAAAAATTACATGTTTCTTTCCCACCAATCCCTTCTACACAACTTAATATTAATCATATTAAATTCAAGGGCGCGTCCGTTTATAATATTTCAGTATGAAACAATGCTTTATTTTGTAAGACGGGTCTTATGGACAATGGTGTCTTCTCACAGGCGTAGACTGAAATTGCGAAACGTCGATTAAAACGTTTTTGAAATGTAAAATTATATATAAACCTTTATGAATTTGCTGAATATAACGATAAATTTTAATGTAACTAAATTTAATTCGATAGTATAAAGCCGATAATAAATAATCTAAATATATAGTAAATATACTATTAAAAAACTAGTGTGAATTTTAAATATAAAACTCACTTCCTCTGTCAGTTAATTTTTTTTCTATTTATTTTCAAATTAATAAAGCTGAATATAAATGAGCAAAAAATTACTTACAGAATTACAGAATAAATGCTTTCTTTTTAAGTTTTCTTCAGTAACGTTTTGTGTTTTCCATAAAACTATTCAATCTCTAAATGATCTTACAAATCTTACTATTTTCTAAGTAACCAATGTGCTATCAACGTCACGGCAATACGCGTGAAATCAATTCAAAAATCGATCGTTGGATGATTTACAATAATTGACTATTGACGATAAGAGACACATAAACGAACAAGTAGTTTATTAGCATAACTGTGTTGGAAGTATTTTTATAATAGTTGTGTGAAATGACAAAGATAGAAAAAGTAAAGTTATAGTTTATAGTTAGGCTTATTAAAATTATTATTATTTTTATCTTTTAGGTCAACTTTGAACTATGTTAAAAATTATAGAAATACTGAGATGGGATGCTTTATTGTCACTGCAACGTGGTAATTGCTTTGGGCACCATATATGTCTCTTTGTACTGTGATTTTTTTTATTTGACTGTCAATATATTATATTAAGAACATACTTTAATTTTTTTTATAGCTTCACGCTTTATCCCGCACATGGTAGGCAGAGGGAACCGCAGGGACCGAAGGAACCTAATGTTAAGACACTCCGTTGCTTAGTCCCTGGTTTCTCCGTCCCCGCTTTCCGCCTTTTTCGAGGCATTGCGTGTTGAGTGGCGGAACTCAACGCCGCGCTTTGCCTAGTTTGCCAAAGGGAAAAAAATGGAAATAGAAAAATCCATCTTCTCCGGCTGGGGACCGAACCCAGAAACTCTGCGCCACGACGGTCCTCTCTGCGCCACGACGGTCCTCAACATACTTTAATCCATTACATATTAAAAAATGGATAAAAAAAGATTATATATGGTACATCTGTATAGTATTTGTTATTTTTAGTAAAAAAATAAATAACCTAAGGTTTTTTATGAATAAATCATTAATTGTTATTATTATTTAACCCAATCAAGTGTTAATTAACACATAGAGTAGCAGTAGCAACAATAGCATCGTATTAAAATTTTGAACATAATCGTTTTAAACACCATTTAAATGTAAATTTTATATCTCAACAATGTCTTTACCAAATCAGATGATACCTTGAAAGATATATTTAAGATATATTAATTTTTTTAACAGATGCTGTTGGGTCAATTAGTATGCAAAATTGGATGTGGTCGTCAGTAATCGTCCTTGACATATGTGAATTTACGACACAGTTACGTTTTTGTTAAACAGTAATTGTAAATAACTAGACGGATGTAGGCGTGTCAACTGTTATACAATATTTTAGTTGACAAAATAACATTTTGATGATAATTTCTAACGCCCACAATCTACAGTTTGTGTAAACGAAGTTGATATGAAATAAAGGTGTTTTTGTGAATGAAATGTACGTAATATACTAAATATATATAATTTGTAGAAGAACAATTATTATGTGAAGTTTTGGAATTCCGACATATGTATATTTCGACCATGACAATATTTAAAATAAAAATAAATCACTAAACAGCTAGAAGACATTAACATAAAGTGTTTCTAACAAATCTCTATTTGCTTTATTTATTTACTTTTTCAAATAAATTATTAAATACTTAAAAATATGAAATGGAAAATTTATTTTATGTATGTTGAAATAAAAGGAAATAAAAAAGGAAATGCACCTACAAATTTAAAATTCAAATATTGTTTACAAAACGTTTCGTGAATTAAATAAAGGTTGAATAAACTAGCTAATAGATTTTAAAAACTGGTTAATTATAATTTCTGATGAGATAAGAAAAAATACTTAAAATTCTAAATTTATTTGTAATCTGTTTTTTTTTCAAAGATGTCCTCTATATTATATTTAGTTCATTTAAAAATATTTTGTTTCTCGTCATGTGTCTTTTTTCAGTGTTAAGACACTCCATTCTCATTTTTATATACAGTGTAAACATACCCTCTAGGTATATTTATTAGTATCGAAAATAGAAAATCCACCTAATATTTATTGTGTAAGTACTTTCAACCTTTTGAGGCTTTGCGTGTAGAGTGGCGGAAATTAACGCCGCACTTGCAGTTTTTAGAGCGAATAAAATGGCAATAAAATAACCCATTCTGCCCGAGTGAGAATCGAACCCACAAATCGCCATGTATAGAAGCAGATGCTGCGCCGCTGTGTCACGACGGTCCTATTTATTTTTGTTATTGCCTTAAATCAAATGTCATGACACTATTGAAATCTAAGATGCATTTTGTGTGTGAAATGTCAAAGACATTAATCTTGCTATTCATATGACTTAATGACACATTAAGAACTCTTGTTATTTCAATATGCAGTTGAGAATTGTATTGATTGTTATTTATTATTATAAGAAACGTTTTTATATTACTTAGATAAATATATTTATCCCCTCATATAGTTACGTAATTATTTTTTTTTGGTGGTAAATATTTTATTTCAATAATGATATTTATAACTTTTAAAATATTTCATGTATAACAGGTGAATTTAATTATTACTTCAAATATTATTATATTTTTTTTAGCTTCACGTTTTATCCCGCATATTACAGAGCAGGCAGAGGTAACTGCAGGAACCATAGGAAGCTAGTGTTAAGACACTTCGTTACTTGGTTCCTGCTTTCTCCGTCCCTACATTTATTTGCCCATTTACGAAATGACAAAGCAATTTCTTTTCAGGAAAACCCAGCTACAATATTGCATTCGGAAGAATAGATCATAGATCTTAAATTCTCTGTTCATTCATCCACATATTACGCAAGCCATTGTGTGTGACATAATAGGTAATAAAGACGTGGTGACATTTGCCATTTTTTGTCTGTGATTTATGGTTATATGCTGGCATTGTCTCTGTATTATTGTTTTTGGATACTATCGTAATTTTAGAAATTAAGAATAACGACAGGAATAGAGATAAATAAAGAAATATGATATAAATTTTATATTAAATATATCTATTTAAAAACGAAATATTGTAAGATCTAAAAAAATTCTATGAGATCTAAGAAATATCTAAAAAAATAGATTATAAGATTTTATAAATGAACTTAGGCTGTAGCTTTCTAAATAAGAATAATAATCTATGCACAATGCTCTAACAATACATATAGGTATTGCAAGTTCTTTAGATTTCACGTAAATATGCTTTCTCTTGTAATTGTCTGATTGAGACGTCTTCGAGAATGCGCTTTCGATTCCATCGATTTTATCGTTATGTAAGTTTCATTTAGATTTACTTGGCACATTTGTAGATTTTCTGTACATAGTTCTATATATCTATATATATATATATATATATATATATATATATATATATATATATATATATATATATATATATATATATATATATATATATATATATATATATATATATATATATATATATATATATATATATATATATATATATATATATATATATATATATATATATATATATATATATATATATTATATATATATATATATATATATATAAATGAATAGATATTTATTATTTATTTTCTATTATTACATATGATAAAATAAAATTTACTTCTATAGAACTTCTAAACTTCTGAATTTTTAGTACTGAAGAATTTGAAATCTCTTCAAGTAATCATTAGCTTGTTTGTGTATTGAGCGACAAAAATGTTGTTATATCCTTTTATGACTTTCCGAGACCGTGGTGTTAATAGGAATTAATTTCCCCATTTCCTTTTAATTCTAGCAAAACGTTTACCTTGATCTACAGTAAAATATTTGATTTTCTTCATATACCGACAGTGTTGGATTCAAATTATTACTCCGAACGTAAGAAAATTAGTGGGACGTAAGGTAAAGTGCAGCGTTGACATCCGCCCCTTAAAGCGTCAAGAACTTTTGAAATTTTTGATAGATAAATAGGGTCCATTGCAACCTGTTTATTTAAATAAATAGCATTTAAGATGCATCCTAAGCGTGTCGTTATAAGTATCCATACATTAATAACAGGTAGAAATCTTCTAAATTATATTATAAGCCATGATTTTTATCCAGATAAAGAACTGGAATTATTTATGTTAATGCATTACTTAGCAAAGTTCAGATCTAAAGTTGTTTAATTTTTTTATTTAAAAAAATATCATTTTTTAGGTTTGCTTCGGATTTCGCTTACATTCATGATCTTATTAGTTGAGGTACACTGTGGTGGCTATAAATAGAAAATCCCATTCATGATAATAGTTACTTATATTCACTTAAGTAAACAAAATATATTAAAAACGAACAAAAAAATATTACACCAACTTTATCAAAAAAGATTTTGAAATAAATATTTGTTATATATTTGTTAACATTGCAGTATTTTTTAGCTTCACGCTTTATCTTACACATGGCACGGTAGATAGAGGGAACTGCAAGAAACATAGGAACTAGTGTTAAGACACTCCGTTGCTTGCTTTCTGTGTCCCTGCTTTCCATCTAGCATTGATTGTTAAGGGGAAAACTTAACGCCACGTTTTGTCTAGTTACCAGAACGAAGAAAATGGAAATAGAAAAATCCATCTTCCCCGAGTGAGAATCGAACCCACAAACCGTCGCATTTACACGTAGACGCTACCCCTCTGGAGTGAGTTGTAGATTTAAAAAATGTATTAATTTTGTAATTCTGTTTACCATTTAATATATATAAGAAAAAAAAATAAAGAAGCTCTTGTTAATAGCGTCTTGATCGTCAAGGCGATTTTGTTTTTTAAACTACATTAAA
The DNA here is from genome assembly GCA_037178615.1 of Dione vanillae. NCBI lineage: Eukaryota > Metazoa > Arthropoda > Insecta > Lepidoptera > Nymphalidae > Dione > Dione vanillae. Next base: position 645,263 of record JAZFAU010000283.1, on the reverse strand, counting down.
TAGTTTATGGATTTAGACAGGTATTGGTAAGGTCAAAATAATAAGGACGCCACTATTCGGTGTTCACGAGGTATTCCGTGATGACCGTGGATGGATTAGTTTTAATGATATTATAACATTTGACTTGTTTATTGATCATAAAGAGTCAAGGATCAAAAAATATATTAAGTTAAAGCTAGAAAATACAATATATATTTAAACTTTTTTGCTACCCACACGATTGTTGATACTTCAAATTACTTTTTTTGTACTGAATTCGTAAAGATAAGAAATGAGTGCGGAAAAGTAGTTTTCCTTTATTAGTAGCAAGTTATCGTTTTTAATTTAATAGGGTAGGTAAGTGAAATAGTGTCGATATATTGTTATTAATATTGATTGGCAGAAATCAATGTCGCGTAACTTTTTACTAGAGTGAGAAAATGAATGAATGGGTTTATAAAATAAATTAAATATATTATATTTTCTAAACAAAAAACAAAAAACCATTTATTTAAAAAAATCAAATTGAAAAATGTCGTAACTTTTTTTATAACTGAATGACATTTCAATACAAGTAAATATGATAATTATAAAAATAAATTTCATGAATAAAGTGAGCGTAAACCATTCTAAGAGCATCTATTAGCATCTAAGCACAAGGTGGTATTTTGTAACTCTTCGATACTTGCAAAATGAGTTAAGATGCGTTAAACAAATTAATTTGTGTAAACATTAAGTAAGTGGACGGCAGTTTTACAGTCACCCCACGTACTGAGATGACTGATAGTATGTACCATCAGATTTTAAAAAGAATTAATAATATACTATTCTCGAGACTATGTCAAGGGCGTGTTTTCTATTTAAGGTGTATTGTTCAAAATTGAAGTCACATTGTATCTCTTATAGGAGGATAGGCAGAGAGAATTTGGTGTAAGGAAAAAGCCCTAAGTCCTCTTCCTTTAATTTCCTAATTACTTTTTAAATTTAGTATGCGTTAATTAGCGGAACACAACGCCGAGCTTTTTCTTTATAAATAGTTCACACTCGCAACTATTACAACCTGGTAAATATTAATAAAGAAATATTTTAACTATATAGTTTAAATATATACAATATGTAAATATATATATAATATTCTTTAATGTAAATTATCGATATTTAAACGAGTACAGCACATGTCATTCGGGAAACTCAAGCAGTAAACGAACTTTTCGAAAGGTTAATTAGTTTGCTAATCTATGTCATTACTGTATTTACATCATTTGGCTAATATTAGTATGGAAATCTCGTACTATTGTATTTATAATTCGCATATATCGAAATATTTACTATGTAATATTAATAAGTAAATTATTTATTTTGGAACGAAGTGGCCTAAATGCTACTGATGTTTGAACAAATGTTTGCCCATGTCTGTTCAAGAAAGGTTGCTAAGAATTTTTTTAATTAACTTAATATTTATTTTATGTTAAGAATAGTGTCCCAAAAAAGTTCCTAGACGGTTAATAACAATAATAATAATTGCATTTTAACAAAATCTCGTTGTTCTGAAAAACTATTACTTCCTAAAATGTCAACTAAAAGGTCGGACATTTTGAAAACAATTAATTTACATTTTTATAGGGTTTCTTTTGTATGTCTCGGGAATTCGTTAGTAAAAACAAAAAATAAATCTATTGTATATTTTAATTGAAGTGTGTATAAGTGAGATTAATTTTTTGATAACAATATTCATAGCCTTCCTTCATTCATAGACAAAGTTAAACATTAGTTTAGCTAATAGAAAAAAAATTGACACATCAGACACGGATCTATAGACAAGTTTTGTGAAAACAACGTTTACTAAAATTGTAGTGGAAATAAATAATTGTTGATTTTCATGGTAATTATACAGTCTCGAGGTCGAGGTCTTGAACTGAACTTGACTTTCTACAGGGAAATTTCTATACAATTTGTTTGAGAAACTACTCATATGCTGTAGAAAGTATTTAAAATATATGTCATGTGTTAAATAAAATCTCGTTAACTTCTTGACATATAATACGTGATTATTTCTTTCTTCACGCTTTATCCTGCACATGGCAGGGTAGGCAGAGGGAACTGCAGGAACTGTGGGAACTAGTGTTAAGACATTGTTTATTACTTTTTGGCATTGGCATTTGATCTAGTAATTTTTGATCTTTAAGAATTGCTTAGTTAATTATTGAAAGCTCATTAAAACACGTTACTCATACTATTACTCAAACTAAATTCTCAATTTAATTTTGCAATGGCTAACGTAGACTATAATTTATTTTAACACATTTGTTAAGTCTAGCTCTATAAAAGGATGAATTAAACTTACTAAATTAGCCGCCATTAAATTTCTCTCTACTTACAGAGTGACATAAGACATATTGTCGTCATGTTCAATACGTTGCGTTCTCTATAGTCAATAGTGTTTTATTCGTGGTTCTTTTATTATTGTTCTTGGTTTATTTTAATTTATTTCATATTGATAATATTATTATCTTGTATAAATTGGTATTTCGAAGTAATTAGTTTTTCATACGTGTATGTATCTATTTGCAATTTAATTTTATTAATTTTACTTGTTACTTAATATTTATTTATTGTAAAACTTTAATTAAGGATAAAATTATTTTTGGAATCGTAGAAACCTAGTACAAGACACATAGTTTCCCGCTTTAACATTTCGAGTGGCGGAACTAAACTACGCGTTTTTTGTCTTATAACTAGAACAAAGAGAATGAAACGAGTTCCTTCTCCCCTAGTGAAAATCGAACCCACAAACCGTTTCGTTTACAAGCAGACGCTGTATCTCTGCACGATAATGGTACCTATATACTTTAATCTGATATTTAGTTGGAATAAATTTAAATATATGCTGTCAATAAAGCATAAATCTACATATTAACCACCAAACTGAGGTGTGTCGCGTGTTCAGTCAATAACAATATGTTACAATACAAAACTTGCAATTTCAATGTGAATTATGAAGATTCTGCCATTTTGTATAACTACAAACTCATGTGGCAGCGATGATGCAAACGCTCAGCATAACTATTAACAGAAACAATAGGCGTGTATGAATTTTACTGACGGGTACTCACTGTAGCATCTCGTATATATTTTTGACCTATTGCCTAGTTTAAAGGTAACATGATATGATGATGAAAGGGTGATGACCTGTTGTATACTATCCAAAAGCTATAACTGAAGGCTATATGACTCTAAAATTGTTTACAATATAGTGAATATTACTGATATTATGGCGTGTTCATACATATTTCGGGTCTAATCGGAAAATCTTCTAATATATTATATAACAGAATGAGTCAATGAAAAAGTGGGGTCGACCATATTTAAACAATTCAAAGTCTAGTGACTGCACTCAAAAGTAATTAAGCTACTAAAAAATCGATATCGTCAGTTCTTGGGACATCTTTAGATCAACTTTTTCCTAATTTGGACAGTATTTCCTTAAGCGATAACTAATAACCTTTAAGTATGACACACTTTTGAACGTTACGTTATAAGCATATTTATTTAGTAGAAAGAGGTTTTTGTTAGACGAATTTAGTAGATAAATTACCAAGCGATTACTAAGCTATAATTATATATAATGTTCATTCTTTTATATGTATATCATATTCTAAGTGGTATATAACTTTTTATTTGTTACACTTGAACTAAATATGCTACAAGGGTCTCTTTCATTATTAATAAAATTATTTACATTATAACTTAGCCTATAACCTACCATGATAAATAAACACACATCAAAAAATATATTTTTTAAACAAAACCAGCACTTCTTGAAAGCACGTTCAACCAAATAAACTTCAGTTACAATATTAATATGGAATTAAGATAAAAATGGACAGTGAAAATATTTACGCTTCGTTATTTTTGCTCAGTAAGTAAAATGTGTATTTCAAACCGTTTACTATCGAAATTGAAAGTTTCTAGCATCTACTTTATGTTATGCTGTTGTATAAACAAGTTAGGGTATTACCATCCATTTTAGTGTTATTTAATATTTAGTCAGCCTTTGGTCATGACACAGGCACAGACACACATATACCGCAATTCGGTTTATTTTTATAGTACTTTGAAAATATTTTTAACTTTTTGGAATGCAAAATGCATCATATTCAATTATTTTTTAAAAACTTAAAGTTAAGTTACACATCAATTTTTATTAATGAAACCTGCTTAAATGCTGTAAGACAAAAAATAAATAAACAGTTTATATTTTGCATATCTACATAAATGTACATAAAAAAAGTGTCTGACTGAATAGAATCTTGGAACTAGTAAATGTTGTTTCTTTTTAAACGAAAACTCTACTCTTAACAGTAAAATTGGGTTAAAACGTTTTTTGAAATTATCTCTTCATTCTATATAAGAATACCTTTGTTACGTCCTTTATTGTGATAAAAGGCTGGTTTTTCTACGATAAAATACCTTATGAAAAATCAAATATACAGGCAAAGCCAGAATAAAAAGTTAGTCACCTATAACATACTCATAGTAAACAATTAAACAATGTTATTTTTTAAATATAATTCCTATTTTGTAAATATTACCCAGTAATTATAAAACATGCTGTCGCTGAGGGCGTGTAATGTTACGTATTTGTGTCACTTTCGCTTTCATAGAGATGTGCGAGACGAATCGTAGCGTTTGTTTTGACGCCTAGACACTTACGTGAACTGAAATGACCATTTACATACTTTAAAGTAAAATTGGAAACGAGTTATTCCATACTAAAGTATTATTGTGTTGTAATTATTTAAAAATAAAACATATATAAATAAATAATAAATAATAAAATATTCATTATTTATACAATTTTTAAATGTATTTATTAAATCAGCATTATTATATTATTATTATTTTTTTATTAAACAAAATGCAATATATAAACAAAAGAATAAATATAATACATAGGTTCGACATATTTTATGGCTGTTGTATATGTCATATATACATAATTTAGTTTTATCCTTACGTCATTCATCATAATATATATTAGTAGAATATATTAGTCCCTTATAGAACAGTAGGCAGAAATCCTAGTGTCCAAATCATCCGTTCTCCATTTTCTACACAAAGTCAAGGCAAAGAGAAAAATTATAATAATGATTTCTCTAATTATTCCACATATATAACGCACTTGTCGGCAATTGCACGTTTTCATACTATACTACTTCTAGTCATATTCTATATTTTATATAGAATTATACGTTTTAATAGCTATTTAAAAAAACGTGGAAATAAATAGATGAAAACGCGACAAAAAAAACATGCATAAATTAATTTTAAAATATGCTTCCGATTGACCCCATAAACGTCAAAGATTACTATTATATATGTACATATACACACCTTGACAAATTATAATAATAACACCGTATATGGAAATTAATTAATTCAATGCGATGCGTAAGCAGATGTTTTAATATTAAGTCAATTTTAAATAATTTTTGGAGCCACATAAGTTTGTTTGCATTTTTAACTGACATTAATCTGCTAATTAATAAGGCTAAGTAAAGTTAATGTACAGCTAAATGCTGTACATTAACGTTAATAACTAGTAGTTACTTTACATATTTATTTGATTTTTTTGACAAAAGTTGAGGTCCGTAACTCAACACGCAGTGATTCAAAAATTCGATTGCAAGTGTCTTAGCACTTTTTTATCTTCATAACCTGCTTCATCTGAAATAAAACGTAAAGCTTTAAAAAGCTTATTTAATTTTTGTATGACATTTAAACGTGCAAGTTTTTTTACGGACAAGAATTATTTACTAAATAACCCCCATATTTTATTTGGATATTGAAAAATGTATGTCATCTATTACGATGATATAATACGATAACTCAAGGTTTCTTTCTATAAGATTCGTATCATCATTTATAAAAGTCTAATTTGTAATGCAAATTTAGCAATCGTGTTTGGATGATTTTTTAGGGTTCCGTACCCAAAGAGTAAAATGAAACCCTATTTCAAAGAAAATGTTCGTCTCTCCGTCTATCTGTACGTCTGCGCCAAGCTGTATCTCATGAACTGTGTTAGTTCAACAGTTAAAATTTAAAAGATGGTGCATTCCGGCTACTGATTTGTAAGGAACGAGTAATAATAGAATAAATAAACATTTAAGTGAATAAAAAGAGAACGAAAGAAAAAAAATACTTATAAATAGCTAAATGCACATGATTTTTTTTCGTTTTGATATAGCACAATTTCAGATCATTGTTCAGAACCTATTAAGCACAAGTGTGATTCGTACTCAATTGATATTTCTAGATCTACAAATAAATAATACTATAAGTTAGATAACATAAACAAAAGCAAAGTTATTACAATTATGACAAAACATGTAATTCTTTATAACGCAATGAATAAAAACAGCGATAAGATATATTCATGTTGAATTTATTCACGGAAAAATGAAAATTATTTTTTAGTGGAAATATTTATATTTCTGTCTCCATATATGTCATAGTTAGATATATGTATATGTCAAATGATGATTATATATATAATTATTTTAAAAGTCATTATATATATGTATATATGTATACTAAGCTTTAGTCTCTAAGTTTTTAGCATATTATCGCTTAGGCCTTTCTACGTACATTTTATGTTCTGTGGTTAAATTAGTCTTAGTCAAGATAAGAAATGTTATTTTTCACTCTAAATTGCAGCAATGAAGCAACTGCCATTATTAACGAATTAGTAATATTCTCACGCTTGTATTGTAAGGTAACTTGATTGTATGTACATATATTCAATATGGTAAGCAATTGAATGCGAACAAACACGAACTATGTAATAAAATAAACTTTTAAATGTTATGCTTAAAATCTTTGAATGCAATTCAAAATGTTGTAGAACTGTAAACATTTGTTTAAAAATTTAAATATAAATAAAAGAGTATGTATATAATAGTTTATATGTTTATTTGGAGCTTGTCTCACTTCAAATTACTATAAATCTTATAGTTGTTGTATATACATACACATGACTTATTATTAGTTCCTGAGGTAGTTTGACCGCAACTCTATTGGATTTTGCCATAATAGTACTGATGTGATTTTTTTAACGTCACACTCTTATGCTGCACATGGTAGGGTAGGCAGAGGGAACCGCAGGAACTATAGAAAGCTAGTGTTAAGACACTCCGTTCCCTTCTTTCCGTATTTTTCGTGTCATTACGCGTTAAGCGGCGGAACTTAACGCCGCGTTTGTTTACTAGTGAATATGATGTAATATGCACCCATTCTCGATAAATAATAATAAAAGCTTATATGATTTTATTAGAACAATGTAAACAAAAGAAAGTCTTGAGCCCTCATTATTTTTAAATATATATTACAACATTTCAATAATACTAGTAGTAAATTGTATATATTAATATCACGAATATGTCAAAGTGATGAACAAAAGTTATGGCAAAATGTCAGCCATAAACTAAAAATAATTATGCTCCCCCATTGAAATAAAGCTAAATATGGAGATAATTTGGCGTAGATAGACAAATCGTTATGAAACGAATTTAACGATCATGATTTTAATATACGAAGCTTTTAAAATACTTATGACGAAAGCTTATTCAAAGTTAGTTTACGTGTTTATGCAATTTATGCGTAATAAATATAATTCTAGTGATAAATCGTTCTGTGTGAATATGCTTCTTTAAAGATGAGCTTTTAGTAGAGAAATAATTGACTTTTGCTTTTTTTTAATAGAATATAAGTGTAAGTAGAGTATAAAAAATTTAGACTAATAAGCTTGATGTCAACAAAATTTGTAGAAGATTTTTTTTAATATTATCTTTTAATATACCTTTTATTTCTATAAAAAGCTTTAGTTAAATTATATTATAATATTGCCATGTTATATTTATTTCTCTCTATTCTCCGATTTTTTTAAAATTTCCTAATAAAAAATCTAAAAGGTCGTTTTCACACGTTCTCTTCCATGAAATTCTAAGTAACGAACTCCTACAGTGCATTTACTATCATTATTTGTACTAGCGAGTGTTTGTAAACATTAATTCATCACAATATCACCTTCACAGATGATCTATCGCAAGCTTGTCAGGTCAATTACGCGGTTGTTAACTGACATATTTATTAAGAAGGCATCTAGATTTGAAAGGTTATCTTAGTTTAAAAGTTATACTATATTGTGTTGAAAGAGTATTATCTACGTACTATTACGTGAAATTAAATTTATTTAACAACTACACCGTAGCCTGTACTTTAAGCTTATTGAAATATATTATTCGTTGTGTCATAATCATATATACCAAATATAGAGAAATAAATCACTACGGTACGATGCTTTAATGTCACTACTAAAAACATTGTTTTCTCTGTTTTTTTCATAATTATTAGGAGCCAATGGATCGAACCCATTACCTCTCATAGCAATAAATTCGATAAATAAATCGTATATATTTATCGTATGTCACTTGATTGATACCTTACTAGTCAGTGATGTCATTCGGAACCTGTTTATAACTCCATAATCGACTTTTCCTTTCGTTACTATGTGAATGATTCATTCACGTTAAGTATTTGAGAAATGTGAAATTTATGTCATAATTTGTACGTATAACTATATATATTATTGCTATTTGCAATTGTTATAAGAGTATCATTATTTAAGAAATAGAGAAGGTTGGCTAGCGAAATTCAACGCCGCACTTTGTCATTATAGATATACTTTAGAATAGGTATTAGGAATAGACATTGCATATAGATACCTATATTCAAATGGCGTAACTACGGAGTTTAACGCAACAATTCAATTAGTCATTCTCACATAATACAGAATATTCCAATAAACTTACAAGTTAGATAACATGTTTAAATAATATTTAAATAATATTTCAAATTCTAAGACAACTATTTAAATATTTCAAAGATTCTTCAACGTCGGTGAGCATTGTTCAAAGGGTTCTCACGGAAGACGACCCACTTACACACTTCTAGCTCAGACATTCGATTTGTTTTGTACATCAATAAACGGCGGGTCACGAAAAAGATGGTATCATTTGTATTTACTTTTACTTTTTACATTTATTTAGCTACATTTAGGCCATATAGCGCAGTGGCTGGCTGTAAACGTGACTGTTGTGGGTTTTATTCCTAATTGTGTGAATTATTTCATTTTCTCAGGAAGAAGGTCAGTTGAGTTGCATTCGATATTAAATGTTTCAAAAATTATTATTAATGTTTTATGCCGTAGTCTAATTTTTTCTAATTCTACTTTTTTCATCATCATCGAATATCAGAAGGTATATCTAATTCATTAAATTTTATAGAAAGGTGAAATAAATGCCAAAGAGTCTCATTAGCTATGGAGTAACTTAAATTCATGTTTCATTATATCTTTAAGTTAGTATGAAATGGCAACACAGTTAAATGTAATCCCAACTAGGTTTACCTTCATAGGTATATTTAAAACCTAATAGTATATTTACTTCAATTTTTTATTTTTTAATACACAAAACCATAAGTATCCTGTTTGTGGTTAGAATATCTTACCACTTACTTGGTTTCTCGGTCTTTTTGGGATATTTAAAGGAATATAAAAGAACAAAAGAAATTAAGCAAACAAATCTTTAGGCTATCCATCGTCAGATATAAAAATGCAGTTCTATAATCACCATTTCGATTTCTACGAAGTTCAATTTGATTATTTTACGTAATATTTTTAATAAAATTATATAAATAACTGTGATGTATATGAGAAAACTAGCTGAGCTGCATTTAAATGTCGTAGTTCATTTTTAAATGTTCAGATTCTAAATGCTATTTTAACATTTTTATTCTTTAATTCAGTAATTTTTCGATGAACTCAAATCTTACTTTTAATAATATTTTTAAATACAAGTGTATATTTTACAGAGTAAAATTATTAAATGGTTATAAATTAATATAAAATCTTGATGTAGACAGGTCGTGCTAAGCTAGTCACTATCTATTTAAATATCATATAGGGAATTATATACGTATATTTGTAAAAGAAGTGTAATTGTCTGAAATAAGTAAAATAGATACAACTGCTTCCGATTTTGACCGACTACATCGAAAACATCTTGTACATGATTAATCTTTAAGTTATTTTAATTTACTATACTCTGTTTTTGCCATTTTATTGGTATTCGATATATATTGTAAATAGTGAAACTTAGCTTTGCGCAAATAACTCACTTCAACAATTACAAGTTATAAATACATTTTCTTTACAACTTACATATAATTTAAAAGAAGCATAGCTTCAAATCGATCCGATGGTACTCAGTGACCTGTCTATGCATTGTAAGGCAATGTAACGCGTTTCGCAATATACACGTAACATCGCTTTCGCCGTCCGACCTCTGACATTAATGTGTCGGACAGTAGTTTTATTTTTAAGATTACAAACTTTATCCAGGTTAAGCGTATTATCTATTGAATCTATTAATTCAGTATGAATATTTATATGTTTATTGTAATATGTATATGTATATGTGTATGTATATGTATATATATATATATATATATATATATATATATATATATATATATATATATATATATATATATATATATATATATATATATATATATATATATATATATATATATATATATATATATATATATATATATATATATATATATATATATATATATATATATATATATATATATATATATATATATATATATATATATATATATATATATATATATATATATATATATATATATATATATATATATATATATATATATATATATATATATATATATATATATATATATATATATATATATATATATATATATATATATATATATATATATATATATATATATATATATATATATATATATATATATATATATATATATATATATATATATATATATATATATATATATATATATATATATATATATATATATATATATATATATATATATATATATATATATATATATATATATATATATATATATATATATATATATATATATATATATATATATATATATATATATATATATATATATATATATATATTACGAAATTCGGGTGAGCGGCTCTATTACAGTGGCATCTGACCTCTAGTTCAAATTAACATCTAAACGTTCGAACTTACTAATTGAATAAGTGGTTTGCTGTTTTCATCTGCTATCTTTTTACTTTTTCACTTGATAATTTAACATAGTCATTGATCTTTAAATTTTGCAATAATTTATTTATATTTTATCTTTTTTTAAGACTTTTTTAAGTTACTTTTAACTTACAATTATTGATTTTAGTGTGCGTTTCTTTGTGAAATTCTGGTACCTATTATTAAACGAATATACATTACACATATCTAATTTTCGTGATATTCAAATCGAGTGAGGTGACAGATCAATTTCAAATAAATAATTATCTAAATATTAAACTGGAATAAATGTATTTTATTGTGCTATCAAATTTTTATGAGTTATGTTTTGTGAAATGGAAAAAAAAATGAAAAAAAAAAACAATTCTTCGTCCATAACTTCTTGCCAAAACGCATGCATTAGAAGTAGTATAAACAACATTAGAATGTAATATGTAAATTAAATTATTATGACCATGTTTCAACAATTTTATGGTTACTAATAATTTGTATATTTTTCCTTATTCTTAATATAAAAATGAGATGTCTTTACATGCCTATGCCTATAAATAATATTATTTTTACATTCATACTTACTTATATACAAATAGTAGGCAAAAACATAACTTAAAAACGTGAATTCGTGATACTATATATTGAAGGCCTCAACTCGAAACCACATATGTTAGTGGGTAATTCATAGAAAAACAAGATCAGTATAAATATAAAAAAAGCTATAAAGGAAGAGAGAAGGGGGCGTTAGAGGATGTTATAAGGAAGGAATTGAATACACAAACGTCGTATTTGAAATTACAAATATTGCCAGTAGTTGGTGTCAAGATGATCTCAATATTGAAATCAGGTTAAAGATCAACCAAGTTATTATAACTTAATTCAAATATTTAAGCTTTGGGTCATTCAAATATGAATTGATCAATTTTAATAATAAAAAATACTATGCCGTTCCAAACCGATGGAGACAGAACAGTGAACAATATACAAATTGATTGAAAATATTTCTAAAACTTTGATAACATATTTTTGTATTAAACTATCTATTATAACAAATAAATTTACAATATAAAAAAATAACAATTTTAAAAAAATATATTTTTTCCCAATGCTGAAAGAATTTTGTAAAAACTATTCTCAGAAACTAGACTCTATATGGAATCTATATACTAACTTTGTCTGCGTTCAAAAGTTACAATTGTGCGTCAATCAATCGCATAGTAACATAGAAGATACAGATAGACTGAGTGTACTCAGGGCTGAGTGAACTTTAAAAAGTATACGGTTAGAAACACCAAATAATGGCAATATTTGTAAATTTCTTCTAAAATTGAATCCATTTGCATAACTAAGGCTAATGAAATCTGTTATTATAGTACGAATGCCATACATACAACATAATTGTTACAATTTACATAGTAATGAATTTTCTCTTCGTGAAATGTTTTCTTTTTTGAATTTATAATATTTATAATTTTGTGTAGAAATAGTATATTTGAGTAAAATATGTACTAGAGGTTGTAATAATTTTGTGTACAATCATTAATTTTAAAACATATATAAGTTTACTACTGTTCAGCTCGCGGTTTTGCTCTCTTGGTACTAATATTATATGCATGCAACTTTCTTTAGTAATCGCAATAAGTTTCGTTATAAAATTTACTATTGAAGATTCTAGGCATTTAATACTTTATAAATATAGTTAACAATTTAGAATTTACGACATTGAGTTATTATAATTGAAATAAATATATTTATTAAAATTATTTAACCTTATTTTATTTGAGTAACTAGACTTAACTAGAAAAATTAATACTATATATAATACAGAAAATATAGTTTAGTTAATATCAAACCAATTAAATTAATTAATTATTAATTTTTATTATTAATATTTAAATTTAATCATTATTATCTTGAATATGTAAAATTTGACCTAGCTTAGGTCACATCGATGTAGAGTCAAAGTCACTTCAGGTATATGTTTAAGTTACTCATAAATTATCATAATTTATCACTTTTGAATTCTACTTCACCCATTTTTTTTTAATTTTATTAAATCAAATGGGTGAAGGATAAGACTGAAGAATTATAATAATTTACGTTAAATTATTTAGCTCATTTTTATTATATTATTGGTCTTGCATTTGATATGTTCGAATTGTACATTACAAAGGGCAAGATGTCGTCATTACATTCGACAAAGCCAGTTTAGATACCTAAAATATAGCTTAGATGCTGCTAATCTTAAAATAAATAACTGTTAACTACTGAAGTTCGAGCGAAGTTATTGACGTCTAATAGTCGATACTTTGTGCAATTTGTAATAAATATTGCATATGTGACATTTATAAAAGTATACAATTATATTTTTAAACATACATTCAATTTATCAAATTATTAATATATTATTTATAACTATCTATATAATAGATAAAATCAATCAATAAATTGAAAAAAATATACTTCTGTAAGAATTTTCTAAAAATACTCTAAAAAACAAAATATTTATTAATAGTCTACATGGACTAACTTAGTCAGCGTTCAATAGTCACAATTGAACTTCAATCAATCGCATAGTAACAGCGAAGATACAGGTAGACTAAGTGCACATTAATTAAGTTAAATATTTCAGTCACATAAAAATTATATGCACAAATTAAAACGAAACAATGAGCGATGCACCTGGCATCGAGATGTAGGGATTGCAATCACGCTTCTATAAAAGGGCATTTAGGTACGACTAGCATTAATGTGAAGGATGTCATGACTTCAGAAAAATCTTTTGTTAATTCCATGTAATTCTATTTCGTTATTTTTAATAAACTAAAAAAAATTAAATTAATATATTACAAAAATTTGATTATGAATTTATAAATTTATTTTGTCCTATTACTTTGTATCAATCAACATAAACGTAATTAATAATATATTTAATTAATATTATTGAGGTCCGTCGTGGCGCAGAGGCGCAACGTCTGCCTTTAACGTGACTTTTGGATTCGATTTCCGCTCATTGAAGATGAATTTTCCTATTTCCATTATCTTCGCTCTGGCAACTAGGCAAAGTGCGGCGTTGAGTTCCGCCACCTAACACGCAATGCCTCGAAAAAGGCGGAAAGCGAAGACGGAGAAAGCAGGGATCAAGCAACGGAGTGTCTTAACACTAGGTTCCTATAGTTCCCGCAGTTCTCTCTGCCTACTCTGCCATTTGCGGAATAAAAAAGAAATAAAATATTTATTTATTCTAATTGCAAACTTAATCTTATTTAAATTTGTAATTTATTTGGTTGAAGATAAATTATACTTTTCTTTAGGTCACCTATTAAATATATTATATTCAAGCAATTGCATGCGCATCCTATTCAACCTTTATGTCATCGTACTTAGCGATACGGCTGTGTTGAATAGTAAATGACTAAAGCTTTAACATATTACAAACATCATAGTTAAGTTTCTTGTAAGTAATTGTGCTAGTGTAACACATCTATATTAAAGTTATATTATTTGTAATAATATAGTTTTTTAACATATCAGTATAAATTTTTAAATTAATAATATATCGTCTAATATGTTACAAACTAATTTTGAACATCATTTTTTTGTTCCTTAAGTACTTTAAATAATATGATATTTGAATAATTTAAAAGAAGTACTTACACTCGTTACTAAAAATAAGAGCTATATAAATACTTAATTTTTATTAAATTTCAGAATGGAAACCATCTTTTGAATTTAAAATAAACGACTGCGACGATCAATTTTCGCGCGTTGATGTCTTTTCTTCGACAATTAAGGATGCGGTCATAATTTAATAGGGAGGATATTTTTGTCTTACATATAAAAATATTAATAAAATATATACTTTGCTAAGTGATTTTTTTATAAATAACATAGATGAAGTAAAAAATATTATAAAATAGATGCATTTTCGATAACATAAAATTTAACTTAAGCTACAAAAAAGAAAAAAAAATGTAAAAAACACAAATATAATCCGTATTCATAAAATAAAATATACTCACCCTACAAACAGAAAAATTAATATCACTACACGACACAAACACAACGCTGTCAGAGTGCGACCTGCGTCTGAGTGGGACTCAAGCGCATCGCGAGAGAAAGCTCTTATATAGCCTCATCTCGCATCTACGTTGAACAATTGAGATCCTTACGGGATGTTTCTATTGAAATCGACAGTTAAATTTTATTATTTTAAGATAAATATATACTTGCCAATATATTGTTTAAAGGTTTTGTAAAATCATTTGAAATTTGAAGATAGCAAGTGGAAATATTTTTATTTATTTTTTTATTTATATATATTTTTTAATAAATAGATAGAAAATGTGTTTTTATAAAATTTTAAAATATTTTATGAATTTTAAAAGTATTGGCATCATCGGAATCAGTGGGATAACTTATCTAATGATAAACAGAGTAAAATAATTTCAATAAATTAAAAAACCATTCACTACATAGTAGTTGGAAAACTGCGATCGATCAGTTTTCGGGACACTATATATAGAGTATATGGGGGATTTGCTTCATCTTTTTAATACTTAATATGTATCATAATCTTTAATAGTAGTTGTTTCAAACATTCTATTCTGCTGAAAAAACTTAAATATATATTAATTACATTTTAAAATCACAAATTACGAAAATTTTATAATTATTATTATATACTATACAAAAACATAATTTGAACCCTACAGCCAGCATGGAAAATTAAATAAAAATCCTCATCTCCACTTAAATTAGTGCATAAGTCTAGCTCACATATGGCTGGCTCTTTTTAATAAGTTTAATCGAAGAGACTTAGACAAATTTAGCATATGGTTAAATGTATATACATTGTTATATGTATTACAACTTACTATGATTTGACCGAAAAGTCTTACTTTAGCGGTATATAATTATTAGTGATGAATACATTGTTTTCAGCTTACTAACAACACAGTGCGAATTGTATTTATAATAGAATCCTTAGGATCTCTATACATTTTATCACTTTATGACATTTTCAAATAGATGGAACAAAGCGTCTTTCAGTATAAAATACAATACGCTTAACTAACTTTAAGTAGTCTTAACTTATATCCAAATTCTTAGCACATAATTTGTAAGGCAAAGAGCATTTGTATATAATATGTAATTCATGCGTAATATGTATGTACATTGAATGTCAAATGATTGAAAAAATATTAAATATCAGGATAAAAAAGTTTTTATAATTAATCAATATTATAGCTGATTATACACAAATAATAAAAATATATTAACTGTTTAACGTTAACACACATTGCATTTAAAAAAGAAATAATATATAAATTTTATCACAAAAATGCTTTGTCCCTCGTGGTAATCCGGGAAAACAAAGCTAAACGTTTCCCTGCATAGCTCTATTGGCTGGTCAAATGTCATTAACATCTTGTTACATAATCTTCCCCTAGTATCTCCGATTCTGTGTTCCCAAAAGTCAACAGAGATCTTTTTCTAAATCTTATAAAACTGGCATCTATTTTTCTTCACCCTCTACACGTTCTTGCGTCACCCGAGAAAATACTATTACTAAAATTTTATGTATAATTATGTAAATTTCATTTCAACGTTTATTTTCTTAACTATAAATATATAGGTGCTTAAAATTTCAGTCATAAGGATTTTATTTCCATTTAGTAAATAACAAATAATATTTTCAGAGAATTCTTCCACAATAATATTTAAAGTCGCTATCGTAATAAACTGTAATATAGAGATAGCCGTCTGAGTAAAAGTGAGGCCGTCGTAGCACAGGGGAACAGCGTCTGAATGTTAACGCAATATTCAGTTAATGCAAGTTTCAGTACCCTCTTGAATGAGTAAGTTCAAATTACTCGTATTCTCTTGCTCTATCTAGAGAGCCTATAAGTGAATTGTTGTATGCAACACATTATCTAAATCGGGATTATGTAATATATTTTATTTTATTATTATTATATACCTTCGAGGCGCAAAGGTGCAGCACCTGTATGTAAATGGGGTGATTTTTGAGTTAGGAATCGAATTCGAGTTAAATGTATTTTTCATTTCTATTTTATACGCTCTGGCAACCAGGTAAAGCTCGCTTTGAGTTACGCCACTCAACTAGAAATACCTTGAAAAGGCGGAAAGCGGGGAACGGAGTGCTTAATTTATTAACACTAGGACCTACCCTTACCGGAGTACAAAAATATTAGTATCATATGCACTCATCTAAAAACATATATAAATTTTTATTTACTCAATGTCTAGAAGCCTATATAACGCACATATATGCTTAGTGTCAGTTCAAAGTCACTAATTAATTATTTATTTGAAATAGTATAATAGGCCAGTCAAACTACGCTTATAATGAGATACACAAGCGAGTTATCGTTTAAGAAGATCGGTGTTATTGTCAAGATTTCGTAATAACTTGCTGTAATATTATGAGAAAGCTTTTAAAATAGAAGCTCTTAATTTGTGATGGTTACATATTTTGTAATATTTTTTCGTCATTTGTAAATAATATCTATAATGAGCAAACCTTACAAATTATAAAAATTTACAAATCTATTTAAAAAAGAAATACAATAAAAATCTATGTATGTATCTATGAACTCACTAGAGGAAGCAAGGTGTAATTAACATCAATTTCATTATTTTGGCTTTCGACTTTTAAAGTTTGTCACGTCAAAGCCAACGTAATCAAACGAAATAAGGCTTTATACTTGGCGTTTGCATATTCTATGTAGTTCTCTATATATAACCGAAAAAACGTCGTAAATTTGACATTGATAGGTTTATCATGAAAAAAACATGCGAAATATTTATTCGTACTTATTCCATATAAAATGAACCTATATAGCCATAAATAAGCTTATAAGAGGTGAGTTATGACTTATGTTTTGGTCCTTAATAATAAAAATGGTGCAGAACTCTTGGTACGCGATTCTGAATCGTATTTGATTGATATTTCTTTAAGCACACTAGTAATACTATTGTGACTCAATAAGATAGCGTGTGTCAGTGATTTTGATGATTATACCTAATAAACGTACTTAATGCTCGTTATAAATGAAAAACACAACAGCAAATTAACTATGTATTATTATTCACCAAAACCCAGTAAAAACCATTTACAACGACATTAAGCGATGTAAAATCTACAAGGCCTCAGTGCCTTCATATGTGCCTTGGGTCTCTTCCAGATTATCTAAAAGCTTGCAGAAAGGTCATCCTGCTTCAATCTCATTTCATTTTCATGATTTCTCTAGAGAAATAAGGCCTAAGTTGCGTTTTCGTTGTAATTAAATAATTCAATTTACCAGATCAATAAAAAATACAAAATGGTGAGGGAAACGCATTAAAAAACGATTATCTGCATATTTAAAAATATATGAAGACGTCTCATGTGTGTAATGAGATGTTTTCGCAATAAATGCCAAGCTAATTACTCTGGAACCGTGGTTGTAGTTCATGGTCATTTCATTTTGTCATATCATGAATGTGAATCTATTGAGGTCATCGCAGCTCAAATGCGACTTAAAATATGGGATGGCGTCTGTCTTTTAAAGGGATAGTTATGAACTTAATCCCCACTATGGCATTTTCGTACTGGTATGTACCGTACGTTTTGTACTTGTAAAAAGCGTTACTTACAATATTTACAATATTTAGGCAATTCGAATATTGACTGAATTGAAACTGGATATATTACTTAAGGCGTGGCATTAGCTTTTTTGCTCTCAAAAAAAATTTTCTCAGGTACTCTAATACTAAGTTTAAAAAAAACTTTTATTAAATATTATATAAATTTTGTATATATAAATGTAGTCTTTTACTGTAGGTTTCTGATAATTTCTGGAGTGGGCACCAGACAAATGTAGGCTGAACACCGATGTCCCTCTACTAGATAAACAAAATGTGAAAATATTTAAAAACAGTAGAATCAAGCCGTGTGCATAACAATTTCTATGTGATTGTACCATTATCTACTATAATCGTTACTATTCATTGCTTCTTTGTTCTAAAATACACAATGAACTTTAAAAATCATCGTTAATTAATATTTTACCTTGAACAAGTTGCCTCGAATGTAATAAATATATAGTTATATATCATTTATAGTCATACTGAGAGTTAACAATTTTTTGACTATAAAATTTACTGAATAAGCTCTAAAGCTTACTTGACATCATATCATTTAATATATTCATTAATCATTATAACTATAAATATTGTTACTGTAATATGTGACAAGTGTTACTTGATTGAACAACGATATTCTCAATCCGTTCTGGATTTTTTGTGAAACCAATTTTTAGTATTAGAATTATTATAATTTCTTCTGTTATTAGAAAATATAATTTTTAAAGATTTGGGCTTTTCAGTCTACAGTGATACGTTGATTCTAGTAGAAAAATATAGAAAAAGGCAAGAAAAATCTAGTGTCATAAAGTCAAATCTCTGCTATCCTTCCAAATTGAAATATTGTGGGTTGAGATTCGGAATGAACGTCACACGTAGTATTGCCAGAGTGGCAATAATTTAGTTCCGAATTGTAACTAAAATCGCAACCAACCCCGTAACAGTTAAACGATGTTATAGTAGTTCACGACGACCTTAAAGAAGGCTTTATTTAGCTTCTCACTGTTATCCCACACATGGCAGGGTAGGCAGAGGGAATTGCAGGAACCATAGGAACCTAGTGTAAAGACACTCCGTTGCTTAGTCCCTGCTGTCTCCGTCCCCACTTTTTAAAGGAAGGCTTTTATACATTATATTTATATTTAATTTTCCTCATGTAACTATTCCTCATGTAACTAAGTTATTAAAAATATTAACATTGAATACTCCGAGAAATATTAGAATATGTCACCAATTAATATAAACTGATGATAAATATGTTTAGGGATTTTTTTATGGGAAGGACAAGGCAAACGAGCAATCGGGTCACCTGATGGTAAGTGATCACCGACGCCCACGGCCCTATGTAACAGCATAGGTGTTACAAGAGCGTTGCCGGCCTTTTAGGTTATCTTTATCAATTATCAATTATCAATTATCTTAGAGAAAACGATTTGTTTTTGATTTTCTCGATTTGGTTTCAGGACACAGCGGCGTTGAGTAGCGTTGTGTACGCTACAATGTTTCGACACTTCGAATGAACTATTCTATTTGTCAAGTATATGTCTATTACACATTAATAAATTATTTATCACAGTTTTCCTCATATTGGCCAAAACCAGTCTGAGGGCTACATAAAAACGTCAAGTTTTGGAAAAAAATACAGTTTCGCAAACGATTTAACATTGTAAAACGAGTTCCCATCTCCAACTCCACCCATATTATGTACAAGTTACTATGATGTTACCATAAGTTATGAAACGCTCGAGCAAAATGTCAAAATAATTATCTGAATCACTATTGTAGGATCTATGAAATTGATTATAAATTTAATTTATAGTATTATATGGAAATGGCCCTTTATTGAAACGAATGTGATCAACGGTAGTTATAATAACTAACTGGTAAACGGTAGTTACTATGTGATTAATTTCATATAAATGGGTAAATGATAAATGCTCAAAAGTAATCAAAACCTTAACAGTGTCACTTTTAATCTATGCGTATAACATATTAGAAACACACTATTGGTGAAAACTGCCTTAAAATCCTTAGCAGATTGTGGAAAATTATTGCTACATTCTTTTGTTTAAGTTGGCTTTAGTTATCCAAACTCAAATGATATAAAAAAAATATCTGTATTTCAACAGTATTTTACAACCATTTTTTATACGTCGAATGAATAAATAATAATGCTACCAACGGGTTGGAAAGCTGTTACTGCAAAGAAATTCAACATGGTTTGGAAAGAAATAATATTCTTTTAATAATTATTAATCATGCATTTTTTATTATTTTCACGCTTTATCCCGCTCATACCATAAATATAATGTAAAAAAGATATTGAATATATTATTTTAAACAAAATAAATAAAAAAATTATGTTACGTATTGCCATAAATAAAAAATGAATTATTATTGAAAATGCGACCGAAATCACTGGCTAATAACAGTCATACGTGAATTAATAAAGTATAGTAATAGATGACCTGACAAACATTTTCATGAGATGATTTATGATTGCTGTGAGAATGTATGTTACGGGTCAAGCATGAGTAATCGCAATGATTACAATTAAATGTTATTCACTTTGTCCCACATTAACTTTTAATAGTAACGTTATCGTTATAATTAATAGAAAATAGTGATATATGTCTTGATTCTTCGTTTTTCACTTATTTTATGAAGCCATTATAACAAAATGCGGAGTTGAGTTCCGCCATTTAACACACAAAGAAATGATGGAGTGAAATTGAATTTTGGCCGAAAGTGATTGACGCTAGGTTTTTGCTATATATTACTAGAAAAATCATTCTTTACTATTTCGAAGCAATTTATTAAAAAAATAATTAAACAATCTTTACTTAAACAGTTTTATAATGATTTCTATAAATGTAAATTTTGTTACTTATATTTTTTTCACATTCCCATTTATATGTCTTAATGATTTTTATTTAAAAAATAGAACAACTGCGACGTCTTTATTGTTATTAGTAGCTTCTCATGACATTGAAAGTTAACACCCGCAACATTTACACGGCATAAATAATAATAAATTCAGATGAGTTGACCTAAATTTTCATTATTTTGTTAATTTAAAACGTATGTTATTTATTTTTACATAAATTTCAATATAAATGATCCGATATATCAATGACATATTATTGTATAAGTATTTCAAGATTACTTGAAACACAATGGTCCGAATTCTAGTCGAAATTTAAGACTAGTCCTTTCTTGTACATTAAATTTGAATAAAAATATAAATAAATAGCTTCATGGCCGTTCAGCCTGTATACGCGACGGCATGTGGGTATACTTCTCACTCAATTCCCGGGAGAATGAACTATTTTATTTTCATTTTCTTCGCTCAGGCATCTAGGCAATTCTGGTGTTGAGTTGCGCCATTCAATACGCAATACTTCGAAAGGAGGCAGAAACTAGGAAACGGAGTGTCTTAACACTAGATTCCTACGGTTCCTGCAGTTCCCTCTGCCTACTCTATATGCGGGATAAAGCTTGAAGCTTGAAAAAAGATTGCTTCAAACTACTTTCCACATGTAGACAGAGTGTCTAAGGAAAGTTTTTGAAACATTCCACATAGTGTCAAAACTCTCCACCCAAGCCTCTTCGTTTAATTTAGAAACATTGCGTTGAGTTTCTTGGATACTTTGCTTAGTAACTAGAGCAAGTGAATGTACTTTGTAATATCGCCACGATGAGTTCAATTGCATTATCTTTAAATGATACAGGTACATAAATTAATTATCAACTGGACTATTATTTAGTAAATATCGAAAAAATTATGCATGTATAATAAAAATGATAATTTTATTTATGTTTGTTTGTGCAATAAGTAAAATTACGCAATTTGTTGCGAATACAACAAACAAAATAATATTATATTTTCAATATTGTCAAATGTATAAATATTTATTCAATGAAATACAATAAAATATTTATAGAATCCATTTATATTATATTTATTTGTTATGCAAACATGTGTATAACACAACATTGTGCAAATTCTTGCAAAATATCTATTAATCGTTAATATTAAGTATATCTGGAAAATAAAAGAACACTTGACCTTACATTACGGATGTATGAATCAAAACATATACAACAATATTATAGGTTTTATCCAAAAAGTTTAAACGTTATGAAGTTATAACCATAAATTTGAATAGCACAATTAAAATTTCAAATATTATCGTTTAAAATATTCTATTTAAATTCTCTTCATCTATTTACATTCCCTTATGGACTCTATGGTGATGCCGGACAGAAACGTTGCCATACCAACGTCATAATATGTCACGCGATACATAATTATAAATGTTCGAACATATAGCAATATTATGTTTTTTTTAGCTTTACGTTTTTTATCCCGCATATGGCAGGGTAGGCAGAGGGAACTGCAGGGACCGTGGGAAACTAGTGTTAAGACACTCCGTTGCTTAGTCCCTGCTTTCTCCGTCCCCGCTTTCCGCCGTTTTCGAGGCATTGCGTGTTGAGTGGCGGAACTCAACGCCACGCTTTGCCTAGTTTACCAGAGCGAAGAAAATGGAAATAGAAAAATCCATGTTCCCCGACTGGGGATCGGACCCAGAAACCGTCGCGTTACAGGCAGACGTTGCGCCTCTGCGCCACGACGGTCCTCATGTTTTATTTATTGGTTTAATAATTTGTTATTGAAAAATATTAGCGTTCTGCATTTGGACCCCCTGGTCCAAAGAGTTTGTTTCACGTATTAACATATAGATAATATACATTAGTTTACATTAATATTTTATTTTAAGTTTATTGACTTCCTCAGTCTAGTCCCGGTCTAGTCCAGTAACGACGTTATATTTTACACCATTTAATATGCAGTGTATCAAAATTAAGCAAATATTTAAGAATTAATTCTAGTCGGTAGAGATTTTCCTATTCTGGACCCGCGGGATCGTACAAATAATATTTTCATTACCATAATAATACTACTCGTAATAAAAATATTCATAGATATTAGAGACTTTACTATGTAATAAGCTAATCACATAGTAATGTTACAAATTCGTTGCAATATTATTTTGAAAGACGAAACAAGATATGTTCAATTTAAGTTATACTCAATAAACAGATGTAAGTTTAGAGGTACGTAATAATTATAAAAGTGATCTTTCCCCCGTACGATTGCAATTTTACTCTAATAAAATATGTATGTATTACAATATTAGTCTTTTTTTTTCTTTTGGAATATTCTATAGTAAATAGGCAATCTAATGTTAAAATACTCTGTATCTTATATGTTATAAAGATTAAGAGGCAAGAAATATTATGTGCTTAGAAAACAGAAGTGGGTAAAGTTATTTAAAAAAAGCATATTATGCATCGTATGTTATGTTTTTCAGGCGTACTCGTACAGAGATCCCATGTAATTGCAATAAATTATATAAATCACACCAGAATTATATTTCAGGGTAGCTCCATTCCATTACCAGCCGTTGTCTACATTTAAGTGCCACTATTGACGTAAATTCATCGCTTTTAAGGTCCTTGCCATCTAAAACTACCCTCGTTTTACAAAAGACTGTAATTGAATTGATTTGTACTATGTTGTATTTGAAGCCGTGGTATTTCATTCAAAAGCTATATTAATTATCATCTGACTGCTAACATGGTTTGTAGTTGTATAAGAGAATAGTCTATTTAGAAATAACAATGAAAAGACGTTAATTTTCTCACCGAAAATAAAATTGAATGTTGTAACAAAACCTTTGAGACATTTTCAATATGTAAACATTTAGAATAGGTATTATATACATCAAAATTGTAATCAATAATCATGAAGTCAATATAACAAATTATGGTATCGACTTAATGCATAATTTTATATTTATTATAGTAATAATTAAGATATAAGAAGTCAAACGTCAAAGGTTAATTTAATTTATTAAAATTAACATAGGCAGGCACTAAGCAGAGATAACCTAACTGTGTTAAACTGATAATACTCCACTTTAGCCGGATTTCGGGGCCTTCTTGTAAACTGACATATCCCAACCCCTGGGGATTAACAAAGCGAAAATTAGAAATTATTATTTAAAAGAAATTAAAGAACTGCATTCTATTTCTCACACCTTACGCTAGGAAGAGCTAAACATGTTATATGCTAGAATTACGAAACGAAGAGGAGGAAATTGG
Source organism: Dione vanillae (assembly GCA_037178615.1). NCBI lineage: Eukaryota > Metazoa > Arthropoda > Insecta > Lepidoptera > Nymphalidae > Dione > Dione vanillae. The sequence continues at coordinate 620,283 of JAZFAU010000283.1, read as the reverse complement.
AAGGAGTGGAGTATGACCGATAACTTTAACCTAACATCCGAAAACAAATATTGGTACATACATACATAACTTCACGTCTAATCACTAGAGGCTTAATATTTCTAAAATTAATTAAATAATTTTCATTACCATCGTCCTCATGCTATTTACATGACCATCCTCTTCCATACTGCGTTTTTGAAACTCAACCATTTTTGCTTCATCTTTCTTTTTAGAATGGCCAAAATTCTTCTCTTAGGAGCTCTTCTATTGGAATCGAAAACTCTTCTTTTGGAATTTTCTTTCCTTCCTTTCTTGTATTCTTTTCTCTCCATTACTTGTTTTCTCCATGTCTCTCGTCTCTCTTAATTCTATTTTTTAACTAAACTCTCTCCGCATATCTTTTGAAGAGATTGCATCTCCACAGTATCAAGTCTTTGTGAATCATAAATATCAAAAGCAAAATAATCAATTATTTAACTTCTAAAATTGAACTTTACATTTCTTGTGTAGCTTATATTCTGTTAACAATTTTCTTTTCTATTATATTTTTTTCTGTTTTCTTTTCGATTATTTCAAACAACTTGCACAGTTTTTATTTAATAGACGTTTATTAAAGCCAGTACTTTCTAAATAAAATAAGAATGTGTAGTACCATTATGACACTAGATAATTTCTGCCCACCTTGCCATAAAAAGTAGAAAAGTCATGGAATATTATTATAAAACAATTGGTCAACGAAAATCATTGACGATTTGACACAGTCGTAAGATCTTAAGCTGTAAATGCAGCTTATTAAATAACGATGATCTAACGACCCGCAAACGGATCTAATCAAGAATATCATTGATATACGATGTACTTGCGCACATAAAAATCGTTGAACTTACTATAAAAATAGTGTTAAAGTTTAGTGTAAACCTATCAGTCTTGTTTGTAATATGAAAAATTTTATAAAGAAAAATATACATTTGAAATAAATATTTACAGAAACTTGATGTATTTACATAGAGTGTTAATTATTATCTTTAAGAAACTAAAATAATTAAATATACTTTTTTTAAAATGTTGCTTACATAATATGTTTAATAGTGGTGTAAATTGTATTGCATTTCGATATACAGTCTCTATCACTATGCCATCGAATTTAAATATTTTTATTAAATTATAATTAAAACAATTCCCTTTGCAACTATACCTTATGAAGGAACGTGATAAATCAGATGTTATTTACAATATTAATGTACACTTATTGACCGTATCTTCCTTATTTAACGAGGATTAAGAGATTTTTTTACATTTTTTTGTTTAACAGCCTTGCGGTTAGAAGTATGTATAATATAATGGCTTTGATAAATTGATAATCATATTTTATTATTTTAAACGATATTTTGATTCTTCAGAAGGTAAAATAATGCATATGTGATGGATATAGGAATCAATACAAAGTACCTCAAATTTGAAAGAAAAGGAGAAAACGGTGTGCTTTGATACTGTGTTTGTTTTCTTATGCATGATAAAGCGTTTACGTTTTGGTCATAATAATATATTACGTTATAAACAATATTAGAGGGCCGTGGTCGCGGAGAGGCGTAGCGTCTGCCTGTAAATGCGACGGTTTCTGGGTTATTTTCGTTTTATTCGCTTTAGAAACTAGGCAAAGTGCGGCGTTGAGTTCCGCCACTCAACACGCAATGCCTTGAAAATGGCAGAAAGCAGGGACCGAGAAAGCAGGAACTAAGCAACGTAACACTAGGTTCTTATGATTCCTGCAGTTCCCTTTGCCTATCTTGCCATGTGCGGGATAAAGCGTGAAGACAGACAAGACATGTCAAAAAAAAATATATTTAATAATTAAATAGATTTTATTTAATTAAATTTACTAACATTTAATCACCACTTAATTAAGGAATGTATAATTAAATTAATGGATTAAAAAATTAAATTATGTCATGCATATTTTAATTAATTCAAAATTTTAAAATCGATTAGTTAAAAATCGAATAGGAACTATTAATAATATATTACCTAAGATTAAAATGGTACAGCAGAAGTGATTTGAAGTGTGTAAAGTTATTAATAGAGTATGGTTTCAAAAATACTAAGAATATTTTTATTTTGTTTCTTTGGACAAATGTCAAAATAATGGGTGAGCTAATATGTTACATAAAGAAAATTTCTGTTTAAAACATTTTATATATGTTTATATTATATTTATATGTAATTACTTTAGTACTTGTTGAAATACAATTTAAATTAGTTATCGTGTGTTAGGTTTGTTAGGAATGTGACATTTGTACTTTTATTTCTACACGTCATAGATAAAGCTATGCTGATTGTTATATGAAGAATAATAATATCGATGCTACTTCCAGCGTTTTGTTTGATTTAAAATCCTCTCGTGTCATGTAACTTGTGCAACTCATTAACATAGTCTTGACAGATAAAGCTTGGTTATATTAGCTTATATGATGATTATAATATTTGCATCAGTATTATATTGCATAGAGAATTCCAATAAAGTTGTTATGCAGTCATTTTGGTTGTGAGTTCGATTCCCAGTTAAGAATTGCACTTTTTTTCAAGCTAGTATGTGATATTTATTACTTCACCGGTAATTTGTATCATAAATAGAATGTGGCTTCTTAGAAAATGACTTATTTTGATATTAGTGTAACTCTATTAAAAGACTCCGAAACATATGGGTCGCGGACGTAATAAATAATATAAATTTTAATGGAAATGAAAAAGTCTATTTCGATAAAACTACTAAGTATTATAATAGTTTATTGTATGTATGAAAATATTTTATAATTATGTACATATATGCAAGTATTTTATTATTATGTCTCTTAAGAACATTTTTGTCCTAGTAAAATATATATATATATATATATATATATATATATATATATATATATATATATATATATATATATATATATATATATATATATATATATATATATATATATATATATATATATATATATATATATATATATATATATATATTTTACTAGGACAAAAATGTTCTTAACAAAACAAAAATGTTTTATATATGTATATATATATATATATATATATATATATATATATATATATATATATATATATATATATATATATATATATATATATATATATATATATATATATATATATACATATATATATATATATATATATATATATATATATATATATATATATATATATATATATATATATATATATATATATATATATATATATATATATATATATATATATATATATATATATATATATATATATATATATATATGTTTAAAAAGTAGAAATCTACATATAAATAACAACAGATCCCGGTAAAGTACGAGTGACATAACTTTATTTAAGTACCTTATAATTTTTAAATCGTGTAACCTACGCCTGTTAGAATCACTGCAGAAGTTGAAAGAGCACAGGTGAAGGCCGCTTTGACCGCATCCGCTTTTAAGTGATTCACCGGCTATGTATCGATGTTGTGAATATTTGAACTTGCAACTTTTTATTGAATTCTATTAATATTATAATAAAAAAAATCAATAATTTTTATTTAAAATTTGTATTTTTTAATTTTTAGCAATTTTAACAGTTAATTTAATTATATGTAACGTATTTGGTATTTAAAATGCAAATAAACTTAAGTTATATACTCTACGATATTCAATATGGTAAATTTCAAATTCATCAAATGTCATCAGTTTCACAAGTATTTTTAGAAATGAAGAAATATTTTAGTTGTAAAAAGTAATAAGAATATTTAAGTCAAGTTTTAGCTTAGTGTCAGGAAGGCTCCTGATACTTCCTCTCTTGTACTAAATATAATGAAAATTAGTTTTCATAATTTAAAAAATATTTTTACCAATGTGTATTTTAATTAGTAACACGTGTGAAAATTTACAACACAGTCGAAATATTTTTTATCGAAAGTCCTATTAAAATAACATCACTAGTACTGAAATTTGTTAATTCGTTGATCGTGAACGGCATTTTTGATTTATGATCAAAGAAGTTGTAAGCAATATTACACATTTATATTTTATATGCCCATAAAGTTTAGAAAAGGCTGCTCATTGAGAGTCAAAATCTGTTGATATGTAAAAATAAGTACAGTGGTTGGTTCAATGACTCGTAATCTTTATAATTTTTTTGTAGCCCCACGCTGTATCTGGAACGAGGCAGGGTAGGCAGAGGGAACTAAACCTTGGTATAGTGTTACCTATATATTTACACGTGAAGCAAAAAATTTCGACTATTTTTGAAAAAAAAAAGGAGTAAACGGTGGTGTATAAAATTTGTCAACGATTCTGGTAGTAAATGAATAGCTTACACTTATATAATTAAACCCATAGAGATAAATCTCATGCACTCATAAATTTATAGAGTTATACACATATATTAGATAATTTATGGAAATTTATAATCGATACAAATCACTAATTTATGAAACATTAAAATAATTTATATATATATATATATATATATATATATATATATATATATATATATATATATATATATATATATATATATATATATATATATATATATATATATATATATATATATATATATATATATATATATATATATATATATATATATATATGTATATATATATATATATATATATATATATATATATATATATATATATATATATATATATATATATATATATATATGTATATATATATATATATATATATGTATATATATATATATATATATATATATATATATATATATATATATATATATATATATATATATATATACTATTCAGTAATTTTTATATAAGATACCTAACAACTTTAATTTCGCTTTCATAGTGTTCTTACACGATGCGATCTTGGTTATCATTTCCTATCAAATATCGGGTCAAAGGTTACACTTTGAGTGATCGAGTCAAAACACGTCGTGATGTCTGTACATAGATAATTATAATTCATTGTCCTTTTGTATTTCGACACATCACACATATTATAATTTCATTACTGCTAAACGCTGATTTCGAAACAAAGCATCTACATACATGTCTAAAGTAACATTACATCCAAAGTCAATAATATAATTGATTTAAATTATAAATCTGTTATTTGGCATTTGTCTGTTAACGTGACTGTCTGGGTTTTATTTTCAATTCGGGAGGATAGATAGAGGCAAGTGCAGCGTTGAGTTCTATTGCTCAACAATCTAAACCTTGAAAGATGGAAAGCGGGTATTGGTTGATTAGAGAAAGATTATCTTAACACACGGTTATCTCTGCCTACCCCGATATGAATGGGATAAAGAGTGAAGCTAAAAGAATTGCAGTAGTGAAACATCACTACTCATTGTAAGGTGCTAAATATCATTTTTTATATTTTTTTACAATAAATATTACTAATATTGTCCAGTAAGGTTTAGGGTTGTTACTTGTTTTGCTCTGAAGTAATATAAATATTTTTATAACTAAACAATTACTAGATTGACCATGAAATATGAAACTTTTGGCGTTCTTATCGATTTCTAAGATGAAGATATGCTTATAGGTAAATGGCATTATTATTATAATTAGGGTTCCGCCAAATGACTTAAATGGAACCCTTATAAATGTCTGTCTGTATGTTACAGTCACATATCTCCGAAACTATAAGACGGTATAATACCATTGAAATTTGTTAAGCACTTATGTTTTCTGAACCGCATTAAAATTTTCACACAAAAATAGTCAAAATTATCAAATTTTGGGGCTTCCCCAAATATAGAATAAAAACTCCATAAAGAAATTTTATTATACTCATACTTGTACGTATAGATTATTTATGAATCGGTCATCAATAATGATTTTGCGCTTATTTATATCATTTTTTTTTAAATTAAATAGCTTACGAGTTTACATGAGTGAGTAAAATGAGTTGAAATTGTGTAGAACAATGTAATTTCTAAAATAACTAAAATAATTGTGTATATAATATAATAGAGCGCCATAATTTTTTTTAAATGTTATTTAATTCATTGTCTTCTGCTAATAGTAGCATCATTATTTTCTAATAATAGATGCAACAACTGTAATATGCCAACGGTACTTTTTAACGACTTCAATTATAGTTTTTTAAATTAAAGTTGTATACGATAGTGTACAATTTTCTTTTTGCAGAACGCTGGATACAGAACTTTATTACCACTGGGTTTTGTAATAGCATAGAGGTAAATATGATCGACATGCCTCACCTCCATATATACAATAGAAACATTATATTATGAAAATATATACTAACTTCATATTGTTACTATATACTTAAAAAAAATACTTACTACAATGCTATTATAATCTTAAAATATATCGACTAAAATTTAAACCATATTAAAAACTAATAAACGTGCGTAAACTTTTTCTAAACAGTATCGCAGTTACGTGACAATTGCAAAAATGGCAATTGCTAATGGTAACCCTAAAAGTTTCAATATGTATGTAAATCCGGTACACTTGAGATATAGAACCAGTACTCATGTATATCTCGTACGGATACCTATGGTGACAAGGTCTTTCAATGTTTGTTAAATTTAAAAAACGTTCTACACACAAAACAATTGCAACATCGGCAATCATTAACAATGACCTTTGACACTAAAGAGTGCATTAATTCAAAGCAATCACATTTTATTTTTAAGAGTAATCTATGATTACACATGGCACCATAGAATAATGCTGTATGCACATTAAGGCTGTCGAAATTTTTATTTTAGTTTTTAATTTACTTACTCGTTAATGTAATTACATTGTAATTACTCGTTCGAAACTATTTTAGGGACCAGATTGTCTAGTAAGCTTTTCTATTAAAATTTAAACACTTTAGTTTGTTTTGATAGTTATTAATACACACAAACAAATTCACGCATTATACTGCTCATAGTAGGGTAGCCAGAGGAAAATGCAGGAACCGTGGAAATCTAGTGTTAAAACACTCCGTTACTCACTTTCCACCTTTTTGAGGTATTCCATATTGAGTGGTAGAACTCAACGCCGCGCTTTTGCCTAGGTGCCAGAGAAGAAAAACCAAGCAATTTCCCCGAATGGCAATCAAACCTACAAGCCGTCCTATTTGCAAGCGGACGCTACGTCTCTGTGCCACGCCGGTCCTCAATTGTTAATCTAAGTTAAAAAGCAATTGTAAAAAAAAATTGAGAATTTTTAAAACAATATAATAAAATAATATTATTATCCATCGTTTGTGGGTTCGATTCCCACCCGGAAAACATGGATATAAACTAGGCAAAGCGCGGCTTTGAGTTCCAAGAAAAAAAGCAGAAAGCAGGAAACGGAGAAAGCAGGGACGAACGGAGTATCTTAACACTAGGTTCTTATGGTTCCTGCAGTTTCCTCTCCCTACCCTGCCATGTGCGGGATAAAGCGTGAAGCTATAAAAAAAATAACAATATTCTATCCCGTAAACCATATGTCCACATAAATAACTAAATATGCTAATTGTTATCCTTCCGAATTTCTTTCTTTTCTAGTTTTCGAATACTATTTGTGAATCTGCAGTAAAATCATTTGAAATCTGCTAATGCGTATGTACAATTTGCCTCGCAGAAATCTGTAGGCGTTTATTGTCACGGTGATTTATCGTCTTTGTAAAATTACTTTAAATTTTGATATTATAGAATAATAATAAAAAACATCACAGATTATTTACAATTATTTTTATATAAAAATCAATTCACAAGAATTAAATACTGAACAATCATCTCTAAGAAACCAAAAGACCAAAAAATAGTATCTAGGGATTCTAAACAGTTAGTTATAGAGTATGTATTATTTGTAAATTCATACTTACTTAATTTACTACTTACTTTTTACATATTTACTTTTGTCTACTTTATCTTAAGCCTAGTACATATTTCGGTATTAAAATTTCTGACAAAATACTTGTAGCGTTTGTGAAATTAAAACCGAAGACTGTTTGAAATTCTTGTACATCGCAGCACACTGTCAAGCCCTTCTTCACATCATACCACTGAGGGTTCTTCATCCAGTCTATTGTTTGACAAATGTCATGACAAGGTATTTTTTTTAATGCTTCCGGTAACTTCAAGTTTGCTATGTTAATTTGTATGATAGCAACTGCTTCATTTTTTTCGGGGCTATATAAAACCTGAAATCAACACATTTTATATTTTTTTATATAATTTGATTTAAAGGATGAAGTGTGTAAGGGTCAAATCCACTTCCACATATGCAATATTGGTCGGTTCCTAATCAATGAGTGTGACGGAGAAATGTATTTATCTAAATTAGATTCTATAAGTCTGTCGTGCTTAAAGTAATAATATATTTTATTTACAATATACACATTTTTAAGCTTATTACCTTCCAGATATATGGAGATATCGGCTGCTTATTATGCTTATCCGTTAAGTATTCCTCTTCATCATATGATTTCAAGGTATTAGATGACCCTGTCCATATCTCTACGTTTTCGTTTAAACTTTTTACAAGATTTCTTATCCGCGACTCCACTTCATTCCAATTCTGCAAACGATTTACCAATGATGACACCATCACGATGTTAAGATGTCCCGATTCAATGCACGCAAATGTAATCAAGCAACTCCAATTGGTTAACGCGTAGAATTTGTTTAATCAATTATTAATCGTTATGTTTAAGTTCTAACATCGGTATTTTATCAATCTGCTTTTCGAGATCTTTAAAACGGTACCAAAAGTAAAATTCTAGGCCAACACCTCGCCTCTCTAAGTGTGCGAAATTTAAAATACTTCTACAGATAATATATAATTTATGATGCTTCTTGTATTGATTATTGGTAATTACTAGTGATAATAAGTAATCAACTTTGACTTAATTAAATATAAAACAAAATGATAATAACAAGGAAAAATAATTCCCGTGAATCGTGTATGTTGCTGCGAGCTATATATATTGTTGGTGTTTTGTGTTTAAACTCACCTCTGTACCACACGAACTCCAATGAGGCACTATATTTAAATAGCTATATGCTGCAAGCTGAGGTAACCCGGGAAGGATATCTTTAGGATTTATTAACTGCCTTCTTTTATAGCAACACAAATCTACTATGTTCATTGGTCGAAGAGAAAAGGAGGTACTAATCTGATTGTGACAATCGTACATGAAATCAAATTTAAAAGGCAAATATTTACTTTTACTAAAATTGGAGTTTATAAAATCTTTAGGTATTACGTTCGCAAAAGATGGACTCATGGTGTGTTTAGCAAAAACTGGCACTTTTTTTTCAACATCAACACATACGTAATATACATCCAAAAATTTTGATCTCATATTAAACCCTACTTTTACCAACTCAGTATGTTCATCAACTTGACCACAAAGATCACCTTCTTTTTTCGCTATTAGCTCATTTCCTTTGAGACATAATAAGTCTTTATAATCAACCAGTTTGTTTTGTATCCTAAAAGTGGACTTCTCTAAACATGTTGCAGAAACAATGTCAGGGAAGATATTTTTTTTATCCGTGACATGGCTCTTTAAACAACTTAGAAATAAAGCATTTCCTGTCGGAATTGTTATAACACCATTGATGTTCTTAAACGGATACCATTGTCCACTCCGTGTTATTATAAGTGGTTGTTTGCTTAAAAAATCGTTTTCAATGTTCAACGTGCATTCTGAAAAAATAAAAGAAAATTGGAAAGTTATAGTCTTACTTATATTACAATAAATTTTGCAAGCAAGTAGTATTTATTAATTGAAAAGAAATACCGACCTCGGCGATTAATATTGAAAGTTCTTGTTATTTCTCCAAATAAATTGCTCACTTTGCAAGTATAATTTCCAATATCACTGTAAGTCATATCGAAAATAATTTCCATGAAAGTATTGTTCAATAAATGTCCATTGTGATACCAATGAACCTAAAATATAAATAAGTAATATGTAATAATGCACTTATGCTATTGTATTATGGAAATATGTCTTAAATCGTATTTCAAATTCACTTTATAATATAGTATTAAATTATTGTAGCAAAAAATATTTCTTATTAAATAATATTTCACTTATATATAGGTATATCCCTAGTAGTGCTTGAATTTAACTCGAAATACTTTTAACATTATTATTGTAATTCACACTTTTTCAAAAAACTTGTTTTGATCAAGTGTCTCAGTCCATTCATATTTCGTATAAATTCAATATTACATAATATCTTAAGTTCTGCTTAAGATATTATGTAATATTAACTTTAAATATATTAAAAGATGTTGATTGATGATGTATTTTTCAAATTATAGTAAGCTTTCCCGCTTTCCACCTTTTGCAACTTTGCAGGTAGAATAACAAAATTTAGATGATGCTTTGACTAACTTAAAAAATATGTGAGTATTGTTTTTATTTACTTATATATGTTTTATACACGTACTTCGGTATCAAAGTCGCTATTGGCGTCGCATCCTAATAAAACCGTTGATCCTTCCTTATATTCTATTTCTGTTTCCTCGTCTGTCAAAAATTGTGGTTTCCTACCAACAATGATGTTTTTATGCAATGAATCAGAATGTGTAAACGTGCTAACTCTACATGTATAAATTCCTGAATCACTTAATTTGGCATTTGTAAGATGGAATTCGCCTACTGCTACGATCCTTCCATTCTAAAAAATTAAATTATATATTATCAATCGCGTCATTTATGAACTAAAACTCTTATTTTTTTTTAATTTTACCTTAAACCAGCGAACTAAATCTATTCTACGATGAGGTAAATCACAACTGATGTTTGCTGACGTCCCTTCTTCGAGCAATATATTTTTGGTATTGCTATCTGTATCTGGGTAGTCTGAAAACAAATTATGATACTGTTGGCTTTCTACTACCTTATTTAGTCATTATTTCAAACAATTTTATAAAAGGGGGTAGTTTTAGATCATAAAGACTATAAAAGCGTTGAATTTATGTCAATCGTTCCCCGCCCGGTGGCGCTGTCAACATCAATTGAAGTCAACAGCATTCAAGCCACTTCGAAAAAAAAAGTCAATCGTGGCAGTTGCATGTAGACAACGGCTAATACTGGAAGGGAACTACACTGAAGTACCGTTATTGAGTGATTTATGTCATTTTATGTAATTACGCGGAATCTATATGAGGAATGTATGTAGTAGACTCGAAACATGTAATCTATGTGTGTGTCAATGTTTTTCTTTTAAATTAACTTTAACCACTTCTGTTTTTCCTAACAATACTATATTTGCATACAGTTAATACTGAATAGTACGTTCCAAAAGAATTATATGAATGTCCATATAAATCTTTTGTGATTATTAATACAATTCTTCGTAACGTTTTATATATCATATACTATTGACAACAATTGGCAACATGTGTACCGGCACCATAGTGATTGAAAGAACATTATTTTACTGAAATGGAAACGTTAATAGTAATGATGATAAATGGGAATCAGCGTTTATGACAACTTTGAAGACTATGTACAAAAGATGGGCATGATTAACGTAAAGAAATAAAAAAATTAAGTAATCACACCATTACTATTTTTATTAAAATTATAAATTATTGTAAATTATATTACAATTAGTTTAAGAAAAAAATTAAAGCGTTAAAAGTATTTTTTTTGTCAATATTTCAAAATATAATTTGACATCTTGAGATCGATTGGTGACGGCACAGCATTTACAAATGATTATAGTTATACTTAGACACAATATATCCAGACAAAATTTATTTTCATCTTTCAACATATTTTCCTACTTAAGAAGGATTTTGTCCTGAGTTTCTACGAAATCGTGATTTATTAATATAAATCATAATAATACATGTATATTTTTTAGTTCTGTCAACGTACCTAGAATATTCACGTTGAATACTTCTGTAGCAACACCTATTTTATTTTCAGCTTTACATTTATATATCCCTTCTGCACCTTTGTCTAAATTTTTAATTATCAATGTTCCATCTTCAGCGACGTCGTACCAGCCTGTTCCTAGAACAAATATTTGTATTTCATTACCAACAAAGTGTTTAAATTTTTCATAGCCTTCGTTTAGTTTCATAATATTCATCAGCTGCAGACTGATGATTATAGAATTTTCTATTAAATGTATTATTTAATTTGATTGTAAATAATTCTTACCAAGAGCAATATTGCTATCATTAATAGTCCACGTGATCGTAGGTTTAGGCCTGCCAATGGCTTTGCAAGGAACCCTTAATGCTAGATCTCCAACTACTCCCTTTAAAGATTTGTCAATTAATGTATTCACTATGGAGGGTGCCGCTGTAATAAGAACAGTGAATTTATTTTTGAAGCAATCAAAGAAACAATAATTGTGTTTATTTTTTAAGAACAATAATCATTTTCATTTCCAAATTAAATGGATTAATACTAACATTATTAATTGGTTAATACTGGCTTGAACCTCAAAATGTAAATCATATTCACTACATATTCACTATGTTTTAACTTGTTATTTATAAATATTACTTTATAATAAGAAATTAAAACATAGTGAACTTATCTCCTTAATTAATTTTACTTTCATGTGTTGTGTGTGTATGTCTGAAAATGCAACCGCCGCACCAAATTAAATATTTAAGTACGTGTGGCATTTAAAAAGTACAAAAGATAAGTATTCACCAAATGAATTAAATTTCCGACAATGTATGTGTATTAAGAACATAAAACACAAAAAAAAATTAATCATGGTTCTTTGTAAGGAAATAAGAGTGCACTTATATCCAATTTTTGCAACAAATTTAGTGTTTTGTACCCATTTTTGCACACTGCTAACTTCCTCATCTTAAAGATAAGTAAAATCTATTTTCACAAATCTATAGATTACTTTTTTGTCTGAACTTTTTGGTATAGTTAATTTATTTTCGATAAAATCGTAGGTATACCCGCCACTGGAGCCACAGACTTATTATGTAAACTTGTGAAATGGAGAACGTAGGTAAACGTTGGTTTAAGTATTTACCGGTGACATGGACTTGATACGTCAGATACACTGGTTCTAATGAATTATTTGCCATACATGTATATATTCCTTCATTTTCAAATTGTATTCGCTCAATTTTTATTGTATTTGCCTCATTAGCTCTGAAATATTTATTACGTAATATGTAAAATAAAAATGTTTGTTACTTTTAAAAATAAAAATGATCAACTTTTACATGGTATATTGCATATGTGATGGTCGTAGATATATATAGATCGTACGACGATTGTGTTGTTGTCTAAGGGGTCATAGTTATACTTTTATTTTACTATCAAAATATGTAATATCTCTAAATATTAGCAGAAAGTAAAGAATTGGAGTGATTTAACATTTGATTACTGCATTTTCTGCTAAATAAAGAATCGAATTATGTTATGTAGAATATTGGATGCGTTTTTTATTTAATAAATAGTAACATTAATCTTACTATGGTTAGCTGATTTAAATAATTTACCGCAAAGCTTTCGATTTATTTGATGACGAACTGTAGAAAGTCCATTGTACATCTGGTTTTGGGAATCCGTGAGCTCTACATAGCAATGATAATGGACTTCCAATATCAAGACTTAATTCCGTGTTCTCAGGTGATTCTATGTAAACAGGAGCTACAAAAATTAAATAAATAATTGTAATTTGTTGATATTTTGACCACTATCGATACGAAAGAATTTTTGAGGATTAATTTGATATTATTCTGAAAGAAAATTCTTTTGTATATTATCCTTTTTGTCTTAATTCCTTTAAGTTCATTTATTATTATGCAAAATTTCTATAAAAATTATAAAGAGGTTCAACCAAATGTTTTTTAACGAAATTGAGTCAACCAATAGTAAATAATCAATTATAAAATTTCATAATTCTAATAAATTGTTACTAAAATAAGGTTCATGAATAAATTACTTTTAGTATAAGATAATATAAAAACGAATCTTACTGTGTATTTTCATTTGAAAATTTTTACGCGCCTTTCCTAACACATTTGTTGCTTCACAAGAATAAATACTATCGTGGCTGTCCAAATTTGCTTTGAATCTGAAAATCAAACAAAAAATAAATTTTTAGTTACTCTTCTTTTAAATTATTATAAAACATAACCCCACAGATGTATCTATTGGTAGGTGGTATATATATTCAATTCTATTAATTTTACGCCTTTAATATTTCTTTAAAATTAGATTTACATTGAAAGTAAGCACATTCTTATTAAAAAACTAGAAATTACCGTACAAATCAACTAAAGTACATATTCTAAAGGAATTTTACTCAAGTGAATTTTAATTCCAAGTGTTGGAATTTCAAATAACGAAATCAAACCTTACACTATTATCATCTAACTGATGACTGTCATCATTATTGGCATTCCATTGTTGTTATGTGAATTATAAATAATTAACAAGCTTAATAACGGAAAATATCGATAGTAAAATAATATATTTAATTATTAGTATAAATTTAGTCAATTTTATCAGCGTTCCATTCTCATTATATGAATTCTAAATATGGGCATTTATAATTAACATAACATGACGTGCTACCACAAAATATATATAATATGATATGCTTACCGCAAAACATTGTTACTGTCAATGTGATGTCTGCTTGAGCTTGTTATCTCAATATTGTTTTCGAACCATTTTATAACTGGTAAAGGACCTCCATCAGCCAAACAAACGAGTTCTACCCGATTTCCTGCCACTGCGCTGACTATTTCATCCCCTTTGGCTATAGTTGGTGGATCTGAAAGAAAGATATAAAAAAATAAAACCAAATATAAAACCAAATATAAAACTTAACTACTAACAATATAATATAAAACTAACCAAATATAAACTAGCTTTTAAAGGTTTTAATCAAATTGAAATGCCTTAGATTTGTGGAGCATATTCTTTTTTTAGACACAGTAACTTTTTACAAAAAGAGAAAAAATACATACAATCATAGAGGTAGGTATAGAAAGAACATTGCTGCCTGGACCGGGGTTACATTCTATGCCCAATACAGTGTTAAGTTAATCAGCGTAATTAGTAGGTATTAAATTTGCCTAATACATTTAACTATCTAAGATTCTAGAAACAATTTTGTTTTTTTGAGAAGATAAATAAGTTTTGCATGTAAATATATTATTGAAAAAATACTTACATTCAATGAGAACATCAATATCATGACTATCTCTACCAAACTTATTATATGCCGTACATATATATATGCCCGTATTTGATTTAGTAACAGCGTTAATTACGATTGTGTCATTTGCTTCATCCAGTTTTATAACTTTAGCTGTATCGTTATATTTAAAAGACCAAGAAATTTTAGGTATAGGGTAGCCACGCGTTACGCTGAAAGAAAGAAAAAAAGGGTTGGACTCTATCTTTGTATTTCTTACATAGTGGGAAATTTCAACAGGACAACTTTCTCTTTTAAATTAAATAATGAGCAGCTGAAGGTAAAAATGACACTGATTAAAAAAAATATTTTGTAAATAATATAAAGGAAGCGAAATATTTTCTTGCTGCTTTGAATAATTTAAATACTGGTTGATGTTAATAAACGAAAACGAATTCGTAACATTATCTTGTATATTGAATTTTTAATAAGCAATTTCCATTTGCAAGTAAAATTACAAAAATGAAATCTCATTAAAGAAATCATAGATTAATAGTAAATATATTTCAAAACTTAATTGAAGATTAGTTCAGCTCAACAGGAGACTTACTTGCATTTTATGACCGCGGTAGATCCATTCTTGAACGTAACACTATGTATATTTTTATTTACTTTTGGTATTTCTGAAAAAAAAATTATTCGACTTTATATATGTGATTATGTGTCATCATGATACTACTATTTGGTATCACACGCATTACAAGAACCATTTATTGAAATATTAAATAATTTCGTATTGTAAATTTTGTAACATTTACCTGCATGTATTGACACATTGAAAGATATATTCTCGTTCTGATATCCATTAGAAACTTGAACAACATATTGTCCTATTTGGGTGAAATTCATATTTTTTATAGTCAAATTTGATGTAGAGGGATCTGTTGATATGATGTAGCTATCGTCACGAGATATTGGAGTCAAACCTTTGAACCAAGTTATGGTCGCCGGAGGATTTGCTTCAACGATTAGTTTAAAACTAAAGGAGTCGTCATATCCTATGGTAACATCTAAAAACAATAAGTAAGTATATAAAAATAAACACGTTTTTGATATAAAAAATTATATAGTCTCCACAACTTACCAACAGGACGAGTTAAGATATTTAAAAAAGTTGTTACAATCAATTCAATTGACGCTACACTTGTTCCTTTAGTATTAACTGCTTTACATGTAAATGTGGAATTTTTAGTTACTTTATCCACTTTAAGAATACTTATATATTCATATGGCAGATCAATTGGTACAACCTGTTGAGCATTTATAAGTTGATTTATAATATATATTAATTGTTTTGTTCTATTCAGAACATTTTTATCAGTTTTATTTATTTTCATTTCTTAAGCAAATATACTACTATAATATAACTAAAACCACAATTAACACTATATCACTTACTTTTGGTATCCACGTAAAACCCGTAGAGTTTTGCCATACAACATCAGGCTTGGGATAGGCGTATATTTTACATTTAATATGTAAGGGTTCATCATATTTAGCGTCAATTTTATGTCCATCCGTTATAGTAACAGTTGGTAATTTTTCTATGATTGTCTTTTCTATAATATAAAAAAAAACGTACGCGTATTAATAATAATACAAAAAGAAATTAAACCTAAATGGTCTCTTGGACCAGACCAGTTTAATTTACCTAATTTAACGTTTTGTGGCTCAATGGTCGTGGCGCCCAATCTTGTAATCTTTTCTCCTTCCTTTGTGAAACCTATCACCTTAAAATTTTATAACATTTATTTGAAAAGAGCTATATAATAGTGTAATAATTCAAAAAAACTAAATCTTACTGCGACTTTAAAACTTTTGTTTGGTGGTAAAAATGACTCCGTAACATAAAACTGATCATCTTCGTTGATTAACTGAAGTGGCATAGTTTTAATTACATTGTTATCAAAATCTTGAATTTCAACAGTCTTTAAAATGACATCTTTATTATAATTTTCCAATTTGATTGCCAAATAAGATTTTTCATCTAAAAATGTATAAAGAAAATTTAGTCAGACAAATTATCTATATTCATTTTATGCTTTATTTAATATAATATTTCTTTTTTTAATACCTGGCATGGGCTTTGTAGCGGTTTCATTTAAATTCGTCGGTTTAAAAGTCGAAAATCCATGTTCGAACGTGACTGTTGTAGATCCAGTTACCACTACCGACGCCGGACTATCTGTGTCTAAGACAACAGTATAGACTTCGGGCTTTAATCTTAAGTACTCTATCTAAAAATGTTATATTTTAGTTTAAGCTTTCGCCGTTTTTAATGTTATTCATCAAATAAATGCATTTTTATTACTAACTTTTGTTCTTTTTGTACTGATAGTTTTTTCTTTTATTTTCTCTACAATCTCTTCATCAGGTCCAATCACATGAAATGAAGGATTTTCTGCTGACACAGATATAATAATATCCCAAGCTTTGCTGTCTACAGTAAACTGAAATTATGAAATAATACACAATCATTTACAAACTTTCTTAAAAATTGTAAATATAGAATATGTATCTGTAATATCTCATAGATCTAATGAGACAATGAGAGATTAAACTAGACTTAGAGTAAGTTTATAAAATTAAATAAAAGTCTTAATTCCCAAAGTATTCATAAATTCACATGATTATTGAAAAGCTTGTATTCTCAATTAATATGGCAGATAAATCATCTTAAACTCTTTATTTAAAGAAGCGTTTGAAATTAGTTTAAGCAATTTAAATGATAACGAATGTTAGAAAGCTAAATAAGGTTAAGAACAGTAATTAAATTAAATAAGTAAATTATATTCTTACTTGCATTTTTCTTCCTGATTTCTTCGTAATATACTTTTGTCCTAGAGTAGTCTTAACATGTTTTACCGACTCTATGATGTAGTCGATAATCTAAAATAATATCAATTATAAAAAAAGGCCTTATTTTGATACACAATATATTTATAAGTCCTTGAGGTCTTTGGTTTTTTATTTATTTACATATAATTGACTCTACAGACACTAGGGCCGTACCCTTTTTTAACTTATACTATATGTTCTTAGTTTAAATATTGATTATATTAATATTAATACATAATATATAGAATTAATATCACAATGAACTCCTATCTTTAATTTGTTTTTATATTTAATATTACTTAGAACTAAGGCTATGGCTGAAAAGCGAATTACATAAGTTCATACATTCCATTTTTTAGAGCCGACGGTTTTGACGCAGAAGTACAGTGTCTGTGTGTGTCTGTGTCATTCGGGAAATAAATTATTTTCATATCCTCGCTCGGATAGCAAGATAAATGGGACGTAGTATTCTCAAGCAATAGAAATGTCTCAAAAAGTGCCAAAAGTGGAGAACGTGGTATTTTAACATTCTCAGATTCCTTCTGCCTTCTTAACTATAAGCGATAATAGTGTGAAACTATTTCATTAATTTTTCTTGTTAATTGTCTTAGTAAATAAACTTGATAAATTATGATAGAATATTCTCGAGTATTATATTCCAAAAGTTTTTATTTAAGCTCTCTTAAATATTATTTAATACATACACAAAGAAATATATTATTTAAAAATATATTCAAATAAGAAACAAAATCATAAATTTACCTTATTGACGTCTTGTTTTTGTATGTGAAAAACTTGTCCAGACGTTGCTGCTGCAAGCATATCATATACTAAAGGATCATAACTGCTACATTCACCCGTCAGAAGAAACGTTACCTACAATGTTACATATATTTAATTTTCATTATTAATAAAATATATATTTTAAACTATTTTGATGATTAGTTCTAACCTTTGTTGATTTTTTAATACTTAAACTTTTAACTCTTTCAAAGAGATTAAAGTCTTTTGCTGAAGCATCTGTATAGACGTACAAATATGAGTTTGGTTTGCTCTTTTCCAGTGCTAGTTCAATGCCAGTCATTGCATATTCAGGACAATCGCCCCCTCCGTCAACGAGAATTCCATCTAAAGCTTGTATAAATACATTTTGATCTCTCGTTATAGCTCTAACTTCTGTACCTAGATCAATATTACAATACATTACTAAAAATATATAAGTTTTTTTTAGTTATCAATTTTAGTAACCTGTTCTTATTGGGTATCTATTGCGTGACATATTTAAAAGCCCTTATACTTTAATTTAAAGTATTACTTCACAGTAAGGATATTATAACAAGTTATAAAAAACGTGTAAAATAATCTGAAAGAGATAGCTACAAAGCTATAATATTTTTTTTCCTTCATACTTATGACATATTGTATAAATAAGCAAACAAAATATAGGACTTTTGACGCAACTTCATGAAGACTGTTAGGTTCAAACTTTTATATGTCTTCTTGAAATGCATATATATATTTAGCAAACTATTATAATAATATATTATTAGAATAAAACGATAAAGTGATCACTTAATAGATTCCCATTAAGTGATCCAGAATGATCTATCATCGCATTTGATTTTGACAATATATTTATTTATTGTTCTCACCATTAAAAATGTTTATATAATTAGGAATATTTTCGTTTATCTAATCGTGTTACAGAAAATATAGCTTTCGGCGATCGTGGATAAAAAGAGACGTTTATCATTTTAAAGCTATTATTTATACACTAAGAAAAGGGTGAAAACAGTTCAAGCGTGAATAAAATCACAATGTTATGTATACATTCATAAAATATAATTTTATTTATACAGAGTGTAGAGCGCGGCCATTGTCAGAATTACCTATAGGGTAAAATATTTCAAGGCTTATATAGCCAAAAAAGTAGTTAAGAATTATCAAACTCGCGATATTTATACGTGATAGTGTTCGCCTGCGTTATACTTGACCCAGTAATTTAATTATTAACTATGTTTGAAAAAATCATTTGTTTTATTTTTAAAAATATTACTTGTTTTATATTTTTACCAGCTTTGTAAAGGCTAGTTTACTATGCTTTAAATTAATGTCGCAAGTACATCCACACCTGTTTACAATGTTATATATAAATTTTGTTATATAAATATTTATTTTTGATATTCAAAAAAAAAGAGTCACACGTCTTTAGCAAGTTAAGTCGACATCAATATATTATATACCTGTTACAGCTTATTTTTGACTAAAAACTAAACACACACAAGAACAATACTATATACGGGTCTAGATCCCAGCATTAGTTTCGAGTACCGGGTAATATTCTCAAAATCGGACTGCTTTAAGTCTAGTGGCACACAAATAAAAATTTAAAATATATATATTTTTATCTATTTCTATTCCAGCATTATAAATAGAAAAGATTTGTATGTTTGATGATTGTATTGATTAAAATCAAAAACTTCTATTAAATGTGAAACGGAGAGACTTTTAGTAGATTATTTTAATTGAACAATTAGGGGAGAATGGGGCAAAATGCACAATTAAAATATATTTAAAAAGTTTAATTAAATATTGTAATATTACCTGGATCATTGAAAGTTATCAAAATGAAATCGTCCACATTGCTGGCATTTGATTTGAGAACAGCATCAAAAATTAATTTAGTTTTATCTTTCACTTGACTAATTTCATTGCTCATCGAACCGGTGTCGTCAATAACGAAAGTCAGACTACCTTTTAAAATATCACCATAAACTGAATACTGAAATTGCCATAATGTACAGAAACAAATGAGACTGCGAAACATTATTCCTGTCACCGCTAACGTTCTCAATAACACTGGACTGCGCACCGTATATTTATAATAGGCAGTTGTTGTACAGCTTATTTATATTAATTTGTTGTATTTCCGGGAATTCCCCCGTATCGAAATATGTCGAAATACTGTCTTGATATTTCTCATATAAATTAGAAGTATGATATACATACTATAGTCACCTATGTATGTATAGTGGATACTCGAAAAAGATTTTTAAATTTCAGTTATTGTTATTTAAGAAGGCGGGAAGTCTGACTATATACCTTTAATGTTAAATTAGGTAATTATTAAGGGTAAGGTTTCCAAATTCCGCTTAAAAATTCATCAGAAAATTGTAAAAAAGTGTATCAAATTTTCAGCAATGGTGCCGGAAGATGTCTCAATCGAGCAGGACACAATGGAGCGTGTATATCATAAAATTGTAGTAACAAGCTGTTCAAAGCACCAACTTGATCATCAATTGTATTGTAATTAGAAATATCATCCCAATTAATTAACGTCGCGTCCTCACGCAGTTGTTTCCAATCTATGCCACCAAAATTACGTCGCAGAAGAATTCTTGATTTTGCTTTAGAAGGTTCAATTTTATATGGTAAATAAATATGATCGTGATAAGAGAAAGCTATTGCAAGATATTAACCGCATTTTTTAACATAAGGAATAGATAAGACAAGAACTAAGTCCAGAAGTGAAGGTACACAATTAGAAAAATGATGGCTAGCAGCGAGAGGATGTACATACACACTAGCATCAGTAGCCAAGGACCTCAAATGAGCCGCACGATGATCATCTTTTAATAGGCAAGTGTTAAAATCGCCCATTAAAATTGTGTGAGAGTATAATGGTTTTAGTTGCTCTAACAGAGCTTCAAGTAATAAAAAGTAATCAATTGTAAGGTTTTGGCTATAGTAAACTCCAAGCAACACTTTAGTGTGTTTACTTTTATAAAAAGATATTCCAGGCTACAATTTGTTTGCTGCTCTGACTGAACATCTATATTAAAAGTTTTTTGTGAGCGCAGGTATACAACCTCACCCCCGGAGCGACCTATATGATCGTTACAAATCAGATGAAACCCAGGGGGTGAATAAAAAGTCGATTGAAGACACAGCCTTAGCCACGACTCTGACACTAGTATTGCATGAATATTTCTATTATTTAATGAAGTTAGGAGATCTGAGTAATGCAGGACTACTTTGTGCATTGATATGTACAATATTGAAATTTTTCCCAACATCTGAGAAATTACTATCAAGGTTATCACTTAGTGAGGGAATACTAAGAAAGTTATCTGTACTACTTGACCCATTAGAAGAGGAGGAAAAAGAATAGGATAGAGTAGTTAAGTTCTACATCACTATTTGCCCTACTTAGTTTTTTAAAATAATATAATATAAATATGAGTAATAAGAATATGTTTAATCAAGATATAAAATATATAAAAATATACAAGTCTTAGTAAGATTTAAAAATAAAATTTAATAACAGTTTACTATTAAAAATAAAATACTTAAATTATTAACTAAGCACCCGCCAGTTGCACGGAATTAATATAGTTGAGATGACTACAGAATTAAAAATAAAAAAAATTACAAAAAGAGAGATAAAAAATATAAAAGAGAAATAACAACAAAATACTGTTCAGAAAACTAATGAAACTAAATCTACTACTTAATATTCATTAAAATTTGAGATCTACATGAAGTACAGCTAAAAAGTGTTTGAAAGTGTAAGGAGTTTTATACAAAATAAATATCAAATAAATATCTATTGTGTAATAGATATTAAAAAAACTTTTTTTAGTGATAAAAACTGTCAAGTATTAAAATATCTGATGATGCTAAATCCCAAAGAAATTCTAGAAATTTCTAGTAATGAAAAATAAATTCCGTTCTGTTGTATATTTTTATTCTATTTTCCCAAACTTGTCCGAATAGTATACGGGTCTGGATAGAGAATGGGGTATATTAGGAAATGTCCATTTATCTTCCGAACAAAAAAAAATCCTGATTTTCGGAAAATAGAGACGAGTTCCAGACATTTTCCTTATTATCTGAAGCGACCGAAAGGCACATAAAAATTTAAGATAATATTTTAACATGATAAAAAAAATATTAATTTTATTACGCTGTGATTAATATTATAATATAACAATATATCGTACATTATCAAGATTGTTTTAACTCGTACATAAAGACAGTATGAAAACTGCTTTTTTTATTTTACCTATAGTTTTTACTTAGTTGTTGTTTTTTTATTATTTGGGGTTGCCAATACTATTTCCGAGTCCAGTCAACCTGCTCAATACTTTAGCGCTTGTAATTTATTTTCTGTATGACGACATTTAGAATGATGATGAATAAGAATGGTGAAGGAAGGCAGCTCTACTTGATGCTGACTTGAAAAATGTCTTCTCAGATAAGAGCTTCAAGTTCCACCTTCCATGTTGTTATTTTTCATTTTAGTTTTTATGTACTTGTATAAATATTATAATTATAACTACAACTGGATAAACGAAATAAATAAATATCAGTTTCCAAATAATAATCACTGTATATACGTATGATGTGGGGAATACGATACGTTGATCCATGTAATTGACCTTTTTGATGCTATCAATTCAGAGTAATTACGTGCTATTTGTTTTATTACTACTAATACCTATACGTCATTTTATATATATATATATATATATATATATATATATATATATATATATATATATATATATATATATATATATATATATATATATATATATATATATATATATATATATATATATATATATATATATATATATATATATATATATATATATATATATATATATATATATATATATATATATATATATATATATATATATATATATATATATAAAATTACGTATTGTAATGTTATCATATTGTAATAAACGGTGAGTTACATAGTATGGCAAAAGGAAAATAAGAGATCGTAGGTTTGATCTGTTGAATCATTTATTAATATATGTAGGAGAAAGAATAGTTCCTTTGTACAACACGTTTTAGCAGAAAATTAGATTTTTTTTCCTTCCAGAAATTGAGACATTTACAAGAGTAAACAGGAAATAAAAATAATGATTGTTTCTAAAAGGGGATTTTACATTAAGATGCTGGCCATTATGATCTATGTTATGTCTTACATATACTAAACTTAACTACTGAAAAATATACTATGTATGTGTTGTACATATACATAGTAAAAAAAATTATTAATTGCAAAAATAAATTAATTTGTGGGAATTTTTATTGTAAAGTACTAACATTCTACTATTCTATACATTTAATAAACTTATAAATGATTTTCCTAACATGAAACATTGGTATATAAATTAAAAATAAACTATTATTGCAATCAATCAATGTATAAGAGCCCAACAGATTTTTCGCAAGGAATTAACGGATTTAATATATTGAATCACAGTATGATTCCTTAAACATATAGTAACTTAACACATATAGAGTTTGTTTTATTTTAATCGGTCCATAAAAAAGTTATAATAATTTAAAAATATTTACACAATAATAATAATAATACATAAAAATGTTATATTGAATTAGATTTTCAAATTTTATTTCCCATGTAGATCGTAGCATTTGCTATTGAAAACTTAAAACTAATGTACTAACAAAGCTTTGTTCCGTGGAAAAAGGTTTCCGTAATGAAATATGTTCATAAAGTCATTAAGGCTGCAGCAAAAGACGCAGCCCTTTGAGGCGTTACGCCACTGTGAGCCCTGCATCCACTTTGTCTTGTCACACACGTCTGTACACAGAGGCTTGCAAGGATCTTGTGAACTTTGTGAACTTATAATATTTATCAAAATCATGGCTACACCCGAAGAGTCTATCCTATTGAATACTGTCTAAAAGAAAATATTATAATATTAACATATATTAATGAATAATTTTAAGCTCACGACATTTTGATAGATTTAGTAAATGAATGCCACTAACTATTTATCTTGCAATTAACAAGGTCAAATACAAAGAGATCGTGTCAAAAGTCCTGCTCACCTCTTACAGTCTTATTTTTTAGCTTCACGCATTATCCCGCTTGGTTTAGCAGAGGGAACCACAGACACCGTAGAAATCTAGACACTTTTCCAGAGCAAAGAAAACGGAATTGAAATAATCCAACTTCCCCAAGTGGGAATCAAACCCACCAACATTTACAGGAAGACGCTGCGCCACAACTGTCCTCCAAGAGTCTCAAAACTATTTACTTAATATATGCGTGAATAGTAACGAAGAGAAAAAAGTGATTTTTATAAAAAATATATATATTTCAAAAAATATTCTCTGCAACTGAGAGAGAGAAGAAGGAGAATCCTAATGAACACAAGATTCTCGACTATCCACTTTCCGCATGAATTTTATATATTGCATGTATGTCGTAATTTAACTCTTAATATAAAAATATGGAAATAATTCAAAGCACCAGATCGAAACCAAACTCGTAATCATCGTGTACTATAAAATCAGACTGAGCCACTACGGCCACTATATCTATGTAGAACTATTTTTGTATATATATATAAAAACTATTTATATTTACCTTCCATACGTAGCGGGGTACATATCGTTTTTCGAACGCATCATTAATTAGTATATTCTCCGAAGTTCCTGTCCACACTTCCAGATTTTTATTTAGTGATATACAAAGATTTCTTAGACGACGCCCTATCTCGTCCCAATTCTAAGTAAAAGTAACAAAAACATGTCAAATTTCGTAAAATCGCATATGAAGCTTTCGTTAAATTACATTTTCTTCTTCAAAACATTCATAAATGCTAAAAAATTGGAAAGTTCTTACCAAACTTAGTATTGTAAAATAATTCAAACATTTTTAATCTATCAAATATGTATCTAGCAAAAGTAAAAAATAAATATTTAAATGAAATATAAAAATTTACTAAGTTTTGTGCAAGTGAGTGACAAAATAGTATTAAGGTGCGAGTGAGTCTTCTTTTTTTGAAAAAAAAAAAACCGGCAAAATGCGGACAAAATACTGTCGCACTGAGAGCTCCTTATCAATCTCTTTGTCCAAAATATAACTTATAAAATTAAGAAGTTTAAGTTTGCAAACACACTCCTCATATAAAGGTAACTACTCATACCAAAGTTTATAAATATTATTTTCTGGGCTATATCTATAAATTTTCCATTTTCAATTTTTCCCCTAGTATAAGCTCTAAATGACAGATGGACAGTCAGGTGGTACGGAACTATAAAACGGTTACATTTTAAAATATAGTAAAACAGTAATAAATAGTAAAACATAAGTGACTTTTCTATATTTTACGACTACTTATTTTTCTATTCCATTATCATCACTTCCATTGGTCTCGTATGCACTAGGACTTTTTTTCGTAAGTAATATTTTGACATTTTTTATAAATAACCTAAACAAATTTGCATTTCGGTGTAACTTAATTATAATGGGTAAGATTTTATTCTTTTATTTATTTTTTACTTAGCTCTCTTCAAACATTTAATCTATTTTAATGGCATGCTGAGCAACGCTGACAATTTAATTTCTGAAGTGATGTTCTCCCGACGGACTCAGTCAGAAAACAAATAATAATTCCTGAATGTATTAACGACAGCTTAAATTAATGCAATATGCCCCTAGCAAACCTTGCTACTTGAATAGAATCGAACCTACTTGAATCTTTGGGATTATTAATATACCGAAAAAAATCAAAGACATAGTTTAATAGCATATTTTTTCATATGATAGACCTTTCTGTTCTTAAAGCTTGGGTCTTGTAGTGCAGAAAATATGAGAATGAGTATCTATGTCTGTTAGCTTTTGAACAAGTGATTTCTAAATACTGGTGCAAATAATCTTATATCAGAAATCTGAAAAATCTTTGTCAAGAACAAGAGGTGTTAGTTTTTTGGGATCTAATGTTCTAGGTATAAGCCATGTAGGGAGTCAAGTAGTAATAAACCCGCTAACAACAACAGTTACACGGACGAATAAAATTTCAGGAAAACAAAGAATTTCTACTAAGGAAAGATCTCCAGGGACCGTCAGCAATAATTAATAAAAATATTTAATAAAAAGTTATAACTCCTCCTTGTGTATCATAAAAATGGCTTTTTCTATGCTACGATGAAAAAAGAAACCGTTTGTTTTCATTTCACGGATATTTATATAGGTATTTATACTTTTTCTATAATATTTTGTAATTTATTATTAATTATTTCTGTTTTGCATTTTTTGTATTTTGCATGAAAACCCTTATATGTTAGAATTGATCGTTGCTTTAGTGCAAACGAGCTTATATATCAATGAAAAATCTGAAACATAAAACTTATTCAATTTTTAGTTCGCGGTTTATAAATGTATTAAGCATATTATATTTTTGGTGATATGCGCGAGTTAAAGTATTTTAGTAATTCGTAACATTTACCTACACAGACTTGATAATGTTAGGTACTAAGTATTAATATTTTGGTTTGGTTTGGACCAACGCTACTCATTTAAATTATTATGGAAAAGGAATTATTATGTCATAACTGTTTTTGAGTTTTTTATTGAGTATATTATATTGTATTATATTGAAATATTATACAATTTTTTTAATAAGGTGTATTTCATAATCCGCTACAACACTTGCTGTGTAGTAGTAAGATTTTGATTATCTATTTATGCAACTGAGGGATGATTCTTCTCGTTATGATTCTTTAATAGGTAACCGTCACAAAATAAAGGGCAGAAAAGCTTAGTGTTCACGTAAACAGCTTTAATTTTCATCGATTTAGCTTCAAAACTGACGGAGTTTCATAGAAATGTACCCCCCCTTTTTCACCCCCGTTAAGGCAGAATTTCCAAAAATCCTTATTGAATCATTCTTAATGTCTAACTAAATAGCCAAATATTAATTTTAATCGAATTAGCTTCAAAAGTGACGGAGTTTCATACAAATTTGTTTCATAGCCTATATATTAGTGAGGACTAATAGCTATATAATAAACAAGTTTCGTCAAAATCCCTCCAGTGGTTCCTGAGATTAGCGTGTGCAAACAAACAAATTTTCTAACATACAAACAGACAAGATTTTTTTTTCGAATTACTTACTCTTTTTTCATTTCTTAATAACCCTACGTATTTAGTTTTGTAAAAATATTTAACGTACAGAAATAAAACTACTTCTACCATAATTTCTTTTCAAAATAAAGTTATAACAAAATATATAATTATTTTAGTTATAATTAAACCTGTAATCTACCTAATAGTAACCTACCTCAGTACCACAAGAACTCCATTGTGGGAAAAAATTTGAGTCAGAATACGCTGCAATTCGTTGCAACCCTGGCAATATATCTTCTGGGCTTATAAGCTGTTTTTTTCCAAAACAACATTGATTATGTTCATTTTTTGTACAATTTAAATTATTATTAGATTTAGATTCCAAAAGCAGGCCGTCTGTGTGTACATTGGATATATCTTTTGCTATGGTATATTTAATGAAATGTGTAATATTTTTCGATCTATTCATACAAACATCAAATATTACGATTAACCTCGTTTGTAATTTAAACCCAACATTCATTAGTTCTGAGGGTTCATTGATGCAATATTGTTTATTTAATAGTTTTGTTGTCAAAGTAACCTCTTTGTCGCATTTCAACAACGATATGTCGATGGTACCATATTCAGTTGTGGTAAATGTTGTATTTTCGAGACATGTCGCGACTACTAGCGATGGGAATAGTACGTTTACCATCCGACATGGTGGAGTCAATACAAATTATATTAATTTTCGTATTGATATGGACAGAGCTGGCAATCCAGAAAAAGGAAGTTGACAAAAACACCGGCATGTTTTTGTGGAAAGCCACATTTATACGACATTCTGTGAAAAAAAGACATTATTAAAGTTATATTTAAACTTTATTTAATATTTATAAATTTATTTAATAGTTGATCTCAACTCACCTATATTGCTTTTAATTTCAAATGTACGGGTCAAAGTTCCAATTTCATTACTTACTTTACACTTGTATATCCCAATTTTGTCAGTTGTCATATAAAAGGAAATTGTAGAATTTTTAGAGATTATACGAGAACCGTACGACCAATTTATCTGCGAATATAAGACTATATAATATACACCGCTCTACCTACCGCTTAAAATTATTTGGCCACCCAGTATAATACATTTATTTTGAAGTTTGAATGATTGAAACTACTTTAAATTATTGACATTATTTAAGACATAACACATTATACAATTTTCAAATTATGAACTCTTCTATATGTCGCCCTAGTTTTTAATAACAGTCTCACAAAGCTTTGGCATTCGAGCTACCAATTTATTCAATATTGTCTTGTATATCTTCTGCAATTCGTCTTGCAACTTTGTCCACAAGTTTTCCTACAATGAAGGAACATGACATTTCCGTACTTGTCTATCTAACTGATCCCATAATAGTTCAATAGGGTTTAGGTTTGGGACGGCGAAGGCCATATCATGAATTTTAGTACATTTTGTTGTTTTTTTCCATTTAAAAAATACTTTGCATAGTTTCGACGTGTGCTTAGGATTGTTATCGTGTTCTAACAAGATATCCAAACCATTACAGACCTTCTACAGTGTTTAACTGAATCCACAGTATAAGCATCAATTACCCTTTTTGTTCGCCTGCCGCCGTACGAAAACTCTTTGTTTTAATCCGAAAGTTTCAAATTTTAAATCGTCCGTCAAGAGAACCATTTCCTGAGAAGTTTGTTCCTTTTATTAACAATTTTAAGAAATGGTTTTGAGATCCCTATGCATTCTTTAAGACCTGCGTCAAAAAGTCTTCTTTTGACTGAGGATACACTAACTGGCTTATCACGCCCCATGTTGAATTGGGCTGCTATTTTTGGTGGACTTAATTATTGGTTCAAATCTTCACTCGAAGTTGTAGCTCTGTGTTAACCTGAGTGACGAGTCTTGCAAAATGTTCATTCACACCCAAATTTCTTAACAATGTAGTCCACTGTTTGTCCTGGTATTTTCTGCAGTCTTGAAATCTCGCGATTATTTAACCGGATTTATAAAGGCCGATTATTATGCCTCTGGTCTCTTGAGAATGTTCCTTAATTTTACCCATTTTCTTCAAAAAATCAAATACTGAAGTGAATTACAAATAAAGTTATTAGACTTTGAGTGTTACGATACGTAGAGAATGTTTACTGGTCAAATGATATCAGATAACTGAGTAAATAATATTTCTAGTTGCTATGCTATCATCTTCTACTTCCACTTAGCATTATCCTGGCTTACCGCCAGGGTCCTGCTTTCCAGCTCAAATTACTCCTACTTTGCACGGTCTTTAGCAGTCCCCAATGGTTGTTCCATTGGCTATCATGTCCTGCAACACGACGTCCAGCCATCTTTTCCTGGGGCGTCCGGGCAGTCTCACTCCAGGAACCGACATGACAAGGCATTGTGTTCCGACATAGTTCCTAGGCCGGCGCAAAACGTGGCCATACCATCTCAGACGACGCTCTTGGAGCTTATCCGCTACGTCACAGATCCCCATACTACCTCGAATGAATGTGTTGCGTATGCGGTCAGCCCGCGTTACACCACACATCTCCCTCTCGGACTCAGACGGACTCAGAGCTGAGACTTGGTGAACCCCAGGAATGGAGTCGTGGTACATATCTCTTATAGTATCAATATAGGATTCGAGGATCCCTTTGGGTCGCAGTGCCCACCAGATACACTGACGTGGCACACAGTTAAAGGCCTTCTGCAGGTCTAGGAATGCTATATACAGAGCTCTCCTTCTTTCCCTGTATGCCTCCATCAAAGTTCGGAGTGCAAAAATTGCGTCCATAGTGCCTTATCCTGGCTGAGATCCGTATTGACACTCAGGGACAGTATATTCTTGGCGGAGCCTAAGGCCGATCACGCGCTCGAAGAGTTTCATGGTGTGACTCATAATCTTAATGCCCTTATAACTACGGCAATCTTGAACACTGCCAGTGTAAATAGCGGTAATGAAACTGTAGCCTTTGTAAATAGGGGTAATAAAACTGTGCCGCCATTGGCTTTGCATCGTCTCATAGTCTCTGGTATTTTTTTTGTCGGGGTAACGACATAGTCCATGACAAGAAGACGATGTTGGGCCGCGAGACCTTCACCGGGAATGACTTTACAGTTAGTTACCTTGCCCACATGACAACGTCTTGTCAACAGATAATCTATTTGAGTTGAGTGGGGTCCACTCCCATACGTAATAAGGTATTGCGGGCTTTTCTGGAAGAACGTATTCATAATGGCTAGATCGGACGAAATACAGGTTCTTAGAATATTTTCTCCCTCTGCATTGCGACAACCGTGACCAAAACCACCGGGGACACGCTCATACGCTTCCGTAGCCTTACCCACGTGACCGTTAAGGTCCCCCCCCAACTATGATCACCTCAGTAGATGGTATAGCGAGTAGAACCTCTTCACAGTGCTCCCAAAATGTTTCCTTTTCGGTCCGACTACAACCAGCTTGAGGAGCTTAAGCACTGATTAAGTTGGTTATAACCCCCTCCAGGTTGCCAGTACCTTCACCCGCATCAGGCGGTCCCTTTGTCTGTCCACTTCGAGGAGAACATTCCGTAGCTCCTCAGACAGAAGAGAAGAGTAGGTGACCCAGTGTATATGAGCTGGTAACCCTGTCCGATGTTACGGGACTTATTGCCCTTCCAGCGCGTTTCCTGTAGAAAAGCACACAGGACTCGACGTCTCATGAGTACATCTGCGAGTTCCCTGCATCGTCCGGTTAAAGAGCCAATGTTCCACGCTGCAAATCGGAGTTTCTTTCTAGGTACCATCTTCTAAGAATAAGTTAAGATAAAAATAATGAAAGATAATAAAAAATTTTAAACTTGTATTGTTGTTTTAACAAAAGTGCAAGTGGCGAAATATTTTTGAGCGATAGTGTATATATATCACAGTATAATATTATTATATAATAATATTGAAGCACATGACTTACCTCAGGGTTGGATACGCCCAAGGCACTACAGTCTAATATTGCCAACTCGTTTTCTTTAAAATCTATTATTGGATTGACGTCGTTTACAAAGAAAGGCTGGAAAGCTACACTCACTGGATTGTAAACAGTAAACGAATACTCCGTGGTGCTAATTCGGCACATATAAACTCCTTTGTCATCTAAAGTTACATTATTGAGGTCCAATGTACAAAGATCGTCGAGTGAACAGTTTTTTATAAAGTATCCATCCTAAAATAAAACAATCAAAAAGTAAAGTAAGTAAATAAAATATTAAGTATTTTTTATAGCTTCACGCTTTATCCCGCACATGGCAGGGTAGGATAGTGTTAAGGCACTTCGTTGCTTAGTCCCTGCTTTCTCCGTCCCCGTTTTCCGCCTTTTTCAAGGCATTGTGTGTTTTTGATTTGCGGCATAAAGCAAATTTTATTCAAAAAAACAAATGTTACGGTTCGATAACATTCTTGTATATACATATATATACATATATATAATATTTAAAAGTAACCTTACCTTATACCATCGAACATAGCCTCTAAACCTAGTTTTATCTTGTCGCTCGTCACAAGGTAACGGTATTGATGCTCCCAAAGCAATGTTAGATATGCGTCTTAGATCATATGCTTGAGGAATTGGATACTCTGTGAACCATTATGATAAAGTGGTTAGACTTAGACAAAGAATATAAAAGCAATGAATTTATATCAATCGGTGCTGTCCGTATTTGGATAATACTACTGTAAAATATTGTTATTAAGTGATTTATGCCATTTGCTATAAATAAATAGAATCCGAATAAGAATATATTTTGTATGTGGTATTCGATGATTTTCTTTAAAAATAACTTGACCACTTTTGCTATATAGTGAAAGTAATGTACATTTCTTGAAGAATATCTTAAATTATATTTTTCAACTTAAAAAAATTATTTTTCTTAATTTCTTTTCAGCTTTAACTTTCAATCAAAACTTAAATTTTTCACTAACCTTTTACTTGTACTTCATCCCAATCACTATGATCGAGGCCTTCAAACGAGCATCTGTATAAGCCTCCTAAATTCTTACTAATATGTTTTAGTATCAAAGTTCCATTATTATCGATTAAATAGTCATTGGTCTCTAAAATATAAAAAAATTATAATTATTATTATAAATTCAGAGTATAATATATATAATATTTAGATTAAATTTAGATTTGAGGGCCGTCGTGGCGCAGAGGCATAAGCGTCTGCTTGTAAACGCGACGGTTTGAGGGTTCAATTCCCACTCGAGGAAGATCGATTTTTCTATTTCTATTTTCTTCGCTCCAGAAACTCGGCAAAGCGTGGCGTTGAGTTTGCACCACTCAACACTTTCCGCCTTTTTTCGAAGTAATGCCTCGGAGACGAAGAAAGCGGAGACAGAGTAAACAGGAACTAAGCAACGGAGTGTCTTAACACTAGGTTCGTATGGTTCCTGTAGTTCCCTCTGCGTACCCTGCAATATGCGGGATAAAGCGTGAAGCCAAAAAAATATTTAGATAATTAAGAACCGAACATAATTTTAATTTTATGGTAAAGCATTTGTTGTAATAGTAGATATTGCGTTACGCCTAAAGTGACAAAAAACAACGCCGCGTTCGCCTAGTTGCAAGAGGAAAGAAAATGGAAATTAAATAATCCATTCTCCACAAGTAGGAATCGAATGACAAACCATTGAAAGGTAGATGATGCGTCTCTGCGTCACGACTCTTTAATATTAAAAATTATAACGAAATTTTTTGCATTTCAATAAAATTACCTTCATTCGATATTGTCGTAATGCTCTCTCCTGTTTTATACTCCCATTTAACTTTTGCTGTTGGCAATACTTGCGAGGCATAGTGACATGGTATTTTCAAAAGTAAGTCGCCTATAATAGCTTCAAAAATTTTGGCAGTGGGAGCTGGAACTATTAATAATAAATATAAAGTACATGAGGTATTTTTGCCAATTATTTCAAATTTTATTATTTTATAGCGTGTTTTTATTTATACTTTTAAGGCTAGAAGAACACACAAGTAAATACTACAATGCAATATACATATATATCATTTCTCAAATGAGATTTTATTTTCCACCCTCAGTGTGGTAACACTTTACAAAACCATTAAAATATTAATGAGTTTTTTTTTTCATTAAGAAAATTTGTACTTATATTTTGCTATACCTGTTGTACTTTCCACGATATTTCGATTTATCTTCAAAATGACAGATTTTTGGTTTTGACCTTCCGTATTGTTCGCTTTACAAATCAATGATCCTTCCTTATCAACTCGTTCAACCGACACCACACTTCCATAATAGGAAGAATTATACTTTATAACCTAAAAATTGATAAAAAAAATTAAATAATATGTAAACGATATCCCAAATATACTCTTAAATAAATATCTTGTCATTATATTCACTTAAAAGTTTGATTTTTCTATGCTATATGGTCCCAAATTTCGAAAACTACAATAAGACAACTTAAAGAGAGACATAATTTTCATCTAAAAATTTTGATCATTAAGGACCGAACATAGTTTTAATTTTCATTCAGACATTTATGTTTTTACTGGAGAGTTTTGATGCCTTTGTTTTATTGCATTGACTATAGCAGTGGAATCGAATGTGATTGTGATTTTAAGAAGATAAATTTAGCGTGTAATTTATTTTGCGATCTTGTAGAAATCAAGTAATTTTGTATCACTTGATGTGGATAAATTCAAAATAAAGTATATATATTAATTAAATTATAAAAAATATTTTTAACGACTATAATTTACGCTGAATTAATAAAACGCTAAAAACTTTAGGGTCAATTTCAATACAGTTTTGTAGATAAAATGATAGATAGGAAATATGCTCCTTGTCTGGTAGAAAACTTCAACAGAAATTAAAGCCAAGGCAAAGCGCGGCGTCGAGTTCCGCCACTCAATACGCAATGCCTCGAAAACGGCGGAAAGCGGGACCGGAGAAAGCAAGAACTAAGCAACGGAGTGTCTTAACGTTAGGTTCATATAGTTACTGCAGTTCCCTCTGCCTACCCTGCAATATGCGGGATAAAGCGTGAAGCGAGAAAAAAAAATTGAAGCCATGTAAAAAATATTACACACTAAGTCAAGTTATGCTCAGTATTTATTAGCTATATCAGGATTTTACACTTACTTTAGGCTGCCACTCCAACCCATTAGCATCTATCCAAATGATATTAGGTTTAGGCCTTGCGCGGACTTTACAAGTTATGGACACCCTCTGATTGAAATCCACATTAATTTTGGGTTCGCCTAATATATTTACTTCAGGTGCAATGTTGCCAGACTCTTCTGTAATGAGAATGATTATTACTTGAAATCTCATTTTCAATATGTATAGTTTACAGAATTTGAATATATTTTAGCATAAATGTACAATTGCTCGATTAAACGCGCTAAATTCAGATATTACTGATTTTAAAGAAAATTTCTATTTGTATTTGTTAGGTTCACGATCATCATTCCGGTAATAGAATATATGTAACAAGCACACAACATTTAGTTATTTTCAATTCACTAAATAATACTTTAATTATTTTAAAATTGATAGTGCCTTTTGAATAGTTTATGTATATATTTTAAAAATAATATTTTTAATATCAAAAAATATATCTTTTATTTTATTAAATATTTATATTACCTAATCCTTCTACGTCATGGTCAGGTGCTGTCGACGATATTGACGATATAGTAACTCTTCTGATTTTTTCCATTGATTCAGTATATCCAACAACCTAAAGGGAATAGGCAATATTTTTATTAACAAACTAAAAAGTAAACTCGTAAAAGAAATTAAGGTGTTATTTTTATTTTAAACTTTAATTAATTGAACTGTGAAGTAAATTTGCTATCCCCAAGATATGTTATAGATATATTTAACGCCTACCGCAATTCGAAACATCATATTAGGTACATCAAAGGCTTCTGTAATATATATTTGATCTTCGTCGTCGATTAGATCTAATGATAAAGTAGTTAAAATATTATCATTCATATCTACTATTTCTGCGGTCTCTAGTGCAACGTCTTTTAGATCATTATAAAGTTGTATTAATAGATAATGCTGTTCTGAAATTTTAATAATATCATTATTTTTGTTAGGTGATATTATGTATTTAAGTCAAGGTTTAAGTTATTATTTTTATTATTTATTAATACCTGTAATGTCACCATAAGGGATTCATGGAAGTGTCATTCAAATTAGTAGGTGAGAATGTTGAAAATCCATGTTGGAAACATATACTGGTCGATGAAGTTACTAAAACCAAAGTTCTCTTATTGCTTTCTAATTTTATGAAGTAAGTTCCTTTTAATTCTTTCTCTAGTTTTACAATCTAAAATGAAATAGGAGAGTTTCAAATATTTATCCTGCTTATGTGTATCTATATTTTTTGTTCATTTAGTATTTCAACTGGAAATACAATATATTTGTTATTGATTGAAAATAATAATTAAAAATAAAAGCAAATAGAGCTAATCATGTATTGTTATAAATAATATTTATAAACTATTATAACTAGTTAGAATATAAAACAAAAAAAAACAAAGATAATGTAGTGATCCTATAGAAATTCAAGTGTCAAATTGAATCTCAATGGGACCTTACGTTTTGAATTTCTTACGTTTCGTCATTAAGTATTTATATATTTTACTTGTCCACCAAGAAAAAGTATTTAATATTGATAAAGTAAGATTAAGTGAATTATACTTACAGAATTGTTTTCAGTTTTCACTACATTTACAACATTGACTTGCTCTTCTTCAGAATTGTATACAGAAAAATGAGGATCTTTTGATGACACACATATAAAAACATCCGAAATTTTACTATCTATGGTAAACTACAACAAACAATAAACAAACTTTTGTGGCATTGAAGTCATTACCATAATTAATTACACTTATTTTAGTTATAATAGTAATTTGTACTTACTGGAATCGGTTCGTTAAAGTTGTCTTCCACATACTTTCTCTTCAAAACAGTAGTCTTACTTTTCAAATTATCAGCAATAAAGTTAATAATCTAGAAAAGATATAATTTATTATTAATTCTAACAGTATCGTAATAGAACAAGTTTTCAATGTTCACTAATGAAATAGTCATAAAAGAAATATATGCACCAATGAAGAGCATTGAAATTAATAACAATTTTTGTTATTTAAAAAGGCAACACAAAAATTCAGGTAGCTTTCATATATATTTCATATCACCCGTACAGTATGATTTTGTACACATTTATTTATTCTTTTTCAGCTTACCCTCTTAAAATACCTTAAAATATTCTACCATGTTACGTATAAAGTGCCGGAGCCCAACGCCGAGATTTGCGATTGTATCACGATTTTTCATATAATACATAAAATTAAATTACCTGACCGACGTCATCTTTTTCGATATTAAAAACATATCCAGAGGTAGTTTCAGCTATGTCATAATAAACAGTATAGGCCTTGTTTGATCCAAATTTACACTTTCCTGTTAAAAGGAAGTTTACCTGTAACATAAATTATTTATAATAACAGAATGAACAAAAAAATTTTAATATTAATTTTAAATTAGGTGCATTTTTATAATAAAAGTTCAAAATATTTTTTTAAATGAAGCCTTTATACACAAATATACTGTCACCTGCGTTGATAATTTCTGGCTGAGACTCTCGACGATCGTAATATTTTCGTAATCACGAGCCGAGGCGTCAGTAAGAACATATAAATAAGAGTTTGGTAGACTATTCTCTAAACCTAATATAATGCCAGTCATTGCAGCTTCTGGGCACTTGCCTCCATCTTGCAGCTCTATATCTTGTAATGCTTGTTTAAATTCATACCTGTTTCTGGTTTTGACCAATAAAGAAGCACCTGATAAACATTGTCATTATCATTCTTATTATTATTTACTGTTGGTTATCATTACATTAGATTAGCTGTCATTTTACTTAAAACAAACGTCTGTGTATAATATAATGTATAATTACCTCCATTATTAGAGTATGTTTACGTATCTATAATCTTTTATATTTATACGAAGTCAAATATTGGTAAATCATAATATTACATTTTGAAACTTTCACACTTTTCATTGAATTAATTCAGTTAGAGACAATTTAATTTAAAAAATATTTAAAATTTGTATGTAAGAAAGCCATTGTGTATATGAGTTGATTACATTAAATTTCTGTTTTCAAATATATTCAGAAGGATCTATTTATTTATATTATATTTTAAAAATTTAAGATTGATAATTTGTTTATCTTTTGGAATGAATATGACTGTTATTTTATTATTTCCGATCATCTTGTACATTTTTTATTTCTTTATATATATATTTATTAATAAATACATATATTTTCACATTAGATATTTGTCATATATATTACTGTAAAGTACTTACTAGGATCTGCAAAAGTGACTAAGACGAAATCACCTATGTTATTTGTTGTCGAATTGATAACTTTATCAAAAATTTTGTCAACGGTGTTTTTGACATGTTGTATTTCCGTGGCCATTGAACCAGTTATATCGATCACGAAAGTTAAAGTGGATTTTTGCTTGTGTCCATTTACTAAAGAAAAAACCGTCGCAGTCACTAATATAATGTAGTTTTTAAGTAACATCACGTATTATTTGGGAATATTCACAACACTTAGTAATTCAATGTTGCCCATGCGCGAATGAAGCACTGGCCACAATGAGATTAATTTAAGTTATATATATAAATACACATTATCACACTATCGAAGTTAGTTTTTTTTGCATTTATACAATGCTTCTAGATATACAATATATATACATATGCAATGATAATTAATTTCCCGGGATGATTACACTCCAGTACATTGACATGTGATTTTATTTATTTTTTTATGTACAGATCTAAATTGATCTAAATTTAAATGTATACTGTGATAGAATAATAAT
This sequence comes from Dione vanillae, assembly GCA_037178615.1. NCBI lineage: Eukaryota > Metazoa > Arthropoda > Insecta > Lepidoptera > Nymphalidae > Dione > Dione vanillae. The sequence continues at coordinate 581,448 of JAZFAU010000283.1, read as the reverse complement.
AAATATTTAGAAGAATAAAAAAATGTACTTTTTTGTTGTATAGATATTAAGTCTGAGAAAGATCTAAGTTATAATTTATATTGAAGATGATTTTGATGATATTTTCATACATTTTAGTAGATCAGCTTCATTTAAATTCAATATAAGAAATAAAGAAATGTTGGAATAACAAAGACGAATAATTATGTTAATTTTTGCACTTTCCATTAATATATACATTTATTATTTAAAAAACCTAATAGATCAGCTCGACTGTAAGAAACAAGTGGACACCAAAATACGGAACATCTTATGAATAATCGTAATGTTATATACAAATAAATAAAATATTTCTGTATATAAAAAAATATTAAGAAATTCAACAAAGACAATATTCTATCTGGGACATATCTTAACAGTTGGACAAACAAATCCAAAAACAAATTTTAGCACAAAGTTGTAAGATAGTGGTACAGAATCATGATAATAATAAAGTGATACAGAACGCACGGTTTAGTTGTCAGAGGGCTTAGACGGTTTCGATGAGGCAAGGGTTTAAATACCGCTGTATAACTTTTTTTATATGGTTTCCTCAATTTCTATATAATTATACTTGAGGTACGTAAATAAGAAATAAGACGTGTCTACGAGAAGAGCATAATATTTAATATATACACCACCAACAGCATTAAAGCTGCACAAATTTTGTATCGGGATAGAGACTTTGTAACTGTTTTCTATATATTTTAAAGTATATTATCTAAAAATATACATATGTTACTTAAATAAAAAATTAAAATATTGAAATAAAGCATAATGTAAATATTGTAGACATTTAGCTAGATTCATTTTCAATAGTGGCCTCGGACCTTCCAATATTAATTCAATTAATATATGAATATGATTCATTTATGTCTTAATAATAATAGTAATAATTATTTATTGCACTTAAAAACAAAATTTAACACTTTTCTGACAATATTTAAAAATTAAAAAATTATATGCAATGGCGGCATTATCGCTGTAAGCGATCTCTTACAAGCAACCATTATATTTAATGAAATAAAATTTATGAAAAAAAATCCATAAAGGTGCAAAAAATATTACGAAACTATTAAATTGTTTACATACAAACAAACGTACACACACACAAATACATACATATATGCCAAATTTACATAAGAAACTTACGTAGGCATACAAACATTAAAAGCTATATATTGTTCACTTATGTTGTTAGTACTGGAACGAAGGTGTTGAGAGTGAGTGGCACTTGACCCCAAGAGCTTAAAGCTTAGTCTTACATTTTTTTACCAACATCAGTCATTTTTCATTAACCAGAAGACGTAGCATAGATCACGTCTCATTTTAAAATTTTGTGACGGTCGAAGCCTCATTGATAAAAGTGGGCCAGAAACGGTTTTTAAGTTGTTCCATGGGGTAGACCTTTGTTCAGCAGTAGACGTTTCCCGACTTATATGATTAGTTATTAGTAAAACATAGATTCACCGAACTGACAGTCATATGTCACAAATTACAAGCTATTCCTTGACAATGAGACAGCATCAGCTAAAAGATAACTAAACAACACTAATACTGCAGTTCACTTTAGAAATATTATATTTTTACAAATATATTTATATTTATATATGAGACCGTCGTAGCGGCACAGCCTGTAGCTATACGGGCGACCATTGTGGGTTCGATTCTTATTTCTCTTTCTGTTACGTCACTCAACAAGCAATATCTTGAAAGGCGGAAAGCGGGGAACAGAATGTTTTTACATTAAATTTATGCTTAACCTACTATGTTCAATTTCGTGCAAAAAAATAGAATGTATTATAGTGTCGTTATATGTTAAAGTTAAATTTTTGAAATATTGTACCTGGTTGTAAAAAAATTACTCCCTTATATGGCTACTTTGTTTTCCTATCCTATCTGCCTATACGTCAGTTTGTGGTGATGTAATTGGACTTTATAACACTCTTATAGTAAGGTTCTCGGCTCTATAACTTTATAATAGGTTTATTTATTTATTTAGCTTCACGCTTTATCCCGCACATGGCAGGGTAGGCAGAGGGAACTGCAGGGACCGTGGGAACCTAGTGTTAAGACACTCCGTTACTTAGTCCCTGCTTACTGCGTCCCCACTTTCCGCCGTTTTCGAGACATTGCGTGTTGAGTGGCGGAACTCAACGCCGCGCTTTGCCTTAGTTGCCAGAGCGAAGAAAATGGAAATAGAAAAATCCATCTTCCTCGACTGGGGATCGAACCCAGAAACCGTCGCGTTAGCCGCGTTACAGGCAGACGTTGCGCCTCTGCGCCACGACGGTCATAATAGGTTTATAGAACTGATTAACACTAAAATGCTGTTATGAATAACGTTTTTTGACAACTAACAACTTTAACAAGTTTTTTGACTAAAGCGAGCCTTTAAACGTGCTAAATTTTTTTATGAATAAGGCCTTAGACTATAAGCCCGAAAAGATAAATTTGTCAAATTTCATAAATTGTACTTACAATTATAAAATAAATATGAAACCCTCGATGCGAAATTTCGAATCAAACTTGACCGATTTTTGTTTTTGCCTAGTTATTCAAAATAACATAACGTTCTGAACATTTATTTCTTTAACTCAAAAAATAGGGTGGCGTAACTGTGGTGGTGACCTTACTCCCTTCCTAAAGATTTGTTTCTTAAATTCAATCAGCATTGAATTTTGTCAAGGTTTGTCCCACTTTGTGTTATCGCGAAATATTAACAAGTATTAATTATAGAATATGTATTTAATATACAAAATAAGCATTTAATTTACTTATCAATTCGTCTATGAAGTCCACGTTTGGTAGAATCGCAAACAAACTTACGTTAGGGCATAATGTTATCAATTTCATACTATGTATTCAATATGTTGCAATAAGTGGAAGACTTAAGTTATTATTATTGACGACATTTTTAATGTTGACTTTGTGACGTGTAAAATGTGCACCATATGGAGAATACACAAAAACGTTTTCAAATATGCTGTCGTCAAAGCTTTAAAAATTTATTTTTATTGTGAAATCTTTTCTGCATTTCTTTTTCGTGGAAAGTCTAAACATGATACATTCCGTGTTTTCCAAAACTTTTGTGTAAAAGGTTTTTTTAAATTTACATATGTGCCAAATTAATTGTACCAAAAAACTGAAATGACCATTAAAAAAATAAAAAAAAAAGGGAGAGAAGGAACTATAAATTTAAATGCTTGTTCTTCTATAAGTACACAACTTGCCCTTAATGTAATGAACTTTATCATTTGTCACACAAAGAAAATTATACATTCATGCCTTTAGTCGTATGCCATTTGCAGCAAAAGTACCTATTAGACCCATCGAATATGATTTTAAAATATTTAATTCTCTTAACATATTTAAGATGTGCTTCATCTCAACGAAGTTTTACACTTGTTGTGGATACAACCGGTTCTATGAAATTTGAAATAGACAATTTGAAGATGAGCTTAGGACCTGTGCTAGCTGCGATCAAATCCAGCAATTTGGCCAACTATATTTTGATACCATTTGGTGATGAAGGTGAGATACTTTGAACTACTTGTTAGATTCTACTAGTAAAAGTAGCTTTTCAGAAAATACTCATACTACCACAACTTATTAGAAACACAAATTAAAATCAATCAAAATCATTAAAAAATGGTTGACATTTATAACATTTTAACAATATAAATTTTTAATAAGGTGATATTTCTTTGATGCTTAGAATTTCGTTAGATGAATAGTATTACCGATATCAAGTGCCTGAAATTTTTTAATTTCTTTGAATGCCCAAGTAATACAGTTAAATCGTTTCATACAATTACGCCTTAAAGTTTTGTAGATTTACTTGTAATGAACAAACTACAAAGAATAAAAAAGATTAATCTCTGGATTATATTCTAACTTATTTTTCGGTAAATATTTTCCATACATTTCCATATGTATTATTTATATTTATTTCATTATTATTTAAATTATCATTCTTAAGATTCTCATTATAAAACTACGTATAAACTTTTGTACTGAATTTTAGATGTCGGTCCGCCATTAGTGTCACAGACTACTAGTGGTATAATGGACATAATAGAATTTATGGAAGTTAGCGGCGGCGAGGAGTGCCATGAAAATTCTTTGGCGGCTATAGAAAAAGCTCTTCAAGTTAGTCTACCCAAGTCTTACATCTACGTGTTCACAGACGCACAGGCTAATGAGCACACACAGTTGGACTCAATTAAAAAATTATGCCAAAAACAAAAAAGTCAAGTAGGTATAAATTAAATATTACATACATAAATAATCTTATCAGTTTCAATTTCAAAATATTAATATACATAATATATATTTTTAATTTTATTAAAATTTTGATACAATGACATCCCGTGTAAAATACTCATATGATAATAATAACCAAGAACATCCTGTTGCAGCGCGGGGTTATTGAATTCTTTAAATAAAACTGTTACTTGGGATTCCCCAATGAATATTGTTTTGGGTTGTACTGGACAATGATTTTTTACTTCGCTGGAGATTTTTGAGATATGCATCTGTTTTTGGTTATTGTGGAAATACAAAAGACCTTCAACAATCTAAGTCTCAACTGTACGAACCGATCTAACCTCAACTGTACGAACAACAGACAACTAAGTGTTTGACTGCACTTGGAGAATTGATAATTACATTTCATATTACAGGTCGTAATATTTCAAAGTGGAGAATGTACACAGAATAATGATATTCGGGAGAATGAAGAAGACAATGCATATTATGAAATAACAAGCAGTTGCGGTGGATCAATCTTTCATTTAACATTGAGCAATTTTCGCGATGTACGTATAAATATATGAATAACATTTAAATAACGAGTATAAAATTCTTAACACAATAAAAACATACAAATGCATAAAACGAAGTGCGGCGTTAACTTCCGCCGGAAGTTGAGATTAGATGCTCTATCAAGCACTAAGTCAAGTACTAAGCTCTAAGCACTAGGTTCCCTAGGTACTTACTATGCCATATTCATGCTTATGTAGTGTTTATTTATTTTTTGTTAATCTATAGACAATTCTCACTGTTCAGCTGCTTATTTTCGTATTTGTACTAAAAATATATATATATATATATATATATATATATATATATATATATATATATATATATATATATATATATATATATATATATATATATATATATATATATATATATATATATATATATATATATATATATATATATATATATATATATATATATATATATATATATATATATATATATATATATATATATATATATATATATATATATATATATATATATATATATATATATATATATATATATGTGTGTTTTTGTGTGTACCAGGCTTTAGGATATATAAAAGAAATAACTAAAGTGGACTGGACCGACGTGAATACACACAGGGAGTTTAATAATAACAAGCAAATTACGGTAAGTTTGTTAGTAAGTAAGTAAATTTGTATATTTTTTAGTACTAAAAAAAATTAGGATCTAAAAAAAATGGCATCTATGAAGGTGGTTTTAATATTTGATTTCTACTCCAGAAAATGAATTATTTTCAATGTTTCGCTCTGGTAACAAATAAAATACGAAATATCAATTACACATGAATACTACCACTGAACAATACATAAGTCTTTTTGATGATTTTTTAAAGTGTTAATCCACACTGAGGATAGAAAAAATACTTAAAGAAAACATATAAAAATCATCAAAAATATTTAATAAAAATAGCATTCTCTCTCGCCAAACGATTGTTCTTTGTAATGGTCTTTGGGTAGCGGAAATTTGTAAAAAATCTCCCTACTGAGATGCTAACAACGATATAAGTTGTATAAAAGCATATAAGAATTTCAACGCGGCGTGATGTAGAACGCATGGCTCAGTGGTGAGAGCGCCTGCACGGTTCGCAGGAGGGCGCGGGTTCGAGTCCCGCTGCGTTCAAATTTTTATATGTTTTCTTTAAGTATTTAATACATAAGTCCTTTGCCTCCCCTTTTTTATATCTGTATGTTTTCTCTTCTCACTTGACTATATAAGTATATAACATGGGAGAAACATATTAATTTTGTAATTTACATGCTTTTTAGCGTAAAATCATTTTAAACGGTATAATTGTATATTTTTGACATGAGATCATTTCATACTAAGCTAATAAGTTTTAAAAATTTTAAACAAACGGCTTAAAATTGTATAAATATTAATTAAGAAAAGGTATTTAAATTCCCTATTCTATAATTTATTTTTAAGTCAAATTTATTGATCAAAATTAAAAATTTAATTTTTAATTAAACTTTTGAATATAATTTTCAGTTAACTATTGATACGTATACAAAAGACCTCATCGTTTCGATATCTGCGATTAATCCCACGTTACAAATAAGAAATATCTATGGAGATAGTATGAGAATAGAGAAGATCGTTGAATCCAGAAGCATGCTAGTAAGTACTTAGTAAACGTCTAAACGTTTGTATTTATTTTAACATTTTAAAATGATTTTTTAATTGTTAAGGGGAAAATTATTATTTCTGAACGTATAATTTGCTCGTGGGGTCTTAAGTCCGCTTTTCTTGGATACCCTGTCTCGTAGCGTCGTAATATATTTAAGTTTTTTTACTTAAGGTTGCTACTATGAGTTATTTGACAAGAGAGTGTAATTAATATATATACTTTTGTAAAAGAAGTAGTAGTTGTCAAGAAAAATAATTATTTTGCTTTTTTATTTTAAATAATTTTTTGATAAGTAGCAATATTCATTCGAATAACCTGCCAACCAAAAATTAATAATTTCAAACTGAATTTAAAAAATCTTAATATAAATAAAACAGAAATTTTGTTCGTTTTAGATATAAAGAGAAAATAAAATATTATTTTTCCTTTACAATATAAGATACTATAATATTACATAACTTTTTCTCCAATATTTATCATAAAGTAGTAACTTGTTTATATTTCAGTTAGCTCGCATACCAAATATACAATTTGGTGACTATACGACTGAAATAAGTTGCCACGGACGTGCAATAGCGACGTTCTATACAAAAAAAGAAGTACAGTTTCAATATGGGTTCTCGCCGTTAGAACCGGGGAGCCTTAGGGAAACGTCATTAAAACCTATTCCAGGTATGTAGGTAATCTCAATATATTATATATTTTTCTCATTATATATTTTTTTCCTGATAAGTTTAAACCTGGAGCCTTTAAGAGTAGAGTGAACAGGTTTCTTATGGAAGGGAATGTACCACCTTCGTCTCCATCTACACTTTCCATCAGGTGAGATGGGAGACAAACGCCTGTTCCATTAGAACTATAAAAAAAATCTTTAGAAATTTTGTGTAACGTCTTATCTCTCGAGTTCCTCATTAATTTCCTGTGCAGGATATATATATACACACATACATACGTACCATCATACACATACACATACATACCATCCTACAACACACAAAAACAAAATGGAATGCAGGATAGTGTGTGTATTTATATATATAATAATATATTTTAGGTATAAAAAATTTTATATTAATATCTCTTCCGGACGCCACAACTGTTGAATTGATATCAGTGAATTTGCAAGATAACAAGGCGAAGTTAATAAAATTAGACTTCTACATTTTGGAAGCAAACAGCGGTTTATATGTGGCAAAAATATTTATAACACCCTGATACGACGTTTAGAGTGATGGTAAGTTTACATTTTTAATACAATTTCAGCATCTCGCTTCATATGGCAGATATCAGGACTTAGTGTTAAAGTACGCTTTTCAAACTTTTATCTACCAGATAAGGATAGTGAAAATAATTTGCAGTGATAAATACTCGTTACGAAAGTCTTCATTATGGAAATAGTTAAATGGCGTAGTAATTTACTTTACTTATCAATTACTTAATCATTGTTTATCATAAACGAGCCACCTTTCATATTTGATAAGAAAATTAAAATATATGTTATTATATTATTTATAATTGTTTCATTAGGTAACATGTCGTGACAAGACAAATTACCAAGAGATAAATGGTGAAACTGGTTTATTACAACCTCAAGAAATAGGTAATGTGGACTTAATTTTTCATCTCTTAAAGACAGCTGTTCAAATTTTTCGCACTGAGGCTTAATGATGAATGAAAAAAAAAAGAAATGTATTATAAATATATTAATAATTCCGTTATTATAGTGACTTCTTCCAAATGGTCAAGACCACAAGCTAATATATTAGAACATGAGTCACCTCTAATCGATTTCGGAGCGAGTTATAGAACTGCTTGCAAAGTGAACGGTTTTCCCAAACCCGAGATCTGGTGGGAAGACGATGCAGGAGAGACGTTGCCCTCTGAAGTATGTATCTAATGCAATATCTAGTTCCCCCTCAGAGGGATCCCTCTGCCTACTCTGCTATGGGCGGGATAAAGTGTGAAGCTAAAAACAAAATTTGCAAAACCTCTTCAATACGAGACCATAACCGATTTTTATATGAGATGAGATGTTATCATATGGTCGTTACTTAAAGAATCTGTTTACAACATAAATATATAAGATGTTTATGATTTCTATGATCTATTTCCACTTTAGTTTTTATGCTATTTCGTGATTTTCATCTGTACTATACCTACCTACCTACCTATACGCTTTCAAGATATACCTAATACTTCATTCATTAAGATATGTCTTTTAAAAAACCTACAAATGGTTTAAAAGAAATTCTTTCATGAAACTAATATACGTAGATTTGCTATTAGACATTTGTCTCACATAATTTTACTTCAATAAAGATATATAGATAAAGAGATAATATAGATATAATTTTAGTTAACTACAGCATATAAATATATACAGCATATACAAGTTGACCATATGATCTACGTGTATGGCTGTTGTTTTACCAAAAAAAATTGAAATTAAGTTAACAATCTATATGATAAATAATTAGAAATTGAAAGATCTGTGAACATGTAATTTAAATAATTAATATTTTGAATTAAAAAAATATCGTGCCTAGAAACAAAAAAATCTTTTTTATTTTATTATGATAACAATTTTTATTTTATGAATTTCCAGAGTGCACTACTCATAATGCCTTCTACTTATATAAGCTACGTGTCCATTGCAAATACAACTCACAATGCAACAATATTTTGTAAATGTAAAAATGCTGAAGGAGAAGACAGCTTTTCTGTCAATTTGTATGTTAATCGTACTTTTACTTTTGACGTTATACAGTTTCCAACAGGTAAAAATTTATTTTTTATATTAATATATACAAAAGCGGGGACGTAGACAGCAGGCACTAAGCAACGGAGTGTCTTAACACTAGGTTCCCATGGTCCCTGCAGTTCCCTCTGCCTACCCTGCCATGTGCGGGATAAAGCGTAAAGCAAAAAAAAATGAATATATAGATACAGTATAGCATGTAAAAAACAGCAGACACAATGGTTGGAATTTAAAGATTTCGGCCATTTCTCGACTGATTTTCTGTACTATATAGGAGGAGCTTAAGCTTAAATGTATTACTAAGTAACTTTTTCAAAGCTTATGTGTTTAAAGCCTAGGGGAAAAATACACTAGTATGAAAATCTGTTTAATAACGCAGTTTACAATTGTGTATTTTACGTTTTGTCTTAAATATACTGAGCTGGACAGAAGGATTCTAAAGTTAAAAAAGTGAAGTAATGGAACCCGCAACTGTCGTGTTTATCGTCAGACGACGTAATTGGGGCGTAAACGATTAACTAACTATCTAATTTAATAAAACTTATGAATATTCAACAAAAAAATTTTTCGCCCACCGTTATGGCGTTTTAAGCGTGGGAGTAAATCGCAATTCACACAACTATCAGATGTACTGTTGTATGTAGATGTATGTAGATGCACTGTTATCAACTTTGACCTTCAAAATGATTACCAACCCTTTTTAATATTTCTATTAATTATAAATCAAGTTTAATAAGATAAAATATTATTAGTATTATTGATGTATTTATAAAATGTATAAGTATATGTCTATTTACTTGTATGTGTATGTATTTACATATATTTTATATGATCCATGCATTAAATTTTTTAATTTATTTTTTTCATTTAACCTTATGTTTCATTTTATTTGTCTTTTCGTACTTGCTTTCCACTTTCACAGGTTAGGCTGGAAGAAATCTCTTATATAGATAATTCTACTTTTGCTTATGATTTTTCTGTTTTGTATATGTTTTAGATATCACAATTGAATATGGCGATAGCTGGTGAACTACATTGTGAAGCAAATGCATATCCGGATGCTGAAATTAAGTGGTATCATAACGATACGCTGATTGAAGACGAGGAACTTGTTAAAATAGAACCAGATCAGCATACGTTGATGATTAAGAATATGAGTATTGAACATACTGGAGAGTACAAGTGTATGATTTCTAATTCTGTAGAAAGTAGAAGTTATGTGGCTAATGTCTATATAAGCGGTCTAGGTAAAGATATACATAGAAATTATTTTATTTTAAATATTTTTCGTAATATTGTTGTCATTTTAAACTAAGTAATGTAAGCTAAATCCATTAAACATATAAAAACAGGTTATATAGTTGTTTTGAAAATTAGATTTTAACTATTGACAGTCAATACATAGTATGAATACTTATTGAATATTTTATAATTATAAACTGGCTTGAAGTTTTAAATGAGTAAGTATTTTGACGTATATCCTCGATAAGTCCGTATATATTGCTTATTAACTAGAGCGCTTGAATGGTATCCAAGACTCCCAGCCAGTTATCCAGTTTAACAAAAGTATTACAAAATTTAATGTAGCATTTACAACACAAACTATGTATTTTCCAAACAAATAAAAAATATTTCTCCTTTTATAGAGCCACCACAAATAGAGGTACAAAAATCAGAAGTCATTTTAAAACCTGGTGACTGGACTGAACAGACGTGCACGTATGTAAATTTAAAATATTATGATATAATTGTAGCAATAACTCCTAATTTTTGTTTTCTAGATATTAGGGCACTGTTACAGCATTGCTTGTTGAGAAGCAGAACTCACTGAAAGGGAAAAAAATATAAATAAAATAATCCATTCTTTCTGAGTAGGAATCGAACCCACAAACTCTAGCGCTTACAGGCAGTCCTTGAGTCTCTGTTCTCAGTAAATCATTTTATTATTTATATAAAAAACATATAATAATTATTATGCTTAAGAAATAAAACTAAATATTTTTATATTTAATAATATTATTAATATTACAGTGTTTTGAAAGGTATACCAGTACCGGAAGTGACATGGAAATACAAATCTAAAGATGGGGACATCAACAACCTTCCAGATGGCGTGTATGTCGAAGGCAAATTATTAAAAATACCATCTGCCGATACAAACCATGGAGGGTTCTATGTTTGCGAAGCAGTGAATTTACTAGGAATAGACGATAGAGAAGTAGCAGTTAAAGTGCAATGTAAGATATATAAGATTTGCGACATTGTCCATTAAACCAAAAAATATATCTTTGGTTTAATGGCTTAACTATATAAGTTATAACTTGACACTATAGTTATGGTAGCTAAATTAATTAGTGACTGACACACGCAGTGCTTATTAAAGTTATTATTGCTAGAACTTACTTTTAAAATATATTTGTGACCCTTCCTGATATTATATAATTTGGATTATTTTTGCCGTTTAAAGCGCAATATATCAGATGCTATATATGGCGCGGATAAACAATTAAGAACAAAGTATTCATTTTAAGTTATGATACTAAAAAACATTTTAGCCGTCGTCGTTTAAAAAATGAAAGCTTTCTATTATTTTCCTAATTACAGATGCACCAAAGATCAAAAATGGCGATGAGGTTAAAACTGCTCAAGTTGGTGATTTAGTTGAATTTCCATGTGATGTGGATGCTGTACCCAAAGCTGAAGTTTACTGGGATATGTATCAAGATGACGTCATTATCGCTTTCGACGAGCGCCACCGCACAGACGACAGGCACACGCATAGGTAGCGAATGAACAATATGATTTTTTAATAATTATATTAATAATAAGCAAATCCACTCTTAAGCAAGAAACATAATATCAGTAAAAGTTGAAAAAAATTGTCTTGACATGTGGCATAAATGCGATCACATAGTGTTATAAAAAAGTAAATTCTTTTATGCTTGAGACACATGAAGAAAACATAACGTACTTTCTAAGTGTTTCAAACTTCATCATATCATTCATAGAATCTCAAGCTCATTTGAATTGCAATTTATTTAATCAAGCTTTTTTGAATTGCAATTTATTTAAAAATATCTTTTAGAAGTAACTGTCGTAATCGAGTGTCTTAACTTACATTCCCCTGCCCACCCTGTACCAAAAAAATAGAAACTAATAACAACTTAATAATACAATATTAAAGCTTCTGGGTTTTAAAGGTTTTTCGCAGGCTCCAACGATTCTGGAATGTATCATTGCGTAGCTCAAAATGACATGGGTCGTGCAACAAGAACGGTGACATTAAATGTTTTAGGTAAGCAAATGTCTTTCTTATTATATTTTTGCTTAATTTAGACCGGAGCGTCTGACCACTTTGCCTACACTGTGGTACGGGAAATATGAAGCTACTTTATTAAACTCATTAAGGTGGCAGCAAAATGTACCTATAGATCTTAAAACTCGTGTAAAAAATATTTACTGTTGCTAGCGAAAAAAATTGCTATATTTATTTAAATATTTGGGTCGTATTTTTGTATACTGACTAACTTTTATCTATAGCCCACTCCGTTTTATAATATCCTATTTGCTCAAGCTAACTATCACCATTCATGCAGTAATACTGAAAGAATTAACATGAAAATATAGCCTAAAATGGACTATTCAACAGGAAAAAAATTCGAACTGGTAATTACTGAGATTAACGAGCCTAACTAAACCAACTTTTCAGCTTTATAATATTCTTCTTCTTTACAGTCTTTCTCTTCTCTTTTCTTTTGGTTTACGATTCGAATTTTCATTGAGAGAATGTGTTAAGTCTTTTAAATCTTTACTTTTAATATTTGTACCAATACTCAACACTATATCTTTACCGTTATTGAAAGGATTAACGTTATACTATAATGTAGTTAAGAATGAGTAGATAAAATATTGATTTACTTTCTTATTTCAGTACCTGTGCACATAGAGCGTTTGCAATGGGAAAATTTGACAGTGAAAACGGGTATGACCATAGTGTTACCCTGCAACATAAGATATGGTAATCCTGTACCCACAACGAAATGGCAATACATTTCGCCGTACTTTAATACTACTGTACTTCTGAGGTTAGTATGAAATACAAAATAATATTAATAATATTTTTTTTTAAAATTCAAATTCAGGCAGATTTACGTAAGAAAAACTAAAAAGATAAATTAATTTTCAACCATTCTGACGTAATATTAATATGTGTATTAATTATTTTAATATTTTCAGTGGTTCGGGCAGATTAGACCTAGTTTTACAAAATGTAACCCGAAAACAAGGCGGTACATACCAATGTGTTGCAGAAAATGAAGTCAGTAAAGACTCAGTTATGGTGGTTCTAAAAGTAGTATAATAATAAAGACTAATAAAGTTATAAAATATAGCAAATGTTATAAGATTTTTCATTATTAAAATATATCGTACATAATTTTAAGTACTTACTTACTACTAATAGTAAATTATGTTTTATATTTAACAACTAAATTTTACACTTGTTTAATAGACTTAATTTTATACATTATATTAATCACAAAAAATGATGTTTTTAAGTTAGCGTTGGTTCAATAAAAAAAATAACATTAAGCAAAATGTATTTGTTTCATTTGTATTAATAATATGAAGGGATACAATATTAGTCTTTTTGTATTGAATTATTTTACTACGACTTATATTAGATAATATTTTGTAATATACGCACCTTATGAGTTAATAATAATCATCATGAAATGTAGTTTCATGCCCAATTTTTAAACTATTTTTGAAAGTCTTAATATTTCTAATCGAAGAAGACTCATTCAATTTCTGTTATAATCATAACAATAGAAATGGTTAGTAAAAAAAAATTCAAACGTTAAATTTCTTTTTTTACTTATTGTTATATTATGAGAAAAAATAAACATTAAATCTACAATAAAAATTGTATATTATCAAAAACCAGACTCTGAAACACAATTTACTTCTTTAGACGAGAATTTTTGTCTGTGGATTTCGAATTTTTTATCTATTTTATCTATATGACTTTCCCTTTAGAATGTCAATTGACATTCATGTCAAGTAGCTAACTCTTATGTCATTGTCAAATCAATGAATAAGTTCAGCCTTTTCTAATGTTTATTTTGTCAAGCAAGTGAACCATTATATTTCAAATTTTGAATTAGAAAATGTGCTTTTAAACATGTCTTGCCTTAAAATCCCACCTTATATTTTACAAGAACTACCCGATATAACCGACACTATAAATTATCCTATTAAAAACATACAGCGCATAAAGGTTAGTAGAATTTTGCTTTGGCAGTTGTTCAAATAGTGTTTCATTTAGTAATTTTAACATAGTGTTTTATAATGTATTATATATGATCTTAAAAATTAATTATATGTAATAGAATATTGTTACCTTACTAGAACTTTTTTGTCATAATTAAAACTGTAGACATTTTGTAACTTTTTAAATGTATATCATTACAAAAATTATTTAAAAAATATTTGTAATTTTGAAAAAGAATATTTTAAATTTTAGTGATGATTATAAGATAATTAGTAAATTAGGGTAATTAATGATACAAATTGGACTTTGCTGGAATGTATGTCTACTTTTCAAAACATTTTACTATGATTTAAATGTATTAGTTATAATATTACCTGTATTATTAGTATTTTTATTTCATTGTTTGTTATATTCTATTATACTGATAATTCTACCATTAATTTAGTCCAAGTTGTAGTAGTAATAACTGAACCTGAGTCTCCTGAAAATCTCCTGTTCTTGTCATGTGTAATGTTCTTTTTAAGTATCAATACTATTATGCCAGACTAGAAAAATAACTATTCTAAAATTTAGCAATTTCCTCCTGCATCATCATGGCATCAAACCAACTAACACTCAGTGTTTGTACAATTTATTCTAATATAATCTAAGTTAACATTAAAAAAGTAATATACAATATTTAAAAAATAGTCCTACGGTGAAGAGACAAATATCCAGGTCATCGGGAGACCAAAAAGAAATTTCTTCCACTGTCCAAAGCCATAATGCTTTCTGCATCTGATTCTATATCAACCCCTCTTAAGTAGTTTCTTAATAGAAGCTGTTTTGTGTAAAAGTTTTAACGGATACTATTATTGTCACAATAATAGTCACATCAACATTTCGTATGAGAGTAATCTCATTTAATCTGTAAATATAATTTGTTCTACATACTTATTATATACATATTAATTTTTCAGTACACCTGCTTTGATGTGTCACGGACGTTGATAGCCTTTGGAGCCACAAGCGGAGGTATTTATGTATTCAATAGATGGCCATGTGAATTTGTCCAGCTAATTCCAAGTAAAGTGAGTTTTATTTGTTTATAATACATGTTTTTGACTAGAAAGAGTGTTTTAAAGATGTCTATGTAATTTTTGTCCATACAATCATTATGCATAGTTTGTTCTAATGATAATACATTTTTAATTAATAGTTGCTTTGGACAACTTTTTTTTATGTAGTACCTGTCTGTACTATTACATATACAAGAGAAATAATTATGTTTATTAAAAAAATATCCTGCCACCCTACTAACAATATAAAATCCAAAATTGAAAGAAAACAAAATTATATTCTAGGATGGTCCCATAACTCGTCTAGCAATATCTACAGATGAGAAGCACATAGGTTTTGCAAATGGCAAAGGTATTGTAACTGTAACAGAATGTGAACAGACCCTAAGTGGTAACTTCTCTACTACTTCCTCCAAAGAACACCAAGGAAACGAGGTTACTACGATGGTTTGGACATCTAATATGTTGATAACTGGTGATGATGTTGGAAAAGTTTCAATTTTACAGCTGCAGAATTTTATTGTGAGTACATTTAAATTTTAAAAATGTTATATTTAAAGGAAATTCTTTAAATAAATAGTAATAATAGTGTAAGTTAATTTATTTATTTGTATAGAAAACTATCATGATTAATCCATCATAGGATGTGGAAGGCAGGATGTGTTTAACTCCATTTTCTATTATACATATGGATCTAAACTAATCTATCAAAACTTCTTGTTTAAGTGGCGGAACTTAACGCCGTACTTTGTCTTGCAAGAGAAGAGAAATTAATTTTAAATTAATACAAGTGAGAAAATAAATCACAATGATCTTATGACATATTTAAAAACGTATGACATATTTAAAAATATTTACGTGTGTTGCGTATATTTTACCTTTAAGTAACATTGAGTTCTTGTAAATCCAACAAAATATTTATTTTTGTTATTTTTAATTTGAAAAGTATTTGTTTTTGAAATGCACCCCAAAATGCCTTTTCACTTTAAATGGGTACATACAATGAGCATTAAATCTAGCTTCTTTAAAACCATTTCTTTTACAATAAGCTAATGTTATAATTCTTTACAATTTCAGGCAAAAAGAATGTTCCAGAGCTCCTCGCAAACTATAATGAGTTTAGATTCCAGAGTTTGTCAGCTCGATGCTAAGGGATGTATGCTTCTAGTTTCAACATTAACAAGGTGTTACATTTGTAACACCATTCAAGAACAATATAGACAAATAGGTCAAAAACTCCGGGACGGTGAATTCGGTGCTTGTTTCGCGTATATAGAGAAGCCATTAACAAACGGTTCAGTAGAAAACACTCAGGCAGATTTTACTGAAGTTAAGAAATATAATATTGTTGACGATGACACGGGATTCGTTGTAGGGGAAGAATTTGCGGATGTTGTGATATTTTGTGCTAGACCTTCGTCTAGATTGTGGGAGGCTAGTGTTGATGGTACGGTCAAAAGGACGCATCAGTTCAAACATGTGTTAGCAAATCAGCCTATGAAAATAATCACTAGAGATAATTATGATACGGAAGTGATCGATTTTAATGATTCCAAAAACGTCAGCGGTCAATCTGTTAATTTTTCTAAGATATACACTCTAAACGATGCTATATTTTCGTACAGTAAGAACTCGTTGTTTTTTCTTAACGTCCAAAATGTGGACAATACGGTTTGGTACGATGAATACAACGATATAGTTGAATGTAGAGTTTTCAATGATATAGTTTACCTCAGGTTAGCTAATAGCTCTCTAGTTAGTTTAAGATTTACAAAACTAGACAAATTTCTAGTTCAGTGTTACGCTGATGGCAAATATAGACTGTGTGCGAAAATGTGTGCCTTGTTCAGAGATTATCTCCTTAGCGACAGTTCGTCGTCGAAGTTACATATGTTAGTCGGCTTAAAAGATAAACTAGATAACGGTATACTAAAAAATTTAGAAGGTCTCATGGAAAAGTTTGAAAAACAAAAAGTAAGCGATGCGACTCAAATGAAATCTGGTATTTATGTCGTAGATAATACGCAAACGATTTTGAATGATAGTACGAAAATAAGACACAATGACGAAATGATTTTTGGGCCACCTGATGCATTACAGACTCTTAAAGGCCTGAGTGTGACAGTGTCAGATAAGTTTAGTACTAGTAAGAAAATGTTAAGGGAAAAATGGGAAGACTTTGAGGAGAAAATGAAACATCTAAGTATTGAGAAGCAAGATGCACCACAAATTAAACAGGATAATGAAAAATTTCCAAAATGGATACCGAGAGACGATTACGACCCAGATACAGTTAATGTCGCAGATAATGATATAGTTTTTAAAGAATCTAGTCAAGACCAAAACGATATTGTACAAATTGACAATAGTATTTTAGAAAAAGACAAAGTATGCAAAATGTTGTACCAACAAGCGAGATTAAGTATCGTGAATAAGGAATCGGAATCAAATATAAATTCGATTATCGATGATTTCACGACAGATATAAATGAAGTGCACGATCTAATGTTATCTGTAGCAAATTATTGCATAACGATCGATTCGAAAGAGGAATCGATATTTGTTCCGAATAACATATTTCTGACGTACTTGAGCAACGCTCAAAACAAATCAGATTTAATAGGATCCATAATAAAAGATGAAGTTTTGTATAAATATTTCGTAGATTCGTGTATAGCGGTGAATTTGAAAACGCAGAAATACTCAAGTATAGGTTGTGAATGCGGTTTTCCCTTGCCTTATGTGAGGACAAGTCAGATGCCCATATATTCGGAGTTAATAGACCATTTCATAGAACAGCAATGGTCAAATCAAACTAAAGAACAATGTTACGAGATATGTAAAAGAATGCCTTATTTATGGCGCAAAATATTATATTTAAGAAGAAACGAAGATTTGATAAACGTTTTGAGGGTACTCCTACAAATGTTGGACGAGACGTTGCTACATTCATTTCTACCCCAATTCACTTTGGACACATGGGATAGAGCTATACAATTGTACGCGACGTTATATGCAAATATATGTTTGAATTGCAATAAAAAGTTTGAGCATATTTCTGTGAAAGATATGCTGAGCTGGGATCAATTGGGTTCGATGGTAATTAAATCTGTTGGAGGGAAAAACGCTATAAAAGTCATGGAGAAACACGCAAATCTCATAGAAATGGGTGCATTGACTATGAAATTTTATCATGCATGCTTATTAGTGCATATGTTTGAAAAATATGACAGTACAGCTGTTATTCCTTTAGTTGATGCTATATACAGTGCGTACGATTATGAAGATGCTAGGATCGAGGTGAGATATAGTCTTTATTATTAATAATTTATATACATTTTTTATTTTTAACAAGATTTCAATATGAGACTTTTTGAATATCATACAAATTCTGTAATATTATAAATACTGTTTCCAGTTCTATTCATAAATAAATAATCATTTATAGTATAGTTGTGATATTCTCGTAAATATAAACTTCTAACAGCGATAATATTTCATTAAGTAGTTTGCCTAAAAAGATTGTAACTCATTATAAAAACACTTGAAGATATATCATAAATTATCCTTAAAAGGATGTAGTATGTAATAATTTGCGATAACTTTGTTAACAATTTTTTATATAAAAGTTTAAATTCGTTTTGATAAGATAAAGCGGACAGGCAACTCCAGGTAACTTAAACATTTAAAAAATGGCGTTAAATTTAGTCTCGAATTCAGGCGGATATTGTTAGTATTATATGTCTAACTTTTAACTCTAATAAATGTAGGACAAGACCCGAAGAAAGGCCTAAATAAAAATTTAAATACCTTAATATTATCATTTAATCCTCAATAATATATAAATATTTATTTATTTTTACAGATACAAAAACTCTTATTAGACTCGTCGGATGGAAATCTAAGAAATACAGCGCTACCACTAACAGTCGCCGGGACTTCCCCTAGTTGGGGCTTAAAGAAATTGTATGAAATAAATACACCCATACAAAAAGGTAACAACATATTAAACGATATATTAATAGCTATGACAATGAATGATTTGATAGATTGCAGTCTCTGTGGGCTGCCGTTACAAAATGAAGTGCTAATTCAAGATGGCGGACTTTGGGTTTTTAAATGTGGCCACACTTTTCATGGCGCGTGTCTTAATTTAAATAAAATTAAACTATGTCCCTCTTGTTGTATGCAATGATTGTAATTTAAAAGCTTTTTAGGTGAATATAATTATTGGAAAATAATATTTTAATGTGTGTTATATATACTGTTTAGTGTGTTAGAATATAATATGTTGTTTGCTTTAGAGTTAAATATGGAACTTAAATTATGTTGAAAGTTTTTTTTTATATTTTTCAAGTGTTAATCCACACTAATGATAGAAAAAATACTTAAAGAAAGCATTTTGAAACATTGTTAGTTAATATCTTCTAATGAGAAGTTAGAATTATTACTTAATTTTTTATTTGTTACCTTTAATTATTGACTTACGATTTTTGCCATAATCGACTAATCGATTTATAACGTAACTTCGAAATAATTGGCCAGTAATATCGTAAATGTTATATAAAAAAAACCAAAAACGTCAAAAATGTTATACATTGATAACTTTTTGTATATAAAGTTTCTCCCTTATATAAGTCTATTCTTAAGTTTATTTGCTTTTGATTTACAAAATGTCCGCTCGATACAACCGACTCTGATTAGTATATATTCGGTATTGTTATGTAAAAAACTAAACCATCACTACCTTCTATTGTTTTTACTATTCTATAACGATATATAATAATTATAATTGGCAGCTTATATCTAGTCGTATAAAAGATAATAAATAAATATTAAATTACATTTTAATTTTGTGTCAAAATTAAAAAATCCAACATAAATAATTTCATTTATTTTTTTATGGCTTATGTTTTTTTTAATTTAATGTTTTTTTTTTAAATAAATATAATAATGATGTTATATTTTCGACAAATTAAAACAAGTCAGTTGCAAGTGACGTAATATGTCTAATTCGCCATGCAAAGTGACATTTTAAATATATATATGATATTGGGAAAAAAAATACTGTCAATATTTTCGTTTCCATTTTATTTTCATATAAACATTGTTAAAATATATGTAAAAATGGAGAACTTTATATGGAAGATGTAAAACATATAAATACAAATATTCCCGTGTTTTGATATATAGCACTATTGCGACATTTGTTTAAGATTTATATACTTACATATTGTATGTGCAATGAATAGTGCAATTTTTGTATTTTGTTCAATTTCGTAGTACAAACTTTGATTTTTTACATAATAAATATGATTTTGTATGACGTACTGCAAGTTTCATAATAAAAATTATATATATATATATATATATATATATATATATATATATATATATATATATATATATATATATATATATATATATATATATATATATATATATATATATATATATATATATATATATATATATATATATATATATATATATATATATATATATATATATATATATATATATATATATATATATATATATATATATATATATATATATATATATATATATATATATATATATATATATATATATATATATATATATATATATATATATATATATATATATATATATATATATATATATATATATATATATATATATATATATATATATATATATATATATATATATATATATATATATATATATATATATATATATATATATATATATATATATATCATTTAAATACAAGGAGTTCTTGATATTAGAGCATTCAACTTAACATACTTTACCATAGCATTTAATGATATTTAAAACACACACACATGCTTATTTCTATTTTTATTATGAAACTTGCAATAAAGTTGTAGTTATACTGTTTTTGACCACAAATATACGTAATGTTGTGTTAAAACTGATTTTTAACATAATTTTTATATGTTTAGATTATTGTAGTAAGAAAAGGCAAAGGATTTTTTTACTGACGTGCCATTAATTAATATTTATTATCTATGAATGTAGATTGAATGTAGTAGTATTGAATGAGTTGTAGTATCAGTGTAACTTATTATTTTAGCACAATATTTTATTATTTCTATGTTTTCTTTCAAAGTTTTTATAGTAATGGCCTACTGTAATATTTAGTAATGCTCAGAATTTAATATTGGTAGATAAAACAAAAGGTTATTATTTTCTTTGAAATACTTGTTCCATCACCTTATGTTGTTATTAACATGAAAAATATTGATATTACGAACAAATCGATAAAAAAAGCAATTAAATATTGTCAAAATCAAATATTGTTAAGATCGTCAAAATTCTCGCAAAATTAGTGACAGTGACAGATCTGCTATACGTGTGACGTAATCCAACCTAATTGTTCTTAAATGAAAATGGCGGGTCTTTAGGGCAGTGATTCTCAACCACTGTGCCGCGACACTTGTGTACCGCCAAATTTTGCATATATTTCTCAAGTCGACGCACACTTGCCACTTCTGTGTACAAAAGGTGATTTTTTAGTGATAGTTAAGATTCACAAGGTGTTGCATGGTACTTTACCTTTTCTTTTGTTAAAATTGGCAAATGTATGTGATTCGGTTTAATATTCATTTTCAGATTATTCTTTGTGCTGCCAAATTTTTAAAATCGAAAAATATGTGTCGCAACAAATAAAAGGCTTAGAATCACTGCTTTAGTTAAATTTAATTGTTAAAATAAACAATAATCTCGAGATATAAATGAAAATATGTTTTTCTTAGTATGTATATTTATTCCATTTCAGAATACTAAGATATTATTTTGGAATTGTAACTAGCAGTTATCATCCCTATAAGCTATGTGCTTAAATAACTAAATCAACAATTAAGGATTTTTATTACTATGCTTAACTCGTTCATAAAGTGAAAATAGTAAAATGGCAGCTTTTCTCAAACTAACAGTATTTCCTATATGTTTTCGAATACAGTAGTTACTTTTAAAATTATCATTATTAAGTAGTTTTAATGTACTACTAACGTCAACTAACTATATAACTATATATAATAATGTATCGTGTGTATCATATTTATAAAAAAAACTGCTATTTTCTATCATATATGTATATATAACTTGCATTGTACTTAGTAGTTTGGAAAACTATATAAATAAATGTTATATTTTTGTAACTAATGTAGCCATATCACTTGTAACGATTTTATTCTGATATTATTGTATTAATAATATAAAAACTATTTAAAATTGTATACATGTTTTTATACACCATTCATTTTATTTTTTATTTAATGCGGTCATTATAAATAAAACAAGTAAACCTTTTTTTTATAATTACTTTTTATTAAACTTTTGGGTTTTGGCACAATTTTTGAATAATGTGTCATGTAGGTATTAAAACCTATGTCTATCTACGTGTTTGTGTACAGCGGAAACAACAAAATAATATCAATCAATGGAAAATAATTTAGTTAAATCAATAAAAAATATAACAACATATAATTTGAATAAGTACGATATTTTAAAGAACATAATATCTAAAGAATAGTGAACTTGACAAATACAAAATAAATGACAGATCTGTTTTTAAAAGTGGCACAGATAATAAATATCAAAGAAGAAAATCGATCGAGATCTATGCGACTCGCATGTAAGGTATCGATCTTAATAAAATAAACACAACTAACTTTCACATCAATATATCGCGTATTTACAATGGGAATCAACATAAAAATAAATAATTTAACGTCACTGTCTAAACCCTTACACATTTACTAAGAAGTACACGCTACATATTCGATTAAGTCACGTACACAATAATTTATTTATACGCTTATTCGTCTACAACTATTCACGTCGAGTACATTATATTACTGGCATACAATATAAAGACGAGGACACGCCTTTTATTATAGAAAAAAATATACCAAATGTTTAAATCAAGGTAATTTTAGCGTAGTAGTTATTACACACTACGAAAGGTTTTTTAATAATATTTTTAGTTTTTTTTAAATGTTTTCCTAAAATAAGTTCAAGGTATATCCTCGTCGTCAGTTCAAAGAGAGAAAACAAGAAAATACAATTAGAAAAATAAATAACAAAAAAATGGCAATTAACGACATCGCTCCCATCAACCTGATTAACACTAAACTATACAACGTTAGCTACATTACGTAGATACTGTTAACTACAACTTATACTACGTCTACGAATAAATTGCACGATTTGATAAAGCGAATATTTGATTTTATTAATTCCCCACAGTTTGGTGGGTCTACGAAATATTATATTTCTATTTATTTAAAGAAAATTGACAATCTCCAAATTGACCACCATCTTGTGTTCAACACTGGCTGGTACAGATTACAAATGACTTACCACATAATATAGATTATACAGAACTTGTGACATTAGGTTTTTTTTCTAACTTTACCCACTAAATACAATATAACGTACGGATTTTGCTAATGAGTATTATATTCTGTTAAATATTATGCTTCATGACAGTTTTGTGTTCAAAACACATAAATTTTCAAGCATTCCGCTTCAAATTTTTGGCTTGATACATTAAGTCCCTTACGCCTAAGCTACAAAAAGATTATCTATTAATAAAATTTACACATGGCCACACAAAATTAAACTCCAGATACTAATACTTAAATAACATAACCTAATTCTAGTCTAGATCTTATTAAAAATAGCTAGCAACATCGAATACGTGCGTATATCTACAGAGGTTTGCGAATATTTACATTTGAAAGATGAAATATAACAATATAACTTAATATGTACACTTTACTAACTTCTATCAGTGGATACGTTTTGGCACACTCCATGCCGTTCACATATCGAGAAACGAAAACGATTACAAGATCTTAATTCACTAATGGAATAATCTCAATTATTAATATATTATAAACGAGAGATCCGAGCGACACTGGCATTTACAATCGTTGTAGTCTTAACATATGTATATAGAACAAACTCATCTGAAATATTTAATTGGCACTAGAAATAACATATGTAAGTATATAAAGTTTTATCTTTCCAGAACGGAGAAGAATTTATTATGATTTACTTATTGGTTAAAACTGTTAATACAGGAAAGTGACAAAATGAAAGAATGTTTTGGATTTGAATCCAATACATTAGAATTTTCTTAACTTTATGCCTTTATATCATTTCATTGCTTTTGTTTTCCTAGTGTCAATAAATTATTAAAATACAAATAAATTTTATTCCGCGCAATTTTTCATCAGATAACATTTGTTTCTGTTACAAGTTAGGTTACGAAATTCTACATTATATATTTTCACCACAACTTCTATACAAACATTTAAAATTTGACGACTCTTCATTAGCCGAACATTACTATAGTATTACATTTACTATAGTATTATGTCGAAGTTACCAGTGGTGGTGTGCGGGGGGGAGGGGTAGGGGCGCGGCGTGGGGGTACGGCCAGCCGCGCGCCGCTCCTCAATCCTCCTCTCGAGGCGAAAGTGGAGGCGAAAACGCGGGATTCATATAGTTGCCTCCGTTCGGAGGAGGCGACGAGTTCGAAGGTCCAGGGCTCGAGAGAGAGGGAAGGAAGTTCAGTTCGCTGCCGCCGTCCCGACACCACAGTTGCCGCATCTCTTGTCTGCGCGTGCGCATTAAGTTTTTGTACTCCGATATCCGCATCTTCTTACCATCTACTATGCATGTTCGTTTTGGTCTTGGTCGGTACCTGGAAATATTAAAAGCTATTTGTTAATAACATATTTGATATAAAAAAAACTAAATAAATATCTGTAATTAGTGAATAGTTCATAGTGATCATAGTAACATAATATCTATATCTATGCAAAATTAAAAAGCTATAACTATGGGTATACATTTTCCATCAGCCGGTGGGAAATTGGAGAAATTCAAAGCAATTTCCAGAAAATATTTTTTTTTATGTATTTATTACTTTAAACTTTAAAATAAGTACTTATAGAAAAAAAAATATTTACTTTACCTGTAATCAGGATGTTTTTCCATGTGTAATTTGGAGAGTCTCGACTGTTCTTCATAATAAGGTTGCTTCTCAGCATTAGACATGGCCTTCCACCTTGCCCCAAGTATTTTGGATATATTTGAGTTGTGCATATCGGGGCACGCTTTTAGGATTTTGCGACGTTCATCCTTGGCCCAGACCATGAAGGCATTCATTGGTCTCTTAATATGAGGTTTGCCGGTTTCGTCACGTTTTGGCTGACGAATCAACTTTGCTTTTTCTGATTCTTCTGGAGGCGACTGGTTCCAAGATGATGCTGATAATAAAAAATAGCGTGTTAATATTTTCTTTTTTTCACATATTATTTTCAATTTGTATTAATAAATAAAAACAATGAATAAAAAGTTACAACTGCTTTACAAGATCTAGAATACACTAGTTTCAATAGAAACCTTAAATATCCTAACTATATCTATGAAAGATATTTCCTATCCTAAATCTTGAGTAACAGCTTGAAAGTTAAGTTATTTTAAATATTAACAAGTTAACAGTTAACTAAAATAATATATTAATAAGGAAAAGCATCATAGCATATTAAACATATTATGTATATTTATTTTAAATTTTACTTCCAAATAACATTGTCTATTTTGGCCTTAACTATTGTGCCTAGTATCGTTTTAGGGTCAAATTTCTAACAAAATTATGATCTTTATTCGTATGAGCATAAGACCATATGTAAGAATTTATAAAGTATTCAATCGGAAGCCCCGCTAAGCTAGCACATAAATTATCACGAACAGTGAATGCCGGCTGTAAAACAATCGTGAAACAAAGATTAAGAATGGATCTATTCTGAACTGGCTGGCTCTTTGCATGAGAAATGGAATGTTTTTCATCCATTTAGAAATTTAGGGAGGATTATTTTGTCATTTTCATACATATTAGTTATATATTTATATTTCTTAAAGTAAACTATTAATAATAATATAAACTAAAAAAAAATAAAACGTTCTATACAAATATTGTTGGATCATATTAGACATTTTGAACAGCAAATACTTGTACAATTAATAAGCGACAGTACGGAAACATCGACCTCTCAAAGACGATGCATTCCTTGAATTAATTTGACACGCTCTTAGATAATTTATAACATCCTACATCGGTGCATCGGTCGATACAAGTCCAGATGCACATACTAGTCCTAGTACCTAACTATGTGCATACGAATAACATTTGTGAAAGCCATCATGTTGCATTCGTGATTAACTTCTTCTTGACATAATTAGATTAATGTCTATAGTGTTTTTATTTGTGTAATATATCGAATTGTATTAGAAAAAACTATCCTAATTAATGGTGGTAAATATATCTTTCATTGAAATTATAAATAATATTAGAATGTGATGTACGTTTTATGAAAAAAATGCTATTGTTATACCTTGCTTCTTTAGGTTTTTCGTGAAAGCAATTTACTTTATTTATATTTTTCTTTATTTAAGCAATCTTGATAATAATAGAATTATCTTTTAAATTAACGAATCTATCTATTGTAATAAAATTATTTATATCTATTTCGTTAATACAATTACTGCTTCAATGAGTTTTCTTAATAATTCACCTTTTGACATTTATATATTATGGTAAAATAATTTTGCTGGCAAGTACACGTAAGGCGGACAGCGGAAGCGTCGAACCCCATCTATTCCATATTTCTTGCAATTCTCTTGTTTTAAAGGAAACCAAATGACACCAGTTTTGTAACCATGTAGGATTGGGAACGAGCCAACTATTTAAAGTGTGCACTATTAAATTTATTCGCATCATAATTTATATTAAATAATAAACAAAAAGTTTTTTAGAGTGCATTTCAGTTTCAATAAATAGAAGGTTATTGAAGTGTCTTTAGCACTTCGTTCTTTGTTTGTTAGAAGTATTAGTGTTTGGATGTAAAATAAGTTAAATACGACATCAAGCAGTCAATACTGGTATCAGTAAATTTTTCTTGCTGGTTGACAT
The DNA here is from genome assembly GCA_037178615.1 of Dione vanillae. NCBI lineage: Eukaryota > Metazoa > Arthropoda > Insecta > Lepidoptera > Nymphalidae > Dione > Dione vanillae. The sequence goes on along the minus strand of JAZFAU010000283.1, from coordinate 553,875 downwards.
TAATGAGAAAAATTGTTTTTTTCAGAAAACCCTAATAAGGTTACAGTAATCATTATTGATACTCAGCTCCACTTTTCGCTGTCATTCGACAGTGCGTGTTGAATTGTCTTTCCAGAGCAGAGAAAGTAAACAGATTAACTAAAATCGATTTATGAACAGCCTGTACACTTACTTAACTAAATCTTAACCATATATGGCTACTAATTTCACAATTACAATTAATTAATTAAAATATTTTAAAATGACTGTCTTTGACCGAGTAAAAAGCTACTAGCTGTCTTCAATTGGATAAGTATACATTGCAACGCGTCCATTCTCCTCCGCACTGTAGTTGGAGACTAGCTATTTGAATTTTGACCTATATGTTTCCCGTATCATAACAATTTAACAGTGTAACTGAATTAATTATATATAGCAATTAAAGTCCAACATGAAAATGTTTGGCGGCGACACGGAACATTTCTTAGTTTTCACATTTCGTGGCGAAAGCGTCAATTTATCTAAAACCCTTGTTTATTTTCGTTCGTTGCGTAATGCGGATTTTGTGTTATTAATATTGATTCAATGAATAAGTTGACAACTAGGTCTTGGTTTGTGTCGTCTTGTGAAATATGTTGAGCTTAATGTGTTTTCTTGTTTTAAGGACAAGCTTTGATGTTATTTTTGAAATATAACACCCTGTATATAATAAAAAAGATATAAATATGAAAAATATCATAATTTAAAAGTACATATAACATGATTTTAAATTTTATTGTTAGAATACATATATGTATGGCAAAATATATATAAAAAAGTCTACATATAAATTTTTACATATATATAATATTAGTTTTCATTTTTTTCTGAGTGAAAACTTTCCGTAGTATAATCTGATACTGTGTATAATGTCTACCTCTACACCCATCTGTATAGCTAATAAATGATTTGATAAGACAGCCGTCTCATATTTTTGGATCGTTTGCGCGTGCGTGACGCTTGCCCGCGTCATAATACTTATTCATAGGGCAAAAAAATGATGGGAGCGATATGTGAACTAAAAAATATGTTGGATGTACGAATGACATATTTAACAGATTTTGACCTTGATTTTGATAGTGAGTTTTTTAGTAATTATAACAATATAAAATTCATTCTATGTATTTTTTTTAGCTTATTATATTTAAGCTAATTTACTTTTGACCCAAATCTAAAAGCTTATTGAGTGAAACTTTAAAGTTTAAAATAAAGTGTTTCTAATTTAATACGATACCACTTCTGTTTTTTAATCAATAGTAGGTATTCTTGTAATCTGAATCTACACGTATACTATATAGCGTCTCAGCTTGAAACTGTGTCACTGTGATTACAGTTCTTGCAAAAAATATTTATGGTGCTTATGAAGGTCATCTCTATTATAATTATTATATAATCGATTTAAAAAGTAATGCAGTCTAGATAGATGAAATGTAATACTTGGTTCTGTTTTATCAAAAATATCTCTAAAATACAAAGTGATAATTTAGCGAGAGAAACTAAGAGAGCGAGAGAGAGAGAGAGAGAGATAGATTGACGGAGACAGAGAGAGCAGCAGCAAAGAGATTAGTTTCTACAAAGATCAGTCGGCATTGAAAAAACATAGTGACAAAACACTACGTTCTCAAATAATTCGCTTCGCAGAATTTTAAATCAAAATATATTTAAAATAAACTTACTATTGCAAGCCGTGTTGTATTCATCATCTTTCTTCATATAAGGGCTGTTATCTTCCATTGGAGGGTATGGCATGAACCGAGGCAACATTACTTGTTGGGCGGGGGATGGAGTACGTTGTTTGCTTAGATTCAGAGGTGCGTCGGGGTCTTGTGGGGGTGAAGAACGAGCACTTGCTGTTAGTTGAGCTAGCTGTGCTGTAGCTGGCCAGGGTGCTGTGGATACCACCTGGAAAATTAGAAGATTTGAGTTATTTTAGTTCTAAATTATATACTAATTTATTATATATAATATATTAAATAGTTAAATCAAAGTAAAATTAAATTTAACTACGTGAATTAGTATTAATAAGAACATTTGTATCTTTTAAGGCTTTTTAAGTTTTCATTAAAAACCATATAAAAATTAAAAATAAAACTCAAAGCCTAACTCTTACTGTCTTATATTGGTGAAGGAAATACATAATTGAATTTGTTATATTTTTATATATTTTTATATAAAGCAAAAACGATGAAGAAATTAAATAATACTTAAAATGATACATGTTAGTAATTAAACTTTGTAACGGAATTGTCAATGCCTGTTTAATTGAAACGGCTCCAAAATTCGCCAACTCCTGACCTAGATGTTTATGATAAATGGGATGCCAAAAATTATGATGGTTCATTAAAATTTGAAAATAACAAGTGATAAAATACAAGGAATGTGCACTATGTAGGAGATTACCTGCTGGACGTTGAAGGTCGTTTTAATAAATACATATAAATATATAAATTGTATTACATATACCAGTATATTTAAAAGTTTATAATTCTTTTATAGCTTAGCTTTTTACACACTTAATTCATACAAAAGTCACAAAAATACGTAACAGTTTCTAATAATGTTCAGTTAACAATATTTCATGATGCTTTGCAAATTAACTGTATACTGAATTTTAAGGAAATAAGAGGCTGGATGTCATTAACTAATTTCAACGGTTGGATTCAACAGCCCGTTTAGAAATACTAATTGTTAACTTGTACCCCTACTTATAGCGCGATAACAATTACTGCGCGTTATAAGCGGGTGGCGGGTTTAATAACGATTTCTTACTACTTAGACAAGCTAATTTTTTTTTAAATTCCACTCTTCTAAATGGGTAGGCGACCTAGTGTTAGGGCACTCTGTTCCACACTTCCGGCCACTTGGTCTTAGTATTCTTATGAAATAAAAATTAAAAAGAAATGATAATAATTCATTCCCTAAAGCGGGAGTCGAGCTTGCAACCGTCAATTATCAAACGTTTTATTATAATTAAAGTGTATACTGTGTAGAATAAACAAACATATAATCTGGTTTGTAAAATAATATCTTCTAGTCTACAATAATCGCAAATCTTAATAGACCACACCTTGTCTCATCTCATGTTGTAACAAGTCAAGTTGTACGCCTTGGGAAAGATCACATTTAATTTCATCTTTATTATGAGAACTATCCAAAAACTGGTTGACGAATGATGTACAACCATCCAAAATATCTAATTATAATTTTACGCAAGCAACACCGGTTTTTGTAATTAGTTTTGGAGCAACTTTCGTTTTGTAGGACATTATAGTCGAAAATATATGTACGTCATATTGTGAAATAGTTAATAAAATACTTAATAATTTATATATTTAACATACAAGTCAAATTTAAGCTTTATTGTAATTTTGATGATTTCTTCCTAAAATAAGTATAAGACTAGTTATAATTATTATTGAAATATTATTGCACTCTAACGTAATGGCTGTAGGTTCAACAAACAATCAAGTGAAAGATTTATTGATTTTTTATTCTTCATTTTGGTGAACATTAAAAGGATTTGTTTCGCCACCCGCAATGGCAACGCGCAATGGCACCAAAATTTTACCAAAAGTGACGAATAAGGTTCCTTAATTTTAGATACATTTAACTACCCCGTTAAATAAAAAAGTAAAACCTAAAACGTCTTTTTATTTTAATTAAAATTAAAGTAAATAACTGATGTTATTTAAGAAAATTATAATCGTTACGTACTTAGGATGTGCCTTTCTGTGTATTGCTCCAAAAAAAATATAACACTTTCTTTACTGTCTTAATTTAAAGTCACCTCTTAAAAAAACACAGCTTTCTCTGCATAGATTGCATTGATGCAAGAATACGAGTATAACTTTAATTTAGATAAATAATGCGTCGATTATATGCAAGGCAGGATATTGACCAATACACGCTAGCATCAACATCAAAAATTAATTAATTAGTTCCCGCTAGCCAAATCAATTTATCTGTCATAATTTTTGTTCTGACTTCTTTTCTTGTGATGTAAATGTTAATGTGCTGTAGAGATTAGCTCGAATAAATATTAGCTTTAATATTTATAAATTGACCGGATATTCGGAATGGGGAAACAATGTGTCAAACGATCATAAATAATTATGTTGGAAAGATGAAAATGAAGCGATAAGAGTTCTATATTATATTTTTTTAAGATTCACGCTTTATCACGCTCTTATTAGGTTAGACAAAGGGAACCGCAGGAACTGTTGGAATCTAGTGTTAAGACACTCCGCTCCCTGTTTTCTAAATTTTTGAGTTGCGTGTTTTTTTAGCTTCACGCTTTATCCTGCATATTGCAGGGTAGGCAGAGGGAACCGCAGAAACCATTTGACCTTAGTGTTAAGACACTCCGTTGCTAGCGCCTGCTTTCTCCGTCCCCGCTTTCCGCTTTTTTCGAGGCATTGCGTGCTGAGTGGCGGAACTCAATGCCGCGCTTTGCCTAGTTTCCAGTTTGTTATGTGGCGGATCTGTACGCCATACTTCTGCCATCCTGTTCAAGTGGGAATTGAACCACCAAACTGTCGCGCTTACAGACACTGCGCCCCTACGCTATGACCGCCCTTTTATTTTTATATTCTTATCGTAAAACATTTATATTCTTATTTCAAAATGTACAGTGGTTATTGAAGTTAGTATATATAGAAGTTAAAGTATCTTCTTACATTAGCTTGTGGAGGTTGTTGTGGTCGCATTTGTTCCAGGAGCGGCAGCAGCGCCAGAGGAGGTCCCGGGTATAAGGAGTGACCACGTCTGACCATTTCTTGCCTTCTGAGATGTTCTTGCTGTAGTCTTTGTAGCTCAATTTCTGCTGATACTGCGTTTATGTTCTGTAAAAAATAATAAGGTTACAATTTTGTTTACTTTTGAAGATCCATCTATTTATAAATACAATAAATTATTATTTTAACTGTAATTATTAAAAAGGTATATGAAGTCACTCTTAAAAATTAATGTAACGCCAAGAAACGAACAACATTCATCAGTTAACAAATAGCGGTGCTTGTACAACGCTTAAATGGGAGATCTTTCTTCGCCAAATTTATCCATCACGATATATTACACGCTTAAGCGCCAGACATGACAAAGAGAGCTAAGTTGTGTGCACAAATCAAGAGGGGGACAAAACACTAAATTTCTGCAAGTTTGCAATAAAGCGGAAAAGAGAAAACTTCGATTAATTGCCCAAGTCGTGACGGATAACACAATATACATTTTATCAGCTCTTCATTAAGACAGTATTGAATTGTTAATGGTTGTACGCGGCACGATATTGTAAAGTGATGAAACCAAAATCGTCCGATGACTCGTATTTCCTGACGAAAAATTTCAGTGTAAATTATAAAAAGGAATCGGTGACTACAAAAGACTTGCGACCGCTTAAAAGTTGCTGTCACAGAGTGTATTAAGTGATATATGGTCGTAAGATTAAAAAGGATAAACGCGCTAATGGGAAACAGAAGTGAGTACTGAAATAAGCGTGACATGATCACGAAATAAAAAAAAATCGTTATAATAGATATCCAATGTCGATACGCGACGCGAAGGCCGGAGCGCCACTGGTAGGTAATCGACCAAGTTTTTCCATCGGGCAGACAAATTACCGTCATAACCGAACGGATTAAACTTTTTATTAAAAACAACAAACCGAGCATAATGTATGGCTGTAATCGGCAAGGGACAGATGTTCCCGAATAACGTACGCGATTTATCTAATGTAAAAAGACTTTTATTTAATAGCTCCGCTGAGATGTCCTAGCAATTGGTGCTTATATTTTATAGCGGACCGTCGTTTTGGCATTTTGATAGTATTATTAATGTAATAGATGATATAAAAAATCGATTTTTGACGGAGACGGCCAGCTGCGGTGTAACAATTTATTGTAGTTGCACAGGTGAAGTCTGTCCTAAAAGAAACATGTAAATGAATGTTTATATCAAGAGGATGTAGTTGGATAGTTACAGCTATTGGGTCAATGGTTGGTTTGCCAATAGAACATGCTGGGCGTGATCTGGCATTACGTGCTGAGCGTACGCGCTGATGTCCGATCAATAAAGATAGCCGATTCTATAATTAACCTGAGTAAACACACACCATCTGTCACCGCGTCCTTGGCTCTCAATGAATTTAGTATCATAATGTTGCCGCTTAAAAGATTATGTTCTTTTATCATTTCAATACTAGTTCTTTAAATTCATGTTATTCATTATAAGGCTCTAGAAAATCGATGTTTTTGAAAATACCAGCAAGAGTAGGTTTAAGCTTAGATCAAAAACTTTTACTTAACATATTATAAAATGATGGTAAAAAAGTGACAACGAGATCAGAGATGTAAACCGGACATGCCATGACATAATTTATAAAGCCGGCGCCCATATCAAAATAGTAATTTTCTACTGTTCGAAAATACTAAAATCGAATATAGTCCTAATTATCATTGAGTTTAGGTTGAAAAGCATACAGAAGTAACTGATTTGGGAGAAATATATCGAAAACTGTATAATGAAACGCACGTCACATTGACGTAATAGATGCAAGATCTTGGGTGAAATCATAATATTTACAGTCCACTAGTTGACATGTCCTCATTCCTAGATATATTATTCTAGGCTTCCATTTAGATTTGCGCCGCCGGAATATTTGTGACGAATGATTGTATGAATTATAAATTGAAATTGTAAGAGCTTTGTAATATGAATTAAAACTTTCAATTTCATTTGTATAGAATTAATGTGTTTTGGTTACCCTCTTTGTTAGTAAAAAATGCGTTGAGGTGTTGATAATTTGAATAAAAAAGGCTAAAGGGATAACATACTTTGTGATCGAGCAGGGCTGCACTAAGCGCAATAAAGGCGGCACTGTCATACGATGACAATCAAAATGAATCGCTAATGCATCGGCCAAGCTACGAGATAAATGGAGTTGCTTTGTATTCATCTTTATAAGCTTTTTTGATGCGGATCTTTTTGAATTTTTTATATGATTATCTTATAATTATGTGGAAAATATTATATTTTATGTAAATAACATTTTTATAATTTAAAAAATTATTTTTAATTGTATATAAAAACAGATAAATAATACGTAAATATATTACATAATTAATTTCTATTGTACATCTTTGTAGGTGAAAATATAAATTTATTGTAGAAATAATATTTTATAATGGAGAAAATTGATAGCGGCTCCACAGCTTTTGATCAAGATTCTAAAATGCATTTTAATATCGAGAACAGATTGCACAATAATGCTTTGAATTAATTATTACATTCGCCAAGTTGCAGCATGACTTGTTTTTATCTCGCCGATGGATGGGGAGATTAGCTCAGATATCTGTACCTGCATAAATGTTTTGTAGGTACTGTTACAAATTGTAATACAGTGAAATATTGAATATTATAACAAAAATCTTATTTCAAAAGTAAATTTTTAGATAAATTTTAAATTATATCTTTAGTCGTTGGTTATTTTGTCATTATGCACCTCATATATACATATAAAGAACTCATCTTGAGTTTACTCAAAAAATCGAATAATAAGTCATTCTTCCATTTATTTTCCTGAGTACAAAAAAAAAAAATAAATATAAATACAAATACAGTAAAATAAATAACCACTATAAACAAAAGTGAAAGTTGGATCTAATCATGCTATTTGAAAACTACATATATACATATAATTCAAATTTAAAACCAAATGCAACTATAACATACGGCGTGACATCCACCAATTAATCTGTCAAACAGATCTTGCAACTTGTCCGCAAACAAGTCGGCAAATCGCCACGGGAGTTCCTTCAAAGCGGATGATTCGCGATTTTTAGTCCGATGTTATCTTATGATTACGCGTTCTGCTGCATTGTAAGGACTCCCCACGTATATTAAAGGGCTTTAATATTATATGTATTTGTCAGCGATAGAATTAAGCTTTCGTAATGTGCTTGTTTGTTGTGGTTTTGATTCATTTGTATAGATAACGTTTGAGTAGTCAGCATAGAAGTTGTCATTGGAACGTCATTTTTTGTGTATATTAAAATAATTTTATTGTAATTAAAAATTGTTATTTATTATTTTTTTAAAAATTTGCTTGAATTATTTTTTTTTAAATATCGCCAAATATTTTTTTAAGCTTTTCCTATAGTATATTATGTCACAGATAAAAAAGTAACTATAAAAGGCCATTGTAATATATTACATGCCATTATAACTTACCATCGATTAGGACTTCATTTAAATAAAATATATATATAAACATTGTCAACACAGTAGTAAATCAACCCTACGTACAAATATCGAATTTATCATAAAACTCCATTTCTATAGATCAATGAGCATTATAACATTGGTCTTTGAAGTATTTTTGCTATACAAAAGTCATTGGCACGTGTCGACTGCCGCACGCCGCACGTCGTGGCAAAATCACCGCTAATTTAAAATAACCACACTCGGCAGGGGGTTTCCCGGTTCTGATTGTCAATAGACCTTAGAGCAGAATGTTTTAGAATTTGTATGTAATTATAGGAACAATGTTCATATATATTTTGTATGTTGCTATATGTTATTTTCATTTATTAATGTTATTGTTGTGAAATTATTTGAAATCTATTTTTTCTATAAAATATATCTATTATTTATTAATAAAATATTATAAATGATTATTTAATATTATTTCTGTATAGTAATATTATTTCTGTATTTTTTTATAACCCTATGAGAAGAAACAACTAATTAAATTTAGATTACTGTAATTTTGATAGAAACGTTTTTATAGTTTAATTGTGAAACAGATGCCAATGGAAAAAATACGCGATAAAATTGGTAAACATGTTTCATTTAAAACTCTAATTCTCTTTGGGTCAATGAAAAAACAAAATTAATTACGGTATATGGCACTTCTATCTACTTTCCCTTCCGAGTAAATCAACCCCTACTATTTTGTTTTTTTGAGTGTTCGAATTTGATTGTTTGCACTTTTAAATTAACAAGGACTCCCTAATAAGGCCCTACTTGACATTTAGATAGATAAAAGACATTGTTTTTTTTACTATAGAATGTATTAATTAAATAGATTTATATATTTTGAAGTTATGTTCGAAAACTGAGTGACTTGACACTAGAGTATATTTACTAGTGGGTTTAGAAATATTTTTTTTAACATAATAAACTAAAAAATTAAAAAAATAAAAAATTCTACGTTATTTTAGACCTAACAATTAAGTGTAAGTGATTTTTCATTCCATAACTGCCACTATAATAAAATTGATATGCCATTATAATAAAATTGATATTTCATAACATACGTATATGTTATGAACGAATATTACGGATTTATTGGGTTGAAAATATATGACTAAGTATATTGACTAAGTAACGGAGTGTCTTAACACTAGGTTCGTATGGTTCCTGCAGTTCCCTCTACCTACCCTGCCATGTGCGGGATAAAGCGTGAAGCTAAAAAAAAAAAAAAATGCTTTTTGATTAGTGCGGACATTTTCCGTAGATTGTCATATCGATATTTCCTCTGTCAGCCCTGCTATATACAAATTACAGCTTGAAATTATTTAATTATTTTAGTTTGTTTCGTCATGTAGTAATGTAAACAGTATTATGTTCGATAAATATTAATTTCTTGAACACCGACTTTGTTCTATGAAGATATAAAGGAACATCCTACACGGCGATTATTTCTTAGTAAATTTTATAGCTTCCTTTGTCTGTAAGCTTTACAGTGTAGTAAATTAACAATTAAGACGTTGCCACATCAGAGAAATTTTCAAGGCACTACCTTATTATACTTGTCTTTAACAAAACAGTGTTTTTTATGAGCCTTTTGACAATTTCTTAATAAAAAGTTATAAAAAAACGATATCCATTTCGTAGTAGCACAGTGAAGAAGCCCTACGTGGGTCTAATTAGATTTTTTCTAATATTATTAAGAGAAATGTTGTAGCACATGTAGTTAAAGCAGGATAGGCAGAGAGAATCTAGACACTCTGTTCCTTACTTTTTGCTATTATGTAAGTTGCGTATCGAGTAGCATTCTAATTTCTAGGTAATTCTAAATAATAAGGGAGACTTCAATTCAAAATTATCAAGTGATAACTACCTACTCGTATACCTACCCATCTACCTATAATTCACATCCAAAATAAATATAAATAAGCCTATTAGTTGTAAAAACAACGTAGCAGAGCGTATCAGGTTGAATAAATAAAGAGACTGTAAACAAAGACAGCCCGAGCTAAGGGACGCTACCAGGGGAACCCCCACTGGAAGACGGGGGGATGGTTTTTACCAGTCCGGATGCTCAACCCACTTCAACTTTTCTTTTATTCCTTGCATACACTTATGTTTATTTTTGTTTTCTGTTAGACAGCGGAAATAATATCGTTGGTACTGTGGACATGCCTGTGTGGAGAGCTTTTTTGTTTAGTAGGTACTTCCATTGCATAATGTCTTTATGAATGGATTTTATTTCTCAAGTAATAAAAAATATGATTATAGTATTTTTAGTTTGAAACTGCTCTTGTTTAATTGTAATTTGTTAATTAATTTTCTATCTGAATGTAATTTGATTAATGTTCAAATTAGGTAAATATAATCATGTTTTAAAATTATTACCTAAACCATGAGCGACATAAAAAAGAATTTAAGATTTGTGGGTTCGATTCCCACTCGGGGAAGATTTCTATTTTCATTTTCTTGGCGCTGGAAACTAGGTGAAGACATAAAAAAGTGTGAAGACATAAAAAAAACATTTTAAATAAAATAATTAACGGATACGATGAAACGGGTTATTCGCGTAATTAGGTATCATTTTTTGGTACCCGTTTAAATACTTTTAGAAATCGCGAAAATAAATCATTATTTTTCTTAATTGTTATAGCTATAGACCATTCCAGTATAATATACATATATGTTATATATATACTTGATATTATCAATGGAAAATTGACACGAAACGAATTAAATGAAAATGATATAAAAATTGAGGACGGTAAACGTAAACGCTACAATTTGTGGGTTCGATTCCCGCTCGGGGAAAATGGATTTTTCTATTTCCATTTTCTTCGCTCTGGAAACTAGGCAAAGCGCGACGTTGAGTTCCGCCACTCAACACGCAATGCCTCGAAAAAGGCGGAAAGCGGGGACGGAGAAAGCAGGACTTAAGCAACGGAGTGGTCTTAACACTAGGTTCGTGTGGTTCCTGCAGTTCCCTTTGCCTATCCTGCCATGTGCGGGATAAAGCGTGAAGCTAAAAAAAATATAAAAATCTTCGTAGTTATATAATATAGACAAATCAAAATCCACCATATTCTTTCTATTTTCAAGATGTTCTGTGGGCGATGGAGTCAGCGTAAGAGTCATTATGCGTCTGCATTCAATCTTACAATTTATCTCGTTTTTAAAACAAACCTGACCTCGCTATAATAGAATTGTGAATCAAGAATACACTTGTTTTTAATTATACACAACCAGGAATATTTTAAAGTTAACGTGGAAATAGTTCAAATTTTATTTTTAACTAACTATTATAGCCATAGGGATATACCAACTTGAAGGAAATCTAAAGGAAGGAATTATTTGCATTTGCGCGTTTTAAGCGGTAAGCGGTAAGATAAAGTGCAGCGTTTAGTTACGCAATTTAATATGCAATATCTAAGAGACATTTACGCATCAAGCGGAGAAAATAATTCTACGGGTATTGCGGTAAGAGAAACCTTTTCTATTCTATATTCCAAATCGTTTTCATGTTTTAGGAATTTGAAAGACAGCAAGTGTTGGCTGGCGAATTGCTGAAAATAATCACAAGACTAGGATAGCTATATCGGCTTACTCATAGGTTTATCGGCTTATAATACAAAACACTTCTGAAATACAGGGAGCATTTCAGTTTCGCTATTAATTGATCATAACATATATATTGTCTATGAAGCAAAAAAGAGTGTTAGCGAGTTTCCTTCATTTTCAGAAAATTACGAGTTTCCTTCCAAGTGTAGAATATTTGCACCAGAAATTAAAACAAATGCTTTCTATTAACTGTTTTGTTAGATTCACAAATCGGATTTAGCTTACGAAGTCGAATGCTTTTATATTTAAATCACATCATGTCATATGACGCATGTAAATTTTTGTGGAACGTACACCGCCGAATATAATAATATGTTTTATAAAGTAAATATATAAAATTTGCTCTTTGATCTTTAATTTATTATACTATACATCTAATTAGTTTGAACGAATGGAAGACATGTAACAGACTATAGAAGACAATTAGCAACTAGCTAGGCATAGTAAATTAACATTATTTACGATTTACGTCAAAAAATGTGTTTAATTTACATGGAAACTAAATGTTACTGTCATGTTAATAGGTTCAGAAAGCATCACATACTATGAGCGGTTAAGAATGATTTTTAGGTATCAATGTTTCCACCATGCTTATAATTTGTAACTCCGTCCGTAGCGTTTGGCGCTACATTCTCTCTGACTACCTCGCTAAGGAACTAATGTAACCTTATTAGCGAATTAATAAAAAAATCATATGTTTAGTTCTAACCTAATAAGATACATAAATAGGTATATGTTATAGCAATAAATATCAGACAAAGCTAATCAAATAAAAATCTAATCACAACAATGAATTCAAGTATGAATTTTAAAACAGCAGTTTTTTGTCATTATTGGTTTATTTTGCTCTCTGGATCAAATTCTGACTGAACATTGACAGACGAAATCACAGTAAAAATATAGTTATGAAACATAATATACTTAAGTAAATCCTTAATGAAAACATTAAAATAGTATTTTTTCTATTTTATTATCGCCCTCTTTGAACATAAAACTAAGATTTTTCCGCTTTGTCCGTCAATAGGGCTTCCACAAAAGTGCGAAACCTCAGTAAGAGAAAAGATTAATAAAGCTTAGCGCACACTGACGCAACACCTGCCCTTTGTCGCTAATGGACGACTTAATCTCCTGGGAAATGGACGCAACAAGGGAAAAAATAGTGCGGTTATAATTCTTAACCGACTTCGAAATTGTAGTTTTACATTTAATATAAGCGAAGAAGATTTTATAAATATATTTTTTGTTAACAAATTGAATACAAAATCCTCTTTTTAGCGATTTCTCTCTTTTTCAGAATTGTCATATAGATATAAACATAGTATTGGAAAATGTACTTAATAATATTAATTGCTTTTCCTTTTTTTATACACGGAGAGAATATTGTATGTTGAAGTTTCAAACAGAGAGAATCTTAATTAGTAAGTTGAAAGCTTTTAGATAAGCTTTCATCCTGAATTCAAGACAAGATTTGTGGAGTAACGGAGCTCAACGCCGAATTTTCATACAACAAAGTGAATTTTTATAGGCCACGATGGATATGTAAATTAGAATAAACGTAAATTGATCTAAAAAAATAACAACATTCCGCTTATTCCACATTACTGCCATATTGCAACTTGAGAAAATCCTAAAAAGAAACACAAAAGGGGTTTTCTCAGATGCATCGCTACATCTTAGGCTCGTTAGGGTATCTAACTCGCTTTTTAACCGAATAACTCGCTTGTTACTCCCGTCCGGTCGGTTAAGTCGAGCCTCTCCAATTACAGTTCAAACTGTCTGGAACGCAACTTTTAATTTTTATCATCTTTTCTCTGTAAATCTTGAAGTCTACTTTTGAGCTAGGTCCACTTGATATCTTATTTTTAAGTTGCTTTTCAAGCTTTTTGAGTAAAAATGTACCATACATTGTTGTATACATTTATGCTTTAAAAGCTTTGAAGTTATCCGATGATGACTGACTCATTATTTTTGTTGAGTTATTTTTAGTAAAATTTTGAATTAACTATGTTTAATAAAAAACATAATACACGTATAAGTGTTAAATAAATATTATTACATTTATTATTTAAAAATCATCTTAATATATTTTTAAATACACATACATATAAAAATATAGTGAAAGCAAAAGCGTCAAAATCTATCAACAACTAAATTTCGTTCTAGAAACATTGTTTACAAATAAGAGTTCAGTTTGCAGATTGATACGTGTCAATACATAGACAGTCTGTCTTCGATCTTAGTAAAAGGCTTCGGACAAATCGACGCCATTTATAATGTTATAATAAATAAATTTTAAAATTATAAAGAAGTACTAAAATCTCTTTTATTTGTACTTAGCTATAGTACAGTATATATCCAATTTTCACTAATAAAATAATAGAGTATTATCAATTGGTTTAATCGCGGGCGACAAATAGATAATATAGAAGGATAGTAAGAAGAGGACCGTCGTGGCGCAGAGGCGCAACGTCTGCCTGTAACGCGACGGTTACTGGGTTTGATCCCCAGTCGGAGAAGATGGATTTTTCTATTTCCATTTTCTTCGCTCTGGTAAACTAGGCAAAGCGCGGCGTTGAGTTCCGCCACTCAACACGCAATGCCTCGAAAACGGCAGGAAAGCGGGGACGGAGAAAGCAGGGACTGAGCAACGGAGTGTCTTAACACTAGGTTCCCACGGTCCCTGCAGTTCCCTCTGCCTACCCTGCCTTGTGCGGGATAAAGCGTGAAGCTAAAAAAAAAATGAATTTTATATAATTCAATTCTTTCCATATGATAAAAACAATATAACAACTATCACTTCTGTTCAATGTTCAAAAATAATATCATAAACAACTTTACATAGCAAATAGGTTTTACTCATTTGAATAATTGAACATTAATTTGAATGCTAAATATTTTCAAACAATGCAATCACAAAATGTATATTTATTTGCAACATATACCTACATAAAAATATATTTCAAGTATATATATTTTTCTATATGATATCATAAAATCTTCAAAGAATTAGGCTAAAATAATAACCAAAACGGCTTATTTTCCACCTGCATTCAAAATATAAAGCCAACAGACGCAAGCGGTCAGTTATATAACAATATTGTTAATCATTGATCTATAAAAAGCAATCTCAATCGGCAGGTAGCATAGCACGTGCATCTATTTACAAAGATATTAACCTTTCACGCAACAATGTGGTCAAATGTAAATATTTATTCCATTACAATTCGATTCCGATTGAGACCAACTCTTACATAGGCTATCCGTTAAAAAAGCTCAGTACCCGGCACTTGGTTAAGATAAACACATTTTGTGATGAACAGGCGGGCATTACAATAAATGTACGGGAATCGAGCACTTAATAAAATAACAAACAACGATCCCTGTTCAATGTTAGTGCGTATCTAAATACTTTTCTATCTAAACATTCGCATTGTCTATTCAACAAATGTAGTGGCAGTGGAAACACTGGTGAAACTCAACAGATCCGATTAGTTGTATTTTGTTTCACGTAGCTCTCTCATTCAAAAGTATTATTATAAATCGTAAATATATACATAGAAATATACATTTATATATAAAATGTTTTTACTTTTACAATACGTTTATAAGTATAAATTAATGTAAACAATAAATTATAAACATATTTATAAATTTCATATTTCTTATAACTAACAAGCCAAAGTACAATTCAAATAAAGATATTTAAAAATGAGTAGCAAAATTGTGACATAAAATGCTGAAGTGTCGCACGTACCGCGGCGAATAATCATTAAATACTAAAAATATTGCTGAAAGCGAACGAATCAAGCGCCGCAAATGCATTCTCACTTAACCAATACACATCTTTAATATGTTTAAGTAGGGATAAAAAAATATCACAAATTCGCAGCTTCACAGAACTACTGTCCCCAAATTTAAAAGGCGAGTCCAATAAAAATCGAGATTTGTTTCTCTCATACTACCAAACGATATTGGAGTGTCACTTAAAGAAATAACCCCTTTCTTCCGTCCGCACGGATTTTAATAACATCTTCGCTTTCTTTATTCGTTCTTTTGAAATCTCTTTAAAGTTGAAGCAAGTTTATTACTAGTCAGATCAGGAATTCCAATCTTACATCCTGGCTTGGCTCGTTTGATGTAACCGATGCTTTGTGTCGCGGGGTTCCCGACGCTATTATTCAGCTATTTAGGTCGCATTTCGTTTACATAACTTGAGATATACACCTTTCAGAAGCGCGACCGCCGCGTAACTGAATTTGCACCGCAATGGCAGACCCATTGTGGATCATTAATACCGGATTCTATGGAACTCGATTGAAAAGTTACAATGTTATTTTCCAGATATACGCTTTGAAGATTAACAGTTAATTTTAGATTATAATAACCAAATATTGTGCGTTGAAATAACATTTGCATAAAGTGGTAATGGAAATTCGTTATCGAGGAATTTGTAGAAGCTTATTATTTTGTTTTGTACGTTATTTATTTGCTTGTTTGTTTGTATTAGCATAAACTAAATGGGGGGTTAAGTGAGTCGCAAATTACTAATAAAATTGCAGTCGTAGTTTAGGCACAGTAAGATCGGAGCTTTGCTTTAGGCTACGTCTTGTATAAGAGCTTTGGGTTTAAATTACACTAATTGCTGTATTTAGCTTCACGCTTTATCTCGCACATAGCAAGATTAGGTTCAAGGAACCTAGTGTTAAGACACTCTGTTTCCTGCTTTCACCGTTTTCAGGCAATGCGTGTTGACTTGCGGAACTCTACGCCACGTTTTTGCCTTATTGCCAGAGCGAAAAAAATGAAAATTACTTTCCCCGAGAGTGAACGGAACACACATATTACATATAGATATTTTACTTATTTCTTAATAATTTATTTATAGGCTTTTATTTATAATTTACAACGATACATTCATTATTAATTTACGTAAACTTCAAAAACATATAATAATAGACGCATTTAAAGGACATTGTATTGACAATCACATAAAGCTTTTCATTGCCATAAAACAAAACGTTAAGCCCAAGTGGGTCACACAGGCATAATAGATGCCGTGATATATCTCGAGGTCCGTTCATAAAGTTGCCTATTTGAATGGATCAGTAAAGCATGTCATAGGAGAGGCAATGCTTTACGTCATTGTGTTTGCCTCTACCAGCCGTACTCCGGAGACAGATACGCGATCAATAGCTGATGTACAAACTACTAAAGTTTACCTGTTTAGGTTAATTTGCGTTTTCTATGGAGTCGCGGGTATTTTGTTATAGTTGAGATTAGTTTTGGTTATTTTGTGCTTACAAATCTTGTATTTTTTATATTATTTATTGATTGTTATGTTTTACAGAATTTTCGATAAAATTTTAAATACTAATAACAATAAATAGAATTTTATCATTACTAGAGGACCCATTAACGGGTGATATATGCGCTGCCATAAAACATAAGCATAGAAATGCATGGTATATTTATAATATTATTTTTAAAACATTTTATTGCACTTTCCGCCTTGTGGGGGACGGAGAAAGCAGGAACTAAGTAACGGAGTGTCTTAACACTAGGTTCATATGGTTCCTGCAGTTCCCTCTGCCTACCCTGCAATATGCAGGATAAAGCGTGAAGCTATAAAAAAATATTGCAAAATAGTATTTAAAAAACATACTTTCTACATTCCTGTACAAAGTTCAGGTTTACTAAATTTCTTACTTGTATTTTGTATAACTTCTTAGAAGACTGTCATAAGGTTTTTTCTGACTTTATAATGATATTTATGTGTTTTAATGACAATTGTGCATTAGATTTTACATATAAAAAAAGATGTAAAACATTAAAGAAACAAATACAACATTCGGACCGCGACATCAAAAGGGAACGTCAATACATTGATCTTCTATAATAACGGTCTCGAAAAATAAATCAAATTAATTTTCCCCGATTCATTCCTCCACAAAAGAAGGTTATCTCTTTGATAGACTTCAATTATAATTTATGCAAGTGGACATCGGGTAGTGGAGGGTTCTTTTAATCTTTAAGTAAATTTCTTTATACAAATGAGTTACTTGGCTAAAAATGAAATACTTTTATGTAAGCAGATTCAAGCGTTTTTCTAAATTTCCAACCAATTTTTGAATAGAAGAACTTAACAACTTTGTTCAAAGCTGGCTGGCATTATCCAAGGTAAGATTCGAAACTACAACCTCTGCGTTTACAGTCAAATTTAGAGATCTGATGAGTAATATATGAAGTCATTTACAAAAATATATAAAGCAATTTACTTATAGCGTTTATTATTTATACTTTTTATAAAGTTGGCAAACAACTTAATTTTTTTATAAAATTAACTTGTTAAATAAGCCTGTAAAATCCTCTTAAACAAATTACGATTACGTAAGAACGAACGCGAATTAGATATGAATAGGATGGTTACATTAGAAGGTGTTCCATTTTTTTTAATTACTAATATTTTTTTATAAATATATGAAAAAGGAACCCAAAAATGCTAAAGCTTTCCATTTTAAGCCATTAAAATTTATAATAAATTACTAGAGAAATACTATATACAAAAATAAGTACAGTAAGTCGATGAGGCCTACACTTACAGCGTTTGGAAGATATACAAGAGGCGCGGTTAGAATCACACAAAATTTTTTATCAGTTACATATTTAATTAAACACTATTTTTTAAAACACTCTTTGTGTACAAATGCATGTTTCAAGTAGGTAAATCAAGATATCATCCAACCATTATAATGCAAGTATTTAAAAGCAAGCCTACAGAATATTGAATTTCGCACGATTTTCAATAAAAGTATCAATAAAGAAGAAATTCTTATAACACCTTATAATGAACACCTTACAATGTTTTCTTTATGTACAACATTAACATGGCAGTCTAATTTGCAAAGCTTTTTATCAGTAAAATCAGTTCTGCATATTTTCATCGAGCTTTGATTCAAGGACCGATTATCAACTGGTAATAACTTTGCCATATTATCAGGTCTTATCAACGTTTTTTATTTAAATACATAAAAAATATTAGGATTTAGTAAGAAAACACAAGATCAAATTCAGTGTGAAAATAAATTTTGAAAAAGGTTCTTCATTTTTTCTCCCTGCAGCATGATTTTTTTGGAACAATAAGAAAACCTTCGTGTAGTGTAACGCAATCGCTGTACCAAATAGCATTATAAATTATCATTTAAGTTAAAAAAATATATGACAAAATAAAAATAACGTGTTTATTTTAATACCTGTGTATACACGCCCTTACATATTTAACAGAAAGACATCAGAGGCCTAAGTTCTCGTCTCTAAATTCAAAACAAGCAGAGAAATGTAAACAGACAATCAGTAACGATTTTAAAGATGAAATTGGAATCTACCAACAAGGGTAGAGTGGGGAGAGGGGAGTAGGGGGTAATTTGACAAACGCTTTGAACCGACTTTTGAGCCGATTTGTATTTGAATTCGAAATTAATAAATAGAATACGTATTTATGTGTGTATTTTGTTTAAGATGCCTTCAGAATTTCTCGCAGGAGTAAAATATTTGGGACGGTAATAGAAAATGTTAAATAAATGTTGCGAAAAACACAGGGAGTTGAATTTTACTCTTACACTAAGGCAATGGATATATTTTAGGGTTCTAATACGGTTCAAGAAAGTTCTATTTTTAATTACATATGTGTTTTTTGTCTTATTGGGCTTAAAACAGTCTTACTTTTACTATGAAGTTATACGCATTGTTGCCACCGTGTTAAGGAAAGTGAGAGCATATATATACAAGTATACTAATTAAATTGAAAAAAAAAGAAAAAATAATTTTAAAAAGATCTGTTGTAAATAACCTTTGTCGCCTCTGTAAATTATTATATATATACATTTTAACAAATTTTGAAATTAGCCTTAAAAATAAGCCCATCCCCATAATTTTCTCTGGCCCATAATATAATGAGAATAAGGTTTTAAATAGCTTGTTAATTTCATTTCCCAGGGGTAGATATAGGTAGGTAGGTAAATGAAAAGAATCGGTCGCAAACAACGCCCCCGCTTTGAGACTCGAATGTAATCTGTTTTGTTAATTTCGAGTTTGTCGGCGTTTTTCATCCCGGAACACTTGTTTATTTATCCCGGGGATGATTTAAATCTTGTCTTTTTGAAATGGATTATTCTATATCTATTGAAGCATCTGTTGCTCTTGGTGAGTGGGGTAGTGTGTATGATTATGTATGAAGTGTGTAAGTTATATATATAATTTACAATATTCTTAGTTAGGTTACATTCCAATAGAAAAAATAATATTATAAGATACTATAATTCTACTATGAAAAATATCTCCAAAAATTGTCATAATTAGAATTTGAACGTGTTATCAATGTCAATAGTATATTATATAATAACTGAGATAGCATCTTAAAATAAACCAGTGGAGTGTAAAACCAATTCATGTAACGCAGATTAAACATTATGATTCGTCAGAATTAAGTCATTATCAGGGGGTCGGCATATTTGAATGAGCGCAAATTGTCAAAGAGAATTTAAACAAAGATGTTGCCATTTGCCCCCGTGTAATGAAATCGGCTAATATGCTTGATGGCACCCCTTATTTAAATCTCTTATTAATACACACTGTTTTTATGTAGTTTTCTATATAAATTCGGTTTTTTGAGAGGTTTAATATAATTTAAAGATTACGAGCTTTTAATAGTGCTTGAAGACTAAACTTTACTGAGTAGTGATAATAGTTGTGAGTAGAAATAAAAAAAAAACATAAATGTGGTATAAAAATAACTGAGAAAAATAAAGTGGTAAATTCCTCATAATCGATTTTCCAGAGCAGACCACCCCTAATTACCATCTGTAGTATAAATGACTATTGGCTCTAACCATTTTTGGTAAAATACGTTTTTTAATTGATTTGTTCCTAAATATACGATAAATAATAATAAGTGATACCAAAAAATTTACGTTCCGTTCTATTGAAATAATTTATAAGGGATGAACGGGTTTTATATACTATTTATAAAAGACGTTTGGAGATAATTTATTACATCAATTGGGAATCAAACCTACAACTATTTGGCTTTCAATAACCATTATAAATAATAATCTGGAACATTGTGTTATGTAAATAATGTGCACATTGACAGTCCACGAGTAGGCTACGAGATACTTAAGTGCAATAACTTATTTAATTGTTTTTAAATTACTTTTATTAATTTTGACACTTTGCTTTACTTTGACAATTTAATACTTTTTACTTTATCAATATAATAATTAAGGCTTTAAATTGAAAGCTAATCGTGATTGGCCCCAGTTTTGTGGCGTTATTTTTGTACTTTTATTTACTTGTATATCTTTTTACTTCTTAAATGCAGTGGACAGCGGTCCGTATATCATATTTTCATTCACCAGAGCATTGTTATATAATCACTATATCCTACGTATACGTAATTCTTTTATAAACAAGCCTATAGTTTTAATGCATAAAATAGATTATTATATATAAAGTAAAAATTAAAATCACCTACATAAAAATCAATCATTAATCCAAATTAATTTGCGATCAGTGTTGCCCGTGAGAAAAATCAAACAAAACGACGGATCGCACAATTGGCCACAAAGGGTGCTTGCATCCCCTTGCATTTTTAAACCATTTTTATCCCCCCAAAAACCGTTCTGACGCACGACACGTCATTAGCGAACAGCTACGTCATCCAAGCTCGATTTGTCTCCTCTTATCTACGATTTTTTGACGCCACACGTATACAATATGCGAACATTTTTACTGCTAATGTGAAGAAACTGATAAGTGATAAGGATGAAAGAGACTGCTAGGTTGATGTTTCTCCATCTTAATTAGACGTGATTATGTATTTTCTTTTTGGTTGTCAGTTTTAAGGTCAAGTTCTGTATCAAAGTTTGTGTTAGATCTTCGAAATGTGTGGGTATTTATAAATAATTTTAAACAAGATTAGGTTTTTTTGTATCAGTTTTGCGTAGGAAACTTTCAAATTACGTAATATATATAGAGCTTTTGAAGTTTTAAATTTAAATATAAACATGTATTATCACGGTAATAAGCATTGTTACTAAAAAAAAATTAATGAACACATTCAAATAGGAACATAACATACATAAATAATTTTTTTTAGGCTTCACGCTTTATCCTGCACAAGGCAGGGTAGGCAGAGGGAACTGCAGGGACCGTGGGAACCTAGTGTTAAGACACTCTGTTGCTTAGTCCCTGCTTTCTCCGTCTCTGCTTTCCGCTTTTATCGAGGCATTGAGTGTTGAGTGGCGGAACTTAACGCCGCGCTTTGCCCAATTTCCAGAGCGAAGAAAATGGAAATAGAAAAAATCAACTTCGCCGAATGGGAATCGAAGCCACGAACCGTAGCGTTTACAGGTAGACACTACGCCTCTACGCCACGACGGTCCTCATATATACATACATATATAATTTATAAATATAACAATAAATCACAATACAGCTCTCGTCTCGTAAAGTCGATTCCATTATGTAGGAAAGGCAAGGGTAAACACGGGCACTAAAAAGCACGAGTGGACTCAAAATGGCACGCGTCGCGGACCACAACAAACGTACAGAACGACAATCGAAATAATTTTAATTAGAGAAAAATTGCACGAAATGCGCACTGTGGTAGCGTCAGCAGTGTAAATTGTAAGGATTTTTTTTATTTAATATGTTTTGTTTAGATTTCTTTTTCATTTTATTGTAAAGTCTAGTGTCTTGTGTTTTTTTAGGTACGTTGTTTAGATAAATAGCATTGATTTGTATATAATAATTAAATTACCTAAAATTTGTATGAACATTCAATTGTAAACTTGAACTTGCCTGGTTATAAAAATTAAATACGTAAGAGAAAATGTTAGTAAAGGTTATATAGCCACAATATAAATTCTCGTTTTGATTAAAACTAAAACTCGACCCTTCTATTAAACGAAAACTATTTTACAACAGAAATAGAAAGCAAAAAAAATGTAATCATTTTGGACTAGCATGCATCCATTCCACAATTATTAAAACTAAAAACTAACTCCGTCAGCAATTACCGAATGAGTTAAACTATTTGGCTAACCGTACAAACTGTGAAACAATACTCGACGAACCCTTTCCGCAAACAATTAGCGCACAAGTGCACTCGGAACAACGGCAATACAGTCCCTACGTAGAAGCGCTTCAATCGCTTTAACGGCTTCCGACTGGCTGCAGATCCCTTTGCCTTTGCCTTCCGTTGCCGCCGTTGCGCCATCTCTTGTTTTTTCAATTATAACGCGTTGCCTTTTACAAAAATTTTTAAATTTGCCTTTAAATGAAGGGATTACATGGCATAGATACTTATACAGTTTGAGCAACGGTGCCTCTTAAGGTTTTTTTGTGCGTTCCGCTACAAAGTACTTGTTCGTACTTTTATACTCGTCGTAGTAGATAATTGCTTTAAAATAAAAATCGTCTTTGCACATATACTGCTTTATTTACTATTTAGCTTCAATGATACGTACTTACAAACATTTCATATACTTTTTTTTGATTGGCCATAAGTCTAGCTGTAATTACCAATTACAACATTCATATCATTTCCCACCTTATAATGCTATGTAACATGATTCTAGGAATTATCATCAACCGCCTTCACTATTTAGTAGCTATCTCGTAACACGAATGGACTCCGAAACCCAAACCGGTTTCAAAGCGTACAAGAAAAAGCCAAGATCTGATTTCAGCGTTTGTTGTTTTTCTCTATCCCTAAGTGGCATACCTTATTTGAATTAATAGAATGGGTTTTATCGTTGAAATGTTATCGTTGCTCCACTAATTATGCGAACGTTACTTTAAGACATTACACGACATTTGATCGCGCCTTTAGTTCTTGATTTAATATTATAGTTAGTTATTATGACAACGTAGCTGTGTTATTCAACGTGGCTGCCCACGGACAAATATAAAATAATATACCAACAAAACACGGGACTTTGTAATTAATAATCGCCCGACGAACACTGTACTGTAGGCTCTGAGACTTCAACGCTGTAATTACTAGATGAAAGTAACCTGGCTGTATGATAAATGAAGTAGACAGCGGTTATTGTCTCGAATGAAAGAAGCTTTTGTTTATAGCTGAGAAGAAACCCAAGCCGTTGTATGTACTCAGTTCTTTGTCGTCAACAATTGTTTAGAGCTGAAACCATTAAATTACAATAACAACGCTGTTTGCAAATATTTGCAAAGTTTTCATATCTTAAGGATGTAGCTGGTTCGAATTCTGTTAAATACATATTTTTACATTATTAATATTAGATAATAATTGCAGATTATTAATAAAAACTATATGATTATATCCAAAGGCTTCACTGGAGACGTATATTCAGCAAATGTTTTTAATGTGATATACTAATTTTGATTCCTACATTAAAACCCCGTTAATACGCTAGGTGAGACTCGCTTAATACGCTAAGTAATACTCACTACCTAGGGAATAATTATGGCAACATTAGATACATTGTATCGTACACTGCTATTACGTTTACATAAGCAACTGTCGGCTGCAACTAAACGATCAATTTCAACGCCATCGGTCTCTTTCATAACGAAAATCAATTAACACTCCCACAAATTAAGTTATACTTATTTTCGATTAACATAATTATAAAGAATGGAGATTCACCATTATTTTTTTTATTTCGTGTCAAAACCTGTTTTGAGTAAATTATTGCAACCAATAATAATTTACTCCTTAGCGGCCCTCTTACTTTTTACAGCTAACGTAGTGTTGAAGATATTAAATTTTAATACAAAGTAAATAAAGCAATTATTGTAAAAAGCGTTTAGTGTTTTATAATATGTGCTTTTATTTTTATAATTCACTCATTTGTGATGATGTTAAGAATTTTATTTAAGCTTAAAAGCTTTTTGAAACACATTTAATTGATATTTTCGTCATTTTTATAAAAGTAAACGTAGCTAAATTGTTATTATACATGTTAATAAAAATATACCAAAACATACAAAAATACCTGAATAAAGCTCTCAATTTCTTTATAATCCAAGAAAATGATTACGTAAACAATTGTCCAATAAACCGAGCTAAGCTTGTAAATAAAGCCTATTATATTATATAAGTGAAATAAGATGTAAAAATATATATATAAACAATAGGAATACCAGGTTTTGTATAGCGCATAAAGACGCATTGTGCGCCCATATGGGAAAACAAGTTGTTTTGTCTACACCATTGTTGACGGACCGACGGACAACTGAAAAGACAGCCTTTCAATGGTCTGAATATGAGTAGAGATTATGTAAAATAGAACTAAAACAATGAACCGCTCGTTAAAATTCAATTCATGATCGAGTCTCAACTAATATGCTTGTTATTTTATTATTATATCAATATTCAATGCTTAGGTTTTATGTAAAGTGCAGTTGGATGCAATTAGTGCTTTGCAATTGCATCTTAGGGTTGTTTAATTTAGAGAAATATTAAAATTTTTATTTTAGTAAGTTAAGTACTTTTTTTTTAATTTAACGCTATATCGAAGTAATGGCCATAAATACTGTTACTATTCAAAAAAAGAAAATATTACGTTTGAATTTGGAATCTGTCATTTTTATATGATTGCTTGATGTGTTTTCTTATTTTCGCGCCATTGTATTGTTAAATATTTTGTTATATTAAAATGGAGTGGGGTGATAAAGAGAACCGAATCGCTGTGATTGCCTTACATAAAGTAGGTATGGAGAAAAGTGCAATTTTTAAAACCCTCCACCCGCTTGGTATTAGTCAAATGTTTGTTTACCGGGCTATTGATAGGTACAATGATACCTCCTCTGTTTGTGACAGAAAAAGATCTGGCCGTCCACGTACCGTTCGTGTGAAAAAGGTGATTAAAGCAGTTAGGGAAAGAATTCGAAGAAATCCTGTCCGTAAGCAAAAGATTTTATCTCGGGAGATGAAGATAGCTCCTAGAACCATGTCGCGTATATTAAAAGATGACTTAGGACTTGCAGCCTATAAGAGACGTACTGGTCACTTCTTAACTGATAATTTAAAGAAGAATAGGGTGGTAAAATCCAAACAACTACTTAAGCGGTACGCAAAGGGAGGTCACAAAAAAATTTTGTTTACGGATGAGAAAATTTTTACAATTGAGCAGTATTTTAATAAACAAAATGACCGTATTTATGCTGGAAGCTCTAAAGAAGCTTCGCAATTAGTAAACAGAGTACAACGTGGGCATTATCCCACTTCAGTGATGGTTTGGTGGGGTGTTAGCTATGAAGGGGTGACTGAGCCATATTTTTGTGAAAAAGGTATTAAAACGTCGGCACAAGTTTATCAAAATACCATTCTTGAGACGGTAGTTAAGTCTTTAACTAACACCATGTTCAATAACAAAGAATGGTGCTTTCAACAAGACTCGGCACCGGGTCATAGAGCTCGATCCACCCAATCTTGGTTGAAAACTAACGTTCCGGACTTTATCAGCACTGAAAACTGGCCGTCGTCAAGTCCTGACCTAAATCCATTGGATTATGATTTATGGTCAGTTTTAGAGAGTAAGGCTTGCTCTAAACGCCATGATAATTTGGAGTCCCTAAAACGATCCATTCGGTTGGCAGTGAAGAATTTTCCTCTAGAAAGAGTTCGTGCTGCTATTGATAACTGGCCTCAACGTTTAAAAGACTGTATTGCAGCCAATGGGGACCACTTCGAATAAACATTGTATATTTTTAATAGTTATATATTGATGTATTAAACTAACTCACTATGAAAGGAATAAATGTTACGTATAAAAAAAAATCGTGCTTTTCTTTATAACAATATTTATGGCAAGACTAAGTATATATGTATTTGTGTGTATGTATGTATGTATGTATGTATGTATGTATATATGTATGTATGGGTAAATAAGTAATCAAATTCAAAATATTCTCATTACGAGTCCATTACCATACACATTGGTTGGTACATTTGGTCAAATTGCGTAACACAATACAATAACCGTGGTTTAACCGCCACCTGCTTGTCAGCTGCATCTCGAGGTTATCTTCTAGTTAATTTATTCCGACCAGGTGATCAGATTTAACGACTAAACACACGTATAACTCTTAGCTAATATGTCAATTAATCACTAAAACGTTTACATTTTGATTGTGATAGGAAGCTATTTGTTTTCCACATATACTAACCGTTCTTGGGACTACTGTTAGATAGAATCTTAAGAGTTCCGCCAGCAATGAATTAAAAGTGTAATGTATGGTATCTAATGCCTCTTAATAAATTTATAGTAATAGGCTCGTCGTTAAGTTAAAATAATCAATTTATCTACATTATTTTTATCTATTTTGATGGTAGATAATTTTGACGTGACAACGTCTTAAATTAGGTTGCGGCTCGGAGTCACATATGAAAAAGGTAACGTAACGATGTGTCAACTGTCACCGAACTATGATCGGTCCGCCTCGCGTATCACTTGACACATGTACAATGTTTTAGTAAACAAAATATATTTTCTATAGTTAAAATTTGTGCAATCTATATTATAATTATTAATCATATCAATAAATATTCTACCGAGAAAAAGACGTTGTCACGTAAAAATTTCGCCCGTAAAACCCACTTTACAGGCAACCATTTTTTTTTATTAAATATTCTTTATAATATATTTGGTTATTGATAGAAAAAGGACCTTCAAATTTAGCCTTATGATGTATGTTTTTTGTCATTTGTATCTATTTATAGAATTATTAGCTTATTTTTATGGTATTGCTCCCGATTTACATATCTCTCACGATAAGTACAGTGGATTGCATTGAAAATGACGTAATATAGCCTATAGGCTATAGATAGGATAGTCAATTTGTCCTAGTCTATAGACTATCCAACAAAATAAGAAATTTTTAATTTGAAGCACTAGTTTCTAAGATTACAATTCCAACCAAACAAACATTATACATATATAAACATACATATATATTAATATCAAAATAAAATAACAAATAGCTACAGTAACAAAAGACATCATAAATATTTGAAAATTCTTCCATAATAACGCAGTAAATTTTTCATATGTTTAATTTTATAGTTATTAATAGGCAGTACGTTACATGAAGTGGTGTATACATAGCTGTTAAGTGTGTGACCAACCCAGTGTAGTGTGAATGGGACATTACCAACTTTTATTGTTCATACAGTATTCATTATAATATATTATAGGAACACTTAAAATAAAATATATTAAGCTATTATCTTCTTTAACTATATAAAAATAAGAGTCTATTTACGTTGATATATTAATGAAGTATAGAGGAGATATCTGTTTTCTATAGTCATAACACCGTAGTAGGTCCGTCTGGTGTAAGATAAATTTGTAATTAGATTTTCGGTTCCAATACTGATAGTTTTGTTGTCAATATGATAATGTTTTAGTTAACGACTCGAGATTGAATTTCGGGATTTATTTGTGGGAACTTTGTAGAGATACGAATATGTGTTTGATTATTCAAAGGTTTATTTAACTGTTTACTTCAATGTTCATAATATGATGACTTATAAATGTTATGCAACTTAATTAATATTCAATTTGCACTGAAATGATGTGGTTTTGACAAATAATCGATATAATAAAGTAAATACATAAGCACTATCGTATCAAAATATGTATATTATTTTTTTTAGCTTCACGCTTTATCCAGCACAGAGGGTAGGCAGAGGGAACGCAGGAAACATGAGAACGTAGTGTGACACTTTATTCTCCGATTTTCGCCTTTTCCTAGTTGCAAGAGACCGCACTTTGCCTAGTTGCAAGAGCAAAGAAAATAGAAATGAATAAATGCATCTTCTCCGAGCGGGAATCGAACCCACAAACGCTACGCCTCTGCGCCAAGACGGTCCTCTCATTAAGGAAGTATATTTATTTTTAGGATTCCGTTAGCAAATAACAAAAAATGGAAACCTTGTTGTTTCTATGCGTCTGTGAGTGAAATTATACTCGTGTTACGTGGTACTATATTGACACATACTACAGACATTAAAGAAAATCGTAAGCGTTTCTTATCAGAATATTTTCTTATCATACTATCTCTAAAAAGAAATGACTATGGTAAAGATTGCAAAATTAATATTTAAAAATACTACAGGACATCGTGGCGCAAATGTAATTATCCTATTGTTTACGTGCTTGTTGTGGGTTCCATTTCTACCCAGGAAGGAAAAATTATTTTATTTCGTCTCGCTCTGGTAAGACAAAACGCGGCGTTGAGTTCCGCCACTCTATAAATAATGTCTCGAAAGGCGGAAACCGGGGAACGGAGAGTTTCAACACAAAGTTCTCTAAACTTAAAGTAGTCGTAGTATTCTATATACGGGATAGTGTGTAAAGCTAAAAAAACATTCTACCGTTGTAATATTTTTGTTAGTTGTTAGTTTTATAATGGTGGTAATTAACCACGAGCTTTCGACATATATTCTTAGTAACTATGAGAACTCTGTACTAATTACTGGACCCGTTTGATGAGACGTCCCGATTTATCAGATCCTTTTTATTGCATTACCTACGTCTTTTAATGTAATTAGTTTTTATGGAGTTTTTTTTGTTTATTATGTTTTATGTTGGAAAAATATTTGAGGTTTAGGTTACTCTGTACATAGTCTTATAGTGGAGACATTTGAGGCTTTATTTCAAGGAATGGGAGACATAACTTGTTTTAAAATTGTATTCAAAGTTGTCTGAACATACTCAGAAAATAATTATAGCTTTTAGTCGAAATTGTAAATTTCTTTTCAACATTTTGGACACATTTTTTTTTATTTTTCTATAGTTGTTAGATTACGAAAACATTATTACATACCACACTGCAACTTCGAAGAAAAATCAATTGAATCAAATAATTACCTGAAATTAAAAAAAAAAAACATTATTTAACATTTTTACTTTATCAAAAATAATTATTATTTCGTATTAAATTATTAAAAATAACACGACTTCAAGATTTCTATTAGATATCTCATAATGATAAAATATAAGGTCATAGAATCCAAGGTCAAACGACATCTGACAGAAAATGCAACCTTTTGACATTTAAGGGACCACCTTTTCATCAGCTGCTTGGACGAATGGTCAATTTGCATTTGACGTCATATAGTACGGCTGTTATCAAATATCTGTTGTGAAGGTTACTTGTACAGGTGTAATCGAATTAGTCATAATCGATGACATAATTTTCTTAATGAACTATACTTTTAATAAGTTTTTTTGATTTTTACGATAAGATATATACAGATATAACCAAGCAATCTAACATATTGAATAACATATAAACATTGTACGGTAGGTAAGTACGTAATGTGTACATTAAAAAAAATCTAACACATTTAGTACAATTTTAATATAATTTACTGAAAAGTGTCACGTACTTTTAATCACATATGCCTGCCGTTTGTTAAGAACTTTAAAAAAAAAGATATAAGCGAATAGCAAAAAATATTCAACATTAAAACCGTTTACAGACTTTAAAATAAAATCTCTAGGCGCATAATAAGAGTATGTGGACAAACTTGAATAAATACCCACTAATGAGCATAATATTATAATATTGTGCGACTCAAAAGCATCTTGTTAGGTCCACATACAGGGTGTAAGGAGCGACGCTATTAAATTCTAACGCTAGGGTGCGAGCGATGACCAAGATCGAGTTGCACGCGGTGGCGGAAACCCTTTTTAGTGCAGGTAAATCCAATATTTATTATGTAAATATTAAAAAAAAACAAACTAAACGATATATTTAATATTATATATAATGTGAATTCTATATGTTCGTAAGCCATTTAGATAATATTGTATATAGAGAGGTAGGCAAAGAAGTTGAGTAGCGGAACTCAATGCCACACTTTATATACCAAATTGAGAAATTAAAAAATATCTCCTGGATCATAACCCGTGACATCCACGTTTACACCCAGGTACTGTTCCATTGCGCTAAGACAGCTTATTATCCTAGTTCAGGTGTTATCTTAAAACAACTAAATGATAGCTACGTGGATGCTAATGAAAAGTTTTTTCTTATTTTCCTAAAATCACGCAAATTTAAAAGAAATATAAAACATAGAATTTTATTTCAAATTTAAACATATCCGCTGTTAGTTTAAGTAATACTCCACCCAAGCCGGTAAAGCCTGCACATATGTTGCCTTGTGAATGTACAAAGACGCATAATAATCATAAGGCGACTTGCAATTAAAAAATTTAAGGCACTTTGTCGTAGTACTGCTTTTGGCAGAGCTTTTCATATGCATTTAAGCACCGAATAAGACTTAAGACTATATGGTATGAATTTAATGGTATTTTTTCTTTTGGTGGTTGTTTTTTATCTTATACATTCATCTTCTCATCTCTCACAATTATAACACAGTAATGAATCACTGTATTTGGTACACTATACATATCACATATTATTTTTTTCTTTAAGACGTTAAGGTATAAACAAATTTGAAATATTTTAGAATTAGCAAATCAACTAAATATAGTTTTTACAATTAGAATTCTTGTTTATAAGTATTTCTAAAAGATATAATACAGTATCGGTTACTTTTGATCACTCTTTTCTTAAAAAAAATTACAAAATATTCTTTAAAATAAAGCTCTTAATTTTAATTATTTTATAACCTATAAGCAATATAGACAAGTTTTTTATGTAATTTATGTTACAAGGAAGATATAGCATATATATTTATAAAAAAAGCCCTTCGTTCTAAATTTCATCAAGTGTGGCATTAGACAAGTGAAAATAGCGGATGTGACGTAATAGGCCACTCCGAGAACAGATTTGTGGGAATACCTATTTAGGTGACACGCTATCGCCATTGTAGATAAAATTTAATCACTTATTTTTGCTGAAAAACTGAAATATGAAGCCCGCCCACAGTTAGCTTTTTATTTTTACACACACACACACACACAACTTTACAACTATAAAATTAATAATATTTATTTAAATAATATTAAAACATATATTTGTTGCTTGCATTTTATATAAATTTCCAATTTAAATGTGTTCAGAAGAGCTTTGGTCAGTATCTAAGCTAAACAGTATCTTTGAAGTGAATTTTATTATATAATAATAACAACAATTATTGTATACATACCACGTAGCGTTAATGTACTTGAAATTCAAACCATCAAAGCTCAAGAAAGCTGTCATAAATAAATCCCGCATTGAAAATCTAACCGATTATAATATTCGTGTTTAAAAATCACTTTCCATAACCCAAACACCCTATCAAACAAAACTAGTTCATATAAACACAGATTAATAAACTACAACAGAAGTGTCAGTTCGCAGAAACGAGAATAAAGCGTGAGTTTTGCAATCGTAAGAAATACTGGGAATTATATTACGATCTTACGACTGACTTCACGTAGACGTATGTATGTAGGATGTATCTCTCTTTATTATTCCAATAACAATCCGTAAGAGTGGTCTGGTCAAACGTAAATAGCAAGTTCATACATTTGAATGATGTCTATGTAAACTGAGTTAGCTACTCTTTCTTGTTTAGGGCTGACGATAAATTTAAGAGAATATTGTAAAATTCATTCATTATTAATTATATTATAAGATATATTTATTTTATGGGATAGTCAGGGAGTTCTTATTAGTGACAAAATGAGTAAGTTAGTGACACACCACTAAGATAGTGATATCTCACTACCGTAGAGCATCTTCACCATTTGTTTAATGGCTTCTGTTCTTATTAAAGTTAATTTTCTTGTAGATTTCTTTAATCTTCTTGCTATTTATATATTTCCTTTACAACACTATGAATATGTATGACAAAACCACAAGAACATAAAAATACGAAATAATTTAATTCACTTAATTAACTTATTAGCATTTTACACGTTTTCCAACACAAGTAATCGTTTAAAAAGGTATATTTCATAGTTTTTAGTGATACAACCACTGCAACCCTACAAAGTCGGTGAGATCAAAGACGCACCTCGCGATGCGTTTACATTGTAATATATGCTAGATTAATGATCTGCTCTTACAGCAGGACATCATGTTTAGCAAATAATCATTTTATTACTATACCTTTATTATTGTAATTAAAAATCGTATATCTTAATCAAAATGCTAATTAAAAATCACTTGAATTTAGTTGAATAGATGTTTTTTTTAAGAATTATTTATAAGAAAGAGAAAGAATGTAAGTGGTCAATGAATTTAAAAAGAAATGTCTTAAAACTAAGCTATCTCTAACTGTATGCGGAAAACATAGTGAATCTTAAATATATAAAAAAGCGATATATAAAAGTAATGTATAATATGTATAATAACATAATATAAATAATATATAAGATATATAAGTATTATTCTCAACACTGAACGGACCTCATATATCTCATCGCCGGATATCGATTGTTGATGTTGTCGCCGACAGATTCTCTTTATGCCTAAAGACCGGAAATGATTTATTTTCAAGAAAATCTTTTATCGTGTTAATTTTTCATCACTTTGCTCGTAATGGTGTTGAAAGTTGCGTTATTCTTATAAGAATGAATGGTGTCACTGTATACAAATATAAATAACTACAAAATGGCCCAAATTTTGGCGGAGTAAGTAACTTAATTTATATGTATAAGAATGTATAACAGGTACCCTCCTGTTATACATTAGCAAGTTCGAATCTTATTTAGGGGTACATATAAATAAATAGTATTTATTTAATTACTACTAAGTAGTTAATGTGATGTTTGTGGGTTCAAATTCCATTTAAAACAATAAGTTAGTTTATATACTATCAGCATGCCTTAAAAAGCAATGTGTGAACTTTAATCTAAAAGCGGAAATCGAATATCTCTTCAATAAGTTCTTTTTTTAGCTTCACGCTTTATGCTGCACATAACAGGATAGGCAGATGGAACCGCATAAACCGTAGAAACCTAGTGTTTAGACACTCCGTTCCCCGCTTTCCGCCTTTAAGTCCTTAAAAACGTCTAAATAAATTTATTACGTAAACTTTGAAATAATTAAAGTATAGATGACCAAGTGATATTACATAAGCAAGCTTCTTAACACCTTGAAAATCATCATTATATTTATATAGACATATCCACATGTCCACATAACAACGTAGGTACATTAAGAAGTAAGAATGACAACAAGCGAACCATCTTGAAAAGTCAAAGCTATATATTCATCAAAACCCGATTTTATCATGTATAATTTATGTAGCGGATAGCGCGGCTTTCAGTAAAGGGTATCGCATTTTTCACTTTTAAATAAAATTTTCGTTGACATCGTTATCTTGGTATGAGCTCGTGTAATAATGCTTCAAGCATTACAACACGTGTCTATCGATATTTTTTTATATTAAATCTACTTTTTACAATATTATATATATACTTTTTAGAGTGATTATTATTTTTAATTACGATGTTACAAGGAGCTTGCATAATATTAATTGTAATTATAGAAATATTGTAATAAAAAACATAACGATTTGATTGAGTTAAATACAATTTTAATTTAAAGAAAAAATATAAAAATTTGAACGCAGCGGGAATTGAACCCGCGCCTCTCAGATTCACTTTTATTTTTTGATCTTTAGTGTTCATAACAACAATGTAAAGTTTAATTATTAATATGTATAACAGTCTCATATAAAGTGTAGAAAAAAAATACGCAATAAAAAGCTTTATACACAAATACATACAAACACGGGACACCCACATACTAAATTAAATCCTCTTAGAAATAAATGTTTTTGTGGAATTATATTTTACTTGATGTTGAGATAAAGAGGTAATACAAATAAAATGTCATTAAGGGGCCGGCCTATAAAAACATTTGTAAACGGCCGATCGATCAGCTCAAAGATAAAAGTAACTGGACACTTTTACTGCTGGATTACTTTGCGTGAAGCTATTAATATGACTAAACGTATGCATGTATATGTACTGTACCTTTATTATGTTCAATTTACTCATATTTTATATATAGCTCTACATAAATTGCTTTTCAGTTTTTTTAATATACATATATCTGTTTTGTTTTAAGATTATTTTAATTAAACCTTTAAAATGAGTACGTATATTAATATAATTGTATACCTATATTTCCGAACAGACAGATAGCAGACTAAAATAGAATAAAAGATAGAAACAGAAATAGAAATAGAGAAAATGAATAATAGAAATAGAACACAAAATGAAAATGGAATAGATAGCTATGTATGTCAAAGTAAGCGTTATAGTTCGTATGTAGTGTAGTATAACATAACGCACGTGTTGTCGTTACGTAACAATCATCTTTATATCTACGTTTACTTATATCTATTTTTTGAAGTATTATCCTTTACTAAGAAAAGATATATATTTTGAATGAAGGAAAAGGATTTAAATAGGCCATTTTAAACCCTAATCAAGCATTTACGTGTTTATTATATGCTTGTTACAACTTATTTATGTTGTAACAAATATACCTATATCATATTTAGAATATGAATATCTAACAACATAATATTGTAACATCATGTGTTTAGGGATATTTCTGTTATATTTAAAAATTAATTAAATTATCTAAAATAAAAAAAATAACAACTAAATTCCATTAAATATATGAAACTGCCTACAAATACTAATTTGATTACTAACGCGATCAATATGACCAGTCATACTTATGAATTCTAAAAACAAATGGGAAACAGTATGATAATAATATTCCAGTCACAATAGCCCAAAGGAATCGTAAATCTGTCTATAGCGAATAAAATGTTAGTTCTACAATAAATTTGGAAGGAGTGAATAGATGCGATGACAAACGTAGCGTTATAGACGGTAAGGTGATGATGTGTCGGCATAGAATGTAATTTACCTGTTGGTAAAAAATATTTAGATTTGTTGGTAAAAGTATACATTTCTATTATTTCATGGTAAAAAATAAAATTTGATTCTCATATAATGTATGTCTATGTAAACGCTTTATACTGTATCCTTACCATAAAAAAATTCATAAGTGGTTTTTAAAATAATTGTTATTATTATTAATTTTTTTTTCAGCTTCACGCTTTATTTATCTTGCACATGGCAGGCCAAATTGGAGGAACTGCAGGAAGTTATTGTTAAATCACTCTGTTACTTGTCCCTGCTTTTCACCTTTTTCAAGGCACGCAAGCACGCAATGTTGAGTGGCGGAACTCAACGCCGCGCTTTGCCTAGTTGCCAGAGCAACGAAAATAGAAAAACCCATGTTCCTCTAGTGGGTATCGAACCCACAAACTGTCGCGTTCAGATATAGACGCGATGCCTCTGCGCCACGATGGTCCACTGTACATTTACTACACAAACAATCTATAAGCCGTTTTTTAAAATTATTTTTTATTACTTAAAAATATATATAATATAAAGTAAAAATAGCATAAACAATTATAAAAACCAAAACAAAGCACGTGAATCGGTAACTGATTGCCACCTTTGACGTCTATTACACTAATGGGGGTTCGTATCGGGACGTTCGGGTGACCACCGACGACAGATCTACGGCTACCCGCCAAATGGCGCTATTAGCGTACAAATTATAACAGAAAAGCGATTATTTCATTTAAATTTTGTAGTTTCTTTTGGTTATTTTATAGGTAAAATTTTAGATTGTTGAAGTATTTGTTTTATTATCATGTAATTGTAATCAAATTTATTTTAAGATTTTACAAAATCATATTTGTATATGCAGATGGCTATAGAAGATGGAGATATTTATATTTATACAGTTGTCTGATTCGTCTCTATAATATACAAATATTTTTTTATAATAAGAAACAGTTATCGTAAGCAGATGCAATTCTTAATTAAAATACTTTGCAGGTGTCAACAATGCTTTTATGTTGATTAATTGTATTGGTTCAATTATATGTATTATTTAATACGGCTTGTGAATGTTTTCGTTTTTGTTTACTTTCATTTTCATTTTCCTATATAATGTATATAACTATATACTAGAATATTTTACTTTCAATGTATAACTTTTAAAATTATTAAGATAAGGCTAGTCGCTTTTGTATGTAGTTAGTACCAACTAATAGCAGTACATTTTTTTTGGCTTATCAGGAACTCAACGCCGCGCTTGCCTAGTTGCCAGAGCGATGAAAACGACAATTAAATAATTCTTCTTTCCCTATTAGGAAATGAACCTACAAACCGGCAGGAGCTGCACCTCTGCACTAAGACGGTCCTCATGCATAACATATAGATATTCGCTTTAAGCTTATAAAATGATCGAAGGAAACACCAATCTGTTGTTCTCTTTTGTAATGAAGCATGTGTGACAAGTTTATTTTTCCGGGATGTGAGCATTTGAAAGAAGAATGGTCTGTTTCACAAAAATATAATATATTTAAAATAAAAATCATACTTTGATGTGCCACGGATAATTTATATTAATAACTTCTTTTACACTGCAATTTATTAAAAAATATATTACACATTTAAGTAATATTATTATATATTATTGGAGCTTCAGTATACAAATAGAATTCTGATGACATTATAGAAAGCTTTTATAAAAAAAGCTTCTAATTTTAAGAACTTTTTTTGACAAAATAAAAAAAAGGAAACCTGAAACTTTGTTTTTTTTTGTTATTATGGTTTCATACAAATATATGTTGTCATGAAAACACATACTGTATTGAGCGTACAATCCTGCTCGACTCAGTGCTTGAAGCTCTCAAATCTTTACGCCCAGCGGTTCCAACTTCCAAAACTACTTTTTGTTTTATACTGAAAAGCGACGACTACATACTATTTTCTTTGTTTCTACAATAGAAGCAAATAAAGGCCAATTGGTACTTTTATGACTCAGTTACTATACTGTACTGCCGTCTATCGAAGCACTCAATTTTTAAACAAAAATTTTAGGCTTCCAACACAAGTTATGCAAAGATTTATTTTTAGATATGAATGTATGGAAACGTTTTTGTATGTTTTTTTTTATTTGTTGTAAAGTATAACGTAGTTGGTGGGTTTAAACATTTTGTGCATTCGCAATAAATTTTGTAATTTTTAAATGTAATCAATATTTACATATTAATAATACTTTTTTTATACTGTTCATGTACTTCATGATACCTATTGCTAATTTTAATTATTAATAATAATAAACTAACCTAATCAATATAACGTAAGGCGCTGTTATCACGCGGCTTACGATTATGTACATTCAAGTTTACACAAGATGCGTGTTACGTCAATAGCGTACTATATGTTTCTAATTGGAATAATGATATATGAACTCCCTAAATATTCGATGGACCACTATGTGCTGGACATTAGTTTTGATTGGACTGTCTTTTGATTCCTCATTAACGTTATTCTCTCTACTCTTATATTGGGTATTTGGTGGAGGTATTTTACGCCTGACTTGGTCCTGTTACCATCACAAGACACGAAATAATTAATTTCCCCCGAGTTCAAATCGAACCAACAACCGTCACGGTTACAGTCAGGTGTTGGGTCACTATACCACATTACGTATCGTTTAAGCTTGAATTTAACATTCTTTGATACCCCATTTCAAAATAATTGTGCTATCATTAATGTAAACAATATGACATACATATTATATATTACACAATATACTGACTTATTTACTTTGCACAAACGAAATTAGTCAGCGTACAAAAGAATATGACCAAAATAAGAAAGCTTTAAGATAATAAAAGATGAAACGAAAAAGCCGCACTCGCGTGTTTTTAATCTCGCTGATTAAGTAACAGTACATTATTCGCGTGAATTCAACTTTAACTTTTTTACAATGAACATAAATACATTTTATTAGCTTAAAAGGATTTTTGAAGCTTGTAGCGTAGTAGCTGTGTTGGTATGTATAAGGCTTTCGGTTTCTTTTTAAATAGATTGTTGTAGATTTGAAATTTTGAAGAAATCAATTGACTTTTACTCGACATCTTTATTTTTAACCAATGATAAAAAAATATAAATAATCAAAAGATATATCAAAAGCAGTAAAAGCCTAAGTATAAAGAAATCCTAATAGGCTAATATAGGGCTCGACTTTATCTTTTCTTATATATTTATCCCCGAAGATGGCCCTCGCACATATCGTTACATTTTATATTAACAATAATAAGAAGTCATCATAAAAATTCGATCAATATTACTGTTTAAACAACATTCCATATCAATTAACTTGGCCTTAGTTTCATTTTTAACAAACAATTGTTTTAAGTATTTTTAACAACGGAAATTGTATGAAGGCTTTATAATGATACTATTTAAATAAATTAAATAAATATGATACAATAATGAGCCGATTAATTCCAAGACCAAATTTATTTATAGTTTCCTGGTAGTATTATTAAACTTAAGAGTTGAATCGAACCTGGCATCCTCCTAAGTATTTATGTTTTTTTTTTTGTTAACTATATATAAATAAATCCGTGCAAAACACAATTTAAATTATAAAAAAATATAGCTATGTTATGGTAAATAATATATGTATTAGTAGTTAAGTATTTCTTAATTTTGTACATTAAAAGCAAACAATGGTAATCCCGTCAGAGTGATCAATGTCACGTACCGTACCATCGTTAATGAATTTAAAATTTGAAATATGTGAAATATGCACAGTTTGTTACACAGATGTTCAAAAAATGTTTTAATATATTTGATTTTATTATTTTATATTTGAAAGCAACTTACTCAGAAAAGTGTTTAACAACTATAATAAATACACAAAGTACTAAAATCATTATTTAATTGACTCTATTATTTTCTGCCTTACAATGAAATTTAATTCATATTTAAGATTTTTACAAACATACCTATCTACCTGCCTACAACATTTGTAAAGAGATGCTGTATAAAACACGGGATCTTCCAAGATGCCTGCTTAAGAGCATAATGCTTACGTCTATTCGTATTTCGAAATCAAAACACAAGAGCTCAGTGTATAGAAAAAAATGTAAAAAGAAAATGGAAAGTCCGATTCATCGCAGCACGGTCTATTCAGAAACAACTTATTAAATAAATTAATCGCAAGTTGTTAGAAAGGAAAAACTAAGCGGTCTTCTCATTTATTTCAGAACAAAAAGCGTAATTCCTTAAAATCTGGCTCCATTCTGTTTCTCATTCAACCTACACTGTAGAAGAAAACCCGCAAAAATAATTGGAAAGTGACGGGCAGGTTAGTGAGGAGCGTATGTCGATGTAAGTTATTATCTCTTCAAATGCATCAATTGCCTATAAGTTTAGATATTGTGTGACACTTTTAATTTAATATATTAAGAAATATTACATAGAAGTTACAAATAACTTAATTCTATAGGTATTATATATTGAAATAAAATATTTTAATTCTACTTACAACCCATATTCTGTAGCAGTAAAATTATTTTTAGTACATTTCAGAAAAAAACTTCTGTATAAGTATAAAAAAGCTTAAAAAAGCTCGCTACACAAGAATGTCGATAAAAGAAAACTCCGTCTCTACCGCCGTGGGCGTGGCCCACATTCTAACTTTTCATCATTCTCCTTGCCTTCCCGGCTCATTGTGTCCGTGGGAACCTTTATTAACTCTATAGAAAAGCGTGAAAGCCGTCCAAGAAAAGCATTTGTGTGTTCTCGCTGAATACTGACAAAGAAATGCTTCAGTGTTGATTTGGTACCAGTTTCAGACTCTTTTCATACTCATTTTCCGAATCAGCTCGCCATTGGCTGTACTTGTGTTGTATCGGTAAATGAGTTTCGTTTGTGAACGTTAATTTGCTTTCCAACTTAGCTTTTTGTTGTATTTGCGGTTGCTCGACGTGAAAGGATTTCGGGGTCTTTTGTCTATATTGTTGTTTATTCGGTTTTTCCCCAATTATGAGATACAAAGTAAGTAAATTTTAAGCTGCTTTTATATATTCCAAGTAGATTAATATAATCTAGATTAAACTATTCCATTTTAAATATTATCCGAGTGCAAAATGTATATTTGAAGATCCTTTTAATTAACGCTGGCACAAGAATAATAAGACAAACTGCTAAATTAGTAATAGCACTCATAATGTTTCTACTCAACGGCGCGATTCCTTACAAAACTTTTCACGACTTGTTCGTGTAACTAAGCGTACACTATTTAATTATGAATCTCCCTCCCCATTCCCCTCCTTCCACAAAAGGGGAAGGAAATATGATTTCCTCAAAGGTTTCTTTCCACTTGCGGTCACTGACAGAGTTTCTTATCTTTATATACTTTATTCACCATTTGTATGCTTTATGGTTAAATTAACTATTGTAATAAAAATGTAAAGAGTTCCAAACCCATAATAAAATTAAAAGACAATTAATTTTTACGACTCGATATCTAAATCACGCAAGAAATGCGATTTATATAATAATTAATAGACACATTAATCGAAACAAAAAATGTATATTTTCTATGAAACTCTCGAAGTATGCAATAACGGCGCATGCTTCAAACATACTGTACTACCAATGCCAATACTTTAGTGAAATCTTGAAAAAAAAACCCGATTCTCAGAACGATAGAGAAAATGCTATCTTCCGTGTATTTATAGTCTCGCCCACGTCGGCTCATTGAAACGTACCATTTAAAAATAACTCGCCATACTATATAATGACCGTTTCTAATAACTGTGTTGGTAAATTTAGTTCTATTAATACGTAGAGCCGGCGAAACAGATACGCTTGAGAATATACTGAGTGATCGTTGGTTTTTTTATCAGATTTTTCCTATTTTTTTTTTAAATATGCGTTGTTAGCCATTTTTTTGTTAAATAAACAATTCAAGAAGTGCAAGAAATTAAGAATTTGGTGTTAAGACACTTCGTTCCCTGCTTCCCGCCGTTTCGCTCGTTATATGGTGGAAGTCATCGCCGCGCTTTGCCTAATTGCCAGAGAGAAGAAAAAGGAAATAAAAAGTGGGTCTTCCCCGAGTGGGAATCTGACCCACAAAAAGTCGCGTTTAAAGACACGCTACGAACCACGACGCACGAGACTTGTGTAATTTTTATACATATAAAGAAAAAAAAACAATAATGTAATCGAAATCGCCTTACGTAGGTATATTATACGATTAGAATATAGAATGTTCTTATTGAAAAACTATCTTTGAACTGCGGCTTTAAATTGTTAAATCCTAAAAAAATATGGCAGCCTTTCATAGTAAATAACCAATAAAATATAATATATTTTTTTCAATTTGAACCACTAGTTCCTGAGATAAGCCGAATTCTGCCAAACAAATTCTTTATCTTTATAATATTAGTGTTCTATAGAATACAGCTTGACTTACGTTCTACAATATTGATTCTAGCAACATTTTCCTTTCCATTTAGAGAACGTGCGAAGTCACGGGGCTACATAATAATTAATCTAAAACTCCGCACGCCTGAATGGTGTATCGACAAGTGATTTGACAGCACTATTAGGCTCGTTCCCATTCGATGCAGTTCACTTTGATTGGCCATACATCATTCAATATTTACGTATTTAAAATAACCACTTACACGCTTTGCACAAATTAAAAGCACGACTCGATGATTAATCTTGACTAGACTTTTAAGTGCATCTACTAAATATTAGTGATGATAATATTAATAATATAGATCATTTTAAGTTTGTAATTATTTAAAAATTAGGGGCTTAAGCAATGATTGTTAATAATCAATAACGGTTGTGCAAAGCGCATAGCTTACCTTATCTAAAGTTGCAATTGAAGCGGAAGAATGCAGACGCGTTACAAAATTTTACGCAATAAAAATTCATCGGCAAACCAGTCATAGGAAAATAAAACAAGTACCTATAAACTAATGGCAATACTGCTTTAACCAGATAATCATTAAACTCTATTAGTATACCTATATACATTTTAGGCCAAATCCAAAGGACATGCGCAGATTATGCCGACGAATGAAAGGAAACGAATACAAAGGCGTGACCATTTCCACAGAGCATTGTGTCAGAACGAGACGGCAAATATTCACGTATCTAACAAAGATGCTTGCTAGCGATGCGCAAAAGAGATAGGCATCGACAATAGACGATTGTTATCCCCACCACGGACTGCCCTAGTAAAACTGTTCGTGCCAATTTCACCGTTACCATCTACATTTTTTTGAGTATAAAGTCGATATTTGCGTGGAAACGTCTCTAGTATAATACAGCCAATAATTTGATTCGTCGTTTATCATTGGGAAAACAATGGCATGAGTTATGTAGGTATAAATAGTTATGATCGACATAGACAGTGGATTGGTGACGTATGGCTTTGGGCGGCACGCTTAGTCTCATCCTAAATGACTACAAACACTATTGTCTTTTATATTATAATATTAAGCGATAATTAGATGTA
This sequence comes from Dione vanillae, assembly GCA_037178615.1. Lineage (NCBI taxonomy): Eukaryota > Metazoa > Arthropoda > Insecta > Lepidoptera > Nymphalidae > Dione > Dione vanillae. Next base: position 510,600 of record JAZFAU010000283.1, on the reverse strand, counting down.
AAAAAAGCTAAATACAGCTTTTATATGCTTAATTTATAAAAATAAAGTGTGTTAAATCGTACGTAAAAGCAAAACGTCGCCGAGATTAAAATAGGTCATTAAACGTTGCAATTAGAAATACTTTTATAATTGTAGCGAAATTAATTATGAAGAAATATCTCGCGATGACACAAAACGCTAGATGTGTGTGTATTTTTTTTTAAATATGAAACCAATTGCTCTATGGCGCGGCGGCAAAACGTAAATTTAAAATATTTAAACATTTTAAATGAAACGTTGTCACGTGTCCGTCGGTTTCTTTCACAAACTAATTGGTCTGGCGGTAACCCCAGGATTTTTACGATTCACAGCAATTTTTAAATGCATCTCGTTGACATATGCGAATTTAGCGGACCTTTTAATGTAAGTGACAAGTTGGTTAAGTGCATAGCTCTTGTGTTTGTAACATCACGATGTAAAATATACAAGTTGTGGAATATTAATTTTGTCAATATTACCTACATGACGCTTTATGAGAGCGTTGAAAAGATTTTACACATTTTTTTCTACACTTACTCGCTTTGATGATGCTGTGGAGTGGATACTGTAATTTAATATAGAATAACGCGTTAGATACTTTTTGTTTTCACTATAAACAGGCTTCAGCTAGGTTGGCCTAAAGCAGGTCATATTAGGATTTACGATGTTGCTCGATTTTCTTATTAAGGGAAATGAATTGATAAATTATTCGAGTTCATTCGACGTTGAAATTGCCCTATTTCTTTTCTAGAACTACATTTTAATATAGGTAGGGTATATTCAAACTTCATTCTGAAAATTATTTACGCTTAATTTTTACTAAGCTTTAAGCGGATTTTTTATATGGCACTAATAGGTCTACGATATATCTGCGATATATCTACGATATATCTACGGTATATCAGTTTACTTTACAGTAAATGGAAATTTCTAGAAATATGGATGATTTATTGGTATTTCATTAATCGCCTCTTCCTTAAATCTCGTACCTGCATATGTAAAAGGTAAAAATAAAAATGTCCACCCCCCAATAATTTGTTTTGTCTTTAATTTTTAAAAGCGGGACCGACTACTGGCCAATGAGACGCATCCCTTACTGATTGTCAATTAGCAACATCAAACGTGCTTTTTGCGAATTAAGTTCCCGTACACTTTTTTGTCCACCTTTCGACGGGTGAAGTACGCGTTTTTCCGTTTCATTTTCATTCTCATATTTCTGTTGGCTTCATTTAGCACAAGGGGGCTATCTTTTAAAGGTGATATAGAAATTAAAGATTGTTTTAGTATATAAATTATATATGTTATTATTGTGCGCTACAATCCTTGTTATGTTAAATTTTTTTTATACCACACTCACTTCGGAAAACAAGTAAAACAATTTAAACAACCAGATTTGAACTTACACCTTCTTCTCGTAGCGATAAATTAGTTAGGTTATATTTTGTAGACTTAATATATTTGTAACGATACTTTATATATACCCACATAGGTATATTAGTGTGAAATGTCTTCTATTTCATATAGTTTTACAATTTCTATATGAAATTAATTGCAATATTAATAATATTACTGAAGTGAAATCAATTAGATATAGTACCATACGTATGTGTCATTTGACATTTTTATTTTTTTTACATCTTCGACCTTGGCCAAACTTAATGGAGTCCAATATTAATACAAGATTTTAATCAATATATTTATAAAATTTTATCTTGTTAATTAATACTATAAATAAGATATAAAAATGATTAAGCAAACAGTTATATTCACAATTTCCATGCGTCATTTTTACTTTTACAAGTTTCTTTTTAATTTCTGACGTAATATTTTTATCTATGAAATGACATTTACAGTTAAATTTAATGATTATGTCTACGCTGTATGATTTCGAAATTAACTTTTTCAATAATTAATACAGCCTTAAATGTTATATGGTATATAATTCTCGTGTCGATCGAACCTGTAACCTCCGCATTGGTAAAACATTCCACTATAATATGTATATAATATATAAGCTTACTACTACTAGGTATAATAAATAGAAAACATGTTATATCATGTACCTAAATCAATCGAAGCCAATCGAATACACCTGTCTGGCAGAAAGGTAGAAAACAACGAATGAGATGAAAAAAAAAGTGAAAAAAAAAATTCAGGCAGGCAGTATCGAACGCCTATTCCGAATGAATCCGGAATGGAGTCAACAAAGGGACGTTCTGTTTGAAAAAAACGCGCGAATACGAAGCGCGAGGCAGCCATTACCCGCACCCATTTGCGCATCTATGGCGGGCCTCTTCAATCTGTACAGTCAACAATTGCAGGGCTACTACTCTATAGTTACTATATTTTAGGAAATATTATTCGTGTTTAAGTTTAACCAAGATTAACCGATTAACTAGAACTCTAGCATTGCTTGCTTTTACTTGTCTCGGGCTAGGAAGAACCTAATGTCAAGATAGGTATTTGATTTTCCACTTAATGTTCAAATTTCAGATATTGTGTGTCAGTAGTGGAGATCAACGCCGCTTTATTTTATCAAAGCCAGGAAATTACAATAATCATTAAGGTAAATGACACTGGTATTTTTAGTGAATTTACACAGGCTGTTTGGCAGAGATACAAAATATTATATAATAACATGTATATAATATACCTATGTGGTTATATAGAGTAGATATACTCAGCAGGTCAACTTATGCTAAGTTAATTAGCCCAATAGTCTTAGCCTAACAATTCAATTAGCATGTTAATTAAAAAACCCACATATAAACAAAAATGTGCAAAGGCTCATAAGAATTCTAAATATATTACTTGTATAGTTTCTATTAATGATATATTTAGATATTAAATTCATTGAATTGTATTGAATTTATTTAAAACACTTAGCTATAACTATTATAAAATTGAATATAAAACTAATAATTCATAATTAAAACAAGTATATCTAGTAAAATTTCAAATAAACTAATAGTAATCTAATGATATGTCATCGACATCCCTACACAGAGCATGTGATCGGGAGTTGTTCGAGTTTTTATCGCTGATTCATTAGTATGAGAGTGTCTTTGTTGCAGTCGACTGGCGCCCCAACACAGCCGACGTACGTCTGTGATAAAAGAATTCATAGTGGAAACGGTAAATTATGATTTTTTAAGCCAAAATATACAGATAGAAATATGGTAAAATAATAAATTATAGGTTTTAAGACATATTTCTACGTCTCTATTGTTATTTAATAATATTATGACTTTTTAACGTAGTCAACCAGTGCCCAATAATATCAACATATAAACTATTTATTTTACATTATATAGTACATTAACTTAAATAAAATCTAAAATAAAATAATATAAACTTATAACTTTTAGTCATTTGTTTAGAATTTGAGATTTAGAACTAGAGGAGCTGGTAATAAAATACTATGTTGACTATTTTTATTCAATTCTGTGACATTCCATGTTGATTGAAAACTTTAATTATAAAATTATTTTATTTGGCTCATTTCTCTTAAATTAGTATATCAATCATTATTTTAAAACATATAAAAAATTAAGTTTCTTATATACTTAAAAAATATATATTACATATTATTATACCTAACACAATAAAGCAACACATCATTTCTACACCCTGTTCTATGCGTACGCATACAGTGAAACCAACGTACGTATTCATGAAATTGATTTGAGATGAAAGGATTTTCATTACCATTGTATCTGAATCCGAATTAAAGACAAATTGCACATTCAATATTCACAATCAATAGTAGTACCTACCTACTGCCTATTTGCAATCAGCTATTTTTGTATACCTTTTTCACCTTTTATGCTTTATGGGCGCTTAATTGATGAACCTATATGAGTTATTTAGACACTTTTTGTAATGGGGTAGCGATGAATAGATTTGTTTTAAACAAGAACCTTTTTAGTTAATATGACTACTATAGGCATAACGTGAATTACGATATGTATGTGCTGTTTTTTTTTCGTTATAGTTTTAGTATAGTGATTACTAAATGATATGTACATATATATACTTAAGCTTAAGGTTAATTTTAAAACTAGCTTTTTAACTGTTAACGAGAAAGTTGATTTTATCTAAGTAGGTGAAGGTTGCGATCATTGGACCAGCTCTTTGATTGGACCACTCAATTTTTTCAAAAACTATATATGTTACAGCAAGTTTGATACATTGCTAGGCAACAGTACCGGACCCCTTGCCTACCCACCAAACCTCTGTGCGCTCGCCAAGCGTGGTAAGTAGTGAGATGTGTACTTGTGTTAGTGGTGACCGTGATCTAATAACCGAGCTTTCAACAAACTCATGTAAGTCAAATTGTTTTAATTAATGTTTAATGATTGTGTTAGATTTGAATAGCAAATTTATCTACGCTTACATACAGTACTAAGCTTTTTACGTAATTTTGCACGTTTCTTAATAATTGCTTTCGTTCTGTTTATATGCCTTGTTGCCATCAATGGATCGGAATGGTGACGCCATCATTGGACCGGTCCAATCAAAGAAACTAATATCAACGTTAATAAATAGTGATTTTTTATATTGCAAATTAAATATTTTAGTATTACATGTAGATAGATATCTACCTTTTACTTATAATTGGATTATATTTATATATTCCAGAATGTCGGCAGAGGAAAAGAAGAAGAAATAGTATTGGTTACTAGTATGAAACTCACTACAGAACCTTTAAAAAAACTATTAGATTAAATGAAACAACTCGAATGTATGTCGTTCCAAAAGCCACATTAAAAAGACAATTAGATGGGAAAAATCAAAAAACTGTGGAAGAAATTCAAATAGTGGGATCAAAAGGAGATCTCCCTAAGGCTTTAGAAACTGAATTGAGCAATCACTTATTGAATAGAGAATTCTTTTTTTAGTTTTACTCTGAAAAGTGTCAGGCAGCTTGTTTTCCAATTAGCTTCCAATAAAATTAAACATCGTTTTAATAAAACCAAAGAAGCTGCTGGATAAATAGTACTATGCATTCATGAAGCGCCATCCAGATATAAGTTTCCAACTCAACTAAGAGCTATCTATGAGCAGTACAATTTTATAAACGATTTAATAAAAAAAATTGAACTAAAAAAGTAATTCTTATTTAGTGCTTCATTTGCGTCACCTTCATTGGACCATTAATACAAATGTTTCAAAGTCCAATGATAGCAACTTAGTGGTCCATTCATGGCGACGGTGGTCCAAAGAAAGCAACTCGTCATTGAAAATTTGTATTAGAATAATTCTAAAACCTCTCAACTTTCATTGCCAATAATTAATATATCATTAATTTACGTAAAAAAGCATCGGATACCATTAATTGTCTTAATTTGTAGGATCCAATGATAGCAACCTTCCCCTAACTAATTTTAGACACTTTATTATGAGCAATAAATTAAATTAAGCAAATTTCGTAACATGATCTATAAAGTCGTTTCATTTTTGTCACCTTTTCCTTTTATTGATATAACATTTTGTTTCCTGAAACACTTTAGTCCCCTCTGTCCAGACGGATGTTAGCATGCAAGGTCACGGACCCAGATTTGAATACAACCCTCTTTGAAGCTTTTGTGCTGAAGCTTTATGCAAATTGGTTGATCTTTTTATAAAGCTTCGTAGAATGTAAATATAACTTAATAAGCTTATCCATTGTGGCACATTCGAAAGGTGTCCGACCGTACAGTTTTTTTGTATTCAATAATTCGTGAAAAAGCTTAAGTTTGAAATATCTAGTTCAGTTTAACTTTGCGGCGTTAAGTTCCGTTACATAACATTAATTTGAAATGAATTGTTAATTTCAAAATGTTTACTATACATAATATAGAAATTTAATGTTGGTTCATAATTTGAAATATAGAATATTTGATTTGCGATAAAAAATACCTGCCACCTACTACGTTTCAATTACTTAATAAAAATATTTTTTCTTACACTTGAAGAAGACTATATTTTAAAAACAACAATAAACAATGGTCTAGAAATGTTGAATAAAAATAGCTTCTTTTACTCAAAAAATTCTTTCAAAGGCTTTTATCGGTTTTTTGTTTATCCTTTTACAAATTAGATTTGCTTCTGTTTGATTCGACTTTGTAGGCACAAACTTTTAGAATATATTGTTACTTGAAATTAAATTTAAGCCTTCATCCTTTCTTTAAGTTGCTTTAAACTAATGCAGGTACCCTTTTTCATTTTCGCTTCGGCTTTATTTTGAAATCTTATTTTTCTAAAACACAACGTTAGAAATGTAACTTTTTTGGGTTCATATCCCACTCAGTAAAATAAACTGCTTCCATTCCACTGATCGATGCTGAGTGACTCAAAAATTGGGCGTAAAATACTTAAGTCCTCACTTTCAGACATTTATTTGGTCTTAGAACTCTTTGGCATAACCTAATAAATTCGGGATAAAATTCTTAATTTAAATAAATAAATAATAAGTAATTATTAAAATAATACTACCTTCGTGTGCTCCTGTTGAGAGAGTAACTGCTCTCTAACCATTTGTAGTTGTAAAATCATCTCCGATAGCTGTCGTTCCTTCTCCAACACACTCTCGCCGGCCAACGCTTGCAAAGCCGCCGCGTCCAGCACGCCTCGTCGGTCACTGTCAAAATAAATACTATACATACATACTATTTCTTGTTCCTTTCTTATTAGAATTAATGTTTATATAAAAATTTTCATTCATACTAATAAATATATTATTAAATATATTATAAATAAATTTAGCCGATCCATTCTTTTTTGTTTTAGTCGGTTCTTCAAGCCTATTACTAACTATTAGTAGTTATTAACCATTAAATTCTCGCAATAAAAAAATTGTAACTGGATTTGGTTAAAAGTGAAACTTAATTTTCAATTCCTTTTACCCACTTACCTTTTGTCACAACAAAAATATATTATATTAAATATAATAAAGTATAGATCGTAACCGCCCATTTAAACTTATCAATCATACGAGTGTACACGATGCACTGATTCCACTTCGAGATAAGAACCCATCAGAAACAATTAATATTGCGATGCGTTTCTTTCGCTTTGATTGTTGCATTGTAATTTTAAACCGAAATCTTGTTTATGTTTTATTTCTTTATATTGAAAATGTATTTATAAGAACAAGCGATTGATGTGTTGGTCCAGAGGATATGGATGCTGAGTACTGCGAAGATCGTAGGTTCAATCTCATCTTAATTTGGCATTTAATTTTAGACAGTACAGTGTAACATAATTAAATATCATTGTTCTTCAATAACCTTAATAAAGATATTAAAAATATATCATTGTATAACTTACTATAAGAAATACAAGTTAATATGAAATTATATGATCATATTGAAGGCGTGAATAATTCATTTGGACCCGCGAACTTTACTTCTGTTGCAACGGACAAAGGCTGTTATTATAATTTTTATAGCGGAGGTGCCCTTATAATGCAATTTATTGCGTGAATTTATATAAAGCCTGTTATTAAATTTGTTTTGAAAATGTAGACCGATGCAGGTAGGTTCGATTCCCATTTGGTTAGTTCAAAAAGTTATTTTTATTTCCTCGCTTTTTCTACTACTTAATACGACCACCTAGTCGTTTTATAATGAAAGTAAAAATTTGGAACGAAAATCAAGTAAAACTTTATCGAAAATTAAAAAGGTTTTCCTTATATCATAATAAATTTAATTAGCTATGCATTTTTATATGGCCTATGTAAGGAAAACATAATTATAATGATTTATTCGTTTTAAGTCACAATGGGACCACTTTCACTGTCACAACCGGTGCCCATTATCGTAACGAGGCGTAATTAAGAAACTTATTTTTTGTTATAAAATATTAAGGAACTATCCATCAAAATATGGTGCACATTGTTGTGTATACGTTTAATAAACGTCATTTTTTTTTTGGTATAATAACAAGAAAACGATTTTCTTAACAGAGGCTTTAGTATGATATAGTGCGGAGATGATTTCTGCCACTTTCATGTCTTACATAAGGTCGAACTTGGAGAAAGGATACTCTTAATAGAGGAACTGTGCTAAATATGTTACAGGAAAACATCGTGAAAAATATTCTTATAGTAATTTGCAACTTAAGTTAGGCTGACCCAACCTAAGTAGGTCCTTTTCTTAAGAAGGCTAAATATATACTAAATCTCCAACTATTAACAAAACTAAATTCAAGCCATTTCTCAGATAAAATACAAGGAAAAGCATTTAATGTTTACACTTGACTGGCCATTCATCATTAATCTACAGAATGTTTATTTTGTCAATTAAAAATTGTGTCACGTAGTAATCGAATATACGACCTCCACCGTACAATACAATGCTAAACCAGATGTTCGGCATATGTGGCTTTTCTTATGCAACACATGTTTTTAAACCTCATTGCATAAGATTCTTGGGAACTCGCGAAAGATTAAAAAAATAAATGCTATTGGCATAAATCATAATATCGGAAATGATATGCCCCAAAGCGTTATTTGATTTATTGTATAATAAACGCCTTAAAACATAATATATGTATATATCTAACAGTCATTAATATGTTAAAGGTGTATTACTTTCATTCTTTTTTATTATTATGTTATAAATATATATTTTGTTACTATTGTACGATTTACCAATAAGTTAAATTTTTAAAGCATTCTATTCCATATTTTTCTGTTATTTTTACTATTTTAAGTATTAGTTTTCACAATAAGGAACAAAATATTTATAAGAAACATGTCATATATGTAAATTCGAAAAAGTGCCTCTCTTAGAGGGTGTAAAGGGTTGGTCCAAAGGTTTATTTTTTAATGTTTCCTACATTTCTAAACGTAACAGTTACTAAAAGTAATAAACGTCTAAATAAATGTTATTAAAAACGGAGAAAAAGAGAGTGAGAAGATCTAAAACTTTCTCTATTATTATATTATAGTTATTCCTGAAGGCAGCATTCTAAATTATCGAACTGTCTCAATAAGTGCAGTCACAACAGTACCGACTCACCGGCACAGTGGATGAAGCAATGTTTTATTTTCCAGTTCACTGGAACGCCACTTGTAATTTATTGTCTGGTGAATAAAATACCTTGTTTTTATATCGAAAAGAATGAAAGCTCACTTTGTGATAAATTGTACAAGCTTTTATAAGCATTTATAGCTTCATTTGTATGGGTTTGACTGATATGAGTAGTTCTAATAAGAAATGTTTCAGACTAATCGATTAGTTGAAAAAAACTGTGAAGTTATAATACGTCCGTATAATATCAACATTAATTATACATGATGATAAGTTGTATCTGTAAAAGTACAAGCAGTATTTATGAAAAATAAAATATATGTCTTTTAGCTTCACACTCAATCCCGTTTATAGGGGTAGGCAGAGAGAATGGCATAAACCGTTGGAACCTAGTGTTAAGACACCCCGTTTGAGTAATAAAATAATTCATTCTCACCGAGTGAGAATCGAATCCCTAAACGCGTTTCGTACGACGTACGTACGACGCAGCGCGTCTGCGCCAGGATAATTCTCAAATATATTTAAGTGACATATAATTAACATATAAAAAATGAAACAAGCTTTTATGCAAAACAATGTACTTGAACTTTACTATCAATATGTTTATATATTATATATTTTTAGCTTCATATCTTATTCTCAATATAGGAGTAGGCAATGAAATATAGTGTTAAGAACTTCCGTTACTCATTTTCCGCCCAACATGCAATACTCGGGTGGAACCAAATTTCTTTTTGTATACTCAACAGAAGGAGGAAAAAATATATATATTTCAATCACAAAATGATAATAGTTACTTATAATGTAAACAAAGTGTTTACTAATTACCTTAAAAATAAAGATATTATAAATAACAATCATTGCCAGAAAAAAATATACCTATTACTATTTATTTTTTTTAAAAGTTATTACCATACTTCAAAACTAGTACAATATTCGTATTTACGACTAATTTGTATAAAATGTCAATGGGTTTCATCAATTTTATTTTAGAGACTCTTATTTCAATTGATATTGATGATTTTATAAAAGCTCACCTGTTACCACAAACGTAGGTACTTAAAAAAAGGGCAATAAATGAAATTACACTAGGTATCTACTAAAACAAAAGTGCTATCCGCCCTAGCTAGGGTGACTAATAGAGAAGCCACTTCAAAAAGATCGATACTGTTTTATCAATTTAGAGTTCACTTCAACATCGATTATGGTTTATTTAGTTACGATTGCAGTAACTAGTTTTATATTTTTTTTTGTAAAATATTTTTAAAATGTTTCTTTTAGATATTTTTTATTTTGTTTTCGTAATAATCACATTATGGGAATTATTTTTATGCCAGCTTTGGTTAAGTCAGACTGGTAACTGGCTATATTAATGCCTTCGGCCAGTTTAGTGACGGGACTCTACGACGCATTTTTATCTTACAAGAGTGGAAAGATGGAAATATTCCTGTCCCTAAAGCGGGATTGAACCCGTTCCTTGTGCGCTTACAATCACTTACTTTCTGTGAATACTCCCATTAAATATGAGTCACGGTACTCCGTTATGTATAATAATAGAATTATCCAATAGTAACTCTAACAAAATAAAAGTGCTTTTTTTAATTTAACAAATGTATTTTCAGTTTTTGTAAGTTACAATATACACTATTTACTTTACTTTTATCATAAAAATATATTGAAACATAGTTTAATATTTATTTGTAGGTTAGTTTATCATTATTTTTAAACTTATAACGGAGCAGTGATTGATCAAAGTAAAACAACTATTTGTTACATTTTGTATGTATAACCTTTCCTTATATCTTAATATGTACAACAAAATCAAGAAAAACAATTACTGCTTAACAACAATTTTTAAATAATATGCGTATTAGTTTAATCAAGTTTAATCAATTAAACACAACTTGTAAAAAAAAAACTGGTAAAAAACAAAAGCTATGATATACCTACATATAAATCTCCCCTTTATATGAAGAAATGCTTCGAATACAATCTACAGTGTCAACTTCATTTTACTGTCTATCAGAAAAACAAAGGCACGTATTTTGCGAGGAAATCTCGCAAGGGTTGACGTTACGTCATTAAAATGCATAGGGGTTGGAATTTAGTAATAGGTACATCGTGTTCTACAAAGTTTTAGAGTATCCTCTGTATCGTATATTTAGGGATATTATATGTTGGAAGTTGTTAATAGTTTATTTTAATGCACTTAAATTTAAATACACATTGAGATTTATAGAAAAATATAATAGTAATTTAGATATTACTTTCTTGTTTTAAATAGTAATAATAAACATAATTTATCTGCAGCAGCAATTATCTTAGTATTAAATACGAAATTTAGCCTGCCAGTTAGTTTGCGTAAAATCTTTTAGTTATATATATTTCAAGTATTTATTGTACTATTGTAATCAACTGTTCATTATCTGTCAGTCACGCTGTAACAGATGAGTTTTATCTGTGAGTCTAAGGTCTTTTTTATAATTTTTCTGTATATTTCACATTAACTTTTAAATCTTTATACTCGACAACAGCCTCGTATCACCGTTTTAGCATCTTTTATAAATTTTCCCAATATGCTTCATCTAATTTCGAACAACCTGTGTAACTTCGGAAGCTTTTAAAACTTCGAGACACCCAATATTCTGTCACGCCCACCTGACGATGTCGCAATTATAAAAAAAAATATAAAAAAAAACATGTCTTATTACGTCATTTTAAACCTCCCTTTGATATTTTTTCGATCAAGCTCCTTTGATTTTGAAGAAATGAGATCGGCCCCATTATTTTCTTATGGGCCTCGTAATGTTTGAACGATTGATAGCAATTAATTATGATAAGTAGATTAATTCTACGTCTTTTGTGGACATTTTAATTATTCTATTCCGTTCCTCGATATCAAACGACTTTATGCATAGCTTTTGTGAAGATTTTGACAATTATCGTTTCTTTACCGGCTTTTTTAGTATAATTTTCTAAGTATAATTGATTTTTTTATGTAATTATGATGTTATTATGATGTCAGTATCAATGTCAGTCTTGTCTATTTAAAAATAGTACATACAAGACTTTGTATGGTCATTTTTATATGAAGCGAAAAGTCTAAAGTAGTTCTTATACGTGATGAAGTACAGATAGCAATATTTTATAATTTTCTTTAAGTTTTTTTAATATATATTTAAGTTAATTTATAAATATAATATAATATAATATAAATAAGTTAATTTAATGTTTTTTAAAATATAAAAATATTTAAAATAAGCTTCCTTCACATATCTCATATACATATAACAAATACGCGCACCACATAAAGTATGCACCGCTACCGGCTTCAGTAAGGCGACACAATTTGCGGGCAACAATAAAAAATCCCTTAACGCCAGACAACAGTAACTTGCTCGGCTATCCGTCTTCTTCTCCCCTAGCGACAGTTTTATAGAACTATATGGACACGTTTCTTTATTATTTATAATGTATATTTGTGTTTTATAATAATTAATTAAATAGAGTAGGAATCGAACCCCTCATCCACCTAAACAATCAGATACTATTCCAGAGAGACATGATGGTCTAGATTATGAAGGTAAAGATTGAAAGTATTGATTATAATAATATAGAGAGCGGAGGGTTGTGTATTTAATGATGCATATATTCTCACACGGATTAGTGCAGTCAAAAGTATGAAAGACACGGTAAATAAAAGTTAGGTGACAACTGAAGGTCGCTGACACTCGTCAGTAAGGACTTTAGAGCTAGTTTTCAAGTTCAATCCATACCAAAAGCTTATTTTAAACGAAAAACCTTTATAATATTAGTATAAATAGAATAATAATTATTATTACAGTTTTATCATCGAGAGAGAAATCTTTCTAATACAATAGACAAAATATGACATCTTAAAATAGTTAATTTTCAGCAAAAATTAATTATTAGTAGAAATTTTTCAGTAATAATGTAACATATTGTTTTCGTAAAACTCACATCCTTGCTATGCTCACGTCAACAATGCAAGCATTCATTATTATTTTAAAAGGTAGTCGCCGGCTCGTCCGTCATTCGCTGCGTTTTTATAGGCGAGTGTTTGCTGGGGGAAATGATAGCATTTTAAATCAGGTTAAGGTCAAATTTAAATTTGGAGAAAACTATTGTGTTTTTGTATTCGTTTATTATTATTTTGTATGGGGAATTTCAAAAATAAGTGTTTCATTTTAGTCGTCAATAGTGCTTTTTTATAAGCTTAAATAATGTGATAGCACGATTTGACTTCAATTTTCATGTCCGAACTTTTACGTATTTTTAAATTTTCAAAAAGCAATAAGTCTTTGTTCATTATATTCTGTTATAGATTTTGCCTAATATATTGAATTCAAAATTGCATTACAGATAAAAAATATAGTGTTTAGTCAACAAATATAAAATATTATAAAGAAAATTAAATATGAAACAAATTAAACAAGTTTTTAAAAAGGAACTCGACATAACGTTTCATACTTTTACTTTAACAGATACCTATTTTAAAAATGTAAAAAGCATTTACGTATATTTGCGTTATTAACTTTTACAACACACATCATAATAATACGAGTTTTGATACCAGACGTATGACGGTCATCTTATAAAAGCAATTTGAGTAGAATCGCCCATAAACGTGCAATGCCAATAAATAAAATGGACCGGACGATACGATTCCACGTTCAATAAAAGTACATAGAAAATGTAAAGGCGAATGTAACATGAATTCTTCATTGGAAATTGTATGGCCACGTTAGTATTATCATTTTTAGTGGTATAACATTCAGATGGAATTTTTGATGTACTGACTGGCAACACAGCTCTGCTACGATTGGTTGTTCTGAATATTGTATGAGCCAATCACCAGGCTGCGCTTACCGCTGCATGCCAATTTCAAATGATCAAGGCGGCAAAACGATAAAGTAACCGTTACGCAATAATTGATTGTGTCACATGTTTCTATGTGAAAATAGTTGTTTTAACTACATTTTTGTACTTGTGATGTAAGCAAGAGCTTATTAGAACATGGAGTTACACTCTTTAAGTAATTTTAAGCATTAGTATATTCCGTCCGTGTAAGTAACACCGAAACTTTAACTACAATTTCTTGTCTTCAAGTGGGCACTTTTTCTTATTAAATCACTCAAAAAGGTAATAAAGAGGGCACGTCGCGGCACAACGTAACATCGTCAGCTTGTAAATATCACGATTTGTGGGTTCGATTCCCGCTCGGGGAGAATTAATTATTATCATTTATTTCATTCCCTCTGCCATTCCCACCTTCGTTCACTCTGCTTACCCTGCTAAATGCATGATAAAGTATTAAGCAAAACAGCGAATAATCTCATTGCACAAGTGTATAAAGACATGTTATATCAATTTAAGTTTAAAAATAATATATGGCAAATGAAATAATTGCTGAGTTTCCGCTGCTGTAATTAAGGCTAATTGTACGTTACATGCTTTGATATTTAATGATCAAAAATCAATCACGCCTAACGCGCTGGCTCTATAGACAATTTGTTATATAACTATATTATAATAGACGCAATATTCTGTATGTGTTACCTAATTTGGATTCAAAGAACCTTAGTTGTAGTAAAAAAACGTAACTTTCTCTTGGTAAGGTTTTTTTTGGTATAAAAATGATTTTTTTAATTAGATAGGATAAATTGGCGAACGTTTGTTCTAGAGAACTAAATAATAGATGACTGACATGAGGTTATTTAACAAATAAGACAAATAAAGCATTCATTATGATTAATAAAAAATTGTGAAAATCAAATGCTAACGAGGTGTTTCATACTGCGAGTGAACGGTGCAAGCTACAGTGGAGTAATCGTTATGAAATTAAGCTTATTAAATCACAATTATGAATCTTCAAAAGCAAGACGTAGCCTTAACAATTAATCGTAATTGTAAGCTTTTTGTTTCGTTTTATTAGAAATTACAAATTAATTTCGGTGGATATGGCAGACAGATTACAGTCAAGCGTCAATTCGTACTACAAAGCGAGAAAATGGAACAGTCTATTTTGACGAGTGGAAATCGAACCCACAACATATATCGAATAAAATATCACTTAAAGGCAATGTGTGGACGGAGCTGGATGATAGAAGAAGATAAGTACTTCATACCGCAAAATGCAAAAAAAAAAACATAAAAAAGCAAGCATTATTATTATCTAACGTCGATAACTGTTTTAATAAAAACTAATTAGATATAAGAGGTAGTGATTGCAAAAACAACAGGATAAGACAATTCAGCTTTGTGGGCGCCGCGGTATTTCAATCACTGCACTGGACTGGCGAGATGCCATTATATATTGCATGGGAAAGTATTTACATGAAAGTAACTGAGGAAAACTATGGAACAGGTATATCCTACTCGGTGTTTTTATTATAGGAAAACCCATATATATATATATATATATATATATATATATATATATATATATATATATATATATATATATATATATATATATATATATATATATATATATATATATATATATATATATATATATATATATATATATATATATATATATATATATATATATATATATATATATATATATATATATATATATATATATATATATATATATATATATATATATATATATATATATATATATATATATATATATATATATATATATATATATATATATATATATATATATATATATATATATATATATATATATATATATATATATATATATATATATATATATATATATATATATATATATATATATATATATATATATATATATATATATATATATATATATATATATATATATATATATATATATATATATATATATATATATATATATATATATATATATATATATATATATATATATATATATATATATATATATATATATATATATATATATATATATATATATATATATATATATATATATATATATATATATATGGGTTTTTTGATTAGGATAGTTGGGGGTTCGAATTCTAATCGAAATTTAAACATAGTTTGTCTTTAAATGTGATACAGTTCATATACCTGTACCTACATAAATAAGTTTAAAAATTAGTGCTAAGACTCTCCGTTTTCCACACTCACTCAGAGAACAAAAAAGGGCAATAATTAATTTCAATATTTCTTTATTTGGATTGTCGTAGCCGACTATTTTCACCGTATTGCAAAGTACATAACAGATTTACAAACTATCTCACAATCTATCACAATTCTATACTCGGCAAAACGAATAATTAAAATATAAGCGGCCATAAGTCATATTCAATAAACATAAACGTCTCTTTAAATAGACAATTCCGTTTAACAGCATCGTATTGTTAGCTTTGTGGCAAATCTTTGCAAAGCGACTTTGTCCTCTTCTGGAATACAAAGACGCATTGTCGAGAGGCCTTGTCGATTGTTTGTATATGACATATATTTTATTAGGTATTTAATATGTTTGACGTAAGCCTGTATGTTGAATTAAATTAAATGTTGTGTTTTATTATTGTTGGAACTTAGAATAGGTAGGTAAATGATAAACAATGGACATTGTTATGACGCAATGTTAAATATTGAAAATACACGATGGGTCGACTCGAAAGTTATGTTAAAATGTTTCAATTATAAAGATTTCTTTACTTAGCTAGACAAAATCGACTTGGAAAATGCAAATAATTGTTAACAAGTCTACAGTAAGAATGCTTAAAATACATACATAGATAATAAAAATTGACCGCAATATGGCTTAGATATAATATATATCAAAAAGGTAAAAAATATATATCAAAATCTGTTTCCGCAACGACTACAATAGAAGTAGTTCTCTTTTCGAGCAAAAAGAGAACTACTTCTATCATTTGCGGAAAGAGATTTTGATACTCGTATATATTTTTTGCCTTGTAGCTAAGACTCTTCAAAAATCTTTATATGAAAACTTAGTATAAAGTCACTCGCTATGACAATTGAAACAAAATAAAACGGGCACAAATTCTTCACACTTCACTCATCATTTTGATATAAAATATACCTGCTGGTAACAACATATTCATATTAACTAATGCCTTGTCTTTCATAATTCGGAACATTTACTTTGTGTTCTTAAAATATATATATCACTGTACAAATTACGTTGCTCGCTATTGTTACGGATTGGGCAAGCTTTGTATGGTGTAAGTTGAAAGCGTTTGAAGGAAATAGACATAGTTATATATGCTTTTTTAATATGCTACATATATTATCCTAGTAATTATAAAATTGATATAAAAAAGCACTTTAAATATAGGTTCTGATTTAGAGATAAAAAATCGATTTCGCACAAACAGTTAAAATGTGTTTCTTTTGTCCCATGATGCATAAAATTCATTAAAATCTTGGATCTTACTAATTTAAGAAACTTACTAATTTAAGAACTTGTATAAAGAAACTATGAAGCTTAAATTCATTTACACAAACAGAAAAGGAGATCAATTAATAACTATTTTGTTATTATGTAACTTTATTGAGAAAAATAGTCTAAAATGGCAAACAATCAAATAGTGTTCTGTCTATTCCATGTTCAAAGTAAATGTATGGCAACTGAATATTATTATTTTTATTTTATATAATATATCAAAAAGCTTTCAATCTGTACCGTACACATCGACCACATCATAACGTAGATGGATTGTTTCCCATTAGACACTAACGTCTTAATCTATGGCGATTAGCACTGCGTTTAATTAGAGGATACCCGCGGGACAATGGGCAATGGGCATTCGTTTTATTGTCTTAACTGAGTGATCGTCAAATTACGTTTATTCTTTTGTGTTTGATATATATTGATATATATATAGAAATATCTGTAGATATATAGATATTGTACATATATATATATATATATATATATATATATATATATATATATATATATATATATATATATATATATATATATATATATATATATATATATATATATATATATATATATATATATATATATATATATATATATGTGTGTGTGTGTGTGTTTTGACAGTTCTATTTTTAATGCACTTTTGTTTATGATATTTCTGTATTACTAAATTATACAGTAAAGTAAATATAATGTGGGATTTTTTTCTTAATCAATTGTAAAATTCGAACGTCTAGATACCCTCTGAACAGTTTTATTATATGAGTACAGACAACAGGCAAATAAATAAAATACGCCAATCTCAGATACAACTGGTTCAAATTGATTAAATCGTCTTAGGATGGTGCATTTATTGACGGAGGCATTAATCTGTTTCGATGTAGTTCATTGTACCTGCAATATTGTACTTAGTCAAAAATTACCTCGGACTCTTATAATGTTTCATGTGCCGTACAGCTCTTAGTCATTACAATTGTACCAAAGAGGTTACATGGAAAGGTTAATTAAGAAATTCACGTGAAATTGTGAAAATATGTGCGATAAAAAATAAGTTTTTTTACTAGTTTTAGCATATTTCGTTTCATTATAATGTATTTCCTCATAACATAGCATCAAAGACAGTCATTTTATTCAAAATATCCGCCCAAATTTCAAAATATGAGAAAATGTATTAAAAAAGGCAATGTCCTTTAATCTAACGCTACCTTTGCACCATATTGGCTTCAGCAAAAAACAATGTACCAACAAACAATAACTTGTAACCACAACAACCGGATCGATTATCCTTATCACATTATTAATTATCATAATAATATAGATGATAGGGCTATGTCAATACAAATATTAACATATATCTATTGACCGCGCCTTAACCTCTTATATCACCTATTATTAGATTATGTCTAATTTTATTGTAAACTAAACCAGTATAATAAAACTCTGATAAGATAGCAAATATATACATTTGTAGTTATTTGTACTTCGTTTTGAAAGTTCAATCAATACTGGCGATCAATGTTTTGTGCAGATCGTAAGTTAATCGTATATACTTCTTATATAGATACTGTTAGTTAATTATAATACTTTGTTATGTTAAGAATAACATATATCATTGAATAACATAATGTTGAACTTGAATTGAATTTATATAGAAAGTCTTGTTTATGATATACAATGATGACAATAATAACATACTATGTTTATTCGTATATACTTACATATTATATTTATGTTATACTTATTTAGTGACTAATATTTTGATGTTAGTTAGATGTTAAGCTGTAATGTATACGTAAAAGATATAGTTTTTCATATAGTCACCAAAGAATAAAGCAATGTTAAAGTGATAACTGTAAAAAATAAACATAAATATTATATTAATCAGCAGATAGCTCTGTTTCCCAAAAAAAATAAAAGATGCTAACAGCTTAATTTACTTTTTAATGAATTCTTAAATTTAAATAGAAAAAAGTATATTTTGTCACATTTTCAAAAAACAATAAAGTATGTAGCTTCACGAAATTACTGGCAACATTTTGTCGAATTAGGCAGAGGGGGGCTTAGCAAACTATTATACAAAATATTTATTCATAGATATTCTCAAACATTATAATTTTTGAGTATATTTTTTAATTACATATTAAAGATAATAAATATATTTTCAAAAATTTGTGAAGATATGATAAGATAAGATATTTGTGTGATAATAACTATTATAATAACCAGCTTCTGCATGTCGAGTATTGGGCTTTACAGCCTCTTCTTAAATTATGTACTATTTATGTAAAAAGCCATTTAAAAGCCTACTGTTAAAGACTACGTAATCGTAACTTTAATCAACAACTAGAAGCTATAACTTTACTGAGTGGCTGCGGTGTTTGTAACAAAAATTTTATGCCTCATTATACGATCAATTAAAAAGAGAATTATAAGTAATGTAGAGCTTCATGTAGAACAATGTAGGCGTTTCTTAGAACGTTTATATGCACTTGAATTAGTATAGCTATGTACAAAGGGTATATCACAATTTATGTTTAAGTCACGCGATAGTAGCTAGTTCAAATCTCGTTGAAGGTATTAACAAAAAAAATTTGATTGTTTAAAAAAATATTTTTAATCGAACCCAAATACGCTTAAGCTTGATTTGTTTATATATTAAAACATATTAAGCTTATAAAAGCTTATATGTTCAAGTTCTTATAACAAATGTAATTAAAAAAATAACTATCACTTTTGTTAAAAACAAAATATCTGAACTTAAATCTTGCTATATCGATCAAAAAGCTATATACTCCTTAACCACATCGACAAACACGTAAATCACTTGTAAACTATTTAACGCGGCGCTAAACGCATTTATAGAGTCCTGCGGTGGTCTTTACATTGTCTTTAATGGTTCATAATACGGCCAATTAAATAGAAAACGGCTAAGAACGAATAGAGGAGCTTGCTTTATTTTGGTGCGTACGCGACAGTAAAACTTAAGTAATTAAAACGGTACTAATGTTAGCATACGTCGTTATAATTATGTGATGACATTTATGTATGGCAAAGGGTTGTAAATTATATTTTTATTAAGTAATATATTTGATTTAATTTTATTTAATATATATAATATATTTGTCTATAGTTCTTATTTATTTATGTTTGTTTGTTAGGATTCCCTTAATTAGAGACATTGAATTCAGATCGTTAGTGGCGGAATTAAACACCGCGCTGTTTAAAGATAAACCAAGTAAGTAAGCATATAGGAAACGTAAAAAAATGACATATATTACTATAATTTTAAATTGAATTGAATGCATTCTTCTTATTATCTCCCGAAAAAGAAACATATATAGGTACTAATTTTAATTAATAAAAAACTAATTAAAGCTCCTTTATACAAAAATGGTATATTATTTTGCTTTGTATATTATATATATGCATATAAATCTAATTATTTGTTACTTTTTGTTAATAACTCAATCGTATTGAAATTTTTTTTTCATCTAAAGTTTATCTATACCCCATATTTGATTAAACTATACGAAATCGTGTATAGCAAGCACACTTAAATAGGTGCGTATTCTTATTTTTTAATCTTAAAATTATTATAAATATTAATATTATAAAATTTAACATGAAATTCCAAACTAAAAGCCTGCACATAAAAGTTTCTTATTAGTAAATTTTAATAGATCATCGTATGCAAAGTAATCACATTTTTCATTATCTACGTCGGTGAGTCTTTAAACTTTGAATCTATTAAATTTTATAACTTAAAGTTTGTTCAGGCTCTACATGGCTAATAATTGTTTATCCTTTAACTTAAACTAGCTTAAGCCCTTTTTTAGTACTGAGGTTAGGTTTGAGTCCCAATCTTGGGAACTGGCAAATACTCATTAATATCAACAGTTTAACAAAAAATGTATTTAAATGAATTAGATATATATTTTTGTTAAATTCGTAAAAAATATATACATATAAACATTACATGTATATATATACGTATATATATATATATATATATATATATATATATATATATATATATATATATATATATATATATATATATATATATATATATATATATATATATATATATATATATATATATATATATATATATATATATATATATATATATATATATATATAAGCTTATTGCTTAGGTAACAGAATAACATTGATTAATATCCAATGACACGCATAATATACTATCATTATCTACAAATGTAATAATGATTTCCGTATCGTCGCATAAACACTTTAAAACAAAATACTAGATTAATACTATATAATATATCGGAAATTACCAATAACTTGACCAAAGATTATCATAACAATACGTTTGCACGTATTTTTCATTGTTTTGGCACAGAATGATATAAAAATATATATTTATGTTATCATTTTAAGTAATAATGTGTAAGGTCAAATAATTATATTTTGATGTAATAAATTTCATTATCAATTCAATATTTCTGTATTGTTGTTCAAATAATAAAGAGAGGAAATATTAACATACATATAGGTACATACATATATAAAAAAATGTTACATATATAGCAGGATTCGGAACCCGCTTTCCTTGGATCCTTTGCTTGCTCTAGATAATAAAACTATAAGATCTCGAGCTACGATATAGTTTCTTGATTGATCAATATCGAAGTACTTGGAGTTTAAAAATATGTAATGCATTATATAGTACTCACTTATTCTGCTTAACAGGTGTAGTCGACGGCGTAGGCCTCTTCTCTTCTTTAATAGTACTGTTATTCATTTTCGACGTCAAACGTTTCAAAACGTCATCCATCGACCGCTTGTGAGGCGGCGCGAGCGACAACGCACTATTGTGATTCAGCAATGAATTGTTATTATTGCATAATCCCAACACTTTCGCTTCAGCTCCAGGGCTACTGCATTCCGAGGAACCACGTCTCCTGGCTTGGAGATCGTTTACCTGGTGAAGACTTAGAAAACTCGATGGGACTAGAAGGTTATTTGTCATGTCGGTTTCAAATCGTTGCTTCTTACTAGGCTGTTCGTCTTCGTATTCTTCCTCACTTATCGAAGTTCTCGGAGAAGAACTTGGTGAAAATTTGTAGAAACGCTCGTTATCGTCGGATTCGTGGTTGTCCGAGAATTCTTGGTTGGCGGGACCGGCTTCCGGTTTCTCTGTGTCGGCGGCTCCGTCTTGCAATTTGGAGGGTGGCGACTTTCTTTTAGATGACATGTTTCTGCAAGGAAATTGTTCAGTTTAAACGATTTTTGTGGATAAATATATTTTTTTATATAAAAATTATAAATATTATCATAAGTTAAGTTACAGATTTATAAAGTTTTTTACGTCTCTTATTAGAACTTTATCCAAATATAAATTTGCTTTATATTCCTGTAGTTGCCTAGCACACATCCTAGCCTATCGATAATCTTATTCCATATACCTACACTTCAGCCAGCTAAGCAAATTACTAGGTATCTACTACTAATTTTATCAACGTAGTTAACAAACACAAATATATCAGATCAGTATCGCAGGACGTCTATTTGTCACCAACTCTCGAGAACTCGCTTCGTTAAAGCATCTAATTGGGCTTACTAATTGTGCTAATTGCTTCTCCTTTGGACTTAAGGTGTCCGTTACTCGTGCGTGGTGAAGGTGGTAAAGATAGTGAGAACTTGATGTAAAACATTGAAATTTAAATAAATAATAGATTCATAAACATTATAAGTTTAGAACTAAAAATAATACAAAAATGTTATATTTTTGACATTTTTACTGGAGTGAAAATTAAAAAAAACCTTCAAATATAGAGAAGGCTTCATTTGGCAAGAAAAATTTTCTTCTATATCCATATTTATGGACATTCAATTATAATTCATAGAATTGAAAGCATTTACCATATCCAATCCCACATTTCCCTCACAAATCAATAAAAAATACAAAACGTGAACTATAAACCAACGTTTTTTTTAAATACAAATACAATTAGTATATAACGTATACTCGTATGTACATTATACTCGTGTATGTACAACCGTATTGCCCCAATCAATACATAAGGGGTTCTCGATCGTCTTATTGAATGTATCAACAAATGAATTTCTTGTTGAGACACTGTCTGCCGTCCTTTGATGTCTGTTTATTTACTCTGCCTTAATTAGGCTACGAATTTCGAGTTATTTCATTATCAGGTCTTCTGCTTACTTTGACTTGGAACTGAAGATCACATTATAAGAATCAGTCCAATTCATTTATAATCTAAATTTAATTCTGTATAGAAATCGGAATATTTCACTTGAAAATGTATATTATATAACAAAGAAGAAAGGATATGATAGCGCATACCTCAAAAACTAAAACTTCGTTTGCTAACAATCAGTATGAGTCTCGTTCGTGTTTATTATATAATAGAATAAATCAAATATTTAACTTATACCCCAAGCTTTACTATGAATGTAAAAAAAAGTTGTAGAATGGCTCACACCAATAAGCTACGAAGAAACCGAAGCGCTTATTCAGCATTTGAAATAATCATACTTCTTTAAGTTTATATTTATATATCTTTTAGCACGATTGTCGTCACACTCACGATATGTTAAACACACTCTACACGTTCTACATATGTAAACAACAGATTGGTCCTTAAATTTATTATCGTTTAGAACAGTAAATTAAATGAATTTAAAAAATTATAAGAGTATAGGTAGTTAATTGTAAGTAAATACCTATTATAAAAATAAAAATTTTAATTTAAACATAAGTGTTATTTTAAGAACGAAATCTCCTGATACAGGCAACACCATGCTTAAAAGGAGGCTCCAATCACTATTTGAAAAAAAAAGGGACAATAAAAATATGTTAATTTGAAATTGAAGAAAAAACATTTACATAAAGACTTACTTTCTATCTTAAATAATGATGCATGAATACAAATGTAAATATAACATATTCTAGCTTTTCATAAATATACCTATCAGGATAAAGAGAGGATAGTGTTAAGACCTTCCGCAGATATTGAGAGACATTACGTGTCAAATGGCGGAACTGAAATAAATAATTACCTATGTTTTTAAAATAGTAACATATAACCTACCTTATATACATATAATATCTTATATCCATATAATATCTTATATCCATATACGTATAACACCTGCATAGTATATCGAGGTAATTTTAACATAGTTAAAATAATAACATATTTTAGACTATAGATTTTTCTAAATCCTATATAAATATATTTTACAAAAATAGAGCAAAAATGGTCAAACGTCAAAGTAAATCAATGAGTCAAGGGTGTTTTATGCCGCCCTTAATATAATAAAGTGCCGTTAGCACAGTGACACTAGAAATTGTGTTATTGCCCGTCTGACAAAATGTTGCTTGGGGATACTAAGTATTGATAGAGACTTATTTAAAATAAAAAATGATTTTCTGCCATGTTTCAGTTTATGCATTAATTTATTTTCATTAATAATAAAAAGTAAATACCTTCAAGTATAATAAGTTTTTTTTTATGTAATCATTGCTTAATAAAAGCTATATATATTAAGTCACAGCTTGAATATTAAAAAAAAGAATCAACTAAGTTCTTGCATCTGACAATATCAATCTGGAAATACATTGAAATATATTTACTGTTATAATTGTATTCACTCCCTTGATAGTGTTCTGGCTGTACAAATTTCACAAATTCTGGATAAGCGAATATCATCCTTATTTTAAGGGGCTAAGCTGTCTAAAATAGCAGCACGTTTAATGTTCCTAACTATTAATTTCCTTCCTATTACAGACACAATAACATCACGCAGTGGCGGGAACAATATGGCGATTTGGCGCGATTATTGTTAAGTCAATTTCGTTTGGATACTCACAGAGAAATAATTTCGATTACAATTTTCATTCATATTTTTTTTATGTTTATTTTTTTTAATATTGGGAATTGTACTTTATGATGTTTATAAATTAAGGCTGTTATTTAATATAATAATGTTTTACTGTTTTGATGTAAGGATTATGGTTTAATAAAAGTATTAACGTATTATATATTTAACCATTTGTCTATAAAAAGTCGATTAATTATTTTTATTAGATGTTATTAAATATACTTATTTTTAGTTACTTTAACATTTATTAATATTTATATTGTTTTTAAGAAGAAAATTGAAATTTTATCATTACAAAAAGTTTTAAATAACATTTTATAAGTAATTTTGTAATATGAATACAGTTAATATTATGTACAATTTTATTATTTGCTACATAGTGCGAAATTTATAAAATTTTTCCTTCATTATATGTTAAATTTTATTCTGAAATTAGAATTAATGCATTATTTTGACATAACCTAACCAATTTATATATCGAACCAACATACACTTGCTATTTCTACCACGATGTCTGTAACGAGATATATTTATGACATTTTTTTACCGATATACACAAAAATACTAGGGTAGCGTTCAATAGGGCACAGCTGATTTCAATTTGAGAGGGGAGCGTTGGGCGGGAAACAATGACGTTAGCAAATTGACGATAAATTGTTTTGTTAAACCAACCGCTAACCCTTTGCGACGTGTTGGAAAAATCGCTTTTTAAATACTGTTTATTACTTGCTTGCTTTGACATTTATATGGAAATTAAAGCGTTATTGGGGATATGTGATTTTTTGTGGACACTTGATTTTTAAATGATATTCAATATTGAATTATTCATCAGTTTGTAGATTATTACTATATTCGGGTGAATATAGTTTTGCTTTTTATTTTTGCTATATGGCACATTTTTAAGGGAGGATTAATCTAGCTTTGCTTTGTTTCGTTCGTGTCGTACTAGCGCCAGACTCTGCAGAGCTGCAAATTGTTGATTAACTCCAAAAATATCTACATCCTTTCATAGACATTGTTTAATGACACTTCCCGACAACGCCAAGATATTTTTATCGTTTTAATGTAAAAGCTTGACATTAATTTTCAATTCTAACATTCCGATACAACTTAAATCAGTGCAAAGTGTCGCCATTTCTAGATGTTCTGAGTTAATCAAGAGGATAGATAGTCTAATTTATATATTAACATGTGCATCCGTTTAGGAATTAGCCTGAGATGGACTGGACCAAGGCAGTCTCTATTAGTTAAAGGAAATTGCCAACGCCCTGTCTTAAATAAGTCTCAAGTCTAACTTGGGTATCGATCTTACGTTATTGAGTTAGTGTTTGAAATCTGATAACGGTAAGTTAATGTTGCGAAATTGTTTATGGGCGATTCAAATACTAGTGATTTTGATTTCACTTTTGGATAGAAGAATTATTCTGAATTTATATACGTATCCATATGAAATTAAACTTAAAACACTTAATAACTTATGTAAGTAAATATATAAAGCACCTAAACCAGTAATTATTTATATCCTTTAAATTAAAAAAAAAAACAGGACTATTGTTATTTTACATATAACAGAGAGAGAGAGAGAGAGAGAGAGAGAGAGAGAGAGGGAGAGAATGGAGAGGGGGATTTGTTTTCCAAGAAATAAAATAAATTTCCGGCTCGAGTGAGTATCGAACCCACAAACGTCGCGATTCGACCCAAACTTTGTATCGTTGTGACACATTCAGCTTAAAATCGATACAATTGTATATTACATAAATGGTTTATTAAAAAATCATATCTTATATAAAAAATCTTACAAAATAAATGTATGAATGGAGAGAAAGACGTCCCAATCTTTTATGCCTTTTGATTACACTAAGAGAAAGAAAATAAATACCAAAAAATAAATATAAAAAAGTAAATAATATTAAATGGAAAGTACGAGACCGCTCCGCTATACAATGAGAAATAAAAATTTATTAGAAATATTGTGAAGCGTACTTAATCCAATGACGAATGCGAATTTTTTCCCGTTTCCTTAGAAAAAGCGGCGGAGTTATTTTCCTCTTGGACCAGTAACTGAATTATTCTTTATTATAATAAGTTTATTCACAATAACGGAATAAATTTTCCAAGCGTTCCGTGTAAATAGAATTTCAAGGTGCCATTTTTTTTACTTTTTATCCGATTTGCAATAACTACTGGCAATTTAGATTTGTTTGAGCACGATTGTGTAAGATTTTTTTTGTTTTGATCCTTATGTGGGTACTTTAGTTTGCAATTTTAAATTATTTTTACTTAACAGAGACTACCTTATATAGATATCTTCTATATTTCCATATCTCAATTGAATAAATTCAATACGGAGGTTAAATAATTTCTTTTAATGTTTCATTTTAAACCTAAGTATATTAAGAATAATATGACTATTCATTCCAGGATATAATCAAAATTTTTGACTTTTAAGAAAAGAAGAAGATTGATTTTTGAGAAAATAACCTACAGTCAAGACTCTCTGTAGTCCGCTTTCCGCCCTAATATCCGCGAGTTACGCCGCGTTTGATGAATTGCACAATCTAACGCCACGTTCGGCTTTATTGTCAAAGCAAGTATAGCGTAAGCGAAACTATAAAATACACGATCCTTCCGAACAGACATTCGACAAATAAAATCACGTATCAGTGATTACATTATCGTTGCTTTTTTTATGCATGTGAACCTGTTTTCAATATTTCCAAGTACACTGTTTTTTTAATAAATTATTAAAAAAGTGAATTTTACCTATGGCAACTTGCAAAAAATATATAATTTAAAATGTTCTAACTAAGAATGAACGTAACTTATAATCACATCTAGTGTAATGAGCATCTTTGTGTAAAAGATTTTCTTGTGCCCGACAATAGGGGAAATTACCCATCGGGCACGCGACTAAGTGATGCTAAAATATAAGGATGTGGATTTTATAAAACAAAATATGTGTAGCTTTACGTTTTATCTTTCATAAAGTAGTAAGTCAGTAGAAAGAATATTGTGTTAAGACACTTTATTCTCTACCTTCCACCGGAATTCGAAATATTGTGTGTTGGACGCTTCATTTATTCATTCCCCCAAGTGAGGATTGAATCCGCAACATGCGTCTTTATAGTCAGATAATATTATAATATTATACAACAATAAATATATATTAATCTAGAAAACGAAACGTCTATTTCATAATAACTGTACACCCCTGCCAAGTACGAGACATTATGATTATGTCACAAACAATGTCAAAGGAACAATGCCCAATCACCGGGAAAATTACAGCCATATTGTAGCTACTTACTACTAAATATAATAGATAGATTTTAGAGAGTTGACTTTTTTCATATTTTAGCATGTTCTTCTTTATTATGGTATAAATATATAAAAAAGAAATATTTTTGGTTGCTTTTATAGTTTCAGTCGTATAGTGGCCTAAGTAAATGACCGTACTTCAAACTAAGCCTAGAAAAATAAAGCAACCGAGTTTCAAGAGGAATTTCTTACGATTTCGCTAACAAAAATGCAATTTAAGTAACTAGGTAGGTATATTGTATTTGTTTTACATATATGTTAAATATTTACATATTTTTTGTTATATATATTATTTGAATATTATCTATAGGATTTATGTCAAAGATCACAAAGATAATGTTACCTTAATATATATATGTACATCTTTATATATATTTATATATATCTTTATAGTAGGCATATCTTAATTTGCTCATTTTTCCTAGTACCTACTGACCTAAGACGTTAAAACAATGGACTCATCAAGCTCGCATCGCTGGAGATAAGTCCAAGCGGAATATTTACTAATTGTTACCAAAATTTTATGTTATGTAAATACAGAATTCATATAAATATTTCGTTTTGAATTTGAAATTTAATAATATAGTATAGTTTGGATATGAATGAAAAATGAATGGTCCATAGTTTGGACTATGAATAGATATAAGTTTAGATTTCACTTCGAGATATTAAATTTTGTTCGCCTTTTCTCCCTCAGTAATGGTCAGTCATACCTATATGTAGGTATATAGGTAGTTACGACTGAATATATGATGACTGACTTTTTACGCTATAATATTATCATTTTACTTAAGAGACATAGATTATTATTTATTATTTATATTCCATCAAATCCATTCATAAAAACTTATCAACATAAAAAAATAATTTTAAGGTATAAAATATAATACTTTTATACTGTTTCCAACTTTTATACCGTTGTATGAAATTCGCAGGAAAGTTCGTTTTCCCTCTACCAGTGACCTAAGGATGCGACACAATGCATTCATCAAGCCCTCTTGTTTAGGATAATCACTGAGTCTCCGAATATGCCATAATTGTTTTGTCTACATCTTACATTCATGAGAATGAATGCGGATTTTTATTGTAACAATAGATATATGTTACGTAATACACATATACGATATTCTATCCTTAGCATAGTTAATATATATGTACTTATTATATGCTGGCTAGAATAAAATTAAAATATTTTCACTTCCCTGTCCTCCGCCAAGTGTAGTTTTGTCATACGTAAACTAATATAGCGACTATAATTTTAGCATTTACACATATTCAAAGAGTTCTTAACGTAGGATTTAATATAAAAAATAATATAATAAGGAAGGAGTAATATGTTGAAATATTAAAAGAGCTTAAAATATAAAGTTTTCTATTCAGTTACGATGAGAGATTTTTGAATAAAAATTATTGTGAAACAAATGCAATCCACTTAGAAAGTGCACAAAACACTTCTGAATGAAACAGTGGAAATAAAAATGGCGGGCTTATAGTTGAGCATGAAAATACAAGTAAGTACCCGCGTTCGAGTCAAGATGCCACTACATTTCCGCACAGTTGCCCGCAAAGGAAAGCTTTCGATAGAGGAATTTTGTTCAGAGCGGCACTTGAAGACTTTTCTCGATCTGACGCAAGAAATTACAATGTATACGTCTAATGATAACCTAACGAACGCAACCCTCTCGTTTAAAAGATCAAGACTAAAATATCTGGCTCAATGTATCATTAAACATGTCGTATTGTTTATAATACGGCAGAAGCAGATCCTCATCGCTAGCTGTCGTCTCATAAAGCAAACAAGTGCACATCCTTTGACAGAGAAACACAAACAATTGTCCAAATCATAAACAATGGTGTACATCGCAAATATTATCCGCGCCCCGCTCAAAGTATCCCTACGTATAATGAACCATTCATACTGCCAAACAAACTCCAACCAACCATATGCAATAATTCTATGCGTTCGGGCGAAATCCTCTAAAGCACCAACTACGTGTTCCGTTACAAAGGAAATTAAACTGAAATAGACGATAATAAAATCCAGAATTAAATGGATATCTTCATAGATATAAATCCTTGAGCGACTGACAAAGAACAGAAGCGATTTCACGACATCAAAGTGGAACACGACATATTACGCTTCAAAATAAACACCAGAATAAATACATCGAAATGTTTGCCCCGAAATAATCGGCAATGGGGTGATCATATTCTAAATTATCCGGTAACCGAGGGTAGTTTCGCAAACCCTTTTGATAGTGAGGATTAATTTGCTGTTTGTGCATAGGTTGTCTCTGCGCCGGGCTCGCAATTAATAAACACTAATAGCTTACATTTGGTTTTGTTTCCATCATTCTGAACTCCACGTATCAAATGCAACGTCACGTGTGTAATAAACATATTTTATTGTGTTACAACTTTTATAACGAAGCCAAATTGTTCACGGGGACGTTGAAATCCGAATTTAAAAATGGAGGCATGTAATTTGCACATAAAACACATCCTAATGGCATCGTACGTGATCACTTATTCGGTGGACTCACAAAGCGAGGCATCTTCATCTGAAAGCAGACTTCGATTTAAATACATTATTCTTGTAATAACAGAACCGGACGGAGGGATCCATTGAAGTTGTAGAATACATTATTTTAATTCATACCACCTCTTTGTGACCCATCAGAAAATTAATGGATTCAAAGCCTTCTCTTCCGTTTCGACAAAGAATAATTTGCTAAGTAAATGAACGGGCAGACAATCCTGTTACGATCCCGAGTTTTGTTTCGATAGAAGATTAAAGAGTAGCGAATCTGCGAGAGGTGCCCTTTTCAATCACAGCCTTTGTGAACGTTATCTCTGTTAATTTTGGGAGGTCAATGAATGAAGTACACAATACGATCTCATTTAACTTTATTATTCATGTCTGTTTTGATTTATTTGATCGCAACGTCGGGACCGAGGTTGTTTTTTGCGTCTGTACAGACAGACAGTCCGCTAGTAATCCCTCAAGTTATATTAAGATGCATTTAGCGGGAAAGCAATAATCTAAATTGAAATATGTTGTCCGAGATGCAAGATGCCGTCTCAATTTCGTATTCATTGGGAGCGGGAGAATGGGAAGCTACACAAAATTATTGTCAAATCTCAGGGGCGTTTCGAACGACGATCCCTCGAACGTAGTAGTCGAAGAGCTACGAAGCGTATTGTGCTCAGTTATTAGAAAGTATGCTATATTGTCAGTAATTATAGGATATTACTATTAATATTAATACAAATTATTAGTTGATTTAAATTTATTTAATTTGTATTTTGCATTACACTAAGCAAATTTAGTAGCTTATGTACATAGGTAAATATTTTTAAAAAATATTATGAATTTATGGACACATAGTTTTACACATTAATTATAACTAATTAAATACAGATTGGACAGTATTATCATATTATTGCGAAAATCTAAATGAAGAGAACGTCCAAATGTTTTCCCACATCCGTCGATACTGCTTAAGATGAAGTTGAGAATCATCAAGGCGACCCCAGTCGTCGGTCACTTACAGTTACGTAACATTTCGCTAACTTACTACACTGCCGTACTACTTTGCGGACCTTTGTCTCTTTGAAAATCCCATTTATATCATATGTTATTTTGACATAACTGTACGTAAATAGTCGCTGATTTAAATTCAAAATAGGGATTTTATCTATATTTATAAAGGTATTTTCTTAGAATCAAGTTAACTCACGTAAAAGTATTTATTGCTGACAAATAGAACATAATTAAAACTAGCTCGCAAAGTGAAATAGAGAGTGATTAGTCATTACTTTTTCTTAAAATATCGAATAAGCAAGAAATTCCTAATTAAGATATTTCTCAATTATTTCGTTACTCAAAACGTAATTGGCAATAGGTAACTATTGAAACAAAACAAATAAGCTTACAATTAATTGTGCGATTATAATAATGATTAAATGCCATAGGTCAGCCATTTGAAATTCTTGAAGCAAGGTGATAGTGAAGGATACTTTTTGTTGATCGCTTTTTTTGGAAAATATGTACATTATGTACCTATTATATTTAAAAAACTTATCGTAATACATGCAGGTATCGAGGTATTATTTGCTTGAGTTTTTTTAGTTTTTTCTAGGTAGGTAGAAGGTATTATTAAGAAACATCGTTCCCCTCTCCGACTCTGTCCCTCCATTGCTATAGATATTGTTATTTTTTTATATTTATTATTATACATTTGTTGGTATTGTCGGTATTTTCACAGTATTCTCCTTCGCGTGATTTTCATAATGGCAAAAATAGTTTCATGGGTTATATTCGAATGACTATAGGTGTTTATGTTTGAATTTCAGACAGTTTTTGTCTCTTGCACGCCTTAAGGTATTCGCCTAGATAGTTCAGTAACGGAATTTAGCGCCTCAATTTGATTTACGATAGGATTAGGTATAATTTCCACTTATAGGATTCAGAACTCACATTTGTCGCGATTACAATTAAACACTAGTACTCTGCTAAGAAGGTCTCCACTGTAACGATACCTACTCAACTTCTACCAAATAATAAAAATATT
The DNA here is from genome assembly GCA_037178615.1 of Dione vanillae. NCBI lineage: Eukaryota > Metazoa > Arthropoda > Insecta > Lepidoptera > Nymphalidae > Dione > Dione vanillae. Next base: position 477,382 of record JAZFAU010000283.1, on the reverse strand, counting down.
AAGCTTGAATAATTGTTTGTAATATCGTAAAATATACAATATTTTACTATTTAAATATTTTATTTGTCTTAAATTTGAAGTCACAACCTCTGATTTCCCTCTCGAATCCTTCACGATATAATTATTTCATTTACTATCTCTAGTAAAAAAAGACAAAGCGGCGGACTAAGTTCCACCACAACGCAATGTTTTTAAATTAGTACAGAAAATAGAAAACAGAGCGTTTTATCACTAGCTCTCTCCCTATCCTGCTATATGCATTAAAGCGTCAAGTTATTATTAAAAAAATATTAGTTATTTGTATAAAAGCCACTAGTAATGTGTAAACGTTGAATGTTTGTTCGGAATAATATCGAAAGCTGTATATATAATTCATAAGGTCGCCGGCAAAGCCACTACACCTTTGTGAATAATTTAGATGTCAGACACATATTATTTTTGCAAGGGCCGCGGTCTGCTCTCTTTACCCTATAAAATATCATTGAAGGATATATTGTGGAAATAAATTTGAATTTAAAGATATCCGGTTCAGTTAGTTAGTGGGATGTTGCTATGGTAATTAAAGAATAATCGAAATAAAATATAGACAAACGTTTAGATACAAAGACTAACTTTTTGTCAATCTCCTTTGATTTAAAACGAGAAGTAACTTCTTTTATGCGTAAAAGGTAAAAAGCGGAGTAACATAACACTAAGCTATTTCTTTCTAGCTTACCAGGTTACCTAAGAGAGAATATTCTGTGTCGAGTGGCGGAACTCAACGCCGTGCTTCAACTACACATTACAAATATTAATACAATTAACTTCAATATGACACATAAATAGTTATCAAATCAAATACGTACAAACGCTTTCATCAAATCAAGGCTCCACATCTGTCTCTTGTTTACAAACTAACAATACCTCAATCTGCCAGTTCTAACCCAATTACTCAACATCTCAGCACAATCCCACGCCATTATTAACCCCTTCAAGGAGTTAAAATCACAATTTGCGGTTATTTGTGTTCTCTACAAATACTTACAGGTCGTTTTCGGTTAAATATCATAATGTTTTTGTGCTAACTGTTGTGGTATTCGTGGTAATTGTCTTATAGTGACGTTATTTGTAACGCTTTATTAACATTTAAATTGTCGTTCTCACGTTTAAACAGTTTTGTGGGTTTTTAAATGATGATCTTGTTTTGGTATGTACCTACGAGTATTGTTCTAACAAATGGTAGCAAGGTATATGACTTTATTGTGGCAAATTTGGAAAATGGTTCAAATTATAAATATCTGCATTTTCCAGTCTGCTTAGACAAGTCGACTTTGTATGGTATTAGGATTGAATTCACATAACTTAAGACGTGATGAGTGAAATATTCACTTGTATTTTTGTGTTTTTATAGCTTCACGCTTTTCATCCGCATAGATTGGCTGAGGAAATAGCAAAAACCTTGGAAATCAAGTGTTCACACCCTCCGTTCCCCACTATCTGCCTTTTTTGAGGCATTTCTCTTAAAATTATTCTCAATAATAGAATTCTAATTTAAAAAGCTTATTTGAAACCACATTTGTACATTCTAAAGGATTACACTTAAATTCAATCCGACTCAATCTCCGTCAGTACAACAATACCCTACGTGCCTACACACATTCAACCCGACGTTACGCAACTAAACCGAGTGGTTGTTATTAATTTTCTTGAACCGTACAGTAACATCTAGTTTACTATTCACGTTAAGGCACTATTCAAATCAAACAATGAACAAGTGACGTGTAATTTCGCAAGTGCCATAAATAAAGTGTCGCCGGCACAGTGTTGGGAACAATAAGCTTTCGCTTAGACTACCTTTAGTGAGCCAAATGTATTCACTATTTACCTGTGTAACGCAGAATGTAACGAAAACACGATTTTCATACATTACCAATGTTCTTGTCGTCTGATTTAGACTGCTACATTTTAATAGAGTGGTCTACAGTTAAGCCGTACAATAATTTACACTGACATTTGTTTATATACTAAATTATGAACTGTAATCTACTTGAAATTCATGAAATCATTAAATTTGATTTCAATTTATAACATTTTGTATTGAGATCTACAAATTAGTTTATTTTTCAGATACAAAATTGGCATGCAATTAGGTACCTAAAGAAAGCTAAGAAGCTAAACAGTGAAAAGCTATAAGTAAATATAAAGTTCATAATCTTATAATACCTACTATAAATATACAACAGTTGTATACTGAATCACTATTTTACCCCATCTTCGTATTATTACCACAATATGGTATCTAATAAAGCAGGAGTGTCTTGTTTGGACTCAATAAATGTGAAATGAAGTGGAATAATCGACTCGACAAACAAGAGGGCTCGATAGTGCGTCTCGATTCACTGATACAATCCGATACATCCAATTAGAAATACGTTGTTTTATATATCCACTGTCGTAGCGTCTTTGGTTAAAATAGCTTTATTTGAAACCGAATGGACCGAAAATCCGTTATTAAATTTTTAATTTAAGGTTTTACCTTATATATGAAAAGTGAGTTAAAATTATTTACTTTCAACTAGAAATAGCTAATTAGAAATCTGCAGGAAACATATGAACCTATGTGTTAAGACACTCCGTTGCATAGTTCCTGCTTTCTCCGTCCCCGCTTTCCGCCTTTTTCGAGGCATTTCGTGTTGAGTGGCGGAACTCAATGTCGCTCTTTGCCTAATATATCTAGAAACGTATATATGTTAATACATGTTAAAATATCTAAAAACTAGAAATCATGATTTGCAAGATCACTAGCACCTAATTCTTTATTTCGACATCAAAAAGATAGGTAAGTATTAATAAATACGTTTGCTGCTAACCATTGATTACTTCTTGACACATCAAAGGGCCGTCGGGCAAAGGGCTATTGTGTGACCTCTAATAATGACATTTCCATCAATTTTTCTACTCGTTTCGTTCATTCGCTTTAATGTTACGGGAATGTTTGATGGCTTTATGTTTTTCTCATTACTTAAGTAGGTATATATTATATTTATTTCAACACATCTTTCACGAATTGTTGGGCTCGTATTAAATCTATAATAATAAATATATCGTAGCCAAAGTTGTATTTTGCTAGGTTAAAGTGTTTAAGTCTTAAGTTTCCGTTAGTCTAACATGCTTATCCGGGGTTTATTTTTCCCTTAGTTTTATTCAAATCTGCGATTATATATAATTATTTTATAATATACTATTTCATTATCTATTACTTTATTTATTTGTACAGGCACCTTAATCTTAAAATCCGATATGTAATTTTGGCCTCGGCTATTTTTAAGTGGCAAAGAAAATCACTTTGCACTGCTTGCTACATTAGGGGCATCACAATATTTTCTATATAATCGTTATGACTCAATGACACATTATATATTACATTTTCTGTTACTAGAGTGTTACTAGAGTGACTGGCATATGAAATGTAAACTAAGAGAGAATTTTACGTAATTCCAACAAAAGCAAGAAAATAGCCATTTTTTATTATTTTTTAGTCACGCTTTATCCCACACATACCAGAATAGGCAGAGAGGACTTCAGAAACCGTAGAAACCCATTTTCCACCATTCAAAGATTTGTGTGTTGAATGGCACATGCCTAACTGACAGAGCAAAGCATATAGAAATAATTCAGCATCTCCGAGTGAGAATCGAACCTGCAAACCCCTTGCTACTTACACTGATCTCATATATATATATATATATATATATATATATATATATATATATATATATATATATATATATATATATATATATATATATATATATATATATATATATATATATATATATATATATATATATATATATATATATATATATATATATATATATATATATATATATATATATATATATATATATATATAATATATATATATATATATATATATATATATATATATATATATATATATATATATATATATATATATATATATATATATATATATATATATATATATATATATATATATATATATATATATATATATATATATATATATATATATATATATATATATATATATATATATATATATATATTTCTGTAAAATCTTGGATCAATAGAAATAAGTGCATACCAAATGTTACAAATTACAGAAAGAAACACACGAAGTCGAATTCAAGACTAAATATTATTTATTTTTATGATGTCTTATTACTGATTGATTTACTGTTGACAGTTCATTTTACTTTTTTATTGCCAAAGTAAATCTTTTAACAATATTTGAGGTGTGCTGCTTTGATGTTTGTGGTAATGACTCTTTTGTGTTTTTTTTTAACATTCACGCTTTATCCCGCATATAGAATTAGCTATTTTGTTATTATTTTAAGTAAAGCTGATATAGTGTCAAGACACTCCGTTTCAATTTCAAAATATTTCTGGTCTTTTTTATATGCTTTATACAACTAATTTAGTTTTTGGTTCATATCCTGCTGCATTCAAATGCTTGTTTTCTTTAAGTATTTTTTTATGCCTGGTGTGGATTAAAACTAAACTTAAAAATCATAAAAATATTTACTTCTGTTTCTTTTTTTTCTTTCCAGAGATAGAACCTACAGGTAGATATAGGAAGATAAAACGCTAGCATTTGTAACTTTCCATTAATAGTACGTTTTGTTCATGCAAATGAAATGAAGAAATTATAAAAACAAACTATTATGATTTATCAAGGTTTAGAATATGTATAGGATTCATTGTTTATTTCCAACCAAATATAGGTTAAGATAATTCATAATTACGTTTAAAAACATAACACGAACTATGCACAAAATTAAAAGCACTTTTAGATATAATAATAAGAAAAAGCAATGGCAATAATAATTTAAAATTATTCTATAGTACAAATAGATCGAGCTGTTGGCACCGACTTCAGTGGAAACAAAGCGGGTGACAAATAAAATAAGTGTGTATAGGCTATAAGAATGGCATTACTTTGCGATACGTATATTAATATATGGATATATTGTTGGTTATATAATGAGATCAGCGTAAATATATTTATAATAGATTTTAGTTTCGCCACAAGATTGTCTTGAAAATTAGACAGAATATATGCGTGTATATAAAAAAATATATATATATATATATATATATATATATATATATATATATATATATATATATATATATATATATATATATATATATATATATATATATATATATATATATATATATATATATATATATATATATATATATATATATATATATATATATAGGTATATATAGGTATATACATCTGTGTGTGTGTCTATAACTAAAGTATAATATAATAATTGTTGTTACTTCGTAAAGAATATAATTAACGTACAGTGTACGTGTTTTTATCATAAATTATAGTTGTATCAAATAAATAAGAAATATTTTTTACGCGTAATTAATTGTTATTACTAATTAAGTATTATAACTAATTTAAGTAGCTTTAGCTCCGCTTTATTTTACCTATGCTTAATCTACATATTGTGAAAAAATATGTCGTAGAAATTACTATAACAAGCTTCTATAACGTAGTAATATAACGTTGTAAATTTTATTTAACACTTGTTATTCCCTTCTTAAATTAAATGAACATACATTCTTTGACTTTGATTAACTATAATAAATATCAAAATTTTACATGTTTACCCAATTTTAAATTCTATTTTGGTTATTTTATAAGTTTCAACCAATAAATTCGTCTCAACTTGTCACCTACGACGTCTACACCAATAAGCTTTATATATAGAATCCAAACAAGAGCTTTTATTTATATAAACATAAATTAAACTTTTATTTTACTATCATTAAATTAAATGACGCATTCGTAATGTTAATTGGATAATAAATGACAGTTCACGATTTTTTTTGTTTTATATTTCATATGTGAACATTATTATTAAAGTACTGTATACTTTAATTTAGTAAAAACGAGAAAAACGGATTTAAACCTGCGCCTGCAACTGCAAGTTACAGTAATAAATTGCAGTTACAGTTGTCAGCAACAAGAACATAATAAGCTGTTATAAGCCTATACGACTCTGGACTTAGATCGATAATAGCGTATGACTTAATTAGTAATAGTGCTTAGACAGTACTAAATACCTAGCTTTTAGAGTTCTTAAGTGTATTTTATTTTATCTTTTTTCCTATCTTTAATAAAAAAGAGATCGATGTAAATTGTAACATAAATTATTTAAAATAAAATGTCATACGAAATGTCGTTGAGCACCGTAGTGGAGCAGAGGCGTAGTATCCACATGTAAACGCGACTCTCAATCGGAGAAGATGGTTTTTCTATTTCCATTTTCTTCGCTCTGGTAAATAGCCAAAGCGTAGCGTTGAGTTCCGCCAACGCGCAATGCCTCGAAAAAGGCGGAAAGCAGGGATGGAGAAAGTAGGGTCTAAGCAACAGAGTGTCTAAATACTAGGTTCCTGTGGTTCCTGCTATGCGCTGTAGTATTTGTAAAAATGATATAAAAATCAAACGTATACTTAAGATTTTTCAACATAACATACAAATTTCATTGCAGGAAGCAGATGTTCTTGTTTTATATATTGTTTTAAGAATAAGAATCTTAGCAGATTTTAAATGTTTGTCTAACTGTTAGATCTTAACGCTTGTGTTTATTTTAAAAGTTTTCAAATGAATTATCATAATATTTGCATAATATTACAAAAATGTAATTAAATTTCTTATATTTTTTTCAATTAACGATGTAATAAATTGTGTAAAGTAACGCATGACTATATATTAGTTTTAGCGCCGATTTTTGAGTATAAATTGATATTAACTTATAAATGTAGATTGAAAGCTTAATTTGCAGATATGTTTGTTCGGCATTGTAATAATTTCAAGAACTGCAAATTTAAAAATATATTTTTACTTGATTTTATTCAATCTTTCAATATTTTATTTTAAAAGTCATGTCAGACCTGGTGTTAAGACACTAGCACTGACCGTTGTGAGTAGTGACTGAACTCAACGCGGCGTTTTGTCTTCTTACCAGAAATCGTATAATTTTTCATTATATTTCCCTAAGATTGAACCAACAACTTTTGCGTTTACAATCAGAATCACAACAGTCGCATTTACAAGCGTTGTTCTTAAGCTTTTTTTAGAAATTTATATTAATTTACGTTATTTGCGCATTCGAGATCTTGTCTTGTGGTACACAAGGCATACCGCTGTCAAAATTATATGCGGGTGGTTTTTGATAGTTTTTCTTTATATATAAAAATTTATCACTTAATTTCCTTTAGTCAAAGGTTAATCGAAGTTTAATAAAGCAAGTTTGCATTTTAGTATTTATATTTTGTATCATTGGATAAAATAAATAAGGACAACGTATATACTAAAATAATTTCGGTGCAATTATAAAGCGTCTAAAACCATGACTTTGGATTCGATTCTCACTTGAATAAAAAATAATATTTTTAGATATGGCCCATATGTATAAGATCAAAATAAACTGTAAATAAGTTTTCACATTAGTCCCTCTTACTCATCGAATGCGGAAGTTCCATGAATTTAAAACTAATGATAACTCCATAAAAACAAAATGAAGTCATAATTATATAAAAATAAATGAAGTAACGATAAGAGACAATAGCATACTGTTTTGTTATATTTAATAGAAGCTTTATTAACAAACAATGGGCACCATCGTATGGTATATTTTAGTGGACGATAAATTTTATAGGTAAGTAACTACTTACTTACTATATAGTGTATTTTTATGTGATAATATATATGTAATAGTTTTTTTTTTTTTTAGCTTCACGCTGTATCCCGCACATGTACAGGGTAGGCAGAGGGAACTGCAGGAACCATACGAACCTAGTGTTAAGACACTCCGTTGCTTAGTCCCTGCTTTTATCCGTCCCCGCCATTTTCGAAGCATTGCGTGTTGAGTGGCGGAACTCGACGCCACACTTTGCCTAGTTTGCCAGAGTGAAGAAAATGGAAATAGAAAAATCCATCTTCTCCGACTGGGGATCGAACCCAGTAACCGTATATGTAATAGTGATGTAACGAATGTCATTTTTTAACATGCGAATGCGAATATATGCTACCGATATTCGCGAATGCGAATGCGAATATTCAATAATTCTTGCAAATTTGGCAAATTGTTTACGGCAAGCACGATAGCACTTTGGAATGAAACATTAAAAACCTACCTGAGACAACTTTTTAGAAGGGAGCGAGAATTGATTTCTGTTTATTTAGATTGCATTAAAAAAATGTTTTATAAGACTGATAATGTGTTTACGAGGTTAAGTTACTGTTTTTTTAATTAAAAAACACAAAAAGTAAACTGATTTAGATTTTTATAAAGTATTATCGTCGTTAATTTTTTTTTCTGACATTCGTAAACATTGGCAGATTTATTTGCGAATGTGAATGTGTAAAAACGTGCGAATATTCGCGAATGCGAATGCGATTATTCGTTGCATAAATAATATGTAACTACGATACGATACGAATATGTGTAAGTTTTAGAGAGGATTCTACACTAAGATACAGAATAATATATAATAGGGAAAATATTTAAATATTACAATTTTAATATTATAATGTATATAAAATTTTTGAACGCGTCAAGATTTGATGATGATAAGCGCCGTTTTTATTTGTTTTATTTAAGTATTTTTTCGTTCCTAGTGTAAATAACAATAAGTGATAAGAATTTGAACGTAGTGGAATTGAATATGAGCAAAACATGGCTTACTATTTACTCTTGTTAACTAGTTTTCTTAAATTCTCCAAAATCTACACATTGAAGAATTAAAAAAATATATTAAGTGTTAATTTTTTTCTAATGTTTAAAAGATTACATTATACAATTGAAATGCGATATATTGTAAAGTACAGGTTAACTGTTAATTAACCTTACGTTTAAAATTAATTATTTCATATTTACTTCAGTCACATCTGTTGCTATACTCATCTGTGAAATGTTAACAAAATATCATAATTAGTTAGTAAGTAGGCACATATTGTCAAAATTATGAAGTAATTTAGGAGTTCGTTGTACTATTTGTGGATACTTTTATCTATTATTGCGTGAACTACGCATTTAGACCTTCTGTGATACTATATGTATGTAGGTATATCTGTATGGAAATGATCGATATATATATATATATATATATATATATATATATATATATATATATATATATATATATATATATATACTACTAAACTAGCTTTTACATGCAGTTTCAGCTTTGTTGTTAAATGATAATAACATAAATATTTTTTTATAATTTTTAGTGTGTTAACTATCTACACTAAGTCATAGTAATTCCATTAAAATTATTTTTATATGTTTTTCTTTAATTTATTCAACTAATAATTATGTATTAATATGATAAATAATTCAAATATTTGAGGTTCTATAGATAAGCTTTATGGAGAAATTTAATAGCAAAAGATTAATCATTTTAAAAAAAAAATAGTTTACAAGATTTGCATACACCAAAACAAACACTTCAGCATCACAATATTAGTATAGAAGTAAAGATTTGCCCTGACCGTGATAAAGTTTGAATGCACTTATACGGAGATAACTAATAATAGACTGTTATATAAATCGGGTCACATAGCAACAAAATATTTAGCTGTTAAAGATATGTGTATATAAATTTAACGAAATAAAATATCGTGCGTCTTAAATTTATCTCATAACCTAAATTGTATCAGACACAATTCAATTGATAATAACAAACAGAATTCGAAAACAATAAAGCGGAGTATAAAAAATTAATATTATCTTTAGGTCAACCGAATCATATTTGACCCATATCATAGCTATTAAATTGAGACATATCTAGTCTGTCACTTATCTTTGTCGGGGTTTTTTTTTAATTTTCGCGAATTATTTATTTTATATTATGAAAATGTCTTGTAAAACATATCAAGAGTAAAGTTTTTAAATACAGATAGATTAAAAGTATAGTGTAAATATTTTATATTTTTCTCATTTTCATACAGTTTTGTATACTAAAATTTTGAAATTATTTTATTACCAAGCATCCTATATGTATCCTTGGTATGAAAAATAGGCAGAGAAAATCTAATGTCAAAACATTTCACTCTCCGTTTACTCTTTTTGTATGTAGTTGGCTTTGATTTTATAAGAAATTCTAGTAATAATACATTTTATTACTGAAAATCAAAATGTAAACTAGCAATCCTTGAATATATTTTAATGAGACAAACTTTTATCATAAATATTAGGACATGATAGATAATAATACTATCTATAGGCCTACACTATATGAATAACTGTAGATTATTACATCTTAACGCCCAAAATAAATCGTTACGTCCAAATACAAAATGACCTGAACGCGCACAAAGTAGTTGAAGTAAATTCTTATAAGAATGATGTTCCACAAAAGCATTGTAAATAACACATAGCATTAGCCTCTTTGTCCAGACCCAGCCCAAGCACGTGTGTTTCGGACTACCAACTACTGAGGAATTCCTACCTTTTGTATCTACTATTTGCATACCAACTGGTTCTTATACGATATTAATCAAAGGTTTTATTAGTGAACATCAAAGAATAAACACAATGCTAAGATCTCTTATAAGGTACCCTCAATACCATTGTTACTTTTGTCAGAGGTTGATTTATGAGCGGCCACTGTTGTTAGACCACTCTGTATTGTGTTGTCAGTTTTTGTTTGGACCTCGCCGACATTGTACTACCCCTTGCCACGTCCAATGCCGATGCCTTTATTCACATTGATCTCACTTTGATGCTTCTAAGCGTTCAATGCTCTAAGCGTATGAGTCAGTTTGATGCTTCATGCGGATTTAGGATTGTATTAATATATATGTTTATATATTCCATTCTGATCTATAGTTATTAGCATTAGATGTATTAATAATAAATATGAATAATAATTTTTAAACTGAATTTAATTAAAAACATACATGATTGTTGTAATATTGTAAAAACATATCCAATATTCTAATAAGGCTAATTTTTATATATATTACGTGAATTTAAAAAAAAATGACATTTTATAAACCGACCACTGTACATCACCATAAAAATATCAATCCAATGGTATTTTTTTACCACGCCTCGCAACCCTTTGTTGTCGCTAAGTCCTTGACCGTCTCGCATTGTCCGACACAAAAGAGCGGCTGTGATTGAGCCTCGGTAATATTCACGACTTGGTACATCCACTCTCTTCCGAATCATTACGTTCTTCACCACCTTTGTGCGTTCCCATATTTATTACAACTTGTATACAATTCTTAATAGATACAACATTTTTAGCCGCTCCGTCTTGATTGGCTCTTATATCGTTTTTATCATAATTTACAATGTTTTCGTCATCTACACTAATGATTGCAACCGGCAGCACAATAGATATTGTTGTGTAAGCTTATTTTAGTTTAAAATGTACATCGTCATTATATTTAGTTGGCGCGCCACGAGTTAATGCTCGTAACAATAAAGTTATAATGGATGTCAAATAAATTGCAAGACGCTACTTAAAAATTTGATGGTAATATACCCAATAAATGTGACTGGTGATGGTTTTTTGAATGAATCGGTTAGTACTAATTAATTTTTTGGACTTAAATGAGATGCTTGCTTATTAATTATGTGTATATTAAAATGCAAATGTGAGTCAATTCTATTTATTAGTAGTCCAGATATCATAGTATAGTAGATAGGTACAATAATATAATATGGCAAGATATATTTTTATTTTTTATGATTGTCGACAAAATCGCATATCGTATTTTATTTTGATAATTCAAGGATATTGTTTGAGTTAATTGTCTTAAATAATATTTTAGCTTTTCTAAAATATTAATCCATACTAATAAATGGCTCTTACAAGCAGGTTTTGGTTCTTTATACTAGCGTCTAGCTATTGTAAGTTAACTATACTTACTTATCTATATTTATTGAGGGCTGTCGTTGCGCAGAGGCGTAAGCGTCTGCCTGTAAACGCGACGGTTTGTGGGTTCCATTCCCACTCGTGGAAGATAGATTTTTCTATTTCCATTGTCTTTGCACTGGAAACTAGGCAAAGCGCGGCGTTAAGTTCCGCCACTCAACACTCAATGCCTCGATAAAAGCGGAAAGATGGGACGGAGAAAGCAGGGATTAAGCAACAGAGTGTCTTAACACTAGGTTAATATAGTTCTTGTAGTTCCCTCTGCCCACTCTGCAATATGCGGGATAAAGCGTGAAGCTAAAACAAAAATTAATAATATATGTTATAATAATATTAAAAATTATGATTTTTACACGCGAACTAGTACCTATATGTCTTATTCAATATCATGTAGAACATATAGTAAGCCGTCTCTGAGTTACATCAAAATCGAAGCTATAAAAGTTTCATTATAATTTAAAGATAGCAGAACAGTTATGATTGACTACGCAATAAGTACCGAAGCCTGACTACAGACACTTAAGATAAACTATACATGCATTTTATAGTAGAAATAGAATTAGGATATTTGAAAGAGGTGAAATTTTTTAAATTTGAATTTCTTTATAACGAACAATAATTTCTTACTTACGTTCTAGATTGAAGAAAGATTTCTTAAAAAAATATTGATATTAAAATATTTCCAATTTCTCCTGGTAAATTCACAAAATATCGAATTGAATTCTTTGTCTCAATTTCCGTTTTGTATTTTAAAAATAGAAAATATTTTGGAAAATGCTTCTAAAATATGCATGTAAGTAGTAAAAATTGTATTTTTGTACGTCAATTCCAACGATAACTTTTTTTACAACATATTTCAAAGCATTTATTCAAACCATTCCTTTCTCAATCACCATATACACTATTATTGATAACATTAAAAACTCTGCAACGATTTACAAGAGTGAAGGCCCCATTATGTTCTAAATCTGTACACAATCCAGTCATAAAATATTGCTCCAACAATAAAACAGAAGTGGATCTCGGTTCAGTAGCAATAGTACCTATAGTCTCCATTGGGTAGTTACATTTTCTTGTTAAACATTTAGCATAGGTGTTTAAATTTTTTAATTACATACAAATATATATATATATATATATATATTATATATATATATATATATATATATATATATATATATATATATATATATATATATATATATATATATATATATATATATATATATATATATATATATATATATATATATATATATATATATATATATATATATATATATATATATATATAAATATTATTATAACATATATTATTAATTTTTGTTTTAGCTTCACGCTTTATCCCGCATATTGCAGAGTGGGCAGAGGGAACTACAAGAACTATATTAACCTAGTGTTAAGACACTCTGTTGCTTAATCCCTGCTTTCTCCGTCCCATCTTTCCGCTTTTATCGAGGCATTGAGTGTTGAGTGGCGGAACTTAACGCCGCGCTTTGCCTAGTTTCCAGTGCAAAGACAATGGAAATAGAAAAATCTATCTTCCACGAGTGGGAATGGAACCCACAAACCGTCGCGTTTACAGGCAGACGCTTACGCCTCTGCGCAACGACAGCCCTCAATAAATATAGATAAGTAAGTATAGTTAACTTACAATAGCTAGACGCTAGTATAAAGAACCAAAACCTGCTTGTAAGAGCCATTTATTAGTATGGATTAATATTTTAGAAAAGCTAAAATATTATTTAAGACAATTAACTCAAACAATATCCTTGAATTATCAAAATAAAATACGATATGCGATTTTGTCGACAATCATAAAAAATAAAAATATATCTTGCCATATTATATTATTGTACCTATATCTACTATACTATTATATCTGGACTACTAATAAATAGAATTGACTCACATTTGCATTTTAATATGTAACTATCGCCTAAGTTGTATATTTGGTTAATTTATTTTATAAATTTCTCCTGCATTTCGATATATACTAATACTAGAGACAAAAAATACAAAAACATATCAAGTTAAAAAAAAATATTAATTTAAGTTCTACAATATTCTAATAAAATAATAATATTATCGACAACGAATCCAAAATTATCCGTGGTTAGTGAGACAAAGCATTTTTTCATTATAATTTTTTTTATGAATTATTATCCACGTCTAAGATCTATTCTTGCAAGACATCGGCAACATTTATCATTTTATCATTTATCATTACTCACGTCAGCATTCTAAGATTTACAAAATTCGTAACAAAAATAATTTTTGGATAGTTTTTTGTTGTTAGGAATGAATTCATTGTTGAATTACCTATGTACACAACAAATCTATTTTTATATATATTCAAAATTTGAATTACATTTATTACATCAATTTAATTTATGTCTTTACACAAATTACAAGTCATTATATTATATTTATATAAAGTAAAAGACGCTTCCCCTGATAATATAAAATACGTTCTTATAGATTATATGTATGAGATTATAACAATAACCCTAATATATGAAATAGGCATATGTCAACACAAAGCCTATATATGTTACAAATATACTATATCAAATATATATATATGTATATATATATATATATATATATATATATATATATATATATATATATATATATATATATATATATATATATATATATATATATATATATATATATATATATATATATATATATATATATATATATATATATATATATATATATATATATATATATATATATATATATATATATATATATATATATATATATATATATATATATATATATATATATATATATATATATATATATATATATATATATATATATATATATATATATATATATATATATATATATATGACATTTAGTACTGACAGAGGCTAATTTCACACAGCAATACCAGACTCAACCACTAACAATCG